>OZ010581.1:120465521-120580521 GCA_963932145.1 Acanthosepion lycidas | reverse complement strand
ATAACAGCCGACATCTGCTTTGACTTAAAAGTGTCTCAGTCAATTCAATTGCGAAGACGTGATCTTCCATCAGAAATGTGCACGATTCCAGACAGCAAATATCGCGTCTTAATTGTTTGCAAACCTCGACTGGGACACAATACACACGTTCCTTTATTTTACAGATATCGTCTCCATCAAAAAAGTGGGAATTACATTATTTTCGACGAAACGAAAAAAGACGTTTACAAAAAAACGGTGTTATGAAAATTTGAAGCTTTGGAAAATAGATATAGATAAGATGCAACCTGTGTTAATGAAAAATTTCATCTGAACTTAGGACATAAACACCTCAATGATTTGATATCTAATTGTAGATATACGAATGGAATATAAGTATACTGTAATGAGGCAATAAATAATTACTGGAGATTTATTTCAAGTATGAAAGCTAATTTATGGTAACAACCACGGATTTCAAGGTCATTGAATTTTTTCGGGTTAGGAACCTCGAAGCTTATTTAAATCCAGAAAATACTTTTACACAGTAAAAAATTTCTGGAGATAATAGTGAGATTTTACTAGTACAAGTTGTACTAATTAACCCATAGATGAAAAAGAAGAGTTGGATTTAAACCTTTCCCAGAGTGAGTTGCATGTAAGTGTATATAAAGAACCTGACAGGAATTGGAACTCAGTTCTACGATTTCTTTTATCCGTTACACCACCGGAACATCCGAGTTTCCAACTACTAATATTCCCAAGCGGTCATCCATCTCGCTACTAGCCAGGCTTAACGTTGCTTAACATCGATGATTGCACGAGAAAATTTCCCTCAAACTGTCTTTTGAGTATCAGATTTCCCAAGCACACGCACACACACACACTCTCACACACTCTCTCTCTGTCTCTCTCTCTCTCTGTCTCTCTCTCTCTCTCGTTCTCATTATCTGCTCCATAAATTTCAACTGATGTTAAGTGTAATTTTCGTTTTTGTTTCCAATATTTTTCTAAAGCCTCGTATTTGCTCACATGTCCGGTCATTGATATCCTCGGCATCGTTCTGTAGAAACAAATTCATGCTACGTCAACGCTTTTCCACATCTTTTAGCAGAGAGTCCAGCATTCCCTGCCATATAGGAACACAGATATCTCGCAACAGTTCAATACTGTTTTCCTTGCTTCTCTGTTTTTTTCTGTCTCGTAATATTTTACTTAGCTTTTGGATTGCATCTTTTTCTACCCCAATGCATCTTCGGATTTCAGTGTCGCATTTTCCGTCTTCTCTTAGAACACTTCTCAGATATTTACATTTGTGTACTTGTTTGATTTTGGCATTTCCGAATTGTAATTTGTATTTTTGGCTCACAATTTTTCTAACAGCCAAGCTTTCTGTGTTACTGAAGAAAGTTCTTATGGGATGGCCTTATTGTGTTTATGATGATACATATAATTATTTACTTTACGATATTAAAAAATGTTAATAGCTTTAAGCACGATATGTAAAACGATTTAATATTAATAATAAATAATATTTAGCTCTAATCTGTAAATGTACGTTTTCAAAAGTGTCAAATAATGTTCTATTTCTATAAGGTGGGGTCAGAAAAGTGTTAGACAAATACCGTATAATTAATATTCACTAATACTTCCGACGAAGCAGTAATTCACCCACAGAACGATATGGATCCCCGCTTTTTGGCATCCCCAGTGTTTGTTAATCAGCGTTAGTAGTAAATTGTGACTGGGTTTGACACCACAATCCCATATCTTGGGAATCGTATTTAATCTGATCGCAACATTTTGACCCGCCCGGCTTGAATTAACCTGTCAGGAGTAATGCAATTGCCGGCATTATCCTGTTGGATTTTCTTATATGTAAGTTATGACCAGCACATTACCAGGGTAAGATTGTATATATTGGTTTATAGACGAAAATAGCAACTGTGCCCAAAAACCTTTTTTTTCAATTTTTCCATAAAAGATTAATATTCTCCAGTGAAATTTCGGGAATTATATTGGTGGTCATTCAAGACTGGAATGTACACTTACCCTTTTCATCAACCCAGATAGGTACAGATCTGTAAAGACAGTCATAGTGAAAATAACTAACCAAACAGACGGTTGGACTTTATCTGCACTACATATACACACACACATATATATATATATATATATATATATATATATATATATATATATATATATATATATATATATATATGTATGTATATATGTATGTATATCTATATATGTAAGTATATATATATATATATATATATATGTATATATATATATGTATATTTATGTATGTATCGATATATATGTATGTGTATGTATATATATATATATATATATATATATATATATATATATATATATATATATGTACATCTATATATATATATGTATGTATGTATATATTTATATATATATATAAATATATATATGTATGTATATATATGTATGTATATATATGTATGCATATATACATATATATATATGTACTTAATATTATTCATTTTTCGATGTTAAAAAGTTAAAAATCGCTATAGGTAAAATCTTTATTGAATGTTTAAAAAAGTAAAATGTCAAATACAGTGGAATTATACACCATTTGCTCTTGTTTTTCATATAATTATATATATATATATATATATATATATATATATATAATGTGTGTGTGTGTGTATTTGTATGTGTGTGTGCGCGTGTGTTTCAAACTAAAATCCTTACACATTCCTTGACAAACCCAAGCAAAGGACGAAACGTGTTGTTAAAAAGTTTTCCTTTTGTATATATATATATTAGGTTGGTGCAAAAATAATGACGTAATAATGACGTAATAATGTCGTTTATTGACGTTAACAAATACGTCAAAAAACGACATTGTTACGTCATTATTTTTGCACCAACCTAATATATATATATATATATATATATATATATATGTGTGTGTGTTTGTGTGTGTATGTATATATATATATATATATATATATATATGAATATTTTAGATATTTCTATATACATTGCATTATCTTTGAAGCCGTATATAAGATTTTCATATCTATATTTAAATTATAGTAATAATTTGTATTTAAATGTATGTAAATATATTTATTATTATCATTATTATTATTATTATTATTATTATTATTATTATTATTATTATTATTATTATTATTATTATTATGTCATTTCATATCTGGCGTTTACACATTCCTTTCCAGATAGAGCCCAGGGACTTAAGGTTAGAAATGTTATCATGAGAATTTCCACTCCCCCAAAAAAATAAAAAGTAACATAAAATTTCCATAGATAAAGCCCTTCGTAAAGTGTCGGCTGTACTTGTCAGAACAATTTTTTGTATCTCCTTGAGGCATGGACTTCCAGGAATCCCTTCAATTAGTCTACTGCAATCTTTTCCAACCAGTCCTAGGGCTCAATCTACAACAGGGACTGTTGATGTTCCCATATGCCACATTTTCGAGATTTCTATTTCAAGGTCCTTGTATTTTGACAGCTTTTTGAATATCTTCAATGATACATTGCAGTCAGCAGGAACTGTCATATCAATAAGGAGGCACTGTTTTTGTTTGTGGTCTTTAATAAAAAAATATCTGGGCGGTTGGCTTTGATTCTATCAGTTTGTATTGTGTAGTTTCATACAATTGTAACAGGTCCTATCTCCGTAACCGGGTCTGGGTGGTGTTCATACCAGTCTCTTTCAGTTTCCTTTACCGTAGACGTTGCAGATTTTCCAGTGCAGATATTGGCCAACTCTGTCATGCCGGGTTTTATATTCAGTGGGTGCCAATATTGTGCAACCTGATACAAGATGATCAATCGTTTCTGGATATTTATCACAGAATCTACATTTTGGACTGACACAATATTTTAGTATATGTGCTTGATAATTCCTAGTTAACAAGCAGTGGCCCTGTGCAACAAGGATAAAACCTTTAGTTTCAGCTTTCAACCACCCTGCACTACGTAGCCACTGTTGGGTACGGGTTTTGTCTACGTCATCTTGTTTGGTACGGGCAGAGTATTGGCCATGAAGCGGTTTATCTTGCCATTGTTTCTGTATCTGGTCGGTTGCATTTGTCTTTGCTTTCTTTTTTAAGTATTTTGCATCTTCCGCCGGTGTACTGTGCTGTACTTGTATTTCTGCGCACATTTGAAGCTCCCTTTTGAATTTGTTGTCTTCCTTTATTACGGAGTAAAGACTCTTACTACTTTCATGGTCCTTGACACATACAGTCTCCTCCAATTGTTGTAGTTTTGTAGGACAGTTCTAGTTGAACTATTCCTCTCCTTCCTTCGGTTCTGGGCACATACAGTCGATCAACATCAGCTTTGAAATTTTGCATGCGGTAGCAAATGAGAAGCTTTCTCGTTTTAGCGTCCATTCACTTAACTTCAGCTATGGTCCAGTTAAGGACATTAAAGCTGTATTGCACCACAGGGAGAGCCAATGTGTTTATGGCTGATATTCTGTTTTTTTTTAGTTTAGCTCAGTATTTAGTACCAGTCGTACACGCCTGTAGTACTCCTTTCTTACCTTCTATTTCATTTGGGGGTATTGTATGTCATCTCCTTCGCTAATTCGTAGGTACTTATAAGCTTCATCATGCTCCAGTTCTCTAATCTTTGTGACAAAATCTAAATATATTAAGGGTGTTTCTGTAATTCTACCTTTCTTGAATGTAACTTTTTCACATTTATCTAATCCGAAGTCCATACCTATGTTGTCACTTAAGCATTTTACAATATTGAGGAGGCCCTTCATCTCATTGTCGTATTTTTCAAAGAGTTTATGATCATCCATGTAGAGTAGGTGCTTGAATATTTTCTTATATTTTTGGTAACCATAGCTACTGTTGTTCAGTTTATGCGTAAGGGGGATTAAGGACAAACAAAACAGGAGGGGTGACAGAGGGTCTCCTTGAAAGTTTCCACGTCGGATAATTAGTCGGTTGGATATGGAGGTGCCTCTGATGGGACGAAGGCATAGTTTGGTGTTCCATATTCCCATGCTGTGCTTAAGGAAATTTAATACCACAGGGGAGACTTTGTACATTTCCAAAGTCTTAAGGATCCAACAATGTGGAAAACTATCAAAGGCTTTACGATAATCAATCCACGCTGCGCTAAGATTTCTACGTCTTCTCCTGCAATTTTCTAGGATCATTTTATTTATCAGAAGTTGATCTTTGCAGCCATATGAACCTCTTCTGCATCCCTCCTGTTCCAGTTGAAGAATGCTGTTTGTTTTGAAAAAGGAATAAGTACGGTTCGTCAGTACAGACGTGATCAACTTATACGTTGTGGAGAGACATGTTATCGGTCTATAATTTTTCGGGTCGTCTGTTTCAGTTGTTTTTGGTATGAGGTATGTAATACCTTCAGTAATCCATTCCGGGATTTTATTGGGATTATTTACAAGCGTTGATAAAGTTTTTGCAAGAATTTCATGGGTAGATGGGAGATGATGAAGCCAGAAATTGGACAACTTGCCATTTCCTGGGGATTTCCATTTTGGGGATTTCGTTAGAGCTTGCCTAACATCATCTGTGAATATATATTTCCCATTCTTGCAGAGGTGTATCCAGCATTCGTTCTTCTTCACGCCGGATCCATTATGCATTGGGGTTATATTCCTTTGAACTGCTCCAAATATTTTCCCAAAATATCTGTACATTATCAATCGATGGTGGCCTTTCGACATGTATAGGTTTTTTTTCTAATTTCCCTGTAAAATTTCTTAAGATCTATTCGGAATATTTTATTTTGTCGATAGAACCTACAACGTTTTACGTATCGTCTTGTTCTCTGTGCCTTTAGCTGAAGTTTTTGCTTCAGCATTTTCTTGATTGATGGAATGTCAGTTACGGATTTAATGTTATATTTCCGCTTGATCTTTTTGCACTTGCGTGTGGAAATATTATGGTTTCTGGTGAGCTCATCTAATATAGAAAGCTCACATCCGATTTGTTTTATTTCTCGTATCAGTTCGTATTTATTGTCTTGACCCCAAGCTTCCGAGTCGCTGCTAAAGCTGTTGTGTATATGACGTTGTTAACTTCTGTGATGTTTCCCGGTGGTTTCTCTGTTAACAGTGTTTCCAGAGCAGTGTTATATATTTTCACGATATGCTTGTTGGAATTCTTCATATGGATTTTGAGGAGCTGGTCTCTGTCTGGCAATTGTATGAAAGTTACTCTGCTTAGTACTTGGATGACGTGGTTTTTCGCTTCGGTGATTTCAGCTTTGTGGCTTTCAAGGAATTATTATTATTATTATTATTATTATTATTATTATTATTATTATTATTATTATTTTATTTCCTGTCGTTTCTGGTGTATATTCATTTCTTTCCGGGTCCCGACCTGAAACCTAAGGTTAGAAATAGCATCATAACATTTTTCACTGAGCAGTTCTGAAAAACAAAATCACACGCATTATACATAGACAAATCTCTTCGTAAGTTTCGGGCTGTACTTGTGAGTACATTTTTGTTATTTCTTTAAGACATGGGATACCAAGGATTCCGTCAATGAATCTACTGGAGTCTTTTTTAATCAATCCGAGGGCTCCAGCTACAACTAGAATTATTGATGTTTTCATGCACCACATTTTTTAGATTTCGGTTTCCGGGCGTGGCAGTCTGCATAGGCTCCCTTACCAATGAGGCGGCCTATTTTATCTTGACGGTCTATAATGAGGTTGTCAGGGTGAATAGCATTGATTGTTCTGATGTGTATTGTGAAGTTTCATAAAATTGTTATAGGTTCTATTATTATTATTATTATTATTATTATTATTATTATTATTATTATTATTATTATTATATGTTTCGTTTCCTGTTTTGGATCCTGTAGTGTAGGGTCCAAACTATGGTCCTTAGGACCTATAAGAAAATTGTCATTTAATTGATAGGACTTTTCTTAGTCTATAGGATGTTCCGAGTAGGGTGATCTTACCTGTTGTGATACTCTTAGTAAAATTTCCCATTCCTTTTCTTACGAGGTGCAGAGCTTCTCTTACTATTGGCAAAGTCTCAGTCTTCATTCCCTACACGCGTGTGTGTATTTGTTCTGGAGATTAAAAGACGTAAGAAGTATATAATATTGCTACCAATGCCATGAATACAAGCTCCATTCGACATTGGATATAGGAATACAGCAGAGAAAAATTTTGCAATCAGAGAATGCTCTGGTATAGCGCTTGATGACCAAATCCAAGCTCTCGCAAGTTCTGTGATTTTTCTTTTATACATATGTGTTTTCATCTCCACAAATGATTATTTTTAGACCAAGTCTTTGGGAAAACTAATCCCATAGAATTGAAAGACCACCAGTGTGAAACTTCTTTATTACACTCAATGTATGGAAAATTGATTCAACACGTTGATATTGTTCACTGTCGACTATATGTTAATATATTTTTCCCTATTCAGGGTTATATCTGTCTTTCCGTCTATCTACCCGTCTTTATGCCTTGCAATTAATCTGTCTACATACAGCTTCCTATTCATATCTATCTAAATACATTTCACTGTCCACATCTACTTAAATATATTTCTTACTTCATATCTATGTGCCGAAATATATTTCTTTGTTCATATTAATCTAAATACATTTCTCTTTTCATATCTGTCTGCCTAAATACATCTCTCTATTCTAATATGTCTGTCTAAATACATCACTATATTCATATCTTTCTCTATCTCTCTCTCTCTCTCTCTCTCTCTCTATATATATATATATATATATATATATATATATATATATATATATATATGTAATTAATTTTTTTAAAAATTTTGGTTTCATATAGATTGCGTGTATTGGTGTTATTGTGGAAGTGGTGGGGGAAACTTCGTCGTTTTTTCATCGTACTGACGCAAACATCGATGTATGCAGACACATATACATACTTGGTCGTCCGTCCGGACTCATACATATATAAACATATGTGGGCAGTTTCGGATATGACATATGTATGTATACGGGTGGTGTTGTGTCTATACATACGCATTTGTATGTTGAAATTTAATGATTGGAAGTGTGGCGGAAATGTCTCGTGAATGTATACATGTCATATTTTTTTATTTTTTTTTTCCGCTGAATAATATTTCCTCGCATGTATGTATATACGTGTGGTGGAGTTTGTGTGAAATTATGATAGGTAAAAATTATTATTATTTATATTTATTTTTAAATTTTGAAAAAAATGGCGGTTTATTTGTTATATTTAAAGCTGGGTATTCGTTTGTTTTTGACTGTGTATATGTAACAGGTATAAATTTGTAATCCTTATTGGTTATTTATATGGTGATGTTTAATATTTAATATGCTGGGTGAGAGGGTAGTTTGATTTAATAACGTGTCTATATGATATGATGTGATAGTAATGTTGAAACTTTACTATCACATCATATCATAGAGATATAGATGAAGTGTTAATACCCTTGGGAAAGGTGTGAATCCTCTTCTCCCTCCAACTATGGGTAAATAGTAGGATATACTGGGTTCTATAGCCTTCGATGGCAACTGGTCCAGAAGAAGGACAACTTTGAATTCAAAACCTGCGGAGGGTCGTTTGGGGATCTTTTGGCACTTAGTGCACCAGGTCTCTTCATTCGGCCCTTCAAACACTGTGGTTAGTCCTGCACGAAATCTTCACCGATATAATCAAATTTCATGTGCTGTTGTCGGGCTGTCAGTTTCCTGGGATCTGATCTGCGTGACCCTCATATGTCGAATTCGACGGGAGACTCGAGAGAGTATAAATATATATATATATATATATATATATATATATATATATATATATATATATATATATATATATATAAAACAAGTGCAAAAGAAAAATCGTGTAACCTCAAAATTGTCCATTTGTTTGACTAAGCTTTGAAGTGTTGTATGTTAGAAATGGTAAAAGATATCTTACTGGAAATCTCCGAGGTTTTTCTAATCAATAAAAAATCAAAAGTCACTTATTCCACAGTAAATTATTCATTATTTCATATCTAAGTATTTTATAAAAAATCAGAGGATATTACACAATATTCCGAGCTCAATTTAGGTTTATAGTTCGTAAGCTTGCAATGAGAGGATGTAACATAAACCGTAGATTTGTCTGTGGAATATCATTACATTATTGTTACATAATCAATAGTGAAATCATTAAGGTTTTTCTGAATAATATTTTATTATTTAAGATATAGTAATGTAAAATATTCCTTTTTACGAGTTTTATTTTTAAAATGGAATAAGATCATTCTAAAATGCAGTATTTTCCTATTTCCCAACAAAATGGCCGGAAGAAATGATCAAAAAAGCGATCTGTAAACATCAACGGAAAAGAAAGGTAACAAGGCTTAAACGAAATTGCGCCAGTTTGCTCAACTTAAGAAACTTAGAATTGCAACCAAATTATTCTAAAATGCTGTTAATATCAAAGAAGAAAATGAAAAATACCTAACAACAAATGGAATGTAGCATCAAAATTTATATTTTACTTATTTGTTATGTAACTAAATGCAAAAATGTCACCAATGTTTCCGTAATATTTCATATTTTCTGTTATAAATTAATAACTATTATTATTATTGTTATTAGTTTACTTAATTTTAAGGTAGTCATACATTTACAATTCCTTACGGGTTACTATGAATTGAATGGTTGATTAAAGCCAACTAAAACTTTGCCACAAAATAATCCAATGTTAAATACTCCACTCCTCCGCTGAACGCGTCCTATAGGCTAACCATTGCGCATTCCGAGGCTGCACTTGTGCCATATTAATTTAAATTTTGCTGATATTCAATTCACACATTTTTTTAAAATAATTCGTCCTTTAATTCAAATACGAGTTTCTATATAATGAACGTCTTGTCAAATATGAGTATCAAACTAAAAATAATGTTTGATAAGTGATAAAATCTGTCAGATTAACAAATAAAAAATTTCATTGCTTCTTTTTGTTATTAGTTTGGTGCAAAAGTAATGTCGGTTTTTGACGTTAAAAATACGTCAAAAAACGACATTATTTTTGCACCAACCTGATATATATATATATATATATACATATATATACATATATATATATATATATATATATATATATATATATATATATATATATATATATATATATATATATATATATATATATGATTTTCATTAAATACCACTGACAGGGTACTGCATTTAAGATTTAAAAGGAATGTTTTATTTTACAAACCTGGACACCGTCAGTTACATACATAAAACAATCCATACATTCAGTTAATAGTAAAAATAAAATCATTCTTGTTAATAGCGCTAAGTATAGGCGAAAGCACTCGTCTATACAAAATATTTTGATAATTTCTATATAATTTATGTCCAGTAAAGATTAAAGTTGTAAGAACACAAAAAAAACAAAACACTTAATCGCAGTACCTTGTCAGTCGTTTTTAATTAACCTTATATAATGAGAGATTGCTGCTCAAATGTGTGTTTGTGTGTGTATGTGCGCGCGTGTGTGTATGTTGCGGGTGTGTATTCATTTTTATTAAACAAAATGAGCATCGATATTACAATTAGATTTTCTGTTTAAATCCGCCTTTGAAGTAGACAGGAAAATTTGCATTTGCCTCTTTAAATCGCCGAAATCCTGAACCGAAAAACCTGGCCAAAGGTCAATATATATGTTGTTGTAGCTTTGACCAGTACTTGGTATTGGGTTCGTTTGTCAAAGAGCAGTCACCTTTTTTCCTGAATGGGTCAAGTTTCAAATGACCATCGCAATTTGGCTTCGTTACAAGTGAAATAATTTACTGACCGTATTTGACGTCATGCCCAAATTACAACGGACAGTTGAAGTTTATTCGAAGGCACGGCTCTGAGAAGACAAAGACGCACAGTCCTTTAAATAACAATAATAATCATCATACATTTTTACATGTTAATAATATATATATATAGGATGCGATGAATGAATTGTCGTTTAAATGCCGCAGAAATGAAAATAACATTGACATCTCATTTTAACAGATATGCAGGGTGCGATGAATAAGTTGTCGTCTAAATGAGGCAAAAATGAAAATAACACTGCCATCTCATTTTAACAGATATACAGGGTGCGATGGATAAATTGTCGTGTAAATGACACAGAGATGAAAATAACACTGACATCTCATTTGAACATATATTTACTAAAATTATACATGACTATCTAAGAATGCTAAAGTCTAAATAATATCGCCATTGGCTTCAGCCATGGCCTCCAGACGACTTCGGTATCTCTTGCATCTCTTCTGTACGGTCTCCTTGTTTACGTTTGTGAATGCTCCCTTAATCCTTGCCTTCAGTTCATGTTTGGTCTTAAAATGAGCTTTGTTGGTCTCTCAGTCAACTGCGCCTCACACATAATAATGAAGCGGGTTGCAATCTGAAATGCTAGGTGGCCAGAAGTAATTGCATAATTGTCCAGATTGTGTGATATGGTACAGAGTCGTGTTGCTAGACATAGGGTTTTCCAGCATCCAACTCTTGACACGGGACGGCACTACCTCCTCAAGGCACTTGATGTAAGATTCGGTATTCAGTCTGAAGACATCGCCAACAAATTCAGGAGTTCTTTTCTTATCAGAACGATCAGAGTGAGTATTCCTAGCTGTTCTACCATCGTTATCACCATTAGACTCATCCAACTCTTTCCGAATCCTCTATACTGTCCTCAGATTGAGACCCAAACATTCTGAAATGTTTATACTGGGTCTTCTGTCACGAATGACAGCAGTACAGCATGCCGTCTCCAAATTTCTGGCGGAGTTAATTGCATCCTCATGCTGTGTTTCTCGCAGACGTTGCTCAACTGACCCAACTATACTGTGAAGTCGACAAAAATTAAAAACAAACAACGCGCATGCGCGAAATTTTAAAAAATATATAATGGCGACAATTTACTCATCGCATCCTGTATATAGCGGATATCCACTCGTACTATCAAGGCAACAATATTATGTGCCTGCATCTCTTATCCCCTCAAGGGGTTTGTATATTATTCATTTCACTTTTCATGTCATCGATAAATCGATTCCAGAAAGCGGAAAACCGTGATAAATTTCCTTTTTAGTGATTGATTAGGTGTTTTCTTTTTTTACAGCTTAACAACGTTTTGCAGGATATTTTGAATCCATTTTTTTTTAATTGTAACAGTTATTTTTTTATAATAACGATTTACAGTTACAAGTCCTGCTAATTAGCCCATGGTTGGTATAGAAGCGTTGGGTTCTTGTCGATCCTAAGGGCATTTGCACGTAAGTCAATATAATGAACCCAGTTGTACTTGGAATTCGTTTATCCATTAAACAAGCAGCACATCCATCCTTACAAAATCCAGTAATACAAAACGGTATATATTCCGTAAAACACATCAATTGGATGTTTTGGTACACAACATCGCTGATATTTCTAACCGCGATTTATTAAAAGTTTGGTGTCTTTCAACATCATACCCACTCTCCGCGGTGACCCCGACAATACGGATCGGGTATCTTCCCCACCACATACTGCGGCTCCTATTGGCAATTTAAACTCCAATTCCGGATAACTTCCGTTTTGCCACGGAATATGTGAACGAGCTGCACTATATCGAGTCTAATTAGTTACCGCTTCCTCACCGAGGGCTGTCGGTACAGTTGGTATGACGTTTGCCTCGTATCGTAACTGTCTGAGTTTCAAGTACCGAGAGTGGAAGCCCAGTTCGAAATATAGGGTGAAACAGCTGTCCTCCGCCTCTAGTGTTTTCTGCATTTTGTTGAGATTTCTTCGACACTCGATGAATTACTTAATTTTTATATATATATATATATATATATATATATATATATATATATATATATATATATATATATATATATATATATATATATATATATATATATATATATATATATATATATATATATATATAGTTTACGAAAAACTAGGTAATACTTATGGGTAAACCCAAAGAGGATAAAAGTGGTGCCGTGAAATAATTTCTAACATGGAACCTTAAAGTGGTCTCTTTTTATTTAATATATGTGTGTGTGTGTGTGTGAAAAGTTTGTGTATATAAATATATATATATATATATGTATAATTATTTATATATTATATGCGCGGTACTTATTAGAAAGCGCTATAGATCAGAGATAGAGCTAACATATTTGGTTGGATAGATGTGAGTTTGTGACCCTCGGTTTCACGCTTTAGCGATCGTCAGACAAACTGATTCATTTTTTTTTTAAATTGAGTTTATGTAGATTGCGTGTATTGGTGTTATTGTGGAAGTGGTGGGAGAAACTTCGTCGTTTTTTCATCATACTAACGCAAACATCGATGTATGCAGACACACATACATACTTGGTCGTCCGTCGGGACTCATACATATATAAACATATGTGGGCAGTTTCGGATATGACATATGTATGTATACGGGTGGTGTTGTGTCTATACATACGCATTTGTATGTTGAAATTTACAGATTGGAAGTGTGGCGGAAATGTCTCGTGAATGTCTCGTGAATGTATACATGTCATATACTTTATTTTTCCGCTGAATAATATTTCCTCGCATGTATGTATATACGTGTGGTGGGGTTTGTGTGAAATTATGATAGGTAAAAATTATTATTATTTATATTTATTTTTAAATTTTGAAAAAAAATGGCGGTTTATTTGTTATATTTAAAGCTGGGTATTTGTTTGTTTTTGACTGTGCATATGTAACAGGTATAAATTTGTAATCCTTATTGGTTATTTATATGGTGATGTTTAATATTTAATATGCTGGGTGAGAGGGTACTTTGATTTAATAACGGGTCTATATGATATGATGTGATAGTAATGTTGCAAGGGATTGGAGGCAATGATAATATAATTAGCTAATAGTTATTGTAAATTGGTAGAAATTGTAAATTGGTAGAAATGATTAGTAACGGTGGTGGGAGAATGATGAAACCATGAATGTAGTTATAGTGGTGGTAGCTAAAGACTGGTTGTTGGTGTTTTATTTTATTTTATTTTATTTGTTATATGTATTAATTTATTTTGGTATAAATCCTGATAATAGGTATTCTGTGTAAAATTATGGTAGTTGAAGATTGCTATATTTTAATTTTTTATTTTTTATTTACAAAAATATTATTGTTTATTATATTAAAGCTCGCTATTTCTTTGTGTATTTGTGACTGTGTCTGGTAGAATTTTCAGTTTGTAATCCTTATTGGTTATTTTTATGGTGGTATTAAATATGCTGGGAGAGGGGGTAGTTTACGTTAATAATTATGGGAGGATTATATGTTAATGGTAGATAGTAATATGTAAGGTGGATGGTGGCAATAATAATATAAGTGGTTAATATTTATTTTAAATTGTTAGTAGTGATTAGTAATGTTGGTGGGAGTATAATAAAACCTATAAATGTAATTATTGTGGTGCTAGCTTGAACTAAAGCTAGTGCTGATAACAAATATGACGTCAGTTTGTTTACATTGCGTACATCAATAGGAAAATTTCAGGGATTGCGCAGCTCAGTGTTGCCAACATTGTGTGAATTAATTGGACGGTTTTTGAAATATTAGAAAAAAGTTATCTCGATAATAATTTGGCACGCAGTGTATACATATATATATATATATATATATATATATATATATATATATATATATATATATATATTGGGGAACTTCTATATTTATGGGAACAATAAATAGTGAAATTTATTTAAATATAGTGAAACTGAATAAATTTATTTTACGTAGATACGCTGGTATGAGTTTCTTAAATAAATAAATTGAGAATAGAACATTTTGCCTGACATGACAATGTTAATTTTTCTTATCCCCTCAGAAACTTTAATATCGTGTGCGACAGATCTATTCCGTGAAATCAAAGGAAAGGCCACTCGTCATTAGAAGTCTCTGCCCTCACCTCTGAGCGACACCGGCAAAGCAAGAGAGAGAGAAAAAAACAGGATTATCCAAGTAGACACGCTGTCTCCTTTGAGGGATAAATACTAAGAGTAAATCACAAAAAGAGACATGTTCTCTTTTATTGTCCTTTCGTACTTTTTTGTAGATTTTCAATTTTTATTATTTCTGCTTTCTTTAGCATTTATTTATTTTTCATTACGCTTTTTTATAAATTTATTTACTCTTTCTCCTATTCCGTCTCCATTGTATTTTAATCACCTTTATTTGAGATATTTCCTCTTTTTTTTTAAATTGATCTTCTCACTCGTTCATCGTTTAAATTCATTTTCTTCAATTTTATTTCCTTTTTCTATTCTTTTATATTGTTTTTCTTTTCCTTTTCTTTTCTACATTTTATCAGTTTTTCCTTCTTCCTTCGCTTTTTTTAAACTTTTATTTCTTTATCTATTTCGCTTTCTTTCGTTCTTCCTCGTTTTTCTTCTTTTGTTAAATTCTTTTAGTTTCTAACTTTTTGGTTTAATTTCATTTTTCTTTTCCCACTCCATAGTTTTAAACAACTTTATTTCAAACTGTTCGTACCTTCGCTATCTGGGCTTTATCCTATGAAAAATTAGTTTTTTTTTTTTTTGTTTTTGTTTTTTTTCTATGGGATTAATGTTCACTGTTTATGTAATATTGAAGTAGTTGTGGACATTCAATATATTTGTTCTCTACTGTAAAGACAGAAGAAATTAATTGCTCGGGTGTAACGGCAGGCTTGTTATAGTTAAGGGAAGTTTTACAAATAGATGCCAACTTGTTAAAATGCAAATAAAATACAAATTTCAAATTCTTTACTGGGCTATATAAGACAATATTCCTAAACATATCTTTTTTTGATATGAAAATCAAAACCGTCGAATAAAAGAACAGTAATGAATGACAGTTACAGAATTTTTTTTTTTAATTTTGATATCAATATCCCGATTATTTAAACCTGAAAAGTGATATCAACTAGAAGTATTAGGTTGGTGCAAAAATAATGTCGATTTTCTTTTGAAGTTGAACGTGAAAAAACGACATTATTTTTGCACCAACCTAATATTATATAATATGGATGTATATATAATATAGATAATATATAACTCAGATATTGCGCCTCTAGTGTGTACTTTACTCTTTTGGAGTAGGCACGCGTTTAACTATCAAGTCTCAGAGTGCGCACAGGGGTTTCTCTGTCGAAGGACAGAGGGGCAACTTAGGAAAATTATACTGAGAGTTGCCCAGCCCTGGGGAGCAGCTGCCCAAGTCCGCGCCTTCTCATTGAACTAGAGAGAAAGATCGGTGCACGCACCGAACCTAGCACAAACGACGGTTGCGGGGTTTGGGAAATTTTTTTTTTCCTTGCTCCCGGCATTAAACCGATCTTGTGTCACAACCTGACCTCGTCGGAGGTTGAGTAAATATCACCCTCCCATTGCACCAGAGGGGAGATCGGTGCTCGATGGTTACGTGGGCTAAGGGGAATTTTTGTTCCTGACCCGAGTGTACGCGCTCGGGCCCCCACCTAAAAATAGACCTTGAGTCACATCTCGTTCTAGTGGGGGAGGGGCAGAGTAAATACTGTGTGTAAATTACTATAAATTACAGTTGAGGCCATTTAACAACATAATTCGTGGGGCAATTGAGCTGCAATTTCGCATTTATTCATATAGATAATTTCTTCTTTTTTTAAAAATATCTTCCTGTTTATTAAACCTCTGAATAAATTTTCTTCATTTTCTTTTCTTTTTGAAGTATTTTTATTTCATGTTTCCTTTCCTTTCTTTCCTAAAAGCTTTTCTTTTACAATTCTTTTCACCCTGTACAACCTACAAACACCATCCGAGTTACAGGGATATATAGTGTGAGCAAAGTGTCACATTTATTAGGTTCGTCTTTAACGGATACTCCTCCAGTTTCTTTCTCACGAATGCAGGTGTTCCCCAAGGCTATACCCTGGGTCCTACAATGTTCCTTATTTTTATTAAAGACCTTCCCGATGTCATCGGTACCCAAATATGTATCTATGCAGATGGCACTACTGTTTACTCCTGCTTCAATAATACATCTGGTATTGCTGACAAAACTAAACTGGCCATTGGTCTCGAAAAGGACTTCCAATCGGTTGCTGACTGGACAAGAAACGACTGGTTAACTTTAATGCCTCAAAAACAAACTGTTCTCTATTATCCACCACAGTGAACCCTCCCTGCCTCCACGAGAGCACATCCTTGCGACTGATTGGTATCACACTGTCCGCTGACCCGAGATGGAAGAAATACATTGAATCAAGAGTTTCATCAACCGCAAGAAATGTTGGTTCCCTTTGTCGCGCCAGAAAGTTTTTCTCGTCCGAATCTGTCCTTCAAATCTATAAATCAACCATTCGCCCTTGTATGGAATACTGCTGTCATATATGGTCTGGAGCCCCCGCTTTTCGTCTTAAAGTCCACTACGATATCCAGAGACGGATATGTAATGTGGTTGGCCCTGATATGGCATCTCGTTTACAGACGCGCTCTCAAAAACCTGACGTCTCCTCTGTATGTCTTTTCTACAAATAATTTAACTGCTTCTTTCGCTGGTTCGCAAACTGCATGAATTTAAACGTGCTAATATCTCAGTCCCACAAATTCACTGTTGAAACGGTTAAATGTAGCCGTCACTTCTAGTCCAATAGCTTCATACCTCGCACTTCCTGTTACTTGCTTTCCTGATTGCTATAATCTCCAACTATTCAAATGCAATGTCAATCCACATTTCCAAATGCCTTGATCTATTCCCCGCCCTTTTCTTCATCCTTTCCTCTTTCACGCGTCTTTACTCTTGCTCCTATTCTCTGTAACCCCTTGTGTAACTCTGTAACTCCCGCTTGGCTTGGGGTGAAAAGCTTGAAAAAAAGTGGGGACGATAACCAAGTTTATTATTAATCAATTCACGCCAAGTAAGGGAATAAAGCCACCAAGATTCAAACGGGTGATAGAAGCCAGAATGAAAATACTTTAGAAGTAATTGAGAACCCAAAGAAACAAGGAATAAACCACAACTCCTGTTCAAAATACCGGGAAGTAATATGAAGCGGACGATATGCAAACCTGTCTACTCCTCTAAACGGGTTAATATTTTAATGAACGGGAAAGCGTTCTCTTGGCCGACGGTTACACAAAGTAGATTTCCATCCCCCTACTTCTTCCCTTCATTCATCTTACATTTAACCTTTCTATTTTCTTTTCAATGAAACCTCTTTTTCTTTTATTTCTAATAGTCACTGAATAGATAGCCTAAGAGCCACTCAAAGTAGACGGTTGCTGAACAGGGTTGGTGTATGAACGTTAGAGTTGGAGTTAAGTTGTGGTGTTCATGATGATGGGGGTAAAAAATGACGGTTAACACCTAGACGATGACGATGATATTGTATTGATGGGGAAACCATCTTTTTGTGACTCTATTTAAGAAAGTACTGTATTTTGGCAGTCGTAACTGTCCGAGTGGATCTTTTTCATGCCTTTTCTCTTTCTTTCGCCATTCCTAGTCTCTCCACTTTCTTCTTATTTTTTTCTTTTTTTTTTAAATTTCATTACTTTACTTATTCATTCTCATTTGCATTTTTTATTTTGTATAACATTTTGATTCAAGAATCTTTTTAAATATTTTCATTCTTTGAATATATCTTTACATCATTATCTGTCTTAATTCACTTTCTTCGTTTTTATTTATATTTAATTATTTTTCATTGTATTTTTCATTCGTGTCATTCTTTTTTCGGGCTTTCTTTCCTTCTGCCTAACTTCTCCCTTCCTCCTCTTTTCATTTAACTTTTTTTTTCTTTTATCATCAGCTTATTTTATTATCATTATTATTGTTGTTATTATTATTATTGTCTATTTTATTTTTTGTTTTGTTTTTTTTTCCTTTCTTCCTTCTTTCTTTCTTTTCTTCTTTCAAACTATTTAAACTTTTCCTTTCTTCTACCGCAGTATTGATTTATTATTTTTTCTTCCTTTCATTTTACTGTTCTTTTCATTTTTCTTCGTTTCTTTCTATAAGTGTTTCCCTATTTTTCTTCCTTCATTCTTTTCTTTCATCATTCATTTCTTCCTTCCTTTCGCCCTTGTAGCTCTTCGCTCCCATTTAAAGTTTTTTTTCCTTCTGCCTCCACATTAATTTATTATTCTTCCTTTCAACATTTAATTCCACGTTTTTTTTTATTATTATTCTATTTTCTTTCCGTTAATCCTACCTTCCATCTTTTCTTCCATTTTTCGTTTTCCCACCATCCATCTCGCTCTTCGATTCATTCTTTCTTTCTTCTATTTTCTTTCTTGCATTCCAGCCTTCCTTTATTCCTTACTTTCTCACAACCTCTTTTTCTTCTTTCCTTCCCTCCATCCACCTTCTCTCCCTTCTAGCTTGTCACTTCCTTCTTGTATTTTCCTTCCTTCCATTTTCCTTTCTACTTCCCTCCTTTTCTTCCTTCCTTTCCTCTAGTCTCCATTCCCCCATATAGCTCTTTGCTTCCTTCTTTCTTACATTTTCCTTCCTTTATTGCTTCCTTCCTCCCTCCATTTCTTTCTCCCTCCCTCGTTTCCTCCATTTTACCTTCCTTTCTTCCATCTTGTTTTCTTTCTACTTCTTCGCTTCCTTCTTTCTAGGATTTTCCTTTTTCTTCCTTTATTGCTTCTTCTATCTCTCTTCCGTCCTTCCTTTCTCCGTTTTTCCTTTTCTTCATTCCTTCCCTCCTTTCTCTCTTCCTTCTTTCTTTCCTTCTGTCTAGTTATTCTCTTCTTCCTTCCTTGTATTTTCCATCCATCCTTTCTTCCTTTTATCCCTTTTTTCTTTCTTTTCTTCCGGCTTTCTTGCTTCTAACATTTTCCTTCTGACGCCACGTCAATTTATTATTCCTTTTTTTCTGTCTTCAGTTTAATTTCTTTTTTGCTTTACCCCTTTTTTTCTTCCTTCATTCCTTCTAACTCACTCCTTCCGTCCTATTTATTTTAATCTGTCTATTGTCTTTCCCGTAAAACTTTTTCTTCTTCTTTATAGTCTTTCTCTCGGCGTTCTCTGTATTTGTTTGTTCTTCAATCAGTTATGTGTTCTTTTTTTTTTTTAGTTCGCCTCGCTCATCGTTGCTTCCTTTTTCTTCTCCGCCATGTCCTAGAATATTCTTCTCTCTCTCTTTGGATTATACAGTGAAACATTCCGAGGCTTTTCTTCAATCTAATTTCCTGATATTTCATCTCATTTTTCACATATCTACCTACAAACTTCGTGGTGAGTGCAAAAGTTTCAAGGCAACAAAAATCAATCTCGTTACAGCAGAATCTGTGCAAAAGGTCAGAATGCCTCAAGGAAAATGCAAAGACGCTCCTTAGGACGTTACACTTGACCGATATTGGCGCAGACTTAGACGAACGCCTAACCAGAGAAATATGCAACTTTCGAATTATTCGCTTCATCCTCACTAGTACTAAAATAAGCACGGGTTATCACAAAAGACAACCTCTATGTACCGTTTCTCTTCAATGCGGAATTGATTATGGCTCTCCACAATTTTCTGTCCTAAGCATCTGTTAATATAGTTTCTCTTCTGTTTTCTTTCCTAAACTTTATTTCATCATCAATATACTCAAGATCGTTAGGTAGGTTATGCAGTGGTGGTTCTTTGTCCATCTTATCTTCAATCTGCTCTAGGGCACCTCAAGGTGGTGTAATGATTAGTAAGCTTGTTTCGCTAGAACAATTACGACTGAGTAGTGAGTTCAATCCTCACTGGGTGCCCCATGCTTTCGGCATTGTGTCACATCTAAGCTATGCTTGGAAAATCGCTATTTAGAGCACCTCAAGGTGGTGTAGTGGTTAGCAAGCTTGTCTCGCTAGAACAATTACGACTGAGTAGTGAGTTCGATCTTCACTGGGTGCTCCATACTTTGGACCTTGTGCTACTTCCAAGCTACACTTAGAAAATCACTACCTTCAATTTGTCCTGTGCCCATGCCTTCTTTTCTCATTACGTGCCCGATAATTTTCAACTGTATCCTTCTGAGGTGAAATATAAGTGTCCCTTCTGTCTTCATTTTCTCGAAAATTTCGTCGTTTTTCATATATTCCATCCATGTTATTCTCACCATCCTTCTTTCCAATGTTTCAATTTCCTTCTTCATCTGTAAGAAGATTGTCCAATATTCACTGCAATATAGGCAGACGGATTTAGTATAATAGTTCAGTTACGGCTTCCAAGCTAATCATCGCCTATTTCATTCATCTTCATCCGTCCCGTCTTTTTAGCTCCATTTGAAGTGCGATAACATGAAGGTTTTTTTTCTTTTTCCTTTTTCTGACAACACATAGATAGATAGATAGATAGATAGATAGATAGATAGATAGATAACAGTTCCGTACTCTTTTCACATAACGACTTTTTTTTAGTTTCTTAATGCACCACTTAAGATTTTGGGTGGCATTTTTCGCTATCCCAGTGCGTCGCACTTTCTGTCCTCTGTTAAAACATTTCATGATACTTAAATCGTTGCATTAGTTTCATTTTGGTACCTCAAAGTTGCAATGCGCATGATGGACACTTCCTTTTGATAACAGCTATGCATTTAGTCTTCTAATTATCGTTTATTCCTTTCTTCTGGCTTTCTTTTACTACCTTTTGTAGCAGTTATTTTAGTTTCATTTATGTATCTGCTATCAACAGTGTGTCATCTGCATATACGTTGTTAAGATTGTCGCCGCCAATAAAGAATCTTGATAGGGCTTCAAATCCCTTTACAATCGCTTTACAGTATAGATTGAATAAGTCGGGTTAAAAGAAACATCCTTACACTCCTTTTTATATTTGTATATTTATTGAAATCTATTTAATCCTTATGAAGGTGGTTTACTCCTAGTATAGTTTTTGGATTACTTTAATATCCTTTCAAAATATGTCAAAGATGATTCTTAGTTCTAATCTTTCTTTGTGATATACTTAATCAGTGTCTTTACTATAATTGATAAAATAGAGGTACATATCCATCTGCATTGGTATTTCTCTTTGTGTTATCATCCTGGAAGTAAATATCATATTCCTTGCGCTGCACTTCTCTTATTTCTGGTCTGATACCGCTTCACGCTCTAGAATTATGTCTTGTTATATGGCTCATTAGGTTGACTCTGCGATGGAGTTCACATTCGTTGGTACCTGGCAACTTAGGCGTTGCTAAGAGAATAAATCCATTTATTTCTTCCGATATATCACCACAGTTGTAAATTCCCTTTATTAAATCTGTAAACTCGGTGATGCCGAAATCATCTGAGGTTAGCAGCATCTATATTAGACTTACGTTTGGCCCTGCTGCTTTATTTCTGGACAATTTCACAAGTGTTGATTCCATTTCAAATATTAATATTTCTGGTACTTCCACACATTGTCTATTGCCGTCTTATGTTTTTCTTGTGGAAGTCGTTCCCTAATATATTCGTTCTAACTCTGAATTATTTTTCTGTCTCTAATGGCGACCATGCCATTTGTCCTGTTTTCTTATTTTTATGCATATGCACTTAATTTCGGTTATTTATTCTTCTCTTTCTGCACATTTCTCGTTGAGACATTCCTCTTCAACCTGCATACATTTTTTCTTTTTCTTTTTTTCATTCTTTTTCTTTTTTTCATTCTTTTTCTCCTTGACGATTTATTTTGCGATGATCTCGATGATGTTACTAAACCTTCTCACAATGTCTCTCCATTTTCGAGTTTCTATTCTCATCTCATTTTTCACACTGTCCATATACAGGGTGCGGCTGGTATTTAAGCACAAATTTTATGGATTAATAAAAAAACTTACTGAACAAATGAATATAATTATATTTGATTACAAACAAGTAAACACGAAATTTAGCTATTATTTAATTTTATTCAATAAAACCACCACTAGCATCAATAACTGCCTCTACACGAGGTCGAAATCGACTGCAAGCTCTGATTAATTGGTCCATATTTATGTCAGACATTACTCGAACCATTGCAGCTTTAAGAGAGTCTTTGGTGTTATGAGGCTGTTTATTAACCTCCTTCTTAACAACTCTCCACACATAATAGTCTAGTGGATTGAGATCTGGAGAGTTAGGAGGCCAAATGTTGGGTTTGGTGTGGTCGTAAAAATGGTCAGCCATTCATTCTTGTTTTCGTAGAGCCTTGTGGGATGGAGCCGATTCTTGCTGGAATATGTAGGCCTGCCGTTGCATATGTTGTTAATCCATGGCTTGACAACTGTTTCTAGAACCTCAGTGTAAGCAGCAACATTTACTCTAAGACCTTGTGGAAAAAAAGTGCGGTGGTATAATGTGTCCTTCATTGCTAAAAGCACCCAGTACCATAACACATGAAGGGAATTTTGCGCACATCACTCTAAGCATCTCAGAAGGATCTGAACAAAGCCATCCGTTACTTACTTAATTTTTTCTCATCTGAGAGAAACGAATTCACACCAGCTTCTGAAGGATTTTTAACTTTGTTTAAAAGCCTTTTGGATCTGATTAAACGGTATTCTTTTTTTTTTCAGACATAAATTGACATTTCTTCATCAAGTAGGACTTGTATCGAATGTCTTCATGAACACTCATTCTGATTGTTTTTTCAGACACATGTAGCTTTTTGTCAATGGACCTCATTAATTGACCTCGGTTTTCATCAACTGTCTGCTTACTTTCCTGAATAAATTCGGATGTTTTGACTTTATCAGAACATGCAGAATGTCTTTTACGTTTTGATACAGACAGTCACCGTCTTCTAACTCTTTTCGTATCTTTTGGACAAACGATCTTGCAACTCTGAGGAAACGTGAAATATACAAATCGCTATGATCACACTTTAATGCCACAATCACAGCAAGCCTTTTCATTTCATTTGTTATCATAAGGTTAGCCATTCTTGATTTCTAAAAAATAAAACGATGAGAAGTTATTGGGAAGCAGTATTAATCTTAAATCTGTATGTGCTCCAATACCAGACGCACACTGTAATTTGATTTCACATTCGTGTTATTCAAAAGTCTTTTGTATTGCAATTTCTGAGCTACCTTGGTTCTTCTTTAATTTCTGTAGTTTCACTCTAAGTTTATATCATTGGAAAGTGATCACTCACGCAGTCGTTTTTTTTTCTTATAAGGAGAAGCAGTAAACATTATTATTCTTATTATCAATGCGTGGGTGTCATGGAGTGCTTTCACAGTGGAGGCTTGTATTTGTACTAAATCGGTCCTAAAATAGATTCGACGTACAAAACGTTAGGAACTTGAAATAATAGGTAATGACGCAGAGAAATCTAGTTGTGGTCGCTGATACTTTAGTATCCGACTAACGGTCATCCGGCATCGACTGACTGACCGAACCACTGAGCGACTCCCATACTCTTACTACTCCTACTTATTATAGGTGGGAGAGTCACCAACCTAATAAATTATTTTCTAAATTATTCATGAAAAGTCCTTAAATGCCTTAAAAATTATAAATGTATCAGTAAAAATGGAAAAGTTGCATTTCGAAAAAGAAAACCCACATAAAACAGGTAAATTTTGAACTTTGAAATCTAGACCACTGTATAAGCAGTAAAAACGAATAGTTGAAAAGTTTTGAATTTACAGAAACCCATATATATATTCACAGACAACTTTACCCCCCACTGAAGATGGTCTCAGATGAGATTGAAAGTACTTGGGAAAATAAAAACTATTTGAAAGAAAATTTTGGTATTTTTCTACCAATTTTCTAAGTCTATCAAAAAAATAAATCTGCGACCTTGAAAGGATCACAACAGAAAGTAATTGATATGATATGTCTAAATTATTTAACCAAGTCATTTTGAACACACACACGCACACACACACACACACACACACATATATATATATATATATATATATATATATATATATATATATATATATATATATATATATATATATCAATTATAGGTGCAATTTTAATTTAATTTAATTGAAATTAAAATAAATGATTCAACGTACAACTTTCGTATAATAAGTGTGACATTCCTGTAATTATTGAACAATATCGTTCATGCCACATTGACGGAAAACCTACCAGTAAAAAAGAATTCTCTTATTACTATATTTGTATAACAACGCACAAACTTAAAATTTAAAATTCAAATTCAGCGTTGCGACCGCACGTTCCAAAACAATTCTCATAGCATTTTTTTCGGATTACATCTATATTTTCGTTGTCCTCTTATTACCGAGAAGTAAAAAAACAAGAACAAATCTATTTCCGTACCTGAGGATGTCTGTAGGAACAGACGAAACTTGAAGAAAATTACAAATACCTTATGCAACTGGAATTTATAAACAGGGATCATATCATTCATATACAGGTTCGGAGTTGGTGTATCTTATTGAAATTGTTTGCGAAGATGTATTCTCTCCATTTAAATCATTAACCTCTATATTTGTTTTTTTGTATGAATGATTCATGTAATTATATACATATATACATACATATATATATATATATATATAGGCATCATATTTTCAGACAGACATCAATTACTTAATTAGTTTTACCTTTCTCCTTGTGGGATTCTCCATGTCCATATATTTTATGGGTGCTCTTGAAAACAGGTGTTGGCTACTACCTGAGCATTCGTCGGGCACCGTGGGACCTATCTTTCTCCGCGTTCGTTACAGGTTCCCAGTCTGAATCCCCAACTATTTCGCCACCTTTCCCCGTTGCCGACTTTGGCATTCGTGTCTCCTATAACGGTTGTAATTTTTTGCGATTTGCATCTAGCTTTGGCGTTGTCCAGCTTACACTGAAATTTATTATTCTGTACTTTGTGCTGGCGTTCCTTATACAATTATGACGGATATGTTGAAAGGACTTCCTTTCAGTTTAGCGAAAAAAATCCTTTCCGGTGTTTGGGAGCATCCGAGAACACATTTTTTCATATAATTATCTAGTATCAATCCTACACCTCTTTCATTTCACCTGTATATATGTTCCTCTGTTTGTCACTGAGGAAATATGCATTGTTTGCTCACCTCTTTCCACATACACATAAAGTATTAACATTAGATCTAGTCATATCCTACTTTTTAAAAAAAATCTTTCTACATTTTTTTCTGATATCCCAAACCCGGAGAATTAATTGCTTCAGTGAACAGTCGTCTTATGCCCGTCAGGTGACGCATGTTGCACATGTCGGACCTTAAGAGCGAGGAGTTAATTCCAATAGACTTAACTCTCTTCACGCCGTTATCTTTCATAATCTGATTGTTTAAAAACAATATTGAGAGTGGAGTAATTTCCCTTCGCCTCAGAGAATTTATTGAGACATTACCACTAGTTATCTGACTCGTCAAGAATTCTTCCGCTCTCCGCCGAACAGGTCTTATTTTTCATCATATATTGTTGCTAACACGCTGCCTCAATCGCCGGAATTTGCAGTTATGGCGTCGGATTAGTCGATGACCATTCGATAATAGCATACATGCATATTCATACCCATACACACATCCGATATATATATATATATATATGAAGAAATATAGTCTTAAGGTGTGCTATATTTATGGGATAAAGTGCTCAATATCAGAGATATAGCGTCTGTAAATATAAAAGTGAACATAGAAGTCAACACTTAGAGGCGACAGTCTGTTTCATGCTATATGCAATACATATCGTGGCCTGACGATTGCATATAGCATGAAACAGACTGTCGCCTCTAAATGTTGACTTCTATGTTCACTTTATATATATATATATATATATATATATATATATATATATATATATATATATATATATATATAGGCGTTTAAGTGCTAAACAATATTATTATTGTCTTAATCATATACCTGTGGAAATAATTTATAACCAATGGACCCTGAAGGTTGTCTGGTTGCTATTTAAATTGAATTAACATATATATATATATATATATATATATATATATATATATAGATAGATAGATAGATAGATAGATGTTTAAGTGCTAAACATTATTACTACTGTCTTAAAAATCAGTTTATCTTCTTACCTTGACTTTCTCGAGTTAATAGTGCGAGGGGAAAAATTCTATTCATCATTTCATTTTCGAGTAGACACAAAATGTTTTATAGTTGATAATCAAAAACCTGAACTTAAAAATAAACAAAATATACTTAAAATTGGTACCATGAGATTTAAAAAAAAAATAGATCACATTTTTTTAATTAATAATAATTGTTGAAATATTGGTTCCGGTACGATCACCGAAGTTAAACAACGTTAGGCGTGGTTAATACCTTGATGAGAATTATTAATCGGGGAGCCGAGTTCCAGTTTCAGTTGCATTCATTATTTTCACTTACGCGCAAATACCCTTGGGAAAGATATGAATCCGCGCCTTTTCCTCCAGCTATAGGTGAATTAGTAAGATTTGTGTCAATAACATATACATATCTCGAAAAATAAAATAAAATTGCGCGCAAAATATTTAGATTTCAGCATTAAATAACTCGTGATCTACCGCTGAAGAAAAACATCAAAACAAAAAGAAATTTCCTTCAAGTTGAATTAGTTTTACATCCACTAGGCCTATTTGTTTCAGCTCGATTTCAAATGAAATGACAGGAAATATTTTTTTATTTTTTCACAACGCATATACAGATAGATAAAGACTAAGAGAAAATAGATAGATAGATAGATAGATAGATAGATAAAGACTAATAGAAAATAGATAGAGAGAAAGATAAACACTAACAGATAGATAGATAGATAGATAGATAGATAGATAGATAGATAGATAAAGACTTCTGTGTTATTGGTTTCCGATCGATTTCAAGTGAAATTACAGGAAGTTTTCTTTTTAATTTTTTTTTTACAACGCTTATACAGATAGTTAAAGACTAACAGTAAATAGGTAGTTTGTGGAGTTATTTCGCAGTGGAGACTTGCATTTGTACTAAATCGGTCCTAAAATAGATTCGATGTACAAAACGTTAGGGACCTGATATAATAGGTATTACGCAGAGTAATCTTGTCGTGGTCGTTGACTACTTTCGTATTCAACTAACTGTCGACTACTGTCGTCCGACATCGACTAGTATTTAGTCACCCCTCACGAGGGTATCATGTGGCACAAGGCCGGTTTAACGTGGGATTTCCGAGCCCGTGGGCTCGGCCAAAAATATACCCTTTGAACCCGAAAAACGGGTTCAGGGTCGGTTTACCTCCCCGAACGAGACTCTACCCTACGGCATAGCCTCGTTCGGGTTCCTCCCCGCCCGAAGGCAGAGAGTTCAACCGTTCAATCGGTCGTCCGACATCGACTGACCCTCGTTTCTCTTACTACTCCTATTTACATTAGGTGGGAGAGTCTATTAACTATAGAATAGGTGTGTTTCACCATAACAGATAGATAGATAAATAGATAGATAGATATATAGATAGATAAAGACTAATAGAAAATCGATAGAGAGAGTGAGATAAACACTAACAGATAGATAGATAGATAGATAGATAGATAGATAGATAGATAGATACTAACAAACAATAGATAGATTGATAGATAAAGTCTGCCATATTGGTTTCAGATCGATTTCAAGTTAAATGACAGGAAGATTTTTTTTAATTTTTTTTTTTTACAACGCATATACAGAGGGATGACGACTAACAGAAAATAGATAGATAGATATATATGTAAATAGATAGATAGATAGATTGATCGATAAAGTCTAAAAGAAAATAGATCGACATATAAAGACAGATAGATAGATAGATAAAGACTAATAAAAGATTGATAGATAAAGACTAATAGATATATATATATATATAGATAGATAGATAGATAGATAAAGACTAATAGATAGATAGATAGATAGATATATAGATAGATAGATAAAGACTAATAAAAGATAGATAGATAAAGACTACTAGAAAATAGATAGATAGATAGATAAAGACTAATAAAAGATAGATAGATAAAGACTACTAGAAAATAGATAGATAGATAGATAGATAGATAGACTAATAAAAGATAGATAAAGACTACTAGAAAATAGATAGATAGATAAAGACTACTAGAAAATAGATAGATATATAGATAGATATATAGATAGATAGATAGATAGATAAAGACGAATAGGAAATAGATACAGACTAATAGATAGATAGATAGATGGCAAGAAACACTGGTATTTGTATTCGTTTTCAGAGCTGTGTATTCTTTTTTTTTTTACTAATGCGGCGTCACTAGGAAAAATTAAGTGAAAGAGAAAGAAAATGTCGTGATAGAAATATGTCCCATTTTTTTTAGATTCTCAAAATCAAGGATTAATCACTTGGAGTTTGCAACATAAGAATTGTTTGTTTTATTAAAATCCAACAACTGTGATTTAGTAATCTTGTAAAAATGCTGATAATTGTTTCATCACAATCCATAAAGTTATTTTTTATTTCTTTTAAAATATAGAACCTATCTGTAATAAGTTTTAAAATATAGAACCTATCTGTAATAAGTTTCAAAATATAGAACCTATCTTTAATAAGTTTTAAAAACAAACTCAAATGACAATGAGTTTCAATTTTTTATCATTTCCAACGACCTCTGGATTGCATGCGAAAATATTGAAGCAAATAATTCTATAATGTGTTTTTGTTCAGTATCTGATTTACATCATTGATATGCTTTCGCAATAACTTTCCATCAAAAATTATAAACAGCTGACACATCGAAAAATTCAATTACGTTGGATGACTGACGCTTCCTGCTATTGCAGCACAGGATTCAAAATGGCCGTCGAGTATTTGAGCACGCACTTATGGTCGCATGCCGTTTGATTTCATTAATTTAACTGGCAGGACGGATGCGATTATTTTCCTGTCTGTGTCATGTCCCCAGTGGGAAGCGGATCAAACTTCCGTCCAAGCCGTCGTTCACTTCGCTGAATGTAAACAGTGAATTAGCGAACAGAAATGAGCGAAACGTGTTATAATCGAGTGATATAATTCCTTTGTAGATTAATGATCCCATGACAGCAAATAAATAAACTATATCTAATGGGAAAGTGCGCATCAGCGTGGGAATCAGAATACCGAGTTCAAATCCATGTCGAGCCTGTTATGTTTTATTTTTTTTATTTCTTTATGGCATTCACGGTATAATATACCGTGAATGCCATGACGGAAAGAACATGCCCAAAATGCTAGCCACCTACTCGTTTTATGAGTACATACATAAGATAGAACGGTTAACGAATCCCAGACAGTGGAAGGTCAGGCATATTTACGCTAAGTCAACACCCGTTGAGCCGACCTGTGTTTTATCCAGCAGCTATGCTAATCGGATTTTAATTGTAGTTGCTGGAAGAGCACGCATAATATAGCGTGATCAACTTTTTGAGAGATTCTTCCGCTTATAATTTTGGTTATGATGACTTTAGATAATGTGCTAGAACACTTTCGGCTACCAGTTATTGAAATAACTTAAAATACGGATGTCTCCTTATTGTGCACTCAGTTTTATTTTTTATGGGTATTTTTTTTTTTTTCGAAATAATAATTATATTTTTTATTCCATTCGTTTCTTTCCCACATTTATATAAAAATACCTTACGGCGGTAAACCAGCATGCATCTGTTTATTTATTTATTTATAATCAAACCAGCTGACACAATTTTCCAAACATAGACATTGCATTTTAAAACGACACGCCTATATAGCTTCTTCATCTATCAAGTCGTTACGAAACATCCGAGATAATGTTTCATTAATAAAGTGCTAATGCATTGTAGTGAATAATTATATGCAGTGTTGTTATAATAAATTATGAATGTTTATTACTTTTCACATACGTAAGAGTTGGAAGTCTTAGAAGAATGCGTATGAAAAAGAAATACTGAATTTCCTCTTTAAAATATCGTTAAACAGAAACACAACCCTCTCTTGTATAATTTTAATGACATTTCGCACCACATCCCGCAACAGGGCCTCAGACTCAACATGGAGGCCTACCAAAGTGCCTTGAGGAGCTAGTGCTGAACTGGGTTAAGAGGGTGGCTGCTGGAAGATTATGTCTTGCAACAGTATCATGCCATACAAGCAAGCGAACCCAACTTATGACTGTTAAATGATATCTGCAACCACATCACACCTTACATCTGGCCGCATAGCTCCCGTCTGCAAAGTTCTTGGTTATTATGTGTGGAGTGCTGTTGAGCGTGGAGCAGCAAGACTCTTCCTAACGTCAAAGACGGACTTAACGCAATGATTATGGCAGCATTCACGAACTTAAACAAGGAGACCGATTAGAATGGTTGCAGGCGATTCCGAAATCGTCTAGGGGCGTGGTTGAAGCCAATGACGACTGTATTGAATTAATTTACTTTTTAGTATTCTAAGATATTTTTGTGTAATTTTGATAAATACATCTGTCAGTGTTATATCTATTTTAGCGAAAATTAGGTGACAATATATATATATATATATATATATATATATATATATATATATATATATATATATATATATATATATATATATTTTCTATGAGAATTTCTCGGACATTCAGGCCGGTAAATGTCGTTAATACTGTTTAATATAAACAGAGCATTTACTTACATATTTACATCAATAAAAAAGAAGGTATACACATAAAAATGTATTTAAATAATTGTTGGACTTTGTCCATTTCATAATGTATGACGTCATTTGTTTACATTTGGATACACATTGAGCAGATATGAATGAATGAAACAAAATCATGGAGAATTGTTTTTAAAAACAGTAAAAGCAACCTTGCTAACCGAATGCTTCTCTGTGGCCCATATATGTATGCCCATATTTACATTATTTGGACTATTGTCCACATGTGTGTCACCATATTTATTACAAAGTTTCGGTTGTTGTACGCTCAGGCCTTCTTCAGGTGGTTGGAATGTCGAACTGAACACTTTATTTCGCTCACTGGGGTAGACTGTTCTAGTTCCATGTGCCATGTTTAATGGATATCAGTTATCAGTTATCTCCTGTTAATTTCTCTCTGAAAGTTCTCCGCTGCCTTAACAAGGTATTGAAACTCACACACTTTGGGTCCTGTCACTGGATCTAACTAAAGCCTTTATCTACTCTAGCATGCGTACTTAAACACAAATGGCACTGTCTACACCAGTGAGCGAAATAAAGTGTTCAGTTCGACATTCCAACCACCTGAAGAAGGCTGGAGCATACAACGGCCGAAACGTTATAATAAATATAGCGAGAAAGATGAGAAAAATAGTCCAAATAATGTAAATAATGTACATAATACCTCATCTCAGAAATATAGATAGATAATTTATGCCCTGTTACTTCGAATCTTCAGCTGGAATCGCTCTTTACAGCTTCCTAACATTTATTATATATATATATATATATATATATATATATATATATATATATATATATATATAAACAGTGTTCTCTTATTATCCCACTGAGTCGATACCCTACCATTAATTTACCCTATCCAGTATTCACGATTTTCCTGTGCTCCTGTTGCCTTCATTGTGTCTTGTGAGAGCTAAAATCTCCAATTTTCCTTAAACCGTGCTTCTTGGTCAAATAGCTCTTTTACGGTATTCTCGGAATCTTTCCCCACAACCATATCTGCAATGCTATAACATTTTTTTTCATCATTCACTGCCAGAGAATAGGATTTATATTATATAACATACGCATATAAGCATACACGTAAATGCATCAATAAGGTATTTGTACAAAAAATATTTCTTTTTACATAAAAGATTTCCCTGTGTATGCGTTTAATTCAACACCAGAGGAAAAAACAATAGACTGAAGAAGACATCACTGAGGAAAAAGACAAAGACAATAAAAAGATCTGGATTCAAGGCCGCAGAAGATGCCGGATTAAGTTTTAATTAAATGTCTGTAGCTGTAGTTGACCGGAAATCAAGAGACCGAAAAGAGACGAAAATATTAGTATATTACTTATGGGTAAATTTAGCAGTTTCAACTGTGAAATGTTGATACCTCAATGATAAACTAGTGCTACGTTTAAAGGCAATGTACAAAAGAGGAAAACTCACCCGAATTTATATCATGAAAATAGTTGTAAAAAAAAAGGCACAGACAATCTCGGTTAAAGCATTGCCAAACAGAATGAAGCAGGGTTGCCAGATCAGGGATGATAATGTAGCAGATTCTTCTTTGTGTATTCTCAAGAATTTCATGGTACATAGAAGAATCATATCAGATGTTGCAACGATATCAAATACATGTTCGAATGGTAGCCTTTAAATAGTAAAACAGATTCAGGTTAGACCACTTGACTAATTCGACCTACAGTATCAACTTTCTTAGCAACAGTTTTAGAAATTGACTCGATATAATTACTCCAATTCATATAAGCAGAAAAGATTAAACAGAGACAGATTAATTAGTTACTTTCCTCGACGTTCGCATCAGTAATGCTGATGGAAAACAAAACATTTTCCATGATGATTAAAATACAGCAATTTGTTTTGCACTCATTAAAATTAACAATTCACTCCTTGCCTCAGTTAACAAGATTATGACTTTTCCACAATTATTTGTGATGTTTCAGATCGATAAAAAGAAAGGAAGAATGTACGGCTGCAATCTCAGGCATGTCTTTCTGCTTGAAATGGCACATGAGAATTTATATATTTAAGAGTGTTCAAAGAGGAATTAAAGTATTCGTATCTATGTAGGCTACCAGTGTTGCTTGGTAATACTTATTGCAGACACCTGCTCAGGCATATATTTTGTTCATTCAACACCCACACACATACCGAGTGATTTATACTTTGACAGAATATGGACTGATAGTAACGGTGAAAATAAAAAGAGTGAAGAAGAAGATGAGGAGGAGGAAGAGGATGAGATGATGAAAAAGGAAAATGCTAAGTGATCCTGCATTAGTTTCATGCTGAAAGCGCATAATTACGAGGGTTCAGGCGATCATTCTCAAATCGAAAGTTACAGTCAATTCTTTCTCACACATCCATCGATAACTTTCGAATATTTTCATTTACCCAATTTCAAAGATTATCTGACTCAAAACGTGGTTTGATTTGGCCATTGTATGTTGCTGAAGATAGACATATCAGACAATGAAATATGTATTATGGTTATCCATCGTTAGATACTATATTATTATTTCATTAATTTCTTTGGCACATCTTTCAAATTTATCTAATGAACATCTGTTTCAGAAGCAGACCCATTTATGTAGGACAATACCGTATCTCAACTGGGAATCTAGGTGGAATTAAATATTATTAAGCTATATTGGTGTTACTAAATCAAAGAAAACTTAATTGAACTTTAAAAGAAGTGAAAGACGAATCGAAAATGAAAATGAAAGTGAAAGTGAAAGTGAAGCCGATATATATCGCTTTATTATTTCTTTTATTACCAGGTGTTAAAAAATCTTAGGTTTCAGAAAATTAAATTAGTGTGAAAGGCTACAATGAAACCGAAAGGATTTAATAAATATTAATCAGACATTTCGAAAACATATTTAACTGCTAATGAAATTATATATTTATTTGGGCTGCGGAAAATGAAACAGATTGTCTGGGGACCTGTTATATTTGTTATATGCATTTTGCTTTCAGTGAAAACCAACTAGTTATTGTTTTCAGTGAGTCACTTGAGTGCTTTTGCGGGCGTCTGTAAAACAAGAGAGAGGGATAGTTATAAATAAAATATTTCTATTCAAACACATTTCTGTAAAGTTCATGAGCAGAAAAAAAGTTATTAAAATCTATTCTCCTCTTTGCCTATCTATTATCTGAACCTGCTTTTTTTTAAAATTCAGTCTTTTTATATCTATGTCACTATTGTTATATCTCTCTATCGCACTCTGTTAATATCCATCTGTCTTTTTATCTATCTATCTATCTATCTTATATATATATATATATATATATATATATATATATATATATATATATATATATATATATATATTATGATTATAACATACATATGTTATAAAATCACTACAAAATTAACCATTTTGTCTCAGCACTTCTTGTGTCTTATCAAGTGATGGTGTCCAAGCATATATATATATATATATATATATATATATATATATATATGTTTGTGTGTATGTGTAACTGTCCGGGTTTCAATTCATGGAAGTGGATGCGCACTCCTGATGTGTCCCAAATATAGGACGAAACGGCCGTCTAGTGTTTCCTGCATGCTGTAGAGGTTTCTTCGAGACTCGATGAATTACTTAATTATATAGACCAGTTGCCATCCAAGGCTATAGACCCGGTTTGAACTGCTATTTACCCATAGTTGGGGGTAGAATAAGAGGAGGATTCATACCTTTCCCAAGAACGGAAAATCTATTAAACTGTACGTATATATATATATATATATATATATATATATATATATATATATATATATATATATATATATAGTCCTAGTATGTTGAAAAAGAATCTGTGTACTTGCAATAGTAAAGGAGTTGAATATGCAGAGTGTAGCATCTTGACATTGAATTATAACGGCCTCGCTCATTTCCCTTTTTTATGGCATTACTTGTAAGGAAAGTGTGTAGAGTACAGGTGTCTCAATGACACCAGTGAGGCTGCATCACTGAACATGCTTTGTGTAGCAGTTTTTGGCCAAGTACTAAATTCATCGGTTTCGAAAAATTCCCATATACTCCCGACCTCATTTGTTTGCGCTATTTGCTTCTTCAGGTATCAATTCCCTCTTGAAAAGAACAAGATTTCAAGACGTCGATGAAATATGTAAAAAGAATGCTAAGAGGCAACTGCTTGTTATCGCACAAAAAGCATTCATTGGATGCTGACATCAAAAGAATCGACGCTGGATAATGTGTGCGATTTCAGAAGAGAACTATTTCGAAGAAGATTAAATGCCGAATTGATAGGTGATGGAGTTTTCTTTTTCAGATTTCGTGGTAGAATCCCGAACTGACGACATTTCAGTGGGGTTTCGATCCTAGCCAGAGGCAACCGGACATCTAGCCACAATGATGAGCTGTAATGCAGAGAAACTGTCTGTCTGTGGATGACAATATATATGCACATGAAAAATTTATTTCGGTTGAGCTCTCTGGGGAGGAAGTGTGGATTTGTAAACAGTGACTATTAGGGTTAATAATGCAAGACTCTTCGGTTAATCGAATCGAGTTCTCTTATTTACTGTGTGTTTATCTAAAAATAAATACACTTACTTTCAACTTCATCCCTGCCGTGCGCCAACGGCTGAGTGAAAGGATCCCGGACTGACATCATTTCAGTTGGGTTTCGATTCTAGCTAGAGGCAACCGGACGTCTAGCCACACAGCTGAGGTATGATACAGCGAAACAGTCTGCCTGTGCATGATAATATATATATATATATATGTATGTGTGTGTGTGTGTGTGTGTGTGTGTGTGTGTGTGTGTGTGTGTGTAAATACCTATTTTAGTCTTTCTATCTATCTGACTCAAGATCATATTACATTGAAACACTGGTAAAGGAACGTTGAGCTAGATGTTTAATCGCTTAAATATAACTGGTGATGTAAGTTAGGATGTATCTGTGGTGTAATGAATGACGCCTCTGAAATGAAGATCTAAGTGACGTGTTCCAATTTCAGTCGGATTCCTTATATTCACTTACGCACAAATAGCTTTACGAATGATATGAATCCACTGTTTATCTCCCCAGCTATGGATTAATTAGTAAGGCTTGTATCACGAAATCTTTATTATTTCCAGAAGATTGATATAATTAAAAAAATTGCTGTCTTTAAATAAGCTGCAAATGGTTGAAAACACGCAAAAAAAAAAAAAAAATCAAAAAATCCTTATCTATTTCTTTCAGTCTCACCAAATATATCAATTTCAGTTTCTGCCTATTAATCTATGTCATTCTCTCTCCCTCCCTCTCTCCTTCTCTCTCTCTCTCTCTCTCTCTCTCTCTCTCTATATATATATATATATATATATATATATATATATATATATATATTTGTAGGAGGCGCTATGCTTATGTGTACTAGGTTGCAGAATGCATACGTGTATATATTTGATTGATAGGCTCTTATATATAAGGACATATAACCTTTTTACATTTGATAATCTTTGCTGATACGAAGTACTTCAGATGTTGCTTCCAGCTTGAATCACAGGCGCTGATCTCGGCTTGGCGATTTCTTGCTTCAGGCGTCGTCAATATCTGTTCAATGAGAGAATGAGGTTTTGTTCGGATCATACAAGCAAAACATTTCCAGTCTGTCTGAAAAATATCTTCAGCGGTAAATTATGTTTGCTAAATACGTATATAAAGCATAACGCGAGACGTCAAATTGATGTTTGCACAAATACTGCAACGGGACCCTTCTTCATTATAAAGAGAATATGATTTATGTTTTATTAAGTACGTTAGCCTGTTGTTAGCGTACGCAACGGATATCGACGCGATTTAGTGTCGGCAAAACAAGTTCAATTTCCGCCTGGTTTGTTGCAATAAGTTTGACCAGCCGTTTTCAACAAAGGTCTCTGCTCGCCGCTGGTGGTTAAATAATCGTTTGGGTCGTGCTCTTGTTTCATAAATACCTGAAAGAAAGAGTGGATCTAAAATGATTTGAACATTACGGACTCAGATCCACAAAGGCTCCAAGGAGATATGGTCAGCTGATGGTCTTCCTGGAACTATTTTAAAGTTTATAAAATCAAATACACCAGGATTAATGAATAAAGGTAGCTTAGATATGGAAATAAAAATGATAAAGTTATAATTAAAGCTGATCGGAGGAGTAACTATTATAAAATCTAAATAATTGCTGATTATACCATGCTTAATAAGTAAATCATCAAGTTTTAAAAAAGAAAAACGGATGAAATCAGTGGGGAAATGTCTCCTATAGAGATTCCTGTGCTGCCGATATAGAAGATTGATGAAAGAACCAACAGATTGCACAAAGAGCAAGCTTTTATTACTATTCACCAATTTTCATAACAACCGTCAACATATACTTCTTAATACTACCAATGAAATTGTAGTAGCTAATGCAAATTAGAGAGGCAAATATAAATAGAGAACAACTGGCGAAAATGGGGGACAGCCATAGTTAGTAAACCCGGATGCTTTTCCGGACACGTAGAACTTGTACTACAATTACTACTACGCAGAGAGCTATGCAAATCATAACAATGGCGTTGCCGATAGGATCGCTAAATACACTGGACGACACAGAACACATAGAAACATAGATAAAAACTTCTGCTACATTTGCCAGAATTAAAGAATTAAGAGACACAAAGACTGATGGAAGAAAAAACGAAATAACTGATATATTTCTTGCTATATCTGGGTGCGAAGCTGTGAAGTGAATTTCTATTATGTGTTACCGGAATGAATTAGAAGAAATGACATTTAAAGAAATGACTAAAATTATAAAAACAGAACATAAGACCAAAGAAAAGATTGGTCATCGCCGAAAGAACGAAGTTTTTAGACAAGACAAGCACCCAATGAGTCAATTATACATTACTGACATAGATTAAAAGAACGAGCCATGTATTGTGAACTTGAAAATTTGCTAGTTTGGGAACTGTGTATAGAAGATGAATATCTCCTTTTCTGAATGAGTGAAGGCTTGCTAGACAAAAACCACAAAAAATATCCTAGCATGTCTACAGAGTATTAGCATGGGTGTGGAAGCTAGTGTTGAGTTTTACCAACAATTAGAGTTGATTTGATTAAGGAATCATACAAAAGAAGATTTCTAGACGTACAGGACAAGGACGACCAAATCCATAATTAAATGTAGATATTATGGAAAAAATCACGAGAGAGAGACAAGTACAAATGTCCAGCTCTAGGAAATATATGCTTAAATTGCAAAAAAAGAGATCATTTTCAGAATGTTTGCAAATACGAAAAGAAAATAGAAAGTTCACAAACGGTACAAACCCTCTCTGAAGAACAAACCGAAAACGGTACAAACCCTTTCCGAAGACGAAGTTGAATATTTACAATAAATACACAAAAAGAAGTGGAGAAAAAAATAAAATAAATGGCCAAATATTTAACATGCAAGTTGATACAGGCAGTGAAGTCACGATGATACCAAAAAAATTCTGGATAAAATTAACACGACCTAAATTAAAAAAGATGCATCAAATTAAAGCAATTTGATGGAGCGACTATTAAAATAATGGTTACATTACACGGCAATTTTGAAACCGACAAGCGTTTTGAAATAATTCCCATTACAATTGTAGAATGCAAAAAAGATCACGGATTACTGGGAATTGATGTATTAAAAGTAGATACAGCGAGACTAATGAATTTCATGGAAGCAGAAGAAAATGAAATAGGATTATTGAGAGGCTATAAAGCAAGCATTCCTCTACAAGATAATTATTAAACAAAATATATAAAGTCAAGAAAAGTTCCAATTTATATCCTACATTTGGTAGTAGCCAAATAAAACAAAATGATACAAGATATACTATAACGAATAACTCAAGGTGGTAGCAATTGAGCGTCACAGATAGTAGCGATAAAGAAACCTGATGGAGATTTAAATATATGCGGTGATTACAAGATAAGGATAAATCACCTGATATGTTCAGACTCTTTTCCTTTGAAACTGCGAGCGAAGAGTTAGTAAAAATAGAAGATTTCGTAAAAACTTATCTTAAGGCAGCAAATAAAAATTGACGAGAAATTCAAGGAAATTACCACGATAAACACCACTATAGGCTTACTAAGATGGATTCGTCTACCTTTTGGAGTAAATACTTCGAGCCATGTTTTTCAAAAAAGCAATTGAAAGAGTCTCAGAGAAAATAAAAAATATAATAATATACCAGGACGATATATGTAGGGGCAAAAACTAAAGAAGAATTAAAATATAAAACAGAGCAAATATTATTGAGATTAGAAAAGTCAGGCATGATTGTAAGCAAAGAAATGTGTAATTTTGACTCGAAGAAGATATATTAAGCTTATCAAATATCACAAATTCATATCACCCGATGATAGACTAACAAAGAAAATAGACGATATACCTGCTCCATCAAATAAAAAAAATAATTAGAATCCTTTTTTGGAGCTAATAATTTTTTATAGTAAATACATATCAAGATATAGCGATATAATGTAGCCATTTGCAAAATTACGCAAAAATAATGAATTTAACTGGACACAAAAGCAAACAGTCGCTTTTGAAACACTAAAAAAAATACTGAGGAATAAAACAATAATGAAAGTTTTTGATCCACAAAAGAAATAGCTTATAGAGGCAAGTGAATAGATCAGTGCATGATTGGCTATTCTACCAGAAGAAGACCCAATCATGTACATATCAAGAAGGTTAACGGCAGCAGAAATAAACTACTCGAATATTGAAAAAAAGCACTAGCGATTGTATGGAACATGAAAAGGGCATGAAAATTTTTGATAGGAAACAATTCGAACCGCAAAGCATTAGAATCCATATTTAACCCGAGAAAAGAGATGCCAAAAGTCACACCAAGGATCTTGAGATGGGCAATAAAAATCATGGCATTTGATTTTGATATAGTATACGTAAAAAGAAACACAATCCCTCACGTATACGCTTTATCAAAATTACATTTCAAGAATGAAACAGAAGAAAACAGGAAAATACTGAAGATAAAATAATACACTGTGTAGAAACGAACGTTCTTTCTCTAAATAAATCCAAAGTAGAACCATAGCAAGATCCTATATTAAGCAAACTTGTAGAGAGAATAATAAAATATATAGAACAAGTGTTCGATGGCAGAGCGAGCCTTTAAAGAAACGAAATACAAACTAAGAGAAAATGGCATAAAATACAATGGGAATATAACAGTAGCTCCTCAAATACTGAGAAGGGATATATTAAAAAGCGTGCATTGCGACATAAAAACGACACAAAAAAGACTAAAGTTACAGACTAAAGTTCCTGGTGGCTAGCATATTCCAAAGTTGTAGGGGAATACGATAAGAGTTAACCAAGATGTGTGGAATTAAAAAAAGCGTTAAGCAAGCAAAAATTCCCTCATGTCCCATATGGATCACGCACATATCAAAGAGAGGGGATTTTTCTTAGTATTAGTGTACTTATATTCAGGATGACCAGAAGTTGTCAGAGGTTGTCAGAATAAAAGACAGAAATTTCACTACAATAAAGCAAGTACTAAAAAGTATATTCTCAAGGAATAGAGTACCCCAGACAATAGTCACCGACAATGCACCCTAATTTTGCTATGAGAACTTATGATCGTGGTTAAAACAGATTTTATGCGTCCCATACAAGTCACGACCCTTTCACCTCCAACTTAATAGCATTGCGGAAAGAATGGTACAAACGGTAACAATGGATTTAAAAGCATTCTCACAACTTAATGAAAACATAGAAGCATATCTACCAAAAATGCTCCTCTGTTACGGATCCATTCCCCATGCGGGAACAAAAGTGAGGCCTTCGACATTAATTGAAAGATAAATCAGAGCCCACATTAGTCTGTCCTTTGCAACGAAAGAAAAGGTATAGTATCGAAAGAATAAATAGGTGAATCCAGAAGAAACATATTTCCTGATACACAAAGATCACAACCGGGCAATATTTGAGAAATAGTGACAACATATACTAGCACAAGCAGATCAATTCAGGAGCAGAAACGAACTGGATGACGTGGAAATGGAAGATCAAGAAGAAAAAGAGACAGAAAGATAGAAAAGTGGAACAACGCAGGAAATAGAATGTAAAGTAAGAATGAAAAGACAGACGAGTATGAAGAGAGTGAGATCATCATTAAAGAGAAAACAAGAAAGACTAGAGGAAGGACTACACAAAACGAAAATAGTCAAGAATTGTAAAAGAAAAAAAAGGCATACAACCTCTCCGATTCGGGGAGGTGTAGCATCGTATGCAAATTAGAGAGACAAGTATAAATAGAGAACAAATGGTGAACATGTAGAATATCTATACCTCGCAAACTCGGTTGTTATTCAGATCACGGAGAACAGTAATACGACTATTACTACGCACAGAGATTGCAAAACATAACAATTAGTGTGTTAAAATTAATAAAATCAAAGAGCAGGTAAATATATGTGAAAAAGAACTGGGAGTTATTCAATGGAATAATACGAAAGAAATCAAGATTTGTTCAGAAAATCATAAAGGAAAAACGAATGTACTTTCACCCACTTTGATATCAACGGTCTATACCTGTCTGTATGTTGAGGAATTAAAAAACATAATGCCAAATATGAACAACCCATGAACCATGAAATAATATGATTCCGCACGTCTCTAACATATCTATTCTATATAAAAATACTTGGATTTTTAGGGATGATGGTGTGATAAAATTACGAAAAAATATCCAGAAATCACAAAAAGAGAGCAAAAAATTGTAAGACCATAGCAAAATCTCACTGCTATAACAAACGCAAAAGTGATCAATGTTTTTGTTGTAAACTTGGATTTCAAAGCCGGTAGATATAAACTTCATTTAAAAAAAACCGAAGCAGCCAGGAATAGGTAAATAGTGAGTTAAATCATCTTATATTTAAACGCTTACATAAACAGATACGATTCAGATTAACAACTACCTCGTACAATAAGGAAATGTTTGACAAAGTTAATGTTAAATATGTAAAAGACCTAGAAAAAACAGAGCTGATTCGTAAATATAGAATATAAGATGAAAAAAAACGACGACGCAACGTTTTATGTTTAACCACCCCTATTTTAACCGCGATGAAAGACTAATATTATTTTTTAAAAAAGATTGAAAACGATTTAATAAATTCACGAATATTTATCAAAGATAGCATAAAGAAACCAGGAGTGGTCACAAGCTAATCTCGCTAGAACAATTACGACTGAATAACGAGTTCGATCTTCACTGGGTGCCCCAATTTTGCTTCGTGCCACATCTAAGCTACGTTTAGAAAATCAACATAAAATCAGCTATGCCTCCGTTAGTATTCAATATCCTATCATGAATTATTAAACATTACATAATGTTCTTAAATAATTATATAATTAAAAAAAAGAGAAGAAAAAGATAAAAAAATAATATTGTCAAAATAATAAGACTGTGTAGTAATATTAATTAATATTCAAATGCCATATATTAATAACCAATATTCGGCCTAAATTCATTAACCATTAATCATCAAGTTGCTCTGTTTCGTAGGAATTTTCAAAGATTTCATGTATTCAGATACGTCCAAAATGACGGCTTAGTCCAGCACTATAATCCATTCTGAAATCAGGTCCAATTAGTCAAGAATCGGTTCGAGGATCTTATTTCCAACCATTTGTATAATTGATGTCACGCAGTGATTCTCACTTCACCGCTGTAGACAAAGATTCTACACGATACTAAATATCTATACGACTATTTACAGTATATTAGAATGTATGTACTGACTGGTCACTTTATTGGATATACGTAGTATTCAATTTCCAAGTTAGAAGACTTTTGGTTTATGGCCATGTTACATTGAAACAAGTTTAGCAACGTAGATCCTTGTCAGTACCCAGAGGGGTGAGGGTTTGAGGATACCAGATACCTTACGATTGTATGTGCAAGTAGTGGAATGGATAACGGCTAGAAATTGGAAAACAATGAGACGAATTCCAGTCCCATTTGGGTTCGTTATTTTCATCTACGTGCCTATCTCCTTGGAAAAACAATAATCCAGATTTTCTCACTCAGTTAGGGGTTAATTAATAACACTTTTATCAGTTAATCATTAATAAAAATAAAAAAATACTCGTACAATCTAAAACTATTTCATTGATTGAAATATCTTGCAAAAGTTTGATAATTTAAAAAAAAAATCAATCAATTTACCGTTTGGCCAGTAGAACCACATCATTTATTCTTCATATGGATGTACCGATATCCTAGAAGATCTTTTTCGAAATAAATGTACATATTTTGGTTACAATTATATATAGCTGGCTACTCGTATTCGAGGATAGGGCGGCTAGCCAATCCCTATTGTAGAGGCTTACTCAACAACAACAGAGCCCAGCTGTGGTTTATACTGCAATTAGGCTGGGCAGACCTTAGTTACTGTGTCTGGGAGAGAGCGTGATCAACAATTTGAACAAAGCCAGAACGCTCAAGCCCTCAGTCACGATGTCTTGTGACTTCGTACTAGTGCAGCTATTGACGACACCCAAGGTTTCCATCTACCCAATTTCACTCACAACACGTGGTATATTATTCAGACACTTTCCAAAGGTACCACACGCTAGGATCGACCCCTCCAGTCTGATAACATCAGGAAGCCGCCTTCCTGGCAAATCGAACATGGTGAGATTCGAACCTGAGTCTCATGGTCAGAATGCGAACGTTCTAATCACTCGGACACGTGCCCATATATTTTGGTTACAGCATCCAACAATTCTACCTCATTGGTTGGCTGAATATCCAGCATGCCAATACAAGTTGTAAATCGATCATTATTTGGGGACGCCAATTTAACGCGGAAAAAGTATTGTTTTGTTCCGTGAAACAATCTGTAATAATTTTGGGTTTGTAACAGGGTGTTGTCCAGATTGAAGCGACTACAAGAGGATGTTAAACCGAAGCCATAAACTGAAACAATCAAATTAAGCTGCGTGTTTACAATGTTAGTATTCAAATCATGAGACTCAGGATCTTAGATAAGTTAATAATAACGTGATAATATCTGCAACAGAAAACTATCCTAGTTTGTGACGCCGTTGTAAAGTTCCTGAAAACCATAGCACAGCTTGCAGAAGACTTGTGAGTTAAAATGTGTAGATGGGACTGTTCGGAAGCCGGCTCTGTTTATTGTAAGTATGAAATCACAAGCAATCGTGACCTAGGATTTGAACTTACATGTCTTCTTCAAAATGTTGATGTCTCCAGATTATGCGATGTCCTTCAATTAAGGTCCACTCAGAATAGGTGCAGTATAAACCAGGGTTTGCTTCTGTGAGGGTTGAACAAGGAGTAATGTGTCTATGTGCCTGCAACAAGGGTTAATTAGCCATCCTCGCAGAAAAAAAAACATACTAAGGTAAAAAAAAAGGCCAGCTATTCGTGTAAACCAGACGATAGGCGAAACTATCGTCTTTTTTACATTTTTCACCTGTCTTTTGCACAGGAGTTGAGGTTTATCTCTTTTTTCTGTTTAGGATTGGATTTCCGGCTCCATCAAAAGTCTTCGTATTCTCTTCCACTCAGAGTAGCCTCCCTTGCGTCTTGGGGTCAACTGAATTGGTTAAAAGAAATATAATCTATTTTTTGGTAAATTCCTTGATGTTTCTCCTTTGTATTACTTGCGGCAATTATTACGAGTGATAAAGCAAATCCCACCTTCAAGTTTTAGCTTATTATTTTGTTATGTATTACTTCAGTTTTTTTATTGTTTTAGAAGTAGTTTTAAAATTTTATGTTAAGCTTAGATAAAGTACTTTCAGTTATAGTTGTGATAGAGTTACTGCGTAGAATAATATATTTTGATTGGTTGGCTTTCAAAGAATTATCCACCACTTTAGTGCAACGAAGTCTTAAAACGGCGAAGGACAAAATCACAAAAGGGTTTGTTTTCTTTTTTTACTAAATCACACTCAAGTAATAATTTTATCCCTATAATGAGTCTGAACACCATTTTGGTTTTAAAATGTTAACTTAATTAAAAGAGAAAACAATTCTCTAAAACGAAAATGTATAAAGTGCTGTAAATTTAAGTCCTTTTCTTAGCAGTCAGTTATGTGTCATACGTGACACACGCTTAGTCGATCATGTATCTTTCGATACATATTGACGAGTTAGATATTTTCCCGCAGTAGTTTGCTATTTCTCTTTACGGTAGACCAGTTGCCATCCAATGCTATAGAACCTGGCCTGTCCTGTTATTTGCCTATAGCTGTGGAGAGTGGATTCATACCTTCCGCAATGGTATTAGCATGTAAGTCAATGTAATCAATTCGATTGGAATTCGAACTTGGTTCTCCGATTCCTCAATCCGAACTGCTATCCATTAATCTACATTAGACCTGCTATTACCACAGTGTGGGATACTTAATAAATAAAGTGAGGGGGGCATGTACAATGCGATAAAGAAGTTAAATGGAATCGGCTAGACAATAGACTCAAAAAGCATATTTAACAAAAAAAGAAAAGAAGAAAGTTTAAGTTTGAAATTAAATTTTCAACGACTTCCCTCTTTCGTGCTCATGTGTAGTCGCGTCAACGCAAATATCTCTTTAGTCTGATGATTTCCTAAAAGACGAAACGCTGCAAGCAAAAAACTATTACCACATTGTCAGAGATTTTCCTTATATATATGGGTACTTTGTATCTGCGAAGTTTCTGTTGTAATATAAATCTCCGAAAATAAGAATCGAAATGATGCCTTGTATACACTGTTAAATGTACAATTTGTTTTATTTACTGCGAGAAGAGAAGCACCTACCATTAATCATGTCTTTTATTGCCATTTAGTTAAAATGAGCAACAACGAACGCATTTGTTGATAATGAGGGACACGTTGGAATGCAATTTGCGAAAGACGTAAAAGACAACGACATATAAATGGCTCGTAATTTTGGTGGATTGCATTCGATTTTTTTCCTGAATAATTCGTTGATGTATTTAAAATGTGCAAAAATACGGGGTTTGCTTGAAAGCGATCATAAATTTTAAATAGCTTTTCGGTAACCAAGAAATGGCGGCGACAAGCAGATGCTGATCACGTAAACAAATGAAAACGTCAATTGATGCCGGGTGGGAGAAATAGCACACAGTGAAAATATAGCGGAAAAGAGAAAAAAAAGCGGCAAGAGAAAAAGGACGAGTGATGAAGGGGAGAAAAGAAATAAAATAAAAAAAAGAAAGGATTGGCTGGAGTCGCTGCCTGAATTACTGTGTCCTTTTTTTCATTGTCTGCGTTTCTTCAATGATAGAGAATAACTTAATCATGGCATGGAGAAGAATAGAGAAATATGAATTTAAAAATAACTCGCCATATAAAGAAAAGAAAAAAAATCACTGTTGAATTAAAGATAGGAATGTAAAAGTTGCTAAGGGGGTGGACGATATGGTAACGTCTAAGTAAAGAAGAAGATGGAAAGAATATATTTTATGTAAAAGCAGTGAATGAAGCACCATTTCCGAAGAACGAAAAAGGATCGATTAGCGAAAGAAGATGGCGGAAAGCGAAGATAGTGATTTTCCAAGCCTATCTCAGATGTGCCACAAGGCCGAAAGTATAGAGCACACAGTGAGGATCCAACTCTTTACTCAGTCGTAATTGTTCTAGCGAGACAAGTTTGCTAACCATTGCAATATTTATATATGTGAAAAATACAGAAAATGTGGTACAAGGCCTAAAAAAGTGGGTGGGGAAAAAGGACGGTCTTCATCTGTCTTAATTTTAAACTTAGCTTGCCATAAGCACTGTCCTAAGCATACAAACAATATTCCCAACACCAAAACAACACATTCTTACTAGCCTTTCTTACTACATTCACCATAATACCTCGTGGTCTCTATGAAAAATCCTAAATAGTCCCCATATGTACAAATTGTAGTATGTGGGGAGTGAATAAAACAACAAATTAAAAAAATCCCTAATGATTATATACAATATGAATACTTACAATAAAATAAAGAAAATCATGTTAGTAATAAATCCCTCAACAATCCTTAAATGTGGCAGAAACATCAGTTAACTGGACAAAATCAATGCGGGACTATAAAAAATAAAAACAAAAATCATTCATTCATCTCTAGCAGTCACAAAGACACGCACTCACTCAGACACGAGAACAAAAACGAAAAACACACAGGCGAAAAACCGAAAATCGCCCCGCATCTACAAGAGAACTGAAATCACTGACCACCTAACGAGGGAGGGGATGGGGAATTAAACTAAAGAAAAAATAGGGACAGAAATAAAAGGGGCCAATGAAAGACCATTACACCACATCGCGGTGCCTAAGTGATTAAATATAAAAAATATACTTACAGTGCTAACATTAGCCGCTTCCTTATAAGGAAATATTCGCAATTCTTTAACTAAGCGCAGTGTTGCTGTTGATTGAAATTTATCAAATATTTTTATTTTTATTAAAACATTTTTTCCGGAAAATACATTCCTCAAGACCAGTTGCTCTTGCTGCTTTTCTCATTAATAATTAGAGCTTCCTTACTAGCCTTTTGTTCGGGGTAGTGCGGAAACTCAACATCTTGATTACGTCATTGTTGCTTACGTACGACCACTGATGTTAAGCAACATCGAGAATGGTTAGTATTTAGATGGGTAACAGCTTGGGAATACCAAATGCTGTAAACTTCGATGCGTGGTGGTGTCATTGATAACAACTCGGAAGTGGAAGTCGAAGAATTGAGTTCCAGTTGCAATCGCTTCGTTATATTATGTGGAAATTACATTTGGTAAAGGTATAACTCCACTTCTTTAAACAAAAGCTATGGCTCCAGTTCTTTACCCAACTCCAGTTAATTAGTATATCTTGTATCAATAAATCAGTATTATCTCCCCCCAAATTATTTCAATCTAAAACTGTTTTCTGGCTTTAAATAACTTGCAAAGGGTTGATAATTTTTTTAAAAAAACGAACCAATTAATATGTCATTATTCTCTCTTCGAAATGCATGTTACCAAATTGTGGATATTTCCACTGTTGCAAATGCTCAAGTGGTCCGTTTTTTTGTTATCTCACGGACATATGAGCAAGGATGGTACTTACTGTGGCCTACTCGCTTCACTAGCCAGAATCGATTTTGAACTATCGATCTGAGAAAGCCATTTTTTTTATATAGACGATAGTTTGAGACGATGGTCTCAAACTATATTACCCAATGCATCCTTTTCACCATGACAGGATATCTTTCCCTAACTTTCCAAGATTGTCCAAATCAAAAGGTTCATTCCAAATAATATTTATATATTATTGAAAATATTCATTCTTTTTTCTCTCTTTAAATGTTTTTGTAGTGGCAATAAAAACAATAGATCTTTCTGAACGAGTTTGGCGACAGGCTTGTTATCGATATGAAAGTCCTAATTCATCGAGCCTTGTACTAACAGGAAGTAAGTGAAAAGCTATATACATTAGGACGTTTGAAAAGCTATACACATTAGGACGTTTATTTATGAATGCGGAGGTAAGGTAGATGTTATCAATGACGAAGGTGATATATGGATGTTAAATTCAAATTCCGATCGAGTCAGTCGATTTCATCAAAATAACTTTGGAAATGTATGAATTCATTCTGCAAATGGGTTAATATTAGGTTGGTGCAAAAATAATGTCTTTTTCTCACATAGTAATACATGTGAGAAAACGACATTCTTTTTGCACCAACCGTATAGCTTTTTCTGGTAAACATTTTAGCAGGAAAAACTCAAAACCGGTTGATTGTGAACTCATCAATATAAAAACTTAAAATCACATTGTCAAAAGCTAAAGCGAGAAAGTTGCAAACTTGTATTCAACTGGGTTTTCAATAGGATTAGCATTAACTTCATTCTTATATGTACAATTGAAAATAGTAAGACAGATGTTGAATTATATTTTAAGTATATGTTTCTGCAGAAAATCGTCACATTATTGTTATAAAATGTGAAACCATTAAGAATTTTGTCAGAAGAATATTATTTTTAGTCGTCTATTAATTTAAAATATCCCTTTATTCAAGATTTATTTTTAAAATGGAATAAGATCAATCTAAATTTCAAAATTTCGCTATTTTCCATGAAAATGATTGGAAAAAGCGATCTAAAACAACAATGGAAAATTAAGGTAACAATATGTAAATGAAATAGCTCCAGTTTGTTCAACTTAGGGAACTAGCATTGCAGCCAATATATTCTAAAATGCTGCCAATACCAAAAAAGAAAATGAAAAATACATAAAACAAATCGAATATTGTACCAAAATTTATATTATTTTTATTTATTCATTATATAACTAAATGCATAATTGTCAACAATATTTCCATAAAATTTGATATTTCTGTAATAAATTCTTAATAACTATTATTGTTGTTATTATTTTACTTAAGTTTAATGTAGTCCTACAATTACAATTCCTTACGGCTAACCGTGAAAAGTAAGGTAGATCAAAACGGCCAAAAAATTTTAGGCCACTACTGCCGCAAAATTATAAAATGTTGAATAGGCCCCTCTTTCGACGAACGCGTCATATATTCAAGCGACAAATATTTGTTTTCCAGATCTTCTGGGGTGGTTCATTACTGATAACTGCAACAGACATCTGCAATCATGTGACTGTCGTATTGGCCTGCATATGCTTCTTCCATCACCTTAATGATAAAAACGTTCACCATGATCTTCGTTCATGGTACCGTAGTTTGCATGAGATTCTTCAAGATTAATGTTGTAGGCATGGATTCCAAAACTTGAATAATATCAAGCATTATTTCAACCAGATGTTTATAACTGTCAACTTTTGTATTCACCAAAAATGCTTTTCACGACAGACACAACAGAATCAACGCTCTCTTCATCATAAAAGTAATTGTGAAATTTCAGTCTATCATTTATTTTCTCATTTGTGCCTTATCAGAAACTACAGCTGTGTTTTTCTTTACTCATTCTAGGAAATGTTGTATATATCCATATGAAAGTATTGCTTTTTACATTAATAGCTTTGAATTATTACTTCAACAAGCCAATTTTGATATAGATGAAAAGCTTCATCTTACCCTGGCAACATTTGGTTTATCTCTTTCTTTTCATCAATGGACTTCTTTTTTTCCGGTTTCCCTAATATTCTGTGACTAATACTTATCCAGAGCCCGGCTTTCCCGCAAGCAAAGGAAATGTGGATATTTTTGTTTACCTTTGTTGAAGATAACCGTTTTCGAATGAACACAATGAATATTTTGACGTTATAAAATTTGAGTGACACTTGAAAACCTCTACGTTGTGTAATGGTTAACAAGCTTGTTTTGGTAAATCAATTAAAATTATTTAGTGAGTTAGAACATCACCGGCTGCTCTACATTTTCTGCCTTTTATAATATCTAATCTACACTTAGGAAATGATTGCGGCACATTTACATGATGTAACGATTAGCAAGCTTCTCTCACTAAATCAATTACAATTGAGTAGTGAGTTCGATATTCACTGGGTGCTCAAAATATTCAGCCTTGTACCACATCTGTTCTACGCTTAAAAATCATTGGGGAACATCGATGTGGTGTAATTTAGAAACAGAATACTTCGATCTTCATTGGGTGCCATATACTTTCGGCATTGTGACAAACGCTTAGAAAATCTGCATATTTGAGTAAATCTGACACTGGTTTTATCTGCCCTTATATCCTTTGAAATATGAAGTGTAACCAATACGAGCCACGCCAACTTTCCTTTTTCTTTCTTTTTGCATTTACCCCAAGCAAGGCGGGAGTGCCACAAGCACGCAAGGGGTTACAGACAGTGATAGCAAGCGTAAAGGGATGTGTTTGAGGAAAAGGGTTAAGAAAAAGACGAGGAACAAGACCATGGCATCAGAAGACGTCTATTGGAGGACAAAACGAGCGTCACAAATAAACATTTTCCACTTGTCACAAAATTTCTTCTTGATATATAAAATATATATCCTTAACTCATATATATATATATATATATATGTATATATATATATATATATATATATATAGTAGTATGGCCCGTCGTTGCCCGTGCTTGATTCAAAAATCGTACGACTCACACAGCAATCGCTACCACTTGACTTAAAATATTTTTGCCCTTCCTTGCCTTTAAAGGAATGCCCTTTGCCGTGCTGATGTTGCTACATGACTTACTTCTTGCCTATCTCACACTGCAATTTTTTTCTAAACTCTATACTAAACATTAAATCTGTTACGAAAAAAGAACTAAACAAAATGAACATAAAACAATCAGCTTTAAAAAAAAAAAGGGAATCGTAACTGGAAAAACCGAATGATAAAAGAATGTTAACAACAAATACTTTTTCACACTCAACCCAGTTTTGCGGAATCAGAATAAACGTTGAGTTTAAGCAAGCGAATGAGTCAACTGGAGTAAAGTGCCATCCAGATTTAAATTTTTGCCACGTGTGACGAATGCAGCTATCGATATTTTTGCATGCAAGCACGCTAGTTAACATTCGTGTCAGACATCTGTTGGCTTTCACGGTGGCCAATAGAATATTCCTGCCTATTCCTGACAGCCAGCTATATGCATTCACTCTGCCCAGTAGAAAAAGGCTGCTAACTACATGAAAACTGCAGTAGAAGCATGAAAAATTCGTTTATTTCCACTATGGATGGAAATGTCGGTCTTGCCCTTCTCGCTAACTTGGAGCATGTGCATGTAAATTTTTGTGCAAATCCGTCGAAAATTGCGGCCGTGCATTCGTTACACAGACACACACATCCTGCCTTATATATATAATGAAAAACAGACCACTAGGTAGTCGAGAAAAGAAAAAGAAAAATGGAAAAGAGAGAAGAGACAGAAGACAGTAATACAGATATATACAAATGAGTGTTACGGCATTTTTCATTTTCTTTTCTCCCTACTTCCCTCCCATTTCTATATATCATTTCCGTTAAGTTAACCATCTAAATAGGTCAAGGTCTGGTCACTCCTCGTACCCCAATGTAAAGCACGTTTAAGAGAGATATGAAATTAAACCCTCCTTATACTCTACCTTGTCTTTTTCACTACCCCCACATCCCCACCCTCTTAAATTACAAAAATTACACTACCCATCAATTTTCAATATCATTTTTCCTTTCATTTCTTTGTTGGAAGTGTTACCTGATGATCCAGAGTCCTTTAAAAGGATTTTGGTGAAATAAATTATTGTAATAGTACATTAAAGTGGTCTGTTTTTCATTAAATATTAGCTCTGGATTCACATTGAGCTCTCAGGATTTCATCCTCCTTGGAATTACCCATACGGTTTACCAAGTTTTTCGTAACTTATATATATATATATATATATATATATATATATATATATATATATGTGTGTGTGTGTGTGTGTGTGTGTGCGTGTGTGTGTGTGTGGTTTCATGAATTCAAGTAAGGCGATAATGCCGCTAGGACGCAGGAATTACAGTGAGTTGAAGAGAATGGGAAAACTATAGTAATGAGGAAAAGTCAATAAAAGAACAGGGTTCATAAGACGCAAAATGGCGACTAACGTTGTATTTATTTTTTAAATGTTGTAGGGGGCAGAATATCAAGAAATCAGAGATGAGACCCGCAAGCGAGAAAAAAAAATTTCTAGAATAGAAGTGGTGGTTAATTCTAGCGCAGTTCAACAATAAAACTGTGTGATCTTCTTGTAAACCTAGTAGCAATCTTAAATCAGTGTAGCCGAGGGACTCGGGGAAAATCTCATCAAAATAGTTGTCATTAAAATAGAAAAGTAGAAAAGTAGAAAAGTAGAAAAGGCTGAAGGAAACAACGTCACGTCGGTGATAAAGTGACTGAAGCCTTGAAGCCAGGTCAGTTTCGATTACATTACAGACTTGTCTTTAAATATTTTACAAGAATCTCGAGATATACCGGTTATAACAGCAAAATTGTCCAAATTGTGTAACAGCATGGGATAATTGTCCATCCACAAAATGTTTAATATCTAAAAAAAAACACTAACCTAATTGAGTTTCCCTCTTCTATATGTTGACTTCAATGATCCCTTTGATCAATGTTCACTTTGATATTTATATTTACATACGCTCCATCTCTGATATTGAGCACTTTATTCCATAAATATACCACACCTTAAAACTATATTTCTCCACACACACACACACACATATATATATATATATATATATATATATATATATATATATATATATATAGGTAGCATATCTTCATGCAAGCATGTTTCTTTAAATAATACAAATATATTTTGTCTAATGTTTATAGTAATCCTTTCTTGTACTCAATTCATTTTCTTGATGTTACGTTTAATTTCATAAAGAAAATCGGCGTAGTTAACCCGATTAGTTTCGATCTCTTTAGAGTTCCTCAGGGCTGAACTGCGAAGACAAAATTATAAAAACTCTGATTTCTGTGATGGTGATTTTTATAACCATGCATGAACGTCACCTGTTATAATTATTTTAAACTTTAAAATATATTTGTAGTAGCTCGGCGTAATATATATATATATATATATATATATATATATATATATATATATATATATGGATTATTCCTACACTGAAAAGACTATGGTTAACATCGGAAAACATAAGGGAAATAAACTTCTTTTAATAAAATACGGACATAGTCACCCTTTGCCTGATAAATGTCGTGAGACTGGCAACCCGTTTAGCAAAAGTATGGAAAATAAAGTCTAATATAGATTTTTTTTAAAGTCCATATTATAGCCCATAACCTACGTTTGCGGCTTCTCTCTTCTTTTAACACACACACACACACACATATATATATATATATGTATATATCTATATCAGAGAGAGAGAGAGAGAGAGAAAGAGAGATTTAAATATACATATAAAGGTGAACATTGAAGTCAACAGTCAGATGTGAGAGGCTGTTTCATCTTTTAGGCGCAATAGGTGAGTATTGCGTCTATCATGAAATACACTGTCGCCTCTGAGTGTTGACTTCAATGTTCACTTTTATACATATATATATATATATATATATATATATATATATATATATAAATATATATATATATATATATATATATATTTCCTTGATAAAGTCACACAGAGGACAAAAATCATCGACAGATGAGTTTTCTTTTTTTATCCATATATATATATATATATATATATATATATATATATATATATATATATGCCAAACTGAAAAGTTTTTTTTTTTTGTTGACAAGTTTTATACTTTAGGATTTCATCTATGTGGGGTCAACTTTCATCTATACACAGAGCACTGGATGTGTTTGACTCCTGAGCCATTTTTCAGATATTCAATGAGAAATAATATACTATCACGTATTTCTTCTCACTAGTAACCGATGACGTGGACTCTCTCATCATTTCGCGTTATTGCTTACAGGGAATGATAACGAAATTTTATTGAATCTTAATTTTCTTGGTGGAAATTCTTTTTTAATGAAAGAGACCGGAGGAGGAAAACGAGTTTGATTCAATCTGTATGTAAGGAACAAGTTGCTGAAATAACCATTCTATACAAGGACGGCATATAAAAGAACATCAAATGAAGACACCTTGAACGGACGTAGTAGAGCAGGAAAAGACGACCTCAGGTCCGACTCTTGTCAGATTAGTACAAGAAACTGAAACGACAATTCTCAAGGGATAATAAAAACTTAGTCAATAGTAGATCAGAAAACACATTGGTTTGTTTGATTATCGTCGATTTCGATTGTGTCTGTCTGACAGAAATAATACGAAATCATGCATCCGCTCCGCATTATATCAACAATTCACGGGAATAATTTCTTGGCATACTTTGGCACTTTTGTTACCAATAAAAGATAATTTAAATGATGTAGTTTACAAAGGTAGTGTGGCTTTCCTTTCTTCTTCTTCTTCTTCTTCTTCTTCTTCTTCTTCTTCTTCTTCTATGTGCCTTGTCCCTTCAGGACGTAGACGGACATGACTCTCCATTTCTTCCTATCCGTTGTAGTTCTCAATAAGTTTTGTTTTATTACTACCTTACCCAGACCCTTTTATGCCATCCACTTGCTTAAGCCCTTTAGGTATGTCATGCTTTCCTTCCTCTTGTACCGCTTTCCTTCTATCCGCCCTGTGAGTATCAGATTTTCCAGGTCATCCTTTTTCATTATGTGTCCCAGAAATTTCAGCTTGCTCTGAGTGATTAATTATTTTCAAAACTGCAACACATTTTCAACAAATCAAACCTTTCTATTTCCATGGCAAACCTTTCTACTTATAGAATAATCTATTGTTATATACAGGGCAAATGTACAGAGGCGCAACATTCCATAGTTCCACTAGTCAAAACCTTAAAAGCTAGCACCCATCATGCTACATACACAGGATCGATCCATTCGCTTCATATTCCATTCGTAAGAAGGATATTGCAGCCAGAAAATTTCTTTCCAAGAACTGGTCTTTGTTTAAATCGTCTCCCGAGAGGAAGCTTCCCCATCTGAACATTTTCAACTGTAGTTTTTCATTTGTTCCTCACTGGCTTGCTTTATGTTTTGGCCCCATTTAACATTTAAACAACGCTTACTAGATAGATAGATAGATAGATAGATAGATAGATAGATAGATAGATAGATAGCGAATTTAATAAAAGCTGACGACCAAAAGAGTTTCACCTTCGTGTCTATCATAATATGCGAAAAAAAATCACATACCAAAAGTGGGATTCCAGAAACTATCTATACACAAATTAATTACTAAGTATTTACTCTGTCTACCCACTAAGACTAGTTGTGACACAGAGTCTTTTTTAAATGGGGACTCGAGCCCGTACACCCGGGCCAGGAAGAAAAATTGCGCGCAGCCCCCGCAACCATCGGTTACTCTTGCCTCGGCGTGAGCACCGATCCCTCTCTCTGTTGAATTGGGAGGGTGCGGCCTCGGGTAACTGTTCCGCAGGGCTGGGCACCTCTCAGTATAATTTTCCTGAGTGCACTCTGCCCAAAGACAGAAACGCAACTGAGAGATGATAAATAAATGTGTTACAAACCCTTCAGGAGAGCTAAATCCCTAAAGTGGGTAAATCTCAATCCTGAGGGGTTTACACACTTTAGTGATTTTCCAAGCGTAGCCGAAAATATGGGTTTTCCAGTGAGGATCAAACTCACTACTCAGTCGTAATAGTTCTAGCGATTCAAGATTGCGTACCATTACACGACCTAAAGGTGCCCAAAAATTACTATAAAAATACGTCAGCCTTTTAATTATTTGGTACATGTGAGACGTAGATATTATCTAACATGTCTATATTCAACTAATATTTCTGAATGCATGTACTTTAACTCACCTTTCCTCGGGTAATGAGCTATGTCTACTTTTTCCTCCAGACACACAAAAAAATCTATTTCCGACATCAGATCTGGAGGCCGACTTCGTTATTCCCTATTTACAAAGATTTTCTTTCGCCTTCAGGACATATTCAAATAATGTCCTACTGTTTTTGTATTTTACAGTGTTCTTATTGACCCAACGAATATTTTAATGGTGGGTGGGGTCTTCAATCATTTTGTATCTAGGCGGAGATAGGTAAAAATATTGACGATATACATAAAGGGTGTTTCATTAAGACGGATCAAAGTCAGCAGTAAATAAATCAGTGTTATTGGTCAAAACGTATTTATTTTTCTATTGAATTATGTTATTTAAGTCATGGCAATTATGCGTGAAAAATAATATCGCCCAAATATCCGGCAAATCTGAAAAAAAAGAAAAAATCATTAGACGCATAAACTTAATTCACATTTAAAATCAGTGCAATTTATTGGAACAGCCTTTACACACACACAAACGCAAACACACACACACACACAAACACACACGCACATACACACACACACAGACACACACACACACATATATATATATATATATATATATATATATATATATATATATATATATATATATATAATGTTTAAATACTTGAAAACAAGGTAAAAACCTGACTTAATCAGCAGATTGAATTTACTGTTGAATATTAAAAGCAAAATTAGATTTGCTTCGGCCAACAAGTCTTCTCTTCAGTCCTGCCTGGCCAATAAATCCTATGCCCATTTTAAGTCTTTCAGGATTAATAGGGTAATTTATATTCAGGATAGAAAATAGAGGAGAGTTTTATTTCTAAATTTTTATCTAAGATCTCTTATGGTCTGGCCAGACTATATAGGAAATATTATTAATTATGGAATAATGCTATTAATTTACTTTATTTTTTCATAGGATACGTTTTGTCCATTATGGTGCAGTTATCCATGAACGCAGTCGTTCTCGACTTCCGTCAAGTCATCGGAAGAGTTTGCAGCATTTTATAAAACGTTTGGGTGTTCTGCTAATCCCCTTTTTGGTCAGAGTGTTCTGAATCTTCGTTCTTTCTTGTTGTCCATGCTCGAACTTTCCATACTCTCATATGGACTTGTGAATTCAAGTGAAACAGGAAACAATATCGGGTTATTAAATCACACTGTCGTGATAAACCTTTGGTCATTACGGAGAAAAGCTCAGACGTTGTCATCTTCGATTTAGAAGAATTATGTAAACAATATTGTTGCGGTAAACCATCCTAAAGTAGAATGAACTCTTTCTCCTCTCTTAAATACAAACTGAGAGAGTCGGGTAGAGTGGAGTGGAGTAGTAGACGCAGTGCTAATCTACCTATTAGTAACACTTTTGTTTTGTATATATCTTCAATATACTTTTTCAACCTACCTTCGTCTTCCGTGTCTTTCTTTCTGGCCCCTAAAGAGGCCACAACAAATATGATGTCGATTCTTATTGATTCTTCTAAATTTGTTCAGTTAGGCACAATATATAAGCTTGAGTCCACATTAACTATAGAGGTTAAGTTCGAAAAATTCTTTGTCAGATGGTTTACAAGAGGGGTTTTGCCTACTGACATTTCTAATTTGATTAGACCTTCTGGTTCAATCTGTCCCCGTCTCTATGGTTTACCCAAAACACTTATGGTTGGGGTTCGATTGAGACCTATACTGTGTTCCCAACATGGTGTTTCTTGCTTCTATATTACAGTCAATTTTGGAACGGTATAATTCCACCTGTATCAACCATTCTTTTGAATTTTATACAGAATTAAGCATCGACTAACAAATTTGTGTTCCTTTCGTATGTCAAGTACATTCACCTGCGTGCCTCTCAATGAGACTATTCAATAATTGATTTCAACGTTTTCATGTAAGTAATATTACGAATGTATATGCTTAAAGCGCTCCGTACATTTCAAGGTTAGTTATTCCAAATTGACTTGAGCATGAAATAGAGCTGTTTTTTTAGCTTCTGTTTTTGAAACACGGGAACACTTATGTAGCGATGGGATCATATTTTTTTAAAAATAACTATAATATATATATATATATATATATATATATATATATATATATATATATATATATATATATATATATATAAGAAAGAAAGAACAGTAATATATATAATACGGTGTTCTTATAGATATTTTTATTTTTACAAAATAGTGCTCAATGTAAATTTACAGAGCATTAATGTTATAAATTAATTGATTTAAAATGTTTTTTTTTCGCTACACAGTTCTAACCATGTAAAATTATAAATTAATTGATTTAGAATATTTTTTCGCTACACAGTTCTAACCATGTTTCAAAAATGTAAGCTAAAAGCCCCGAATTTAATTTTGTAATTAAATTAAAGACATTAGTTCCATTTCATCCTCAAGCGAATTTTTGTGTAACTTTTAAAATTACTGGGTTTTAAAGACACAGCTAAAATCATGATTCACGTTTCCAAGGTTACAGATAAATCCACTTCCACTAGATAGGGGTGTCTGCCTGTTCATTATGTCTGTATTTTAGTGTATCAGTTATTAGTTAAGTTTTGGTAGGGGGTAGGGATGTATTTTTCAATTAAATCTAACATCCGGTAAATGCATGTCGTCTGGATTTTTTTTTAATTTTATTGTTCACGGCAAAAATTCTCACGGCATTTTTTTCCTATTTGTATATTTAAAGATTTTTGGCGGGTGTTTAGGTTAGAATACGTTTTATTTAACTATGCTTTGAAATATTTTCACTTTTAATTTTTAATATACTATATTACTTTTAAGAACAATTAAATGTAATTAGAATCCTTACAGTGTGTAGAATTAGTTTCAGATCAAGTATAAATATGTAAATTATTAGGCTACAAATTAAAAAAAAAAAAATTATATTTAAATATTATTTAAGTAAAATTTATGACAATGACGGCAAAAATAGCTACTTAATTTCACTGATTTAGTAAACTTTTTTTTTTAAATAAACCTAGTAATATATTGTTTCTCATGTAAGTACAAAGGACAAGGGTCATTCAAAAGCTTACATCTTCTAGCATTACATATTAATTTCATTTTACTATAGGTGTTTTATTGGATTCTTTTAATTGCGTGTAGTGCTAAGAGGGAGGTTTTTAGGTTAGAAAACGTTTTATTTAATTACAATTTGAAAGAAGTTTAGGTTAGAATTATTTTTATTTAACTACAATTTTAATTACAACTTTAAAATATTTCCATTGTTAGTTTTAATAGACTATATTTCTTTTAATAGAAGTAAATGTATTAGAATCACTTACAGTAAGTAAAATTATTTTCCATATCATGTATATGTATATTACGATTTTTTAAATTTTATATTTAAATATTATTTAAGTAAAATTCATGGCACTTACGGCAAAAATAGCTAATTCATTTCTCTGATTTAGTAAACTGTATTTATTTATTTATTTATTTTTATAAATAAACTTAGTAATATATAGTTTCACATGTATGTACAAAGGACATGGGTCACTCAATGGCCTACATCTTCTAGCTTTTCGTCATAATTTCATTTTTCAGTAGGTGTTTTATTGGATTCATTTAAGTGCCGGTAGTACTTTTTGAGAGGTGTTTAGGTTAAAATACGTTTTATTTAACTACAATTTTAAACGATGTTTAGGTTAGAATTCGTTTTAACTACAATTTTAAATAAAACTTTAAAATATTTTCACTGTTATTTTAATAAACTACTTTTTTTTTTTAAAAGAAAAAACAAGTAAATGTAATAGAATTACTTACAGTATATAAAATTATTTTTCATGTTAAATATAAGTATGTATATTACCTGATCGCACTTTTTAAATTTATTTTTATTTTTAAATATTATTTAAGGAAAAATTTTTACAATGACGCCATAAAATAGCTATTTCATTTCGCTGATTGATTAAATTTTTATTTTTATAAACTTAGTAATATATAGTTTCTCATGTATGCACAAAGGACACGGGTCATTTAATGACCTACATATTCTAGCTTTTCTTATTAACTTCCATTTTACTGTAGGTGTTTTATTTGATTCTTTTAGGTGCCAAAAGTATTTCGATAGAGATGTTTGATTTTTATATTTATTCATCCTAAATGAACTTTGATGTTGGTTGAATCTTTTTGAACTCAAGGCTAGTGCAACCTATACATATGTTTATGTTTTCCGGACTTTCAATCGAAGAGATATTGAAATCAGTGAAATTAAGTAGCTATTTTTGCCGTCATTGTCATAAATTTTACTTAAATAATATTTAAATAATATTTTTTTTTTAAATTTGTAACCTAATAATTTGAAAATAATTCTACATACTGTAAGGGATTCTAATTACATTTAATTGTTCTTAAAATAAATATAGTATATTAAAAATTAAAAATTAAAAGTGAAAATATTTCAATTCGTAGTTAAATAAAACGTATTCTAACCTAAACACCCGCCAAAAATCTTTAAATATACAAATATGAAAAAAATGCCCTAAGAATTTTTGCCACTATGAAATTTTTAAAAAATCCAGACGACATGCATTTAACGGATGTTAGATTTCATTGAAAAATACATCCCTATCCCTACCAAAACGTAAATAATAACTTATACATCAAAATACAGACATACTGAACACGCAGACACCCCTGTCTAGTGGAAGTGGATTTATCTGTAACCTTGGAAACGTGAATTATGATTTTGGCTGCCTGTAAAACCCAGTAATTTTAAAAATTACTCCAAAATTCGCTTGAGGAGGAAATGGAACTAATGTCTTTAATTTAATTACAAAATTAAATTAGGAGCTTTTAGCTTCCATTTTTGAAACATGGTTAGAAATGTGTAGCGAAAAAACATATTTTAAATCAATTAATTTATAATATATATATATATATATATATATATATATATATATATATATATATATATATATATAATCAAATAAATAAATGCAAATAAATGTACGTGCAAGTATGCATATATATATATATATATATATATATATATATATATATAACGAGATAGAGGGGGCATCCGGACGTCAAGCCACACTGATGAGCTGTGATACAGCGAAACAGTATGTTTGTATGTATGTATGTATATGCGTGTGTGAATAATTGCACGTACATTTTTTTGAATTTATTTGATTATATATATATATATATATATATATATATATATATATTAACAATGATGTTTACTCTGTACAAAGCCAAAGATCCTTGAGACGAAGATTACAGATTAAGAGCCACCGTTTTTTTTTTTTTGTTTTTGTTTTTGTTTTTTTTTTTCGAATATGTCGAGAAGATAACGGTTAACCCTAGAATTAAATAGGTTAAGATTGTATTTAACTGGGAAGCATTCTCTTAGAAGTCGACTCCATCAGTTCTCTGAAAGATCTTCGCATCTATCACGCGCTGCTTCAATACTGTAGAATCACGTCGCATCTTTGCTACTAGGAGTGTTTCCCGCCTTTCCCTAAGGATAACTTGCCCTCCATTCAAGAAAGTTCTGTTATTTATCGTTTAAAATATCGGTTCGAGGCCGACTATGTAGGTTAAATTATCTGACGTCCAGTGATGTGCATTACACAACCCGTGCCTGGCTTTATACGTAGACATGTACCATTAACATCCGGGAACTCATAAGTACATGAGTCTCTCATCGGGGAGTATTTGTTGAGTTCTGTCACTTGTGGGTCGAATTATTCAGCGTATTTCTTCTCTGTGCTGCAGTGGACTCTGAAGAAACACCATCTTAACATCTTGGGGGGGCGGTTGTTATCAACACGTCTTGTCCGACTCTGTGTAGGCAAAAGACGTTGAAACATAAACGGACAATATTCAGCAAGTCTTTGTCTTGTTCTGGGGAAATTTAAAATAATGTTTCCTTCTTCCCCCCCTCGTCTATTTTAATTCAGTTCCAAGGAGGGGTTCGTTTCCTTTCAGTAGCTTTTCTTAATAACGACCATTTTTCTTCTGACGAATCGTCGAACGAAAGATCCCTTAAAATCTCTATTTTTAGTCGAGACGATACTTTTCTACCCGAAGTTTTGATTAATTAAAATGATTTTTGATTTAATAATATATATATATATATATATATATATATATATATATATATATGAATATCCGAGAAATTTCGTAGAAATATGCGTTCCCAGCAAAGATCAAACCTGTGTCCAACATGGAGCCTTCATTTGATCTGACGTGCTATATCACTCAGCTACAGAGTAGTGTCTGGTTAGTAAAGTCCAACTTATATCTGTAGAGAAAACAAATTGAATAAAATTGACCATTGCAAACTAGTACTTAGTACTTACCGATTCGCTTCCTCATTTGACTTTATCACGGCAAATGATGATAAAGAAAAGCGATTTTATTGAATAAGTTTTCTCTATAGATATATTCTAATAACTTTAACACATTGTCGACACAGACAATAAAAACACGCATTTACTCAAAAAAAAGAAGGAAAATAACAAATATCCAAAAAGAGGCTTACACAGGAGCGTCTTTTAAAATTGTTGAATTTCATGTAACGACAAAACATTTCGCTTTTATTTATCATCATTTGCCTCCATAAAGTCAAATGGCGAAACGCATCGGCAACGACTGAGGAATACAGTGCGGTTAAATAAGTGATCCTACAGCAAACAAATGCGTGTTATTCTCACTTATAGCGAAGGAAAAACTCACATAACAATGTTATATATGTATTTTGGGGCATAGAATCAGAATCTGCAATTTAAATTTAGAAATTCATCGATAAGTGATAGTTATGCAAATTTTTATATTTCGAATTGTAAAAAAAGTGTTCGTACGTTTTCAATTTTTGCATTATAATATGGTAGATTTTGGTTTTACTTAGAAGATTCTAAACTGTTCTAGAATATTCTCAGTAACTCTATTGCAACATTCAGTTCAAAATTGGATCATTCTGCAGTCACAGTTCACTGATAACGGTTCAAATAATGGCTAGACGTAAGGATATGACTTGTGCTCAAAAAGAGCTAATTATTAAGCTATGGAACAATGGAAAACGTTACAGAAACATCTCCAGTGACACGAACATACCTTTGTCAACAATTAGTACATTTATTGCAAGATTTAAAAGACGTAATACTGTTGAGAACAAAGGCAGACCTGGTGCTCCCAGAAAGATCTCTCCCAGATTAGGAAGAAAGTTGATGCGACAGGTCCAAAATAACCCAATGGATATCAGACTAGACCTTCAGAATGATATGAGTTTGTCTGGAGTTAACGTAACTAAGCAAACGATTAGTAATGAACAACGGAGAGACGGTATAAAGTCGCGCTCCCCAAGAAAGACACCACTCTTACTGAAACGGCATAGAGGTGCCAGGTTGAAATTTGCGACAGAGCATACAGATAAGGAAAATTCTTATTGCGAAAGAGTTCTTTGGACAGTTGAGAGTAAAATTGAGTTGTTCGGTCGCAATTCCCTAAATCATGTATGGAGGAAAGACGGCAAAGCATACGCATCCAAGAACACCATACCGACTGTCAAATTTGGTGGGGGTAGTATCATGGTGTTGGGCTGTATTTTGACGCGAGGTGTTGGCAAACTAGCAATTATAGACAGTAGAATGATTGCAGACAAATATCAACAAATCCTAAGCGAAACTTTATCGCTTTCTGTAGAGAATCTTGGGCTTCCTTCTGATTGGATCTTCCAGCAGGACAATGATCCCAAGCATACTGCTAAGAGTACGAAGAATTAGCTTGCTAATAACAATGTTAACATCTTACAATGGCGCAGTCAGTCGCCGGATTTGAATACAATAGAGAATTTATGGCGGTTTTTAAAAAATAAGATCCGTGGTAGAGGTCCAAAAAAACATCAAAAACCTGAAGATAATTACTCAGGAAAATTAGAACAAAATACATACTAAAGTATGCACCTCGTTAATTAAAGACGACGGGAAGAGATTAGTTGCTGTTGAACTTTATAAAAGTTTTGCTGCAAAATATTAAATGGAGAAAACAGGGTTTGTTTTGCTGTACGATCATTTTTAAACCCCTAATAATTTAGACATTGCTATATTTTCTTAACCATAGAATATTATTTACTTTTATATGCATACATCTTTAGTATGCAATCTGATACAGTTGATATATTCAAGTTTTGTTAATTTTATATGTTACAAATAAATATATGAAATATTTTCGTGTGTCCAATCACTTATTCAACCCCACTGTATTTTCGATTGTCTATTTTATCTGATTTATCTTTTCTACATTCTGAGTACATTGACAAACATACATACATACATTCACTATTTACTATATTTGTCGCCATGTTTCGGCCATTGTACGCTCCGGCCTTCTTCAAGTGGTTGGAATGTCGAAATGAACTTTTTATTTCGTTTACTGGGGTAAACTGTTCTAGTTCCACGTGCCATGTCTAATGGATGTCAGTCATCAGTTATCTCTTGTACATTTCCCTCACCACGTTCTCCACTGAATTAAACTGGGTATTGAACACTTTGAGTCCTGTCACTGGATCTAACTAACATCTTTATCCGCTGTGCCATGTCTCAACGGCCGAAATGTTGTAATAAATATGGCGACAAAGATAGGACAATAGTTCGAATAATGTAAATAGTGCATATAATACTTCATCTCAGAAATATAGACAGATACATACATTCATTAAAAAAATACATGCTGTCTTCTGCAAGAACCGAACCTCCCTCCAGCAGGCCGGTAGACGAAAATAATTAAATATAGTTTTTATTAAATAAACAAAGTGTCAAATCAAATATGAGTATCGACTAAAAATAACGTTTCAAGTGGAAAACATCTGTTGGATTAATAAATTACCGAATCATTACTACTTTAGAAAATTACTTTTTTCATGTTTGGATAAGAAACTGTGCCGATATGATAATTTCCAATAATCTTTGAGAAGAAAGATTTTGGTTATGGCACCGTTCGGCCCTTGTTTGATGGTCAAAGCTTCTTTGTGGTCGAGTCGTTTGAGACACGTCAGATCTAACGAAGGTTTTCCACTGTACACAAAAACACGCCTTGGAATCATAGTGGTGAACCCATATTTTCTTTAATAAGAATCTAGAATATTTAGGCGGTAGACAAAAATAGATAAATAAACTGTTTAACAAATAAACGGAGCATCTACTCAGATATACCTGTCCAATAAAAATAACATTTGAAATGTTAAAAACCTGTACATATATATATATATATATATATATATATATATATATATATATATATATATATATATATATATATATATATATATTGAACAATAAAAATTAAAAAATTAAAATCCTCAGACACACTGGGTTGTAGATTAATATTCTTTCGTTTTTTTATTATTATTCCATTTAGATTCCTCGACTAGTTTCGGCCGAAATGGCCATCATCGGGAGGAGAAATATTTCTGCTTGCTGCTAGCACTAAACTACAGAAATGAATGTCTTGATGGAGAAAATGAACTTTTGTCTGTAGTTTTCATTTGTTTTTTTATATTTTTTTTTATTTTATTTTTTTTTTATCATATATATATATATATATATATATATATATATATATATATATATATATATATATATATTGAATAACATAGACATCTATTTTTCCAGTTATCTAATCAGCTAAGATGAAATTCATCAAGGAATTTTAAGGACCAAAAAGAAAACATATCTTAGCTGAAGTGTTTGGCAGCACTCTGATGAACTTTATGAAGGTAACTGCAAGCATTTTTTGTTGCAATAAATATTTTAAACAATAGCAAAATTACATTTTCATTTCATTTTACTTTAATTTAACAGCGCTCATGAATATTCTTCAGGCCAACGGAAAACTCTGGGTAAATTAAGGAGGCTTTTAAGTGAGGTAATTTAAGATCTAATAGACAAAAGTGAGTTCATGTCGTTGTTGGTATTTCATATTATGCAAATATTAGGTTGGTGCAAAAATAATATCGTTTTTTGACGTTAAAAAATACGTAAAAAAAAACGATATTATTTTTGCACCAACCTAATATATTTTATATTCTTTTTTAATTGGGGATTAATTTACGTATTATATATTCCAAATGATTGAAGTTTAGGAATTAAACAGTTTTCTTTTTAATTTTTTATCATTTTTATAGTTAAGTATGTCGGTAAAAGAGTATTTCTTTCAGCAACAGAGATATTTGGAAATATCCGTGGTTCAAATTTATATTTTTACAGTGATGAGAAAAAAACTAATAATGTTTTTCATGTAGATTTTCTGTCAAATTTGAAGTAATGCTCATTTTTATTTCTATGTAGCACATAATCTTAGAAAGATAAAATGTTGTTAGTCTCCAACTGAAAAATAAAATGCATTGTCGGTTCGAAATTATTAGGTTTGTTAACAAGATCAGGTAAAATTATGTGATTTTTTAAAAATTTCTAGAAAGTGATCCTTTCAAAAATATTTTACCAAACATCTTTCTTATTTTAGATACAGAGATGATTCTGCATAAATATAACTACATATGTAACATAATCAAATCTGTAATAATTATAGAATTCTATTTAAGCGCATTAAGTATCTGCAGCCCACAAAAGGTACCTGAAAAAAATATGCAGACAAAACACATTCAAATTTTTCTTATATTCTTATTTAATTGAAATTCATTTTAAGAAGCCCCACATTTGGTAACAAGCTCCACCATGAACAATACATTCTGAACCTCTTCAAATCTTATGTTCTTCGTTTATTCATCCGTCATATTCTCGTAATATTCTTTTTCTACTTCCGCATGATACGTTCGTATCACACATCCCATTCAGTAATTATCTACTTTGGTTGACAACTGGCTATTGTATTGGATGATATTTAGTAACAATAATTGTATATAAACAAATTTAACAGAAAAAAAAGGTAGAAGAAATATCTGCTTTTTATCGTTGTTGAACATTCTTCGACTTCAAAAAAAAAGTAAAGAGAAGAACGGATTCTCACCATTTCTTTTGTGTCTGCTACACGGTAATATGTTACCTGACATTAAATCCCTCTCTTACATTTGAGGACAACTCTTAATTCCTAAACCAGAATTTCTGTTGATGCAATCGTTTGCAAACTGTAATTTTGTGCAGTGAATAAACATAAAATAGTGTATTTTCTTTTTCAGCTTCTGTGTCAGATTACATAAAATTATAAGAAAAATATATCACTCTTCTGGCTTCCCTTAGGATTTCCGGTATATAGTAACAAAAAGTAAAATAAAGCTGGTTTATATTTATTTGGAGTTATACTGAGACTGGAAATAGCCATTTTTCCAAATTTTGTTTTTATATTATTATAGATTAGACGCTCCAGATCTTGAAATCTTTAAATTTAATTGTTATAAACTGTTAATACGGAAGTCTACTTTACTATTGAAAATTCCTTGTAAATAGACCGCCCTACGGAAACATGTTCATACCATGTGATTTCTTCTTTTTCTTTCAATAGTATTTATTTTGAAATATCATAATCTGCAGTACTTAACCGATAGTAATATATCAAAAAATACACATAACACAATTTTTGAAAAAATATATTTTTAAAGTTTAAAAATATATTTTTAAAGTTTAAAAATATATTTTTAAAGTTTAAAAATATATTTTTAAAGTTTAAGAAATATATTTTTAATGTTTAAGGAATGTATTTTTAATGTTTAAGACGTGGTATGTATATTTGCTTTCCGTTGCTGAATTTACATATAACGTTTTGCCCTCTTATTTAAGTTTATTTCTTTCTTTATTTATTTATTTTGTAAAATGTGGTTCGAGCGGTAGTGATCAAGAAAAGATTCCTGGTGGAGCTTGTTACACAATGAGGCGGTTCTTGAGAAAAAACATTTCGATGAAATAATGAAGATATTGGAGGTTTTTGGAAGTGTTTTTATGCATATTTCCTCTTCGTTTAAGTATTTAGAGCTCCAGATTTTTATTGTTGTCAAATAGATTCCTATAATTATTTCTGTTTGTGTTCGTAAACAACCACGTTTAATCTATATTAATAGGAAAGCAAAAGATTGAAAAAAAATATTCTGGTCACGGTGCCTATTGTACAATCTGTACTTATGAATCATCAGTTACCTCCCCTTAAGATCTAGGAGGTATAAAAAGCACCCTGTTTCATCAATCAGTAGACGAGTAGTCAAAGTAAAATGCAATAAAGCTTTGGCATAAGTTTATTTACTAGTTCAGCTTTTTTACTACATGACCCTTGCATTTCTTATGACGAATTGCACAGGATGTTTTTAAAAATAATTTAAATAACTACATTTTTTCTCCAGCGATGCAATACGTTCCCTCGCATTTTAAACATATATACATCAATATAATTTGAATATATTGACACATTAATGGCAACCATCGTTCAAACTGAGAAGGTGGGCAGTAATAGTTTAAAGGTAGAAATAGTTTAGGAAAATCTCTGACAAACTCCATTTTTTTTCTTGTGAGTGTGTGACTCGTTTCGTCCTTAAGAACAACACTGGACTAAAGTTGATGTTGAAGTTGATGTCTTTGCATATGTGCAGAAAGGAGAGAACACATTTTGAATTAATTAGTTTATTTAAATATATGATTTGAGTATATAGTCTATTCGATTTAATCTGCCTTTTTATTGTCCATGTTTTTATCACTTTTGTTATTAAATATCCCATACATTGATAACAAAAGATGTAAAGAAACATTAAATGTTTCAAGAAACTTAGCATTAATCTACTATGGTTGATCTAACGATTACAACATTTTCTATGCATTTTGTCTGACTAAATTACTTTCTATTTTAATTAAAGTAGCATTACTTTAAATCGAAATTATGGTTGAGCTCATTACGATGAGCAACTAATGTATTGGCTGCGTTGTCTTGTAAAATATACATTTTTTTCATATAAAATTTTATTTAAATTCATTGACGTTTCTCCATTGTATTCTTCGTGGGGCTTATGAAAGTTGATAGGGTAAAACATCCTTCAAGTTTTAGCTTGCTATTAATTTTGTTTTGTAGTAATTATGGAATAATTAATAAGGTAAGATAGATAGATAGATAATGATAAGATGGAATAGTTATTATGATGAGAAAGAAAGAAAGAAAGAAAGAAAGAAAGAAAGAATGGAATGAAAAGAGACGAAAAAGCGAATGATAGAACAAGTTTAGGAAAGATTAATTGCAGTAAAACTCAGAATAAACAAGAGGCCAAAGAACTAGCGATTAGATATCAGAAGACATTGTGCGACATAAAAATATAAAGTAGAATTTTTTCGCTAATTTAGAAGAACAAAAACTGAAAATAAAAGAAATGAAAATAGAAAACTGAAAAACGCAGCCAAAAAATGGCGGACGAAGATCTGCGGCGGAGTAACAAGAAATGAGTGCAAGTACTTAAAGAGTAAAGAAAAGGATCCTGGCGTTTCAGTAAAAAGCGATAATGGATCCCAAAGGAGACATGGCAGTAGAATAAGCTGGCAAGGCACATGAAATATTCGATAAACAAGGCAGACGAGTGAAAGAAAAGAAAGATACTGATGATAATTCTGATGCTGAAGATGAGAGCGAGCATAGAGAAGAAGAAGAAGAAGAAGAAGAAGAAGAAGAAGAAGAAGAAGAAGAAGAAGAGGGAAAGAATAAAAACTACTATTCTGAAACAAAGATTGCCAAAGAAGATAATTCTGGAGTCGAACGGAGATTGTAAATGCAGTAATGAAAATGTGGAAAATAAAATATTCCAAAGGGGAGAAATATTCGCCACTTTCTCATTTCCCACTTTCGCTGTCCTGAGGTTCTAATTAAGATTGATATTTGCCAAATGCGCGATGTCTTCTCCAAATAAAATGACTGCAAACGTTGCAATGAGTTGCATTATCTTATTGACACTCAACCATTAGCAGTAGCCACGAGAAAAGATCTTGATCTCCATGCAGAAATATGCCTGGTTATATAATATTCAACACTGAAGAATAAGTGCGTTTCTGCTATTGTACTGCAGCTCGGCAATATTATCATAATGCTATGGCTAACATCATCTTGTTTTTCGCATAGGCTTATAATCAAAGTCATTATAAATTTATAAGTGGAGATACCCATTTGCTATTTTTGTTAAAAGTTCACCCAATACAAACACCAGGGGCCATTATTATTATTATTATTATTATTATTATTATTATTATTATTATTATTATTATTATTATTATTATTATTATCTTTGATTTCCTATTTATACACATTTCTTTCCGGGTCTCGACCAGAGACATGAATTCAGAAATGTCATCATACATTTTCCAGTGAGTATTTTTGAGTAAAAATAAACACGAAAACAAAATTTCTAAGATCAAACACACGTTTAAAAATGCATGAGGATAGTTACGTATGCGAATTACTAACATCGTGGCCCGGGTGAATGAACAGAATGACTGTAGAGTTTCATAAGATTTATACTAAGTTGTTTGATTAGTTCCTCTTAGTAACTAATCAAACAGCTTAGTATAAATCTTATGGAACTCTACAGTGACTAATCAACTAACGGAAAATTTCAAGATGAACAAGATCACCATCCTATTAAGATCGTTTCAGTTGCATGCCTTCACGCGGGCCGCGTTCCAATCGTTCTGACGCCTTCATTACCTGTATAGTAGTTTTCTCCTTCATTAAAAGAGAAGACAAGTTTTGTAAATTTATATATTTTTATGCCCAATAAACGTCGTTTTTTTTTTAATATAACCTGAAGAAACACATACTGTCGTAATATTGTTGAACATTGTCAAATACGGTGTCCTTTTCTTTTTCTTTTGCTAAATCTCGCTCTTCTCATTATTATTGCCATTATCATTATTATTATTATTATTATTATTATTATTATTATTATTATTATTATTATTATATATCGATTTCTGCTATGATCCCACTTCCTGCCAAGTCTGCGAGAAGACCTAAGGCAGGTAGTGGTGTATTTGTTGTGACTACATTTCATGATTTGCTTTTCTAACTCCCATAACATCACTAACGTTACCTGGACACAGTTCTTCTTAAGGTGTGGGCTGTAGTCATGAAGATAATCTTTTGTATTTCTCTTAAACTGAGATTACCAGGGATTATCCAATGTGTTGCTGTGTTCTATTTTATCATTCCAAGGGCATCAACTATAACAGCTACAATTCTTGTTTTCAATTTCCATATTTTTTTCTCTTTTGATTTCCAGGTCTTTATACTTCGATAGTTTTTCGAATTCCGTGGCTGCTATGTTATAGTCCTCGGGGCGAGTCACATCAATTATTAGACATGATTTTACTTACAATTTTTGAAAATTATGTCCGGCCTATTTGCTTCAATCTTCCTGTCTGTAAAGATGGTGTAATTCCAGAGAATTGCCATGTCTTCTGTTTCTATAATCGTTCATTTTTCATATCTTTTCCGAAGTATTTTTTTTTACATTGTCCAGTGTATATATTTCCCCACTGTACCGTGACAATTTTAATATTCATTTGCCGCAAATACAGAATCCTATGATTAGACGGTGTATTGTTTGCTGATATTTTTTTCACTGGACCTGCATTTTTGATCCAGCCTATTATCTATGATAATTACCTGAAAGTTGTAGTGAATACACTCTGGTCTAACGCAGCAGGAATAAAGACTTCCGTTTTAGTCTTTAATCTAGATGCTTGGAACCATCGACCCGCGATAAAATTTATCAATAACGGCATTATTAGAATGTTCTGGATATTGACCATGCAGAAGTATCCCTAACCAGCGTTGTTTCATCTGCCCAAGAGCTTTATTCTTGGCTTTATTTTTCATAATTTTTGAAGCAACTGTTGGTTTCTGTTCTGTTTTTTAAAGAATCTATTAAATGTAAATCTTGTTTGTACTTACAACCTTCTTTCATGACTGAATATTTTCTCTTTCCGTTTTCCTGTTGTTTGACTAATTTCACCATCAAATGCTTTGTTGTTTACATGTTAGTAAGTCAATAGTTGTTGTCTTGTATGACAATTTTAGCTGAATAGGACCGCTTCCAACTCATTAATGGGGTATTCATAGACGGTTTGTATCAGCCTTTCGCTAATGCATGTTATGCTTGGAAAGAAGCTTTCTTTTCTAAGAATCCATTCATCTGATATCATTTAGAGTCCAGTTCAAGATGTTGAAACTATATTGAATAACTGGTATAGCAAGACTATTGTCATAATTCTGTTTTGAGAATTCCTTTCAGTTCTTAATATCGTTCGCACCCTTCTTTTGTAATCTTGTCGCACTATTTCAGCTTTATGGGGAATTACTTCTCTATCATTTACACCGAATTACTTAAGCTTCTACTTGTTATGAATCTTCGATTGTTACCTCAGAGTCTAACTTAATGAAGTGGGATTATCGTATTGATCCTCAAAAAATTGTTGCCTTAGTACATTTATCGAAACTGAATTTCATTCCAAATGTCATCACTGAATCATTTTACTGTTTTCAAGACACCTTCCAGCTCACGCTCATTCCTAGCATACTACTTTAAGTCATCCATGTAAAATAGATCGTTTATTTTCTATTGAGATTTTCCGTTCTTCGCTGGTTAATGCTATTAGGGATATACAAAATAGTAAAGCAATATTCCTCTTCTGATGTTTATTTCACCAGACATTTGGTTTCATTTATATGATGGACGTGAATTGTTGTTTTCCATATCGACATATTTTATGATTAAATTAATGACGACAGGCGATACCTTGCATATAGTTAAAGACTTTAAAATCAAGGAACGCGGTACACTATCAAATGCCTAACGGTAAGTTATACAGGCAGTACTTAGATTTTTCTTTGTATTCAAGCAGTTTTCCAAGATAATCTTATCAATAAGTATTTGGTTTTTACTTTCGTAAGAGCTACGTTTGCACCCTTTTTCTCCAAGAGGTAGTACGTCATTTTTTCTAAGAATATGTCAGAATAGAACATAACAGTTTGTAAGTAGTCGAAAGACATTTAATAGATCTGTAGTTGTTTGGACATTTGTGTCACAATTCTTGGATAGAAGGATGGTATAAGGTTGTTGCAAAAATAATGTCGGTTTTTGACGTATTTTTAACGTCAAAAACCGACATTATTTTTGCACCAACCTAATAATTATTTTGGTTATCCATGTCGGAATTTTAGTAGATTCATTAACCATTCCTTGAATTTCTCTGGCCCGTTGTTTTTTTTTGTTTTTATTTTCTGTGCTGTATTTAGATATTCGAACAAAAATTTAGGATATTTTTTCTATTCCTAGAGATTTGTTCAAAGTTGCCTTCTTTTTATCCCCAGTGCACATTCAATATCTTCTACTGTGTTTTTGCTGGCTTATTTTTCATCCGTTCTTCTTTATGTGCAATCCAATCTGCTTCTTTGTTATTTTCTTTAGGTCAAGCCCATATTTTTCCCAGAACTGTATAACTACTTCCTATGGTTTGACACTTAAAATTAAAAAAATAATAATAATGCTTGCCATTTTTTAAAAAAAAAATATTAAATGAAACATCCATGCAAAATAGAAAAGTAAATACTTTCCTCATTGATTAATTTAAAAAACAAAGAAGTGAGATTATTTTCGTAGTATATTTAAGAAAAATACAAGATTATTGATAAGTTATTTATCTGATTAAAATTATATTCGTTCATTCATTTGTTCGTCTAGCTGTATATTCAATTATTTATTCACTGAACTCTTCGAAATACTTAGCGTTATCTACAATTAATATCGTGTTTTTTCTAAGAATAAAAAATGTAGTTTTTCTAAAAAAAAATTCTTTCGGAATTTCTACAATTAATATCGAAGTCTTTCTAAGGAATATATGAATAAGAAAATTAGTTGATTTATCAATCAGGATTATTAAATGGAAACAAATAAATTAAGTGATGATAATAATAAGAGAAATGCTTATTTAAGTTAAAATAGCAGTAAAAATAACAAAATGCCATATTTACATTTGTAAAGAAAAAGTTAAATTTTCAGGAGCAGCGAAAAACACCTCATTCTTCTTCTAATGGCATCTATCATTATAACTCTCATGCAGATCATTTTTTTTCTAGTGATGACGAGTTCGTATTTGAAATTGAGTACTGGAAATAATTGATGGGCTTGTCTCTTATATTAGAAATTTTATTTTCGAGTGTGACTATATAGTAATTAGGAACGATATAGGTAATAGAGTAGATCCCATGGGAACACCATGGGTTGTGTGTGTAAATTTATCTGAGATTCCCACAGAAGTGAACTTATGCGATGGAAGTTGTTAGTAGATTTCAAGTTTGATTTTAAAAAACTGTAGATTGTTATAAAATATCTTGTAAAATAATACAGAGATTATCATCAACGCAAATGTTGTTAAATTGGTGTTCAACATTAAATGAAGCTAGAAATTTATTGGCTTAATAGAGTGAAAGATCAGAATGAATTCGTCTGTAGTGTTTTTGCTGCATTTATTGGGCAAATAGAGTGTTTTTAATTCATTCAATGTTTTTGATAATTGGTAGACAGGTGTGGTTACATGTGATATAATTAGACAAAGGTGGGCAAAAAGGTTTATAAATTATTTTGCATTACCGTCGTGATATCTAGACTGGTAATCACTAATTATCTTCTGGTGTCTAATGGAAACGATCTCCCCATTATTAGCGTTAATAGGTTTGTTGATTTGAGTTTTCAAAAGATTGGTGACGATTTTATTTTTCTTTAATTTAATTTTAAGTGGGTGTCGTGTGATTCGAGCAGATGTAATCATTTTCAAGATTTAAAAAAACATTTCTCGTTCGTTCTATGATAAAAGATATTTAAACGGAAACGTTATAGTTTAGCAGATACATATTTAAATACTAGTAGACATCCTGTTAGTATACTAGGCTTAATACCTACATTCCTACATACATATATATGTATATATATATATATTTGCAAGGTGACCTAAATATGTAGACTACTCTTTAAATGAAAATAATTGCAAAATATATTGATTTGGAAATAATGTTAACAGTAGAAACTAATAAATATTAATGTGTACCAATTTACAAAGAAAATTAATATTTAAATGAAAGTAAAAGCATGTTTATAAATATTCAAAGTGAAAGGGAAATCAAAAAGTGAAGACATATTTGGGGATATTCTCTATCATCCTCTCATTCTCTCTCGCTCTCGTTCTCTCTCTCTCTCTCTCTCTCTTATATATATATATATATATATAGATAGATAGATAGATAGATAGATAGATATAAGTATATATATATATATATATATATATATATATACACACACACACACACACATATATATATAGAGAGAGAGAGACAGACAGACAGTCAGAGTGAGAGAGATAATCAAGAAGAAAACTTTAACGACTAATTTTTGTTAAAATTTATTTCTTACGTATCTATATATTCATTATTTCAGACTAAAATCTTTTAGTAAATTTAGTAAAATAAGCCATTTATCCTCCTTGGTATTATTACTACCGGTCAGAAATTGGTTATATATATATATATATATATATATATATATATATATATATATATATATATATATATATATATATATGCGTGCACGCGTGTGTGTGTATGTGTGTCGGATTAATAAATGAGGAATAAAAAAATTCAGTAAATCTTTAGAAATTACCTTGTTTATTCTTAGATATGAAACTGCGCAGATATAACATTTGGAGAAACTATGACATGAGGGTTTTCACTTAAAGCCACTATTTAGCTTTGCTTGAACGACTTACCCCCGAAACTTTCTTGAAGTACGGCCAATCGATGACATTAGCCTCAGGATATCTAATCGACAGTCGAGAAAATAGTGCCTGGGCGCGATAAAAATGTCATGCAATCACGGATGATGTAATATTTTTCAATACCAATCAAATTTCAGGATACGCCTGGAGAATAAAATCATATTACTGCACACTACTGCAAATGATCTAATCCGAGGAAAAAAAAGAAATGGTTTACACCTTGTCACTTCAAAGTAAAACTGACCGTGTGATGAAACAAAGGAAACAAAAGTGGTTGTTTCAATTAATTTGCACAAGGCCGTATATTATTTTATTATGTACGAGGGCCATTCAATAAATAAGGTCAATTTATCGGTATATGGACTTCTAATAAAGAAGCTTACTTTAATTTTTAAACGTAGTCTCCCAGCACTGTCACACACTTTTCCCATATGTGCACAAGCTTCCGTATTCCCTCAGCGTAAAAATCTTTGGACTGAAGTCTCAGCCAGTCGATCACAACACTTTTGACTTCATCGTCACTTTTAAACTTCGTGCCTCACGTGAACGCTTTCAAGGGATCAAACAGAGGAAAGTCTGAAGGGGCAAGGTCTGGGCTGTAAGGGGATGAGGGAGCAGTTCCCAGCCCAGCACGTTGATGGTCTGCACCGTTTGGGCTGCTGTGTGAGGCCTTGCGTTGTCATGATGCAAGATGACTCCTTCTGACTGATGACCCATGCGTTTGTTCTTTATGACTTTCTTGAGCTGCCTCAGCAGTTCACAGTAGTTCTTCTGTCAGAATGAATAAGGTCATTGACGGATTCGATCAACTCAGGAGACCTCACTTCTGTAGGCCTCCCAAGCCTATAAAGATTAAAATATTTAAATTTAAATGTCTTTTTTTTTTATATTTTTTTGGATATATAATTTAGTAAATTCCATTTAGTTTCTTTTTCCATGTTACGTTTTATATAAACAAGATAACGAAATGAAACTGGCAAGACTATATATCCAAACAGATATTTTTTTTTAATTTAAAAGTTTAAAATTTCAGTGTTCGGGAGCCGGGATTGAAACTCGACCGATTTTGCATAAGTTTGAGTTTTTTCCCCCAAAGGCAGAGAAAAACGGAAAACTTATATTTTTTTACTATGCGAAATACATCATTAGCCAGGAGAGATCGATTACAGTAGAAGACCATTGCAGCTGTAGCCAGTTTATAAAAACACCCCTTCCTCTCTGAGCACTCTATCGAATTATTTTAAGAGGATAGTCATACACAGACAGTCTGTTCCACCGTATCACAGCTCATCAGTGTAATAGACAAGCGGGCATCGGAACCTGACCGATTTGCCATCAGTCAGAGATTCTACCCCGCAGCTCACGTCGCACGGAAGAGAGAAAGGGAAAGTGAAATTTTAACGTTTTTACTATGCGAAAGTCGTCACTAGCTAGGAGAGCTCGTTCTTAGTAGGAGAGCTCGTTCTTAGTAGGAGAGCATTATATATATATATATATATATATATATATATATATATATATATATATATATATATATATGTGTGTGTGTGTGTGTGTGTGTGTGTGTGTGTGTATGTGTGTGTATGTGTATGTGTATATATATATATATATATATATATATAACGAAACTTAGTGTAAGTTTAACCTATATTTTAGAAGACATTAAAAAACAAAACAAGTCTCTAACCTTTAACATAGACAAGTACAGCCAGACTCATAAACTACATTTGTGGATCAAAAAATGGTTCTTGTAATTCCATTAAATTTGCTGACTTTGAAATATTTTCTTTTCATTATTGATACTCTCTACCGTGATCCGCCATTTTTTTTTAATAGGAACTAAGCTGATTTTTCGGATGTTTTCGTTCTCAGTATATTTATATTACATTATGTTTCTCTTTTTAGTTTTTTGATAACTATATGGACGCGTTGTTTGTAAGCCTCTACCAATTATTATGAGACTTTTCTTTCATTTTTCTCTTTATCTATACACATTCTCTACAGTTAAGACTTCTTTCTTTTTCATTGTTGTCAACGTTTCGCTTTCTAATTCTACCATTTTCGATTTTTTCTGCTTTTCTTTGTCTATCAAATTATAGAAATGTGTGTACATAGCAAATATTTGTCTATAAACAAAGTAAAAATCGCATCAGCATAGAATGAGCGAGACAAAATAATAAACAAAAAACCTTTCACGTCTAAAGGAAAAATGAAAATTAGTACAATAAATATGTGTCTACTGGAAAATACGATCGAATTTAAACTTTTTTAATTACCGTATATACTCATGTATAAGCCGATTTTCTGTACAAATTAAGATGGATAAATTGCCGCCTAAATTATGCAAAACTATAAAAAAAATAACACTGACATCAGATTTTAACAGATCTATTGACCAAAATTGCAAAATATCTTGAAATACTAAGTAATGAATTTATTCAATAAAATCATCATTGACTAGTGATCACTCCAAACAACTTCTTAATCACCATTGAACTCATCTAACTCTTTCCGAATCCTCCGCATTGTCATCAGATGAACACCAATTACTCTGAAATTTCCGTTTCCAAATTTCTGGCAGTGTGAATTGCGTCCTGTTTTATATATATATATATATATATATATATATATATATATATATATATATATATATATATATATATATATATATATATATATATATATATATATAGGTGTCCATAAAGTTCGTGTGAACTTTAAAAAATTATAACTTTATTTGTATTTGCGAAGAAATAATTTGTAAAAAGGATTAGGAAGAAGTAAATCTATATTTTATGAGGTTTTATTAAAATTTTATTCAAGTTTCCACATGTACTCCATCATTAGCAATACAAAGGGTAATACGATTTTGCAGTTCACGGAAAATATGTGCCAAATTATTTACAGTAATGCCTGAAATCACATTAGTTGTTTTAGCTATACTTAAATCTAGGTACATTAAACTTTATATAATTTTTTACAGATTATTTCTATCGCAAATACAAATAAAGTTATAATTTTTTAAAGTACACACGAACTTTATGGACACCCTGTATATCTCCGCGATTCACCTTATCGGGAAATAATTTAATTCCTTTTTCTGAATCCCAGAATTTATCAGGAACTATCTCTTTTACTGGCGCTCATCAGTTTGTGTGACGGATAAAAAAAATCATCTTGAAAAACAACGCTACATTCTGATCACAAACAAACATTTACAAAATGTTTTCAAATGTCCATCGCTTATATTTTTTGAATCCTTTAAATTTCCCATAAATTGACGCGATACAATCGGCTATTCATCTCGTTTGCATTTTCAAATCGCTTCAGTAGGATAGCAGAAAAAGGCATGCGCAAACCGCTTGTGGCGTCCTAACACTAATGCCATAAATTTTCAGTGATAGACGTGCTGTCCATTTGCAGAGGAATCCATTTATTGACGCATGTATTCAGCAACAGGGCTTCGTTACAATTGCCGTAGTCTTACATGAACTGAACATCCGAGATTATTTCCTGTGTTATCCCATTAACGTCACACGCGTCCATTTGTTTGCTTATGTATACCATAGAAAAGAAAGTACATTTTCTAGAAGCTTTTACTATCTTTTGATTAGTCTTTAAATGGAACAGAGACATTCTCCAAAAGTCCAGTTCACAGCACTCGCAAAAATCCCAAAATGTGTGTTCTATGCCGATGTTCTGGACTCAAGGAAAGACGATACGTTTTGTCGAAAATGCAAAAAATTAATTCAAGAAGGTAAATATTACTTAAAAATAATAAGAAAATTAAATATAATTTTCAATCATCATATGTTTTATTTTATTCATTATATATAATATGATTATTATATTTATTTCAAGTTATATATGCATATTTTATTATTATTTCTTTTAAACTGTTTCAATTACCATTTTATCTGTATTAGTATTTATTTGTCTATATTTCCGAAATGAGGTATTATATGCACTATATACATTATTCGAACTATCATCCTCATTTTCTTGCCATATTTATCACGTTTCGGCTGTTGTATGCTCCGGCCGTTGTATGCTCCGGCCTTCTTCTGGTGGTTGGAATGTCGAACTGAACCCTTTATTCCATTCGCTGGGGTAGACTGTTCTAGTTGCACGTGTCATGCCTAATGGATGTTAGTTATCAGTTATTGTGTAACGAGCATATTTCGTCAGTTGCGGTGTCAATGTGCAGACCGTTTATCTATTTTGTTCGACGAATAATGTCTTCTCGTACACACGTATATACGTATGCACACGCTTCCACACATCTTCTCTCCGTCTGTTTACTTTTTTATGATGGGCCCTTGTAAGACTATGGAAGGTAAAATCGCTATTGTTTTCATTTTATTTTATTTTTTTTTGTTAGCGCTATCACTGATATTAAGCGCTTTCCAATAAGTACCGCGCATATATAATGTAAATATAATATATATAAAAACTGCATATATATATATATATATATATATATATATATATATATATATATATATATACATACATATATACATACATTTTATATATATATATATGTGTGTGAATGTATACGTATGTTATACCTTCCTTTAAATAAAACTATTTACGAATCTTGCTTTAGCCAGCAAGAAGAACAAAAGTAATAGTACCTATTTAGTATCTAACTACATTTACTAAGGACATATCTGAATATCATCTTCTAGCGCCAGCATATTTTTGATCATGGCTCTCACCAGCTTCTTGTCTCTTGTAGTTCTAAGCAACATTTAACTATTCCTCCTGGGTAATGTTCTGCTATCTGTCCAAACAAAATCATTTCTCTACATACAACGTTTGAAATCAAGTGCGATACCCTGCCCTCGTCAGCCGCCAAGCAGGGGAGGTTATACAGTTTAGGTGGCTAAGGCAGTACAGCCACCCCTGGCGCCACCATTATGTTTTGCCACCGGATAGAATATTGTTTTTGTATACGTGTAGGGCTATTGCGATTTCTTTTTACAACTGAAACTAAAATGTCTATATTTCTGAGATGAGGTATTATGTACACTATTTACATTGTTCCGACTATCATCCTCATTTTTGTTGCCATATTTATTACAACTTTTTAGCCGTTGTACGCTACTCTTCTGGCCCGTTTCATGTGTTCTCAAGGACACATAGCAAAGTGGATAATGGCGTTAGTTAGATTCAGTGACAGGACCCAAACAGTATGTAATCAATACCTCGTTAAGACTGTGGAGAACTTGGAGAGGGGAATTTACAGGAGATAACTGATAACTGACATCCATTAGACATGGCACGTGGAAGTAAAACAGTCTACCCCAGTGAGCGAAATAAAGGGTTCAGTTCGACATTCCAACCACCTGAAGAAGACCGGAGCGTACAACGGCCGAAACGCTGTGATAAATACGGCAAAAAAGATGAGGATGATACTCCGAACAATGTAATAGCGTGCAACTGAAATTTTCAACGTTGTGTCAAAATACACAAGGCGATCGTTGCGACCTTTATCAGAATAGACGTTAAACAGATGTATTTCACGTCGAAAGTAGCATTGTGTTGCGAGCATGGATTTATTTAACTTTATTTATTTTGCATCTTGACCAGATCTAACTCGCTGTCTGTTGAACTGTGATCTGGAGATGTGAAGCACGCTTTAGGTTCCGACCATTGATGCCCATCGTCAAAAAGAAAGAAACGATTAAGCAAGTTACAGACTCTCTTCGTCTACATTTACATCCTTCAATATTAAATTTTCCAAGCATTCCTTGCTCATAATAATGTCCCATGCTTTCTAATAGTCTTTCTTTGATTTTAGGCATAAGTTTATTTTATTTTTTTGTTTTTTGTTTTTTTTTTTTTTCTAATTCCGATTTTCTTTTGGACTAAATATCGGGAAAAGAAAAAGGTCGTCGAAGAGTTTTTTATTGGCCCGTGTTCGTCAGGAGAAGAATCGGGAATGGATGTCTTTCAGCAGAAAAAATAATACAATTTCATGCAACTTTGAAGAATGTGACGTCAGCTATGTCTAATTTTCTTTTATTAGAGAATAATTTGGAGTCTGCGATTGTACTGACAAATTTTAACCTGTTTAAAGCTGACCTTTGTTTTTAACGACAAAAGTTCCTCGTTCTCAAAATATGGAAGTGTGACACGTCTTAAAATTAAATTGTTTTAATTATATTTCTTGGTTTCTTTCTTGTTTTTCCGTTCTTGCTAATTTCTTGAATTTCTTTAAGTTGTTCTTTTTATTTCTTAATATCTTACAGCATTTTGTTCTTCAATATTTCGGGTTTTTTTTTTTATACATATTTACTTTTTTTTAACTTTCCTTTTACACACCCATTTTCTTTTTCTGTAGGCATTTTACTCTTGGTTTTTAAGAGTTATTTCCCTTTACGTCTATTCTTTGTAACTTCTCTATCCTAACTGAATGATCTTTACGTTTAGGTTTCTTTCTTTCTTTTTTTTTTTTTTTCTATTTCTTTAACAGCTTGGAATTTTTTTTTTGTTGGAGGTTTCTTTCTTTTATATTGCTATATATATATTTTTTTTTTCATTTCGTTGTATTTTATTTTTATTTTACATTTCTATTATAGACAGGATTTTCTTTATATCTGTGGTCTCTTCTTTCATTCTTTCTTTCAGATTTTCTTCCTTACTTTCTTTCTTTCTGACTTTCTCTTTTTCTTTCTTTCATTCTTACTTTCCTTCTATTCCTACATGTTCTTTATGTCTAAGGTATCTTTCCTTCTTTCGTCTTTGTTTCTTTCTTTTTTTGTTTGTTTCATTCTTTCTTTCTTTCTTTTATAGGTTATCTCTATATATGGATACTCATCACGTTTCAGGTCTCTTTCTTTTATTAGTTATCACTCTATCTGGATGCTCTTCATGTTTCAGATGTTTTTCTTTCTTTCTTTCTTTCTTTCTTTCTTTCTTTCTTTTATTAGTCATTTCTAATACTCTTCACGTTTCAGCTCTCTTTCTTTCTCATTCTTTCTTTCTTTCTTTTATTAGTTATCTCTATATCGGGATACTCTTCATGTTTCAGCTCTCTTTCTTTCTTTTTCTTTCTTTCTTTCATTAGTTATTTCTATATTTGTTTATTATTCACATTTCAGCCCAATTTCTTTCTTCCTTCCTTTTTTTTCATTCTTACTTTATTAGTTATCTCTATATCTGGATATTCTTCACGTTTCATCTCTCTCTCTCTCTCTCTCTCTTTCTTTTTTTTCATTCTTTCTTGTATTACTTATCTGTATATCTGGATACCCTTCACGTTTCAGCTCTCTTTCTTTCTTTTTCTTTGTTGCTTTCTTTGTTTCTTACTTTCTTTGTTTCTTTCTTTTATTCGTTATCTCTATATCTGAATACTCTTCACGTTTCAGCTCTCTTTCTTTCTTTTTGTCGTTCTTTCTTTCTTTCTTTCTTTTCGTCGTACTTTCTTTTATTAGTTATCTCTGTATCTATATGTTCTTCACGTTTCAGCTGTTTTATTTATTTATTTATTTTCTATTCAGTCTTTAATATTCCCTTTATACATTTTCATTAAACGCTATCCTTCTTTAAAAAAAATATCCTTTCCTACACAAAATGTCTGTATTTTTTATGCTTGAAATTTGTACATTTTTATTTCGAAAGCCATAATGGTTTTAAAAATATATGTTCATTTTAAGCTAAAACTTTATTTCATTACATTATTTTGACTACATATTTTTTTACAAATATGAAGTGCTTTCAGTCTCCTGAATTCTCCTTCAATAAGTTCATAGTAGTATTCAATCCATGTGAATGCTCAAATAATATTATGCTGCATTTGATGTCAAAACGCACTTCGGGAAAGATCGGAACTTTTCAAGAGCTTTTAGAAAAGTCGATACCACAATTATAGACGTATGATGCGAACATCTAACATTGGACTGACAAATAAACAATAAAAAAAAATCTCTAATGTATAATAGGCACTGGTTTGAAAAATTTGGTATCATCTAAATTTAACCTAAATTTAGCAATCATTTTATCGGGGTCGTCTCGGTTAAGCAAATAATGTAAAATTTATTAGCATAGAAAGTGAAATTGGCTAAACGGGTTCCATTCTCGACCTGGCTTCTTACGTTCATTTAGGCAATGATTTCTCGTTAAATGATATAAATCTAACTACACTCTTCCTCAGTTTAATAGCAGGATAAACTGAACATTTTTAGGCTTCGATGACAACCAGTGTAAGAGAATATGTTCTCTGAACTGACACGTGTGGACAAACTAATAAGAAACTAATGCGCTTTCACAAAAATGTCATGATAATTCGCAAATAATAAAAAAAGGAAGCTGCTACTATGAATTGAAAACCTGGAAAATTTAACGGAATACGTTCCCGCTTTCCCACGAAGATATGATAATTGATAGATAATAAAGAAAAGGAAGCTGTGGAGACCCTTGATAGCTACGCTGAATTGAAAACATTGAAAAAAGCAAGAGAATAGGTATCCGCTATCTTTCCCAAGAAGTTTTGATAATTCACAGATAATAAAGAAAAGGAAGCTGTGGAGAGCCTTGATCACCTGCTCTGAATTGAAAACTTTGAAAAATTCAACGGGATACATCTCCACTATCTTTCCCAACAAGATATGATAATTCACAGATAATAAAAAAGGAAGCTGTGGAGAGCCTTGTTCACTTGCTCTGAATTGAAAACCTTGGAAAAATTATCGGAATATGTTTCCGCTATCTTTCCCAAGAAGATATTATAATTCACAGATAATAAACAAAAGGAAACTGTAGAGAGCCATGATCAGCTACTCTGAATCAAAAACCGTGAAAAAAAGAAGCAGGAACGTACTAAACAATACTTCCCAAGAAGTCTAAGAAGTACTAAGAGGAAATGGAACGAGTCTGTTCTCCCCCAAATTAGACAATGTTGCAGCGAAAACTTTCCCAACCATGGAGAAAATGAAGTGTAAACAAATATCTATTCGAGTAGTTAGTTTCTTTTTCAGTATATACTAGCAGTAGAGCCCGGCGTTGCCCGGGGATGTAACAGTAAGAGATAAATCAAGTATCGACCATCATAAAGACTGAAAAGTAAAATTGACAAAGATTATTATTTAAGGTTGACGGACACGCCTGTCTTAATAAGTTTTTTTTTTTGTTTTGTATTTTTTTACGAATTGGTCAAACCTGAACTGAAACAAAAACATTGTTTTCAATCATTATGAGTCTACCGATTGAATAGAATGTTATTATAAATAATTGTCTTGTAAATGTAATTTTTAAAGCATTCTGAATGTAAAAATAAAGAAAATGGGTGCCCGACTATAAGAAACATTACCTGCCAAAAAAAAGTGAAGTTTTGTTGAAATCGGTTGAAAAATGTAGGAAATCCGATCCCATATATAAACGAACACACACGCACACACAAACTTGGGTTTTATAATAAGTATAACTCGATATGAGTTGTCCCCCTTTCATTCTCGCGATGCCACTTAATCGTGTTTTCAAATTGATTTCATGCAAAACCAATTGTGTTTTTCCAATTTGTGGTGCTGTCAGAACCACCGCAAGGTAATTTTGCGTAGTCCTGTGAAGTTTTGTTGAATTCGGTTGAAAAATGTAGGAAATCCGATCCAATATATAAACGTACAGACACACACAAACACACACACACACACACATACAACCTGGGTTTTATAATAAGTAAGAATACATATTTTCTTTCTCCAATGCAACTTAGTTTCTGTGTTGTGTGATTATTTTTTAAATATTCATGCATTGATTATCAGGTATTTTATATTTGTTATTCAAGTTTTTTCAATGAGGAGATGCATTGTTGTATTTTCTGTTTCCTCGCTCCGTCCATGAAATTCTCAGTATGCTTCTGTAGTACCACATTTATCTTGCCTCCAATTTCCTTTTCATGTATTTTTTTTAGCATACCGCATCATGCAGGGCAGAAGTACCACTAGCACGCAAGGATTTACAGAGAGTGAAAACAAGAGTAAAGAGGGTGTGTTTGAGGAGAGATTAAAGAGAAAGAGGGGGATCAAGAGTAAGGCATCAGAAGATGTCGATTGACATTACGTTTGTATATTTGAAGATTACGGCTATCAGGGAAGCAAGTAAGGTGAAGGGAATTCCGCCGACGGGAAGTGCGAGTTAAGAAGCTGTTGAAGTAGTAAAGACTGCTACATTTAACCGTTCCCACCGTGAAAGGGTGGGACCGACATGCTAACCTAGCATGCTTAAATTTCATCAGGTCGGGAGCCAGTGGAAATAGCTCGTCAGAGCAGTTGCCATGAAAATACTTGTAGAAAAGACAGAGAGAAGCAACGGCATGTCTGTGAGAATGTGATTGTAGACGAGATGACAGATCATGACCTAATATCTAGCATGCGAGAGAATGGATATCAAATAGCAATCCAGTATAAATTTCTTTCTTTTTTAATGATTATTTTCTGCTTAACTTTTGGAATGTACATTATTTACAGTATTCGGACTATTGTTCGCATCTTTTTCGCAATATTTATTACAACGTCTCGACCGTTGAACGGACCGGCCTTCTTCAGGTGGTTGGAATGTCGAACTGAACCCATTATTTCGCTCGCTGGGGTAGACTTTTCTAGTTCCACATGCCATGTTCAATAGATGTCAGGTCTCAGTCATTTCCTGTTAATTTCATCAAGGACACATGGTACAGTGGATAAAGTCGTTAGTTAGATCCAGTGACAGGACTCAAAGTGTGTGAGTTCAATACTCGGTTAAGGCATTGGAGAACTTTCATAGGGAAAATAAACAGGAGATAACTGATAAGTGACATCCATTAAACATGGCACCGGCAACTAGAAAAGTCTACTCCAGTGAGCGAAATAAAGGGTTCGGTTCGACATTCCAACCACCTGAAGATGGCCGCAGCGTACAACGGCCGAAACGTTGTAATAAATATGGCGACAAAGATGAGAACAATTGTCCGAATAATGTAAATAATGTACATAATACTTCATCTCAGAAATATAGACAGATACTTTTGGAATGCAATTTTCATTAACCCATTGCTCGTCCTGTGTATGGCAATAAACTACATCCGGCAGCAAGGAGTGCGAAACCACCTCGTAATTGCTGTTGTTCCCAAGTCCATTTTGACCCGGCTTGGTAGCACGTGTTAGGGTCAAATATGATCAAATAGCTAACAACAAATGTGGGGTCAAAACACAACAAAAAATTATATTTACCGGCTGTAACAGCAAAATTGTTCAAAGCATGGAATAATTATCCATCCCACAAAAGATTTAATATCTTAAAAACCACTAAACTAAGTGAGTTTCTTTTTTCCAAATAAGACGTTTACCCATCATGTTACCATTTGTCGTAAGAATCACTGAAAACTCGTTGAGTTCCTCAGCTAGAAAATGAACAGGTTAAAAACCTTTTTGTTTCATCCCCACTATGCCTTCCCAACTGAGCAATGGTAAGAGGAAAAATTTCATTCAGGCTTCAGTACCAACATCCAAACTCTGTCTTTCATTTTCAAAGTCTATTAAAGAACCATGAAGAGAAAGGTGAATAAATTTTTAAAAGAAGAGGGAACAGTAGAGAGGAAAACTGAATAAGGATGTCACAACGGCAAGAGGGATCATCACTTCAACTAAATACATTCTAATTGTTTAAAGTAGTGTCAAATAGTGTTATAACAATCTCGAAAGATTCCAGTAAGATATCTTTAATCATTTCTGAGATACAGCTATTCAATGCTTAATCTAAGACATGGAGAATTTTGCTGTTACACTTGATATGCAATAAAATACCAGCAAGACATTTTAAAGAAAAGATTACCAGCAATTCCTTTTTGCAAAAGCAGTTTGTAATGCTGTCAAGAAAACTAAATTTTTATATTAAATAATCGATAGGGATTTTATAGCCGTTAAACAAACAATATTAGCATTAACCTAATGCGTGTGCAGATTTCGGTGTAGTAATTTTTCTAAGGGAGGCATTAAGTAATGTAGGTGCCAAAATCAAGAATGTATGAACATTTGAATACTTGAAATGTGTTCTAATAGAATCCGGTACAATGTGAGACTGAAATTATGGTGAATGAAAACGACCCAAAAGCTTAGCAAGTTATTAAAAGAAAATCAGAAACATCTTGTTAGAAACAGGAAAACAGTACCAAACAGTTATACAATGCAAGTTCTTTCATATTGCAGTATATGTTAAATAATTATCTCACAGATGAAGACCAGACTCGTAGTAGCAGACAATAGCACTATGGAAGTATGCAGAGAATCTAATGGATGGAAATTCTGGGTTATGGGAATATTGCAAAGAAAATGGACATAAAATGGACGCTTATACTTACAATCAGAATGAGATACATAATGGCGAAGAGCGTTATGAAAATTTTGACATTCACAGAACATAGGTAAATATCGAGTGACCTAGCACAAAAGAATGATAGAACAGAGATTTGAAGGGATGCTGACAAGCAAATCTTTCTAAAAGCTATAACGTTGAGTGGAGTCCTGATCACACACTTGCTGAAGGGACAGTGCATATAGATGATGATGATGATGATGATGATGATGGGTTTTCTTTTACCCTTTTTAGAATTAAACAGAAATCAACTAGTAAATCAATAAACTGTATTTGATAGAAGTCCATTGTTTAACTAATACATATTAAAATACGTCTTCGTTTTGAAATCGACTTTGCTCTCCGTTCAGTTGAATCCACAACGAACTTGGCGTGAAACCTTCAAGTGAAATATGCCGTCTGTGTTCAACCAGTCACAAATTCATCTCGCGTAAACAATGTAAAATTAATTACGACAGTCAGGAAATAGCCACCAGGGAAATGTTTGATGTTATTTGAGTGCTAATTCTTGGTCAATATTCATTGGGCGACTGAATTTTATCCACGCTCATGATTTTAATCAGAGATGCCACTTCCAATATTTGCTATAATAAGCAACCCACCGAGAATTTAGTCAATAAGATCAACGTCCATATTATTATATGTACGAAAACGAGGCTAATATGCCGGCGAGGATGTTGCATAAATCATTAATACATCTATATTTTTTATTTTTTTTTTATTATTGGTAGAGGTTGTAGTTCATCTGGTAATGACGTTTTTAACCATCAGACTTTAAACAAAAAAATATGTATAATACATTTTCTTAGTTGATTGTTCTTTAGTATATCTGAATAGCATAGTGTATTTTAATAACTTTTAATATAAATATGAGTTAATGTAATAAAATTTCAATGTTTTAGCCAATATCTCCAGAAAGGCGCTGACGCTGACCAGTAAGTGCTATGAAGAAGAGTGATATATATATATATATATATATATATATATATATATATATATATATATATATATATATATATATATATACACACGGTGTTCATAAAGTTCGTGTGCACTTTAAAAAGAAATAACTTTATTTGGATTTGCAATAGAAATAATCTGTAAAAAATGTTATAAAGTTTAATGTACCTAGTTTTAAGTATAAGCTAAAATAACTAATGTGATTTCTGGCATTACTGTAAATCAGTTGGAAAATGTTTTCCGTGAACTGCAAAATCGTATTACCCTTTATATTGCTAATGATGGAGGACATGTGGAAACTTAAATAAAATTTAATAAAACCTTATAAAAACATAGATTTACTTCTTTCTAATCCTTTTTACAAATTATTTCTATCGCAAATACAAATAAAGTTATAAAATTTTTAAAGTGCACACGAACCTTATGGACACCCTGTATATATATATATATATATATATATATATATATATATATATAGATAGATAGATAGATAGATAGATATGTATATATATATATATATATATATATATATATAGATAGATAGATAGATAGATAGATAGATAACGTGGCCACTGAAAAACTGACCTGATCGAAAATGTCAAACGTGTTCGTTTTAAATCTTTTTATTTTATTTTATTTTATTTATTTATTTATTTATGTTTTGTAGGTTATAGAGCAACCCTTGGAGATAGAAATGGCTATGCTTGATTCCCAGCAACGAGTAAAACTCATTAAGTTTTTCGATTCCGGTGAAATATCAATTGATGCAGCTGTGGAAGCGGCAGAGTGTCATTGGGGATCCATCAGCTTCTATCGGTCGTCCCTCTGTTCATCTAGACATCGCAAGAACATCGCTTCAGAAGATTCTGAAACTGGATTTTAAATTGATTCCATACAAAATTCAAATGGTCAAAACTTTACTACCCCAAGAAACTCATGTGTTTGTAAAAGTTATTTTCGTTTTATATAATTCAGTCTTTCAGTTTCCACCAGGCATATATATATATATGTCTATATTTCTGAGATGAGGTATTATGTACAGTATTTACATTATGCGGACCATTGTCCTCATCTTTGTCGCCATATTTCCCACAACGTTTCGGCCGTTGTACGCTCCGGCCTTCTTCAGGTGGTTGGAATTTCGAACTGAACCCTTTATTTCGATCCCTGGGGTAGACTGTTCTAGTTCCATGTGCCATGTTTGATGAATGTCAGTTATCAGTTATCTCCTTCTAATTTTCCCTCTGAAAGTTCTCCACTGCCATAACCGGGTATTGAACTCACACTCTTTGGGTTTGTCATTGGATCTAACCAACGTCTTTATCCACTGTGCCTTGAGGACGTCTGGGTATGAATTTCTGGGTATTATAAACCTAATGTTTTCAGCAACCATTTTTACCAGTGCTCATATTGCAATTTTGCTGTTATCATTCCACTTTTTTACCAGAGCTCATATTGCAACTTTGTTATCATTGCTTTTCTCTGGCACTCCTTATTACTGGTTCCCATATTGTATTTATTTCTATGCTTGGTCGGCTCAGGAGATTTTTGTGGCCTAGCATATGTGCTGATTACTTAAGTTTACGAATTTTCCAATGGTGTTCCCTATCTATGATCTCAACATGATCCCACAGGGGGCGGTGATCTCCCTTCTCTCTCCATATGTGGTCAGCCCCGCCTGATTTTTTCTACTTCCCCTCGCGTTACAGCTTTCTGGTGTTCTTGAACCCTTACCTTGAGGGGGCGGCCTGTCTCTCCTTTATATTCCTTTCCGCAGCTGCATGGGATAGCGTACACACAGTCTTTAATCATGTTCTCCTGTATAGGGGTCTCACTCGAGAGAGATATCTGCGTAGTGTTGTCAAGCTCTTGAAGGTTGTCCTGATGTTATATGGACCGCAGATCCTTTGTATTTTCTCTGATAACCCCTTCACATAAGGCATGAGTGTTGTTGTCCTCCTCCTCCTCTTGTACCCGCCTATCCCAGTTTTGGGGGGCTGCTGCCATGTACCCAGGGTAGTTGTTACGTTGTAGGGTACTACTTATACTGACCAATTCTTTATCTAACATCTCTGGGTCGCCACTTATGACTTTTGCTCGGTGTTGTAAGCAACGGACGATCCCTTTCTTTATGCTGTATAGATGGTGGAAGTTGAAATTGAGGTACTGTCCGGTGAATGTTGGTTTACGGTATACGGATGTCTTGAACCCATGCTCTGTTCGAGATATTAGTACATCCAGGAATGGGAGTGTGTTGTTACTCTCTTTCTCCATTGTGAAGTGTATCGAAGGTCTTATTGAGTTCATATGGCCCAGTAGAACCTGGACATCTTCCTGGTGTGGCCAGAGTATGAAGGTGTCATCTACGTACCTTAACCATATAGTAGGCTTTAGCGATATAGATTCTAATGCCATTTCTTCAAAGTATCCCATGTATATATTCGCCATTGCTGGGATCGAAATAAAGGGTTCAGTTCGAAATTACAACCACTTGAAGAAGGCCAGAGCGTACAACGGCCGAAATGTTGTGACAAATATGGCGACAAAGATGAGGACAATGGTCTGCATAATGTAAATACTATATATATTTGTGGGTGTGATTTTCGTTTTATATAATTCAGTCTTTCAGTTTCCACTAGGCATACATACATATATATATATATATATATATATATATATATATATATATATATATATATATATATGATATATATATATATATATATATATATATATATATATATCATAAGAGAATTGATTTATATATATATATATATATATATATATATATTTATATATATATATATATATATATATATATATATCATAAGAGAAATGATTTATTAAAAAGAATTAAATAGCAATGGTAATGTGATTAATAGGGAAATCACTTCGCTAATCGTAAGTAATGAGACATTAACTTACTATCAATTGCTTGAATAAGATCCTAAATTTTGAGTTGTTGGAAAACACATGACAAGTACTTTCGACAATTTCAAATTCTCAGCTTTAGGGAACAAGTTTCCAATACATAGACAAACACTAAGACGAAATATGCGTAGATTGAAAGATTTTTTAAAATTGTGCTATTTTTTGACAGTTAAATATGTTTTTGAGCGTGCGATGTCGCGATGCTTGAGTTCTTGTTCAAATCGATCAAGTGAGAATTTTCTTTGAATTTTGAAAAGTTATAAATCCACGGAATTTTCTTGTTATAAGTACTTATCTGATAAAACATGTTGAATTTTTGCATGTGAATAAATCTATCGTTTACGTAAATGCTTGATTGAGTTATGCGAATGTCGTGGCCAAACCATTCGTCCCAAGATAGTTATTTCCTTGTACACTCCAGAACCTGTCTCACCTGACTGCAACAGACGTCTCTGATCATAATGTGTACAATCGTGTCCTCAAAGAAGCGAAGTTACTATTTGCTAATATAATGAAACAAAGTCCAGAATCTCACAAGTTTGGTTCTAGAGATTATTGGCGACATTGAAAGAATGTTCTGAACAATTCGATATCCTGACATCTACAGAAGATAGGGTTGAATGCTCCGAAATTCTATTCAACTCATTTGGACTACACACACCTGATTTCCTCACTAAACAGAGTTAATATTGTTTTGTTTTTTTTTTGTTTTTTGTTTTCTCCCCCGGTTAGCGATTTGCAAAAAAAAACCAACATAGTGTGCAAATTCAAGTGCCCTTTGGAAGATTTGACCATTTTAATCTTGTATGGAATCATTTTAAAATCCAAATATTCTTAAATGCCTATAATTGGTAACAGAAGGCAGTGGTTTATACCAACGGCTTCCCATACTTAATACTTCTCGAATTCACTCTCGCGTGGTCATGTGTGACGTCATGAGCTGCGGTGCGATTTTCGCACGAGTTTGTCGTTGCTTGGAAATCTTCCATGTAAACAGAAACAGACTATCATCACTGTCTTGTCCGTGTATTGCTTAATCTATTGTAATGTAATTGCCATCTTTGATAATGTCTTATGTAAGCCGAAAGCTTAGATAGGATTAAAACTTATGTATCACTATTGTGATTTTCTTTCTTTGTTTAATAATAATGTTATTAAGCTTATCAGACGATATGAAAAGAATTTTCATAAAATAAATAGACAAAACTTGACTATATTATTTTATGAATGATGCATCATATATATATATATATGTGTGTGCGTGTGTGTGTGTGTGGCTGGACGATTACGTTTAGCATGAAAGAGACTGTCGCCTCTGGGTGTTGGCTTAAATGGTCATTTTTATTTTTATATACATTCTATCCCTGATATTGAAAAATTTAACCCATAAATAAGTATAGTATAACTTAAAACTATGTTTTACCACGCACACACACAAACACAACATTTTAAGCATTTCATCACAAGCGGAAGTGCCACTAATATGCAAGAGGCATAAAGAGCGTTAAAATAAGAGTAAGGAGGGGTGTTTGAGGAAAAGATAAGAAGAAGGGCAGGGCTCAAGATCAAGGCATCAAAAGATGTCGATTGACATTACATTTAAAGTTTTGAAGATTATAGTTATCGGGAAAGTAAGTAAGAGAATGGGAGTTTAATTGCGGGGAATTGCGAGAGAAGAAGCTTTTGGAGTAGAAAAGGCGGTTACATTTAACTGTTTCGACAGTAGACGGGTGGAACCGAGATGCTAACCTAGTAACACGCTTAAATTCATGCAGTTGAGGCACCAGTGAAAATATCTCGTCAGAGCAGTTGCCATGAAAATATTTTTAGAAAAGACAAAGGGAAGCCACATCACGTTTGAGAAAGTGACTGAAGTCGAGATGCCAGGTCAGGACTTATCACATTGTATATCCGTCTATAGATTTTGTCGAGTACCTCACGACTATTTAAAAAGTTTGCTTCTGCGCAGGGATCTTGATTGGCTCTTCGGCTTGTTCAAGAGTTTGAGAGTCCTTAATTGTTGCGTATTTTCAGCATTGTAAGCTCTCATGGCTGCCGTTTGATCTAGGTTTTCATGTGACCGGAACTTTTTAATACTTGGCTCTTTTGAGTGCAATCTGGTCCTCTCTTGGTGAACATACCTTTTTGCGAGGCATACTGCTGCCACATAATATAGGCAACAATAACCTACAGAAGAACTCAAAATTAATCGTTGCATTTAAAGTTTTTCATGATGTACGTATGTCGTAACTTTCCATACAAGCAATTATTTTATTTCATGGGTGATTTCGCTTGATTTCGCAATTAATTTCGACTATTCTCAAATTTATTTTCAAATCATAAAAATTTATATCATGCCAAATTATCGTCGCAAAAAATCAGGTAAAAAAAATCAACGAAAACATTCGCAGTAATGAAAAATTAGGAAAACAAAACTCATCCGATACACTCTATTGCAAGTTAGAGAGTTGTGTCCCTTTAATTATTTATAGCAAAGAAGCCAAGAATTCAAGATGGCGGAATCCGAAAACAATCGCAGTAATGAAAACTTGGAAATCCAAAATTTCAGGATTGCGATTCAGGGTCCGACACAGAATGTTTTAATTTGCTCACGGAGTCGACCTGATTCCAAAATGGTATATTTTAGGTTACGGACTCTAGGAGTAAATTTGAAAATGCGTGACAAAGTGACGAAATGACATTTGCATTTATCATATAGACTGGTATAGTTTTGGAAACGAAGAATAAGGAACTTGAAAGAAAGAACTCGTCACTGTTGTTGTTGTTACTGGTGAAGAGGTTAATTTCTTCTTCGCCTCAGCAAACGTAGATTCGAGGAAGAAGGAATACGTCTCATTCTGGGTAAATAAATGTATAATTTATTTACATATATACACAGCCATTATACTACTCGTTGCTATTGTGAAAGGCGACAGAATGGGGAAGGAAGAAATAAAGTAGAAAGAATGTTAGTCATGGCTGTCGGTTGATATTTTGTGAAGACGGCGGCGGCGAAAGGATGAAAGTTGACAAGTATCTCATTCAGCCTCAGTCTGCCTACGGCGTTCTTGACCAACCCCTGCGTGTCGACATCTCAGCCGGGTCTCTCTGTCCCTCTCTGTCTTCTGTTGCACTGAATCAAGGAATGTATATCCGTTGAATCGGCTCCAAATCACAGACTGTGTCTTTTAGCGGGAGTTATTTCTACTGGTCAATATATAAAGTTCATTTTATCTTTTAATAACGAAAACATGGGTTGATCCATAATGCGTTTTCGTCTTAGGTTGTCGAGCAGTCAACATCCGGTTTACTGTAAGAAACTCGACAACATATATATATATATATATATATATATATATATATATATATATATATATATATATATATATATGAGAGGGTGGGTAGGGGTGCACTGTTCAAAAATCGATATCGAGATGTAATGAGGAATCTGAGAGCCGAGTTCGAATTCCAGCCGATTTCGTTATATGCACTTACATGCAAATACCATTAGGAAAGGTATCTATCTATCTAGTTAGATAGCTAGCTATATATATATATATATATATATATTAGGAAATAGATTAAATATACATACACACACAAAAATAGATTATATATACACACACAAATAGATTATATATACACACAGACGCACACACACACACACACACATATATATATATATATATATATATATATATATATATATATATATATATATATATATGAAATCCGCACAATAAGTAAAAATGTTTGCGGTACCTCTCTTCTCTTTAATATTTATATCTATCTATCTATCTATCTATATATATATATATATATATATATATATATATATATATATATATATATATATATATTGTGTGTGTGTTTGTGGTGTGTAATATATATATATATATATATATATATATATATATGTTTTGTGTATGTTTGTGCAACTGTTTTTATTTCATTCCGGTGATCCCTCGTTTACTTGAAGCAATTAATATTTTTTTTTTTTAATTCTTCAATGTTTTGATTCTTATAAGCGGTAAATTTAGCAAAGTTCATATTTATTATCATTTTTTTTTCACCGAGTACCTCAGAATGTTTCTAAATTTATTAAAGGAGACGATAAATAAATTACGCAGTAGCTTTTCTTTTAAGAATTGTCTCTATTTTATAATATAGAAGAGCGCGATATTTTATTGGCAAATTAAATGTCAATGAATCATTGTATAAAAATATATGGACGAAGAAAATTCTTAAATCATATTTGTACGATCGTGTTGTTCCATTCCCACTTCTCCACGGTCTTTTGAACAGGATTAAAGATGTATCTCTTATTTCTGTTTAGGACTTGGTCTCCGGTCCTTTCTAAAGTCTACTTCAAATCTGTAATTCTAACGTCCCCGCCAAAACACTGAGTTTTTATTAACTTTCTATTTTTTGAGTTATTTTATTTATTTTTTTAGTATCTGATTAACAAAACCTACCCGGCCTTTTGAACGGAAGTAATGGTTTATAACTTGTTTCCTGTTTAAGATTCCTGTTCCTTCAAATATATTCTCATTCTCGTTCAATCCAAGTAACCACTTGCATCTCAGAGGGATGAATTGATTAAAAGAATACATATAAATTTTCATAGACGGGCAGTTGAATTTGAGTTGATAATTTTTTTTAATATATCGAACTGTAAAATATAGAATGTAATCGTGTTAGAAATATATTTTAGACCAAATTACAACGTAAAATCGAAATTTATTTGCGTTTTCCCTGGACGTGTTGCTTTAATCTTTCAATCATTGTCTATGGTAATATTCGGACTAATTTCCTAGACTTTGTAAATTGTTTTTTCTTCTTTTTCTTTCTTTCACGTTTCAGATTTATAACCTCAGGCGTTTACATACGGTGATTAAAATATCACGTGTTAGCTTTTAGCCAAAGAATTGTAGTTGATTTATTTGAATTTCAACAACGAAATTAAAATAGATTGATGAAAACAGATTTAGCAATAGCGAGGCACTTCCAAAATGATTTAAGGTCAACAAATCCAGACAATTTACAATAGACGCTTCTGTAAAGGTAATTCGAATATTACTCCAACATGTCTCCAACTTGAGTCTTTATCAGTTAAAATGGATTAAAAACTGTGTCAATGAGTATTTACCTTTCTTGATAAAATAAATTAGCCATACCCTCAAAGAGGTTACTCGGTTCGAATGCTTACCGGATTTAAAGCTCATTCTTGATCTCAAATAGGATGTGTATATCCATGCCATCGCGAAAGGTGCTAGAAGAATGGTTGGCTTGTATCGCTCCAGGAAATACCGAACGTCTGCTGGCATATTCTGTCTTTACAACAATCAGATCATAGAGTTTTGCTACCATATATAGATTAGTGCTGTCCAATCTTAACTGTCCAGACTCGAAACAGTTCAAAAGTCTTTACGTGGGCTCGTAGATGATGCCTTATTCTTCATCCTGCAATCCTCATTCCACACGCGAAACGATGACAATTTCTCACTACACTGTCGTAGATGTTTAAACGAAATACCTTATTTAGTTCTACTGAGTTAGACCCCCCCACCCACCATGTTGTGTTCACGGTAGCAAATTATCCCATGTCTTTCGACTTCATTTAATAAAGAACAAGTTCCACTGACACAATTTTCTTCCCTGGGACATTAGATTTGTGAAAGATTTCTGAGAGGATTCTTCCTTGACACCAAAATCTTGATCTCTTCAAAATCACCCGATATCTATCCGACACGCCCGTATATGTATCTCTTTATTCTTCCTTCCTCCTCTCTTACAGAAATATCACACATTAATCCTCTATCTTGAGTGACCCCTGGCCTTTGTATTGTCTGAACTAAATAAATAAACAAAAATTAATTCAAGGCCTCAACTTTATGGACATAAGATATCGCTCAGTAATATCTAATTAATTTGATAGATGTTGAATATAGTTGTATCTTTTTACTGTATTCATTCTGTATTTTATAATATAAAATCCCCAGTGATTTTATATTTGATGTTTTAAGCGACATGATAAACATAACAAACATTAAAGAATTTCGTTGCACAAAACAGAAATCTATTTAAAACACAAAGACAATAAATCTATATATTTGTAATCTGACGTAGAATCTAGGTGTCTTTGCGCAGTTCAACAGCAGATGAACATATGACGTCATTCCAGCACTTCGCTATAAACGTCTCATGAGATTAATGATAATATGTTTGTTTTTGTTTTTTTGTTGTAATTATGAGGTCACAAGAGCATGACGGATTATCATTTAAACTTAGAGCTAAATACATTCAAATTGTGCAACGTAGAGTCCAATGGTGTTAAAAACCTTCGGAAACTTCCAGTAAGATATCTTTAATCATTTCTAATTGGGAAATTTTGCTGTTATACGATTTGTACATTGTTGTTGTAATACAATATATATATATATATTGAAAAATACAAACATATATTGATATTTATTTATGCGTGAGTAAATAAATGTAAACCAGAAAAAAAGTATATATCGGAATTTCAGCGAGAAATTGGAAACAATGTTTCTATAGTCACCACCATTTCTTCAATAATGAATCGCAAAGATAGCTGACGGCCCTATCAAAAAACACTATTGAGACGTCATTGATGAGGGCTTCAACCCACAATTACAATAGAGGATCATATGTTGGCCTTACATACGATCCTCTGTTACATGGACAAATGTAATCTGTGCATAAAGGTAAAAATCCTAATAATCAAATATGAAAACACCAATGAATTATTTAATCGACGAAACTAACTCGTCTTCAAACGCAAACATAAGAACAACTTCATATTTCTAAAGTAACATCAATTTTCAAGACGATTAACCCAAACTTGGGTTTCGGATATTTTACAAGTATTTTTGCATCCGTATATGTATGTGCATGCAGACAGTTATATGTGTATATGCATGTCTTAGGCAATTAATATATATGTGTATGTGTGCGTGCGTGCGTGCATATATATATATATATATATATATATATATGCGTATATATGTGTGTATATATCTATATGTATGTGTATGTGTATATATGTGTGTATGGAAAATCACCACCTATAATCCATCATCTAAATCCTCCTCTCATCATCACATGTGACCTCACTTTATAAAAACCATCTCACCTGAGCATCTAACGCCTGTATATCTTTCTTCTTCATGTACGTCTATGCACAAGCATACTATGGTGTTCATTTCTTTTGTATCTGTGTTGGGACATAGCCTTTGTACTTGAAAACATGTGTACCCCCGTCTGTGTAAATAGGTACATGAGTATTCGTGTGCTGTATGTTGTATTCTCTCATAAGTTGGTTCATAATTTGTGTATACATTTAGGGTAAGTACTGATTTAGAAATATACTTGTCAAATATGTGCATAAGTGTTTATGAATAGAAATAGATAAATAAATAGATGTGTATAGGTGTATATGTGTGTATACATACGTACGGGTGGACACATTTACGTAAAAAAACACATATATGTGTAGGTGGATTCAAATGTGTGTATGGATGTAGGTGCGTATGTGTAAGTGTAATTATATGTGTACATAGAAAAATATGTAAGTAGGTATGTAGGTATGGGAATTTGTGCAAGATTTCCCCTTTTCTCTCTTCTATTTCCTGCTTCTCCCTCTTTCTTTATCCCTCTTTCTTGTCCGGTAAATGAGAGGTTAACGCCACAACCACCGTATCTCCAACAGACATATATCATGTTACTCCCCTTGCTATTCTATGTAACTATCTTAAAACACAACTTCTGATAATCTTGTTTTTCATTTTGTTTTCGTCTGATTCCTGGAAGAATTTTTGAATTCACTCATTATTTTGAAAGCGTAATGTCTGACGAAGCGAAACCGAATTTTATCGGTATCGCGAAATATAAATATTACCATGGATTTCTAAAATCGATTTGTCAATTAATTCTTCATATATATATATATATATATATATATATATATATATATATATATATATATATAGAGAGAGAGAGAGAGAGAGAGAGAGAGATCGTGAATTTGGGGAGCAATCCCTCTTTTATACATGTTTCGTTAAAGACGTCTGAGGCGGTACTAAGCCCTTTAATTATTTTTCTTTCAATTTTTTCTTTTCTTGACACAGTGTGTAAATACTGTTCAAAATTGTGCATATTCGAGCCCTTTCGGCTATTCATGTAGCCATTATCAAGGACGATTTTTATTTTTCATTTTTTTTTTATTTCTCACTGAATGTGCTTCCGAAGTTATATGAATGTTTTATTTTACAAACACGGTCAGCAGATCGTGCCCGTGTTCATAGCTAATGATATTGAATGTTGGATTTTTCCTTTTTTATTATTAGTGCTTCCATTATTTTTAATCTTTTTTTAAAATATGTATAAGGCTATTATACTTGTATTTATTGCTAGTATATTGCTGAGGGATCTCGGTAGGTTTTGGCGTGTGTTTAAATGAGTCCTAATTGAGCTATGGTCGAGAGAGGGACAGATAGAGAGAGAGGAGTGAGAAGGGGGAGTGCGATAATGTTTGCCCAGACAAAGTGTATACTCTTTTTCATATCCTGTCAAAACTTTTCAAGAAAAACATTTTCCTCGTTAAGAAACAGTTCACGTTTTGTTTTCGTTTTTTTTTCGATTATTGTCTTCTTGACATAAAAATAAAAAAAATGACACAACTCTAATTTTAATTGTTTGACGATAACTTCATATATAATATTCATATCTGAATTCTGTTTTGGGTTGGCGCCAACAGTTTATATTTGGATACCACAGTTTACTACACGGATCAGTGTGAGCCGCATTGAAAAACCACATCAATATTTATAAGAATATCACCGATTAGGAAAAGTTTATTATATTCTATATGCATTGTATCGGAACAATATTTCGCTGGTACAAAATATACGTGTATAAGCAAATTTATTGCCAGAAACATGTAACTTATTTTCATCCTATTAAGTTGGGCTTCTATCCCAAAGTGATTTATTTAACTCAACCACCATCAGCCGGATGTCCGCAAACTCAATCAGATCCAATTTTTCTCTAATTGAAATCTTTGCCGGGGGCAAATCTTTCAGTCTGGTCTGAATCCTTTCTCCGTAATTCATCTCGGCACCAACCATTTTACGGCTTCCACCTCGTGTGTTTTGCTGAGTAGACAAAGAATGACATTCAACATTAGGAAAGTTTGGTTAAGTGGACAAGTTAGTCACTTTCAGAAAAAGTACTTAGTTTCATGTTTTTAAACTTAAAATTCATTCACGAAGTTTTCCCGGAAATATTTTTCGATGAATAGCTGTCTCTATATAGATTCAGTTTGTCAGTACTACATCTACCGGCCTGAATATTTGAGAGACCTTCTCAGAAAAATATGTGTCCGCTTGTAGGAATCGAACCTGCCACACGCGATACATGCTTGGGTGATAGTGTCTTTTCCGATTTATCACTCACTAGGCCATTTCCTTTAGCGGTAGACTAGTTGCCAAGCAAGGCTATATCACCCAGTCTGTCCTGTGGAAAAAGATATCGATTCCCACCTTTCCTAGTGGGGGACTTGTACAGCAAACTGGAAGTCGAACACTGATCTCTCTGAGCCGATATCTATTACACCACAACGCATATCAAAATATTGATTAATATGTGAAAAATACTCGATAGTCACGTGTATAGATGAAATCAATTCATAGTTTCAATTCACACACATATTTACTTACACACACACACACATATATATATATATATATATATATATATATATATATATATATATATATATATATATATATATATATATATATCACTGCTCAACAGGTGGTTAGACATGCGATCGCTTTAAAGCCGAAGCCGAAAACCGTCCGATTTGTCATCATTCGGAGACTCTAAACCCTAGGCTATGGGCGCCGGGCAGAGAGAAATGCTAATTTTTGTGGAATCATTTTTTCATAAACACGCCAGAGACCTCAATCCATTTCGAAGAGTCTTGCATTATTGGCAAAAATAGTCACTGTTTACAAATCTCGCGCGTTCTCTCTAAGTTGATCGACCGGATTTTTTTTCTTTCCTGGATATATATATATATATATATATATATATATATATATATATATATATATATATATATATATATATTAGGAAATGGATTAAATCCGACATATTTTCATTTCTTAATTTATTTTGTTAAAAGTTATTTTTTTATGGATATTCATATTCGAGTAGAAATTGTTTTTTTTTTTTGTTTTTTTTAAATTAAACATAATTTTTTTACCCAAATACATCTACCGGCCAGAATATTTGATTGGGCGTGTACGAGGCACCGTCACTAGGCTTTGTTTGACCGTAAATTAAGCACTTTAGGCCTAATGGCGCTTTCCCAGAGGTGATGCAGGTTTGAACCTTTCTTGAGAATGTTACATGGTAGAGATATTTCTGCTTATTTATCGTTTTTTTCTCAGAGTATTTTTGTTATTACATTTGCATTTCTTTTCTTAGTTTCTTGAAGAAAGCTACCTTCTTGATTCTTCATGCCCGGTCTAATTCTACGATGAGTATAAATTAATAGAATAGAAATTATTTTCATTTTCTTGCACTTATTTCTCAAATTTTCTTTAAAATTTTCTTATATTATGCCATTTCATTTCCTTACCCTTTATTCGACTTTTGTTACATCGAGAATTTGGTACAACATAGATAAGCATGAACGCCATAAGAAGCTGTGCCAAAAAAAGACGGTTTCATTTCCATAGCAGTGCTATTTGAACAACCGTCACGCTTCAGCAATGCTTGAAAAAGTTATAATTAGTAATTAAATTATTTAATTGTAATAAAATTTAAACACATGATGAAAGTGAATTTATTCATTTTTTTTTTCTTGAAGATTTACAAAAAGCAAACCGTACTGGGTATGAGAATAAACTACACCCGCGTTCTCAGCAAGACGATAAACTACGTCCAACAGCAAGGTTTCTGATCAGGAGGATTTGAGGTGCGTGGAAGCATCTCTTAATTGCTGGTGTTCCCAGTTCCACCCTGACCTGGGGTGGTAGAACCTTTTAGGGTCCCAACTATGGGCAAATATTTAACCGCCAAACCGAGGTCAAAACACTAGGAAAATGTAAAAATAGGTTTTAACACCTGAAATATTTTGCAAAAAAATATTACCAGCAATACATCTTTGAAAAACAAAATTACCAGCAATATATTTTTGAAAAACATGTTACCAGCAATACATTTTTGAACGAAAAATAGAACAAGAAAAAAGATTTTTGAAAAAAGAAAATATTACCAGCAATAAAAATTGTCGGCATTAAATAACCCATTGAGGTTGATATACCGTAAAAAAAAAAAAAAAACAACGAACAAATATTAAACACTATTTACTTCCGTGTCTCTATTGCAGTGAGCTGATTTTTCTGATGTCACGTGCTTAAAGTGTGTCAATCGTAATAATTTCCCTTGTACTTATATCATAATAAGCTGAAATAATATTTCGCAAAATCTAATTCCACTTCTTATCGATGCCATGCGAGAAAACAATAAACTATAGCGCTATATATGACTGAATAACTTTCACTCATATATTCAGTGATATATTCACTGATATTCACTCATTACGTGGTTATCATCCGACGAAGATTAATCAAGAAATGTAGATTCGAAAAAGCTAGGTGGACGTGCATGTACAGCGAGAGCTATAACAGCTTTCCACTTTGGTACCTCGGCCGCAAGCGTAGTACTAGATTGGCAACTAGGTCTTATCGTTCTACTATTGGAATAGTTACATCTAGCCCTATGCTTTTTTTCTATTAGTTTCCTTTCTCGTACTTCCGAACTGTGCATATCTCTTCCAGTTTCTCTGTCGTTTACGATCTTCAAAAGATTTAAATGCAACATCAATCGCCAATTTCTGTTCTTCTATTGACCTTTCTTCTCGCAAAAGTTTTCTTAATCCCTTTAATTCTCAGTTACCACTTGCGACTTAGTGGCATTATCGCCTTGCTTACAGTGAAACGATTAAAAACGGAAACTAACCATTAGAGGAAAAACAGCAATATACTCAGACAGTTTCTCGGCGCTGAGTAAATTTAATTCTGAGTTCAATTCGTAAATGTTGGACTCTGTTTACATTAAGTACTATTAGTCTTCCCTCTCGAGATAGAAAGACTGCAGTGGAAGGGTATTATTCTCTAAGTAATATATTTACAGTTTTTAATCATTTCACCTTAAACAATGCGATAATGTCACTAGGACGTAGATGCTTAGAGAAAGGGGATACTTTAGTGAGGAAAAATGACGGAAAAGAGAATGAAGAAAACAGTTTCAGGAAAACAGAAGATCGCCATTGATGTTTCGTTTAAATGTTTGAAGATGGTGGCAGGGAAGTAAAAAAAATAGAAAGGGGTCTCCACAGATGAGAACTTCGGGAAAAGAAACTAGTAGAGTAGAACTGACAGCTGCATCGAGCTAGTTCAACAGTAAATCTGTGATACGTAGTTGCCAATTTTGTAGCACGGTTAAATAAGTGTGGATGTGAAACTCGGAGGCGAGGGGGCATATCATCAGAACATTTGCCATGAAAATATTTGCAGAAAAGACGGAGCGAAGCCACATTACGTCCCGTGATAAGTGACTGAAGTTGAGATGCCAGATCAGGATCGATTATATTTGGAACTCACCTTTATTATGACAAGTCTAACAACACACCCATCGCTTCTCAACTAGCACACTAATCTTCGCCGGCTCCGATCTCTGCATCTCTTCTTATTTTCCGCTAGGTCGTGATTCGCTAACCCCACTGTCTTTGTTGAATAATACCGATCATACAAATCCTCCGATGTGACTCCCTCCTTGGTTGGGGCCGGTGTGTCCTCACTATAGGACTGATTCGTGCTTCCCATGATCATACAATGTTGTGACTAACTGCGAATGCTGGTGTAAAACCCTTATATACGTTTTGTGCCATAGAAAAGATTGTGTAATTCCCGTCTGTGACCGTGATAAACGCAGAACACTTTTGATAAATTTAAGAACAGGTCTATTGAATATAGCGAAAAACTGGTTGCATAAAATGTCTCTATTAATCTTCAAATCAGTACACTACTTCAGTAATGATGATTTGAACATTTCTAGTCGCAACCGTTAAAATAATAGCCCAACAGTAGACCGATGTCTACTACAGGTTGATGATATTATAGACACAGCCGTTAAACTAACAACCAGCCAATCCAATCTGTGTCAGTATTTCAAATATGCGTGTGTCTCTGTGATCTCTCCGGCCACCAAAATGGGTGTAGCTGTTCTTAGCGGCGAAGGATTTTTCGTCAGAATTCCAAAATAATTATAATTATAAGAAAGTCACGATTGTTGCGGAAAAGGAAGGAATTAATCTTATTCAATCTTGCTAATTATCCATATGGTATTTCCTTTGTATGTTTAAAAATCTTCCTAGATATCTTAAAGTGAAGAGAATTCAATACTCGGACATAAAAAATCCCAAATCTTGAGGCTTAAAGCAAGACAGACATTTTGTTTTTCTGTCTAAAATCATTTAGATCTTTATATTCTGTGAACATACACATTTTCTACGGATAGGTTAGTGTAAAGAAACGTCCGAGTTCTCAGGAACTAAGAAATTCGAATAACACATTATGTCTTTTCATATCGCCCGGAAGGGAATAGGTTTGGGATTCTTTGTTTTGCTCAATTTTGCTGAATCTTTTCGAGTTAAATTTCGATTCGTTTCTCCTTGGAACTGTTCTTAATTTTATTTTATATTTCAAAAGAAATTTTAACCAGTTTTGATTTTAATTTTCTTCTCGACCATTGACCCTATTCTCTTGAGAATTTTAATAATTATTATCTGACGAGTAGAATTGTCCGGCATGGCACAGCAAGCCTATTTTTCTTTGCAGTAGACGTATCAATTGATTTAATATAATCACTCCACTTGATGTCAATGAAAAACATGAGCTGAAGAATACTTGAGGTTAGCATCAGCTATGCTGATGACAGGCAGAAATGTTGAGTAAATGAAAGCAAGTTTTGTTTTGGTAGCGTTAAAATTTACAAATCATCCCTTGCCCAACTTAATCATTTGATTGGAGGTTCTTTTTGAAAGAAGTTGCCAGATTTAATTTGTCGGATCTGTCAATATAAAATTTGGCATTGGCTTTTAGTATTTATGCACGATTTAGCTGCCTTTTTTCTTAACAGTATGTTACTGAGATATTAACGCTTTACAGCAATATTTTGGGCTCTCCCATTTTAGCTCTATAAATTGTCTTTTAACATATCAATTATATCGTACTAATATCACAGGAGGTTTGATTTAGCTATGTAAGTTAGAAGTAGATCATGTAATACACGGCAATCTACTTTAACAATAAAATCTATAACTAATTTCTATTTGTAAAAGGGAAAATTTGTCAATAAATCAAATCATAACAGTCGTGATGCAATAGATAGGGATTATTTTACTATTTTTGTCACAATACATGAGACTATAAAGTTATAGGGTTAGTAAATGAGTCTGATTTCAGCACATGCTGAGATGGAGCAAATTGTACTTGTACTTATGAGAAACATATAGTTGTGTATTACTTGCACCGCTGAACATGATCTTGAAAGAAGATCGAAAGTACCTGGGAAATGAAAATAAAAGAAATTTAAACAACTATAGCACATTTCTCTCATCCTTTAACATCAATACAAGCAAGGTTATTCGTGAGTATGAATGGATTTTATTAATGCCTGTAATTTATTCAATCAAATATATATATATATATATATATATATATATATATATATATATATGAAGAAATATAGTCTGATGATGTGCTATATTTATGGGATAAAGTGTCCAATGTCAGAGATAGAGCGTGTGTAAATATAAAAGTGAACATAGAAGTCAACACTTAGAGGCGACAGTCTGTTTCATGCTAGATGCAATCGACAGGCCTGATGATTGCATCTAGCATGATACAGACATGAAACTGTCGCCTCTAAGTTTTGACTTCTATCTTTAATTTATATATATATATATATATATATATATATATATATATATATATATATATATATATATATATATATATATATATATATTTACACACTTTATTTTAGGATATTACATCAAAACATATAAAAATGGTACACAAATGCAAACATGTTTCGATGTAATGACATATCTCGTCAGGCGCTAGTAACTGTTTAATGAGATTTAAGAATAACATAAACACTATTTTCACGAGAAAAGGAAGAAAAGAAAAAAGTAAGCAAGAAAGAGACAAGATATACTCTCTTTTTCGGAGAAAAAGAATAATAAAGAACAAGTAAGAAAGAAGGGGGAGGAGATAGCAACAGGATTGCTCTACTTTTGTATTTAGCCCTCTTTTAAATTGAACGTTATGAACGTCGGAATTAGATTTTATTCACACATTCATAGTTAATTAATTTTTATAATATATATTGCTTTTATATATATATATATATATATATATATACACACACACAAGGGGTAACAATATATAACATGTTATATGCAGTTTTGTGGCTATTTTAATAGCGTTGTTAACTTAATATTCTTTTTACTTATTTTATTATTAGATGTTATTACATTTACTTATGTTTATATGTGAGTACGTGTTTGTTAATGTGTTTATAATTTACTTTATTTATTCATTCATTTGGGTTATTTTATTTTTATTTATTTATTTTTATCTATTTTTGTACTTTTTAATTGTTTTCTGTTTTTAAATAAAGGAGTAAAAATTTGTTTTCGTGCCTGCATTTTCAGATGAGTTGTGATCGTTTATTTAGTAATTCATCTTGATGTCGTAAAGGGATTATAGCAGTTTTTCCTCCAGATAGAGTTTATAGATTTTGGATCTGTTTTTGTAAGCTGATGATGTTTTACTTCTTGCCATGATATTTATAGTGTGATTTTTTTCCATTTCTCATATATATTTAGAAAGCATTGTGCTGTTCGCGTATTTACTACTTGTAAAGAATGTTTTGTATGCTTTATTTCTTTAGGAAACTTATGTATACTTCTTCTTCGCTATAGTATACTAATTATAAACAAGATGAAAATATACTAAAAAATTTAGTATATTCTAATATATCAACTACAGATCCTAGCAAAAAAATTAAATTATACATCAAATAGTTGAAACCCAACCTAAACAAAATCAATTATGGCTTCTCTACAAATATTCTTAAATGTCTATAATTGTCAACAGAAGTCATTGGTTTATACCAACGGCTTTCGATTCATACTTCTATAATTCACTCTCGTGTGGTCATGTGTGACGTTATGAGATGCGGTGCGATTTTCGCTTCTAGCGTCTTATATGCACGTGTTTATCGTTGCTTAGAAATCTTCTATGTAAACATTGACAGACTATCATCACTGTCGTGTCCGTATATTGTTTAATATGTTGTAATTGACATCTATGATAATGGCTTAAGTAAGCCGAAAGCTTAGATTGTATTAAAAAAAACATGGATCACTACTGGGAATTTCTTTCTTCTTTCAACGAAAATTATTCCTATTTCTCCCTTCCGTCTCTAATTTCGACAATACCTGTTATAGTCCTTCTCCCTCTATCTATATATCACCTTACATCAACTTAAAACTACCCCTCAAAAGTGTGTACGAATTATATTTAAATTTAAAACATTTTTCACCCTTAAAAGTGTGCTCTTATGAACCAAGTAAAATTCATATACGTGGAGAAATAAAGTATAACCAATGGACCCTTAAGACTCTCTGTTTTCTATTCAAACTGAATTATATATATATATATATATATATATATATATATATATATATATATATATATATATATATATATATATATAACCGTTAGTATAACGCAATAAGCCAGATATAACTGACACTGCTACACACAATGGTCGATTCAACAGCACATTGGCGAGCTACAATGAAACACACATGAATTTCCACTCGTATATTTATACACACTATATTACTGACATAGATCACTTTTACCCAAGCCTGCCCACAATATATATATATATATATATATATATATATATATATATATATATATATATAGCGAGATAGAGAAAAAGAGGGAGAGAGAAAGAACCATGGAAATTTAAAAAATAAGATAGACATGAACAAAGATAGATATTATGAAACTGATAGATAGATAGATAGATAGATAGATAGATAGATAGAACCAGTGTACATCATGATTGCGACATTTTCAAAATGCGTATTTCTAAGGAGTGGCCTCAATGCAGTCACCAATCGTTTCTTAATGAACAAAAGTTGAAGCAGAAATAATGAACGCCATTACAGTCTCTCAAAAAAAGCAATTATATAATATGCAATAGGAAATCCGTCCTGTAACTTTCACAAAAAAACAATCAATGTCATGAACAGATTACAGATTTATGAGTGGAACCCGTAGAGAGAATGAGATAAGAAAATAGAGGAAGTATAATGACCAAGAATGCTGAGATAATTCTACTGGATTTCTTTTGTGAATAGTCAGAAAATAACGCAGTACATTCTAAGGATTGGTGATGAGCCTTGAAACTCTTAATGAGTTTCAATTTAACTGTACGCATGGACCTCGTTATCATTGGCCGTCACAGGAAGATAGTGTAATTAAGTACGTGTAGATTTTACACGAATCAACACGTAATCAATTTCAAAACACCCCAAAAAAACACGTATATTTAGGGGAGGTTTAGTAAAGTATATGTGACATCAGCCAATCTAGGTTCTTGTCCTGGTCACGGCGCCAATTGTGACGTCGGCCACTCCCGTTCGTCCGTTTGGGTGGGTGTCGCTCCAAACGTGATGTCCGCCTGTCTGCGTCAGTCGTGCTATCCCGTCCTGTGACGACGAACTGGCTTGGTATTGGTCGCGGCTACCCAAAGTGTGACGTTCTAACCTTTTGGTGATTCGGATGGGGATCGGGTTAGATCCGATAACAGCCTCGTCGTTCCTAACTCGCCTCCAACGCCTGGTTACCGAAGTAACTACTTTGATTTCCAGTCTGCCTACCCACGTTGTGAATTGATCTTAGGCAGAGGAAATCAATCAGCCGTCGGGGCCGTAATGCAAGCCGAGTTCGAATGAGGGTGGTATCGCACAAATAGATGTAAGAGAAAATAAAATAACAACTCGAAAAGTTCAAAGTTATTAAAAAAAAAGGGTAACAATATTTTATATCTGGTTGCTGGATACAGGGCCAGTTCTATCTCCCAACCCGCTATGTGGATTCGTGACACGTTGTTTTTGTTAGGCGAGTCTTAACATCTAAGTTGTCTGTTCTTTAAGAAACTGGTTCTTGGTGTGTCTTCAGGCGAAATCCGTAAAACTTGTTTTGGTGGTGTGAGTCTAAGTCGTTCTTCAAAAATAAATTGTTCTTGATTTGAAGATGAGTTCGGAATTTGCGCGTATCTTGGTCAGCTCTTCGTGGCGGTTGCAACTCAACTCTCTCAAACTCGGACTAGAACTAACTGCAACTCGAACAAAAAACTGATTTTCGCTCGCTGCGACTTTGCTTATATGGACGCCGACCCAAACCGGGGTGAGCTCGTCGGGGTTTGAGGTTCCTTGATAATTCTAAATCCATAGTCCACTTCTTTATTTTCGGTCAGGAATTTTCCACTCCTTTCCATTTTTGGAAGTCTTCTCTTATCCCCACCTTCTCTTATTCTCATATGGATATCTCACCATACTTCAGAGGGGCGTCAACGGTCTTCCCACTTATTTGCAGTAACTTCTCATACCTATCCTCTCAATGGGCGGCGGCGTTTCCCCCCCCCCTGCGTCACATGATCACCTCCGCCTGGCTCTCGTTAACATGCGACCAATGGGCGTCCAACAGTGTGGGTGTGACCAGGCTAGCCTTGTTTTAAGAAAAATATATCTTGCTCAAAAAAAAAAATTATCTTTTTCTTTTCCTTTTCTTTCTTTAATCGCAGCTCTTATCCTCAATGTCACCTGGGATATATCAATGAGATTTTCGCCAATTATCAAGTGGGTGATCGTCTAGCGAAACACAGCCAACTTTTCGTCCCAATAAAGCAGTTTCACTATCCTAGCCGTATTTGCATTCTTGGTGACAATTTATGATAACATAGTTTTATTATCATAGCCGAATTTCAACACAACTCAGATGTCTTGTCCAAACAACAAAGACTTAACCCAGGGTTGGGCTTTGTGTGCGGTTAACAGATGACCTATTAAATACTTTCCCGATAATATTGTTTGCCACCATGACACAGTTAATTTTCTATCTATTTAAAACTGTGTAACGACCTGGGGTTCGTCAATTAGCTTTATGACAATGGCCATAAGAATTTTCACCATTCTTCATTTATCAAAATAACATCGCAAAATGTCCCTGTCGTGGGTGGCTTTCCTTTATCATCTAAGTTTAAGTCTCGCCTTTCTTTTTCTTTCTTTTCTTTTTCCTTTCCCTTTCTTTTTCCTCGCAGGGAATTTTCACCATTTTCTGATAATATTGTTTGCCACCATGACACAGTTAATTTTTTATCTATTAAAAAAAAAACTGTGTATCAACCTGGACTTTGTCAGCAAGCCCTACGACAATGGCCGTCAGAATTTTTAACATTTTTTTCATTATCAAAATAACATCGCTAAATGTCCCTTCTCGTGGGTGGATTTCCTTTATCATCCAAGTTTAACTCTCGTCTCTCTTTTTCTTTCTTTTCTTTCTCCTTTTCCTTTCTTTTTTTCTTTTTGCGTCCCTAAATGGTGTCACATATATATCTACTTAGTAGGCAGTTGTTTTTACGAGTAGAGAAAATATGCACCGAAAGAGTGTGTTTAAATTCGTCCGACCGTAGCTTTCATTTTTAACATCAGCAAAGCCTACATCCATTTTTCTATTTTCGCCTATAGCTCAAGTAGAAGAGTGGAATTGTAAATAAATATTAACCCTTAAACGGTGGTCATTATCAATTACTATTTCATTGGAGGTTAGGTGATACTATCAATTTATGATATAAGCCTTTTTTTCTGTAAATATCTAAGTAGCTACATGTCTCAGGCAAACGAAGTTAAATAGGCGCCATGTTGAACAACAAAAGATATGTTTATCCAAATTCGAACAAGAAATTCCAGGGGAAATAAATTTTATACCCGATTTCATTTAGCTTCACAAATCTTCAATATGCGCTCCAGATATGACACAACACACGTTTAAGTCATTAGTCCAGCTCTTGTGAAACACGCTGTAGCATGGCTTACGTAACATTCTCCAGCGCCCAAGTGATTCTCTGCTTACGTTTTTCTAGGGTTGTAGGAATAGGGTATATATCGGCATAGTCACGTTAGTTGTGTTTCACACATTGTGTTCAAATTTAAGATCAGCTGAGCGAGAATTGGCTATGTTATTAAACTACTAAATTGATGTCGTTTTTAGGGGACTGTAATGTACAGAGAACTATTTAATTTACGTTGTTGAAAGAAAAGCAAGAAGCCGGAAGAAAGTTCTAGAACAGATCACTGCGTGAGAAGAAATTATTAGCATAGAACATACAGCTAGTTCTAGTTATATCAAGAGTGAAATTATGAGAACAAGCTGACATTATAGAATTGCGCTTAAATTGATGAAGTCATTTTAGCGAAAAGAGCTTTATTAAAACAATTATATTTTGACAGAAGTATGAATAGGAGTAATCATTATAAATTGCCTTATGATTTCTTCAATAAACTATCCAAATATTGATTTGTCATTTAATTTAACTCAAGGGTCTTTAAAATAATTGCACATTCGTAGATATATCATGACAGAAATGTCCTGGAATGTCATTACAAGTGTCTTGGTGCAACATTAAATCAATGATGGAAAACACCTTTTTATATGCACACGCACACACAATACACAAGAATGGGGATAGGTCTAAAAAGATACAAGGTTCATAAAAAAGATAAGAAGGAATATCTTCTTCGTTCGTCCTTTCTCTAACCAATCCTAATTGGTTTATTACCCTTTAAGCGGTAGAATACTTTCGGCATCAGATCAAGAAAAAAAAATGGGATACTGCTAAGACAATAGTTAAACACTTGAAAACCTAAGAAAAATTAATTCCTTGATTTTAATATGCAGAAATAATCACTCTTTGTCTTATGAAGGTAATGACAACGGAAACACGTGCAGAGAAATATGGAAAATAACGTATAATATATATATTAAAAAAATTTACATTATAAGCAAAGAGCTTTGCAGCTTTCCTCTTTGTAAAATATACATTTTTCTCCTGTTGGAAACAACTATATATATATATATATATATATATATATATATATATACAAGTTGTAAGGAACTTGGCAAACCGAATTGGTAAATCCAAAAAGGATGAAATCCTGAGAGCTCAATGTTAGGACAGAGCTAATATGTAATGAAAAACAAACCACTTTAATGTACCATTACGTAATGGTACATTAAAGTGGTTTGTTTTTCATTACATATTTATATATATATATATATATATATATATATATATATATATATATAAGAAGAAAGATAGTTTTAAGGTGTGCTATATTTATAGGATATATTGCTCAATATCAGAGATAGAGCGTATGTAACTATAAATATAAAAGAGAACATTGGAGTCAACATACAGAGGCGACAGGCTGTTTCATGCTATACGCAATCATCAGGTCGGGAACGTTATTAACGCAGATTCGCAGCGTGACGATTGCGTCTAGCATAAAACACCTTGTCGTCTCTGAGTGTTGACTTCAATGTTCGCTTATATATATATATATATATATATATATATATATATATATATATATATATATATATATATATATGTATATGTATGTATGTATGTATGTATGTATGTAGATATGATAAAATATAGTTTTAAGTTATGCTATATTTATGGCTTAAATCGCTCAATATCAAAGATAGAGCGTTTGCAGATATATATGTAATAGCGAACC
>OZ010581.1:120450521-120463021 GCA_963932145.1 Acanthosepion lycidas | reverse complement strand
TTCTGTTCGTCCTGATTATCTACATCTGCACTGACTTTGCAAAGAACAACAAAATGGCATCGGATTCACTTTCATTCTGAAAGTCTTTAAAATTTCGTAAATGCACATGCTTTCATGGTTTTATGCCAATTTATAGCAACCATAATGTGCTTTCAAATGTCTTCTATTCTACTGAAAATGAAGCGATTAACTGTTTCTTTTTTGTTTAACTGCTTTCATTAGACGATTATTTCCACCGTGAAGTAAATAATTTGTAGACAAGTGGAATCTTCAACCAACTAGAATTTACTTTAAGTTAGGCTTCAAAAAACTGAAGTATTTTCGTTTTTTTAAGAAATAAACGTATTTTCAACAGATACATTTCAAAAGAGCCACAGAATTTAGAAAGTTACAGAATGAGTTTAGTGAAACAGTTAACGATGGACCCCATACATAAGCGATTAAGATTATAGATCTGCCGTCTGATTCAAAGCAACAGGTCTTGGGAAGAATCTGCCCGAATGGGATTTCTTTCTAACTAATGGAATACGATGAAAATAAGGATGACCTTACCTCCCTGATTACGTGGACTGCCGTGTCTTAGCTGCAATTCTCTGAAAGAGAACAACTCAAGAATGCGCGACTTTTCGTATGTAGGAAATGGGATGTAGGATGGAAAATAATTCAAGGCTGGAAAATGAAGATTGACAACCTCCAACCCAGATATGCCAACATTACTCTAATGCCGATATTACTCCTTTTTCGATCCAACTTGCACAATCGTGTTTTATGAGAGAGTTAAAAGAAACTATAATAACATGTATGAGCGAAATACATTTAGAGAAGATTTAATGATATCAGCGAACGAAATCAGCCAAAGATATTAATACAAAAACTAAAGATGTGGATTAAATGTTCTCACCTAATGAAAAAGAGACAGTAATCAACGCAAAAGAATGGAACAAAATCAAACAGAAGAATTAGAAATAAATGCACATGGCGAAAAAAGACTGTTTTTTTACGATTTAAAATCCTTTTGCGGCTTATTTAAATCCCGAAAATATATTTACATATTAAGAATTTTTTTTTTTTTTGCAAATGATAATGATTTACTGATACAAAACCTATTTATTGAGCCGTAGTGAGGAGAGATCATGTAAATTCATATATTTTCCAAAGTATTTGCGCGGAAGTGAATACATCGAACCCGGCTGCAATTGGAACGTACCTCTCCGATTACTGATTCCGAGCCTTGATCCATTACACCAAAGGCACATCCATGCTTGCAACATTTGATATCTCCAAGCGGCCATACTGCAAGGTACTGACTAGTCTCGACGTTCCTTAATTCTGGTGATGGTACCGGTGTTTCAAAGTGATATAGCCAAAATTCTAGGAACTAAAAGAGCTATAGCTTAATGAAAAAAATGAGACATATGGCCAGATTCACATAGAAGGGAAATCGTAAATACGGCAGTTTGGTATAAATGTATAACAGAAATAAAATGACGAAAGATTTTCTCATTGTGTAAATGAGAAAATCTTTCGTCATCTTATTTAAGCATTAAATCAAAAAGAAAATTAAAAAATAAAACATACTTAAAAGATGGAAAGAATATTTTGGAGTAGTACTTCACAATGATAGAGTAGAAACTGCAATATGCAGAAATATTGAAGGACGTGAAGTATTAAAATCTGAGTTAAGATATTCACCGGACATGATCAACAGGAAGAAAGCATTAGGAGATGATGAGATTGTAATAGAATGGATTAATAGATTTCGGGATCGTCAAGATTACGGAAATAATAAAGAAAATATACGGAAGTAATGACATAACGAAAGACATTAATAAATCCATCATCCTAACACTGCCTAAGAAACTAGGCGTAAATGAAAGTGAACTCAATATGGCAATTAAAGAACCACGTAATAAAGCTTATCACATCCTGGGTATGACGATAAACTACATCCGAGGCAAGGCCTTTGATTCAAAAGTTTTTGAGGACCGTGCAACAATTTTTTAATTACTAGTGTCCCCAGGTCCACCTTGACGCGGGGTGGTAGCACCTGTCAGGGTCCCATTTATGGGCAAATAGTTACCCCCTCCTGTTGTGACCAAGTATTTGGTTAAGAAATCACAAAACAAGAGGTTGCAGATAAATAGTGTATCGAACAGTAAATACAACAGAAATGTGTTACACGACTTGCGAGTGTGCGTCGGTTGACCAGCGTTCAGTCTATATCACTATTAATATTTAACAGCTCCCTCCCATGAGGGATATATGTTGCACAAGGCCGAGTTTCAAGTGGGTCATCCGAACCCGTAGGCTCGGCCAAAATATCCCCGTAGAACTCGCATAAACGGGTTCAAGTTCGTCTAACTCCCCGGACGAAATTCTGCCGTCCGTCACAGCCTCGTCCGAGTTGCTCTCTGCCAAAAGCAGAGAGTGTGACAGGACCTGCGAACAGCCTTAATAGAACAGTCGATATCACCATTCCCCACCGACGCTTACTTTTCCTACTATTAGGTTGGTGCAAAAATAATAACGTAATAATGTCGTTTTTTGACGTATTTTTAACGTCAATAAACGACATTATTACGTCATTATTTTTGCACCAACCTAATCCTTTATATTAAATGGAAGAGTCCATAAGAGACTCATTAGAGGGAAGACAGTAAAACATGCCCCCCAAAAGGGGGGGGGGGTCAAAACAATATGGAAGGATAAAAATAGGTTTTAATAACAGTAATACCATTTTGTAAAAAAAAATTACCAGCAATATATTTTTGAAAAAAAAATATTACCAACAAAATATTTTTTGAAAAAAAAATATCACCAGTAATAAAATTCTTGTCGGCATTAAATAACCCATTGAGGTTGATATACCGTAAAACAAACCAAACTAAACCAAACAAAACCAATAAAGCTTATCACCTGGATTCTGCTTAACAGAACGTATAGCAGATGAGTTCAGCAGATAAAAAAATAGAAAGTGGTTTAAGACAAGAATGTGTCTTTACACCTGACTTATTCAACCGATACAGTGAAACGAGTCTGAAAGAATTAGAAGCCCTACCAGGATTCATTAGAGGTAGCCACGATTTAAACAACAAATGGTATGCAGATGACACAGTGTTGATAGAAATCACGACAAAAAACTCTTACGGAAGTTAGTGAAGGAAAGGAAGAAGAAAGGATCAAATATAAACTGCGAGAAGAGAGAATATATGGTTGTTAGCAAAAGAGTGAGCTCAAAGTGTGAATTACCAATCGGGGATACAAATATCATACAAGTACAGCAAATTAAATATCCCAAAAGCGTTTAAACAGAGGATTGAATGTGCGACACTGAAACCCGAAAGCGTATTGGGATAGCAAAAGATGCGTTCCAAGTGCTAACCATTGTATTAAGAAATAGAAAAACTTCGTTAGAAACAAGAAAAAGAGTACCAAAACATTTACGTGATATCTGCTCTTTTCTATCACCTTGAGTGTTGGACGGGGTTCTCATAGATGAAGAAGTGACTTGAAGCAACAGTAATATTGTTCTACAGAAGGATGCTGAAGATAGTGTGGACCGAGTTTGTGAGCAAGACGAAGTTTTAGAGAAAATGGAAACAAAAAGAAAACTCGATGTTTAACATGAAGAAGAGTCAGTTGACATTTCTAGGGCACAGAAGGCATGGAAAATCTCTTACTCACCTGTAGGGTTGAGGGCAACATGGACTTCGTAAAACAACGCATACTTAGTGAGCATGAGTAAAACGATGGCGGGATAGGCTTTAGGAGAAATAGCAAAAATATAAAATTTATTAAGAGCAACAAAAGACGGGATGTTGTCGAGAGCCGTGATCACCTACGTCTTGAAGGAGAATGGCACATAAATAAGTAGATTTGAAACTGGAATAGGACAAGTTCAGTGAAAAATTTACCAACCCACATTATATAAAATATTTTTAACCACAGCAGTTTGTGTATGAAAATACATGTAAAATATTTAATATACGTATCTGTCTATATTTCTGAGATGAGGTATTATGTACATTATTTACATTATTCGGACTATTGTCCTCATCTTTGTCGCCATATTTATTACAACGTTTCGGCCGTTGTACTCTCCGGCCTCCTTCAGGTCCTGGAATGTCGAACTGAACCCTTTATTTCACTCACTGGGGTAGACTTCTAGTTCCACGTGCCAAGTTTAATGGATGTCAATTATAAGTTATCTCCAGTTAATTCCCCTCTGCAAGTTCATTGCCTTGACCGGGTATTGAACTCATACTCTTTGGGTCCTGTCACTTTCAAGGACACATGGCACAGTGGATTAAGGCGTTAATTAGATCCAGTGACAGGACCCAAAGAGTGTGAGTTCAATACCCGGTTAAGGCAGTGGAGAACTTTCAGAGGGAAATTAGCAGGAGATAACTGATAACTGACATCCATCAAACATGGCACGTGGAACTAGAACAGTCTACCCCAGTGAGCTAAATAAAGGGTTCAGTTCGAAATTCCAACCACCGGAAGAAGGCCGGGGCGTACAACGGCCGAAACGTTGTAATAAATATGGCGACAAAGATGAGGACAATAGTCCGAATAATGTAAATAATATAGACTTACATTGCCTGTTGAATTTAATATAAACTCGTTTAGATGATTATTTGCTTTATAAATATATCTTACTTAATTTCTGATCATATATATTTATTTTATATAATTATATTATTATTAATATTAAAAGTATATATTTGTATTTTTCTTTTATGACAAAGTAGTGAGTTTACGTGTGTCGCGTTTCGTCCTTTCGAAATTTATGCTCACTTTGATGCAGCAAAATATCTTCATGACGAAAAGGAAGCGCGGAAAAGTTTAAATTCAAATTATTTATATTTATGATAATATGAGATATTTATATATTTATGAAAATATATAAATTTCACAATAATTATGTCTACTCTGAGATTGGTGATATCTCACTTGGCAGTAGGTCGGATAAGAATTCTTGTATTTATTACATAATAAAAGCAATACAATCATTGGTATTGGAAAGTTAGAGATAACAACCGATTAGTATTGAGATCTTTATTATGTCTGATTCAATAATTATTCCTCCTGACAAATATCGATTAGACATTTGCCAGAAATTCTGTTCATTTTTATATACTTTGAATTTTTATATACTTTTTAATTTTACGTATATCAATAGCTTTCATTACTGAAATTATATATATATATATATATATATATATATATATATATATATATATATATATGTGTGTGTGTGTGTGTGTGTGTGTGTGTGTGTGTGTGTGCGCGTGTGTGTGTGCGTGCAGATATGTAGAAAAATAGGAAAGAACACGTTAGGCAAATAATCCGGAGGTCTTTAGTGTTTTTGTTTTTATTTTTACAGAAGTAGAGCTTAAATTATAATTATTTTAAAAAAATAATTATAATATATATATATATATATATATATATATATATATATATATATATATATATAGATTGATAGATTGATAGATAGATCCATTACTCCACTGTGCCTTATATATATATATATATATATATATATATATATATATATATATATATATATATATATATATATATATATATATATAACATATATATTTATATGCGTGCTCTTAATTCTAGAAAACAAATAAAGGTTCGAATGTCTATCAGATATTTGTAGTGACATTCTAATTTTCTTCAACAAAAAATTAAACGGATATTTCTGTTACGGATGTCAGCCATTTTGTAGAAAGTGTATCTTTCTGTTTGATGCAGTCAGGCCCGTATATAAGGAGAGGAAGGATTTATATTTCACATATTTTGATTTTGGTGTCCAGTTTCTGGCATTCATTTTTTTATTTTAGTATGGATTGATTTTATCTTGTCTTTTTCCCATCTTGGTTGCATTCTTTAATTAAGGTGGTATGATGTCCCCATTCCATTTTCTGCCACGTGTTTGTATCCATCTTAAACGATATCAGCAGTATGTAATTTGTTCTGCAACAGAATAGAATTTGCTTCAATATTATGGTAAGTTGCAAAATGCAAGAGACATTCCTAGAATACGGAGACTGAAACATTCTTATATAGTCGTCAATTTTTGATTTTTTTTTTATCATTTCACCCCAAGAAAGAAAATAAAGACATTAAGAGGTTACATGGTGTTAGAGAATATGAAAATAGAGTAATCCTTATCAAGAATTCAAAAGAAGAGGAATTAAGATAACGAGAATACATGATGCCAGAAAAGATCTTCACATGGTAGAAATACGAGACCATTAGCATAAAAGATATATCTACATCTAATAATTTAAATTATAAAATTATGAGACCTAACTGCCAACCTAGTACTGCACTTAAATTCGTAAAGTCGAGGTAGCAAAGAAAAAAACTTCCTATCGAGTCGCTATTCCACAACCATCCAGTGTTGCACATAAAGGCTAACCTGCGGTGTTATGGGTTTAAGGTCGTTAAGTGTGCATGAATCTACAAGATTGAGACAAATTAGAAGACGCGCCATAGTTTTTAATTATCCCGCATTAGTAGTAGCGAACATCATCGGTCGCACTCTACTAATTTCGGAAGGTTGACGCCTCAGCGATCAAAAGGTTCCAGGGGGTGATTCAGGTACCACCAGTAGGGTAAAGGTAACAATGTAACCAATGGGGGAGGATTATATAGGGCTGAGAGAAAGACACTGTTCTACGTTATGAAGATGGCTGCTCCACAGGGACAGGCGCTGACTATAGTTGTTTCTTGACTTGAGTGTCTTTTGTCGTTGTTTCCCAGCCATGGAATGGATGATGAGAATCAGTTTTAGAAAAAATCTCATCAGAATATATTGTTATCTTTAAAGAATGTCCCCAGTCTCTAGCATAATAATTAGAAACTTGATAGGTAATAATAATAAAAAAAAGTTTCTATTGCCCGTTTTAATAATGAAAATCCAGAAAATGTTCCACATTAATAATATAATGTATTTAGGGATTTAATAATTTTCTCTTTTCGTTAACTTGTATCAAAATATAATGTCGGAATCGCCAGTCGAGTTTCTTTTCGATGTGAAGATTAAAAACTCAGCTTTAAGTTAAAGCCTCTTCGCAGTTTCAACTAAATTTTCACAGAGAGGATTTTCAGTTTATTTTAAATTTTTATATATCAGCGGAGTGTGACGTCACCCTGGTTCTCTGTCTTGTTCTATCCTGTCCTGTGCTGGTCGCGGGGCCAAATGTGACGCCACCATGGGTCTCTGTCCTGGTCTGGACGCGGCGCCAATTGTGACGCCACCGGTCAGTCCTGGTCACGACCGCCAATTGTGACGCCTCTAACCATGGGCTGACTGCGGCACAATCTATGACGATGTAACTCTTAGCTGGTACAGATGGAAACCCGGTTTACCACGGAACCATGTGTGACACTAACCTCTCTGGTTGTCTTGGTCGCGGCTGATGTCGGGTTAGATTCGATATCAGCCTTGCCGTTCCCAGCTCACCTCCAATGTCTGGTTACCGAAGTAACTGCTTTGATCTCTAGTCTAACCTACCCACTTTGTGATTTGATCTTAGTTAAACGAAATCACTCAGGCGTCGGGCCGTAGTGCAAGCTGAATCCGAGGCAAAGGTGATACCGCACAAGTGTATGTAAAAAAAGAATAATGAAACAAACTCAAAAGGTTTAAATGTGTCGAAAAAAAAAGTATCTTTATATCTGTTTGCTGGATACAGGACTGCATCTTTCTCCCAATCCGCTTCTATGGATAATTATTCGCGTGTAAATAATAACTCCTCATCACAGAAATTCAAATCATGTTAAAACAATTGATTGAGTGTGGCTCTCCAAAACGTTCTGTCTTTTCATAAAGTTACATAGGTTTATAATTTTACGTGTCAGGTACGAAATTTAAGAAAAGACAGAACGTTGTGGAGAGCCACACTCAATCAATTGCTTTAACATGATTTGAATTTCTGTGATGAGGAGTTATTATTTACATAATAATTGTCCCCATCTTACTTGTTACAACTATGTTTCGGCTTTTGTGCACTTTGGCCTTCATCCGGTACTTGGCGACCAATGTCCAGTGATATCACGTGTAGTTCTTTATTGGTACTTTTCTCCCTGTTTTCAATGACAAGAACACACTGCTCGTTCAAAAGATTAATCTCGCAATTACTGTGTTCACAAATTTACAAATCAATGCTTTACTCCAGTATGTTATCTTTACACTTGGACAATTCTTGCGAAGAAAATAGAGCGTAAAACATAAACATATTTCGGTAAATCTGAATTGTTTTTATTCGTAATCTGTACTTTCATTGATCTGTTGTCAATGTCAATAATTGGCATTTAAGTGCCTGTAAGAATCAGTGCAACATCGACACAACCACTGTGTTCTGTATTTACATAGATTAGCGCAAGTTTACGTGATTGTCTTGAAGATACCAAATACCCAAGGAGATAAACTAAGATGGAATGTAAAACCAACACTAGAAAAATATGTTCCCCTTATGCGAAGAACTTATCGGAAAAGACTCTAAAAATCACAGTAGGCCAGTACAATATTCAAAAGTAACAAGGATTATAAATGCGAAAGTAATCACGGCCTAAAGGTAAAGGTGGACAAAAAGTAAAAGCCGTGATTTGGGTGATACAATGAAATCAAGCATGGCTGATCAGATAGAAACGCAAAGGTGTAGTCACCAACCCCTGTGGAGTAAAATAAAAATATTTAGACGCAAGAAACACAGGAGAATTAGACGTTTAAAAGAAACAGTGCGTATGATATACTATGAGGACATACTTAATAGGCATAGGATATAAATAAATACGGTTTTGCTCTTATTAATAAAGAGAGAGAAATTACAGAAAAGCTCAACAGCAGCATCACCTTCAGTAAAATGAGTCCGTACAGTCATGGATGACAAGTATTAGTAGCAGTTCTTAGCAGGTAATTTAAGTTTATTTCAGCTACTTTTTGGATGGATACAAGGAACCGCCCATTTTCACAGCATCTTTAGCAACGGGCCATATATATATATATATATATATATATATATATATATATATATATATATATATATATATATATATATATATATAAGTCTTCTGTAGTACAAAATTTAAGGATAGCTATGAATAATTTATATGGCATTTTAATGTATATCTTAAAGGCTAAAAAAACAACCGGTTTCGTCCCAGCATTATCAATTATTTCTGGGATATAATTTTTTTTTCTTTTCCCTCTATTGTTATCATTAATATCAATTAAATTTACACGTTTATATTTTTTATATCCCAGAAAATAAACTTGATAAGGCTGGAACGAAACCGGTTTTTTTAGCTTTTAAAATATACATTAAAATGCCATATAAATTATGCTTATTCCCATATATATATGCTTTTTGCTTTAGGGAAATTTCTTGGATCTTCGACATCTAGTTTGTTTATTTTCCTGAAATTAACCAGGGATTTAATCTTCTTCATTTTTTTGGGAAAGTTGAAGTGCCTTTGCGTCCAGTTCTTTGGATACCCGGCACACATTTCCCCCGTGCGAAAGATGCGTTTAGGTTTTGTATGAGATGAAGGATCTTTTCTGGTGATGGCATTCATTGCCTTTTGGCTTTGTCAGTCTTTTTCGGTGCAGCTGCAGGAGTTTTGAAAAGGGATGGTTTGTGGCTAATAGCGATAGAAGAAAGATTGTCTTTGATAGGTGAAAGTGTAATGGGGGCCTTTTTTAAGGTTGTGATATTTGTGGGAGAGCGAGATGAAGACCTTAGGACTGGAGGAGGGGGTCATGATATGCTGTTTATCGGACAGTGCCGCAGAGTTAGGGCCAGATTTTTTCCATAATTATTCCGTTTGCGAGAATCTTTCAGCCCTGCAATTTTTCCGATTTCTCAAAAGATGGCTCATACTTTTGGTTTTGCTGACGTAGCTTTTCCGAATAGCTGGTCGGGGAGTCACCCTTAGAACATGTAGAGTGGGTGGGATTGTTCGTTGGGGCTTCATTGGGACGAAAACCCGCTGCTCTGAGCTTCCCTCTAACATTACCAACAGCCTGCCATGTAGATAGATAGATAGATAGATAGATAGATAGATAGATAGATAGATAGAAGCATTTCATTCCAAGGAAGGCGGGAAATTCCACTTGCACGAAATGGGTTAAAAAGAGAGTGAATGTAACAAGGACGTGGATCAAGTTTAAGGCATCAGAAGATGTCGATTGACATTACATTTAATTTTTTAAAGTTTGTAGTTATCAGGGAAGCATGTAAATGGATAGGAGTTCAACTGTAGGGAAGTAAGAATGAAAAAGCTGTTAGTGTAAAGAGGCAGTTATATTCAACTGTTTCCACATAACATGCACTGGCGGTCAAGAGTGACCTTGAGTTACAATAGGCGTTCTATCTAAGGAACATCAATAAGTAATTTGGCGAACAGAAATTACACAGAAATAGTGAATACTCTACAGTATAGTATTTTTTTACACTGACGTTCACCCATGTACCCACCTCGAGGTAGTGTGCTACATTGTATGAGCTACAATTTATAAAGATAATTGTGGAAGATAACAGTTAACTCTAGATGCGAACTGGTTAAAAATGTTGGTATCGGATAAGAATCGTGTTGGGAGTATGTTTCACAAATCAGCCGTCCACGGGAAGAAGTTGCTCTAGTATAATACCAATGAAATTCTAAATGGATGAGGATGTGTCGTCTAAATTTCCGCTGGTGTGGTGAGTCTTTGTCTGTGAGAAAAGGGCTGTAATTTGGAAAAGAATTATTCGTCTACAAGGCCGCTTATACCCTTTTGGGACTCAAGATTGGTAAGTGGAGACTTGGAAGCTGTTACTGATATATGGCGCCATTACTCTATTCTCGGCCTACTCTGGGATAGGATTAATCTGTTACTTACAGGAATGGTACGGGAACCCGACCATTTTTCCATCATCTCTAACAAATAATCGTATGTACGAGTTCCACTTAAGGACTGTTGTAGGCTTATGTCCGAATAGAATCTCAAGACATATGTATTTTTCATCTTTCATAATAAACGCGTATTCTCTTAGAGTGGACACTCCCTAAAAGAACGCTCGTTCATCGTGATAGACAACGATTCAGGCTTTCTTCTGAAGATGATGTAACGGCACTAGTTTGATTGTTGTGATAGTGAATGTGACCAACCAGTTATTCTAAACTAAGCTTTTAGAGCTAAGCCAGAGGTGAGTGTAAGGAGATTTTTTTGTCTAGTCTTCACTGTTTAAAAAATGGACACAGTTTGATATACTTCATATTTCATATTTCTATTATATTAATGGCGGTGGTAATAATATCACATCGGATACATCAGTTAATCAATATTCTAAAAAGTGCATTTGCCCCATTATGAGCATTATTATATCCATGATTTTAAACACCCTGTTTCACGCATGGGACGGAATAGCTGGAAGAAAAGGAATGACAAACGTGAGAGAAAGTCATGCATGAAAGTATATCCACATATTTACACGAGAAAAAATATAAAACATGAGTAAAACAACAAGCAGTATGAAAAAGGGAAAGAACAGATAGAGCGTCTTACTTATAATAACTCTGAATGGTAATTTGAGTTTCTGGAGGATTCTTCTACGTTTATGCAAATGCTATATATAGAATTCCCAACATAGATTCAAGCAGGCCGGATTTATATTCTATATCACAAGCGCGGACATATTACTAAAAAAGGAAACCGCGAATCATGTGTTTTTTTTTCCAAAATTGGGTACTGCGAGGCGGTGACTGCTATTTCTTTATCTGCTGAAGGTATATTTCCAAAGGAAAACTGCACTGTGAGCATGTAAACTGCTTCACATTTTGACAGCTTGCCCCTTGGAGAGCGGCTAGTGCACGGGTCCGTTCGACGCATTTTTCGCCCTAGCTAAAAAAACAAATAACCGTTTTGATTACTGAAAGCTGACAGATGGACTAATCACTTTCGCCACTCTATGATGCGGCGTCGCCAAGGCAGGTGACCTACGTGACTCGATCTCAACCAAAGGGAGATAATCTAATTTTGTTTCCTTACATTATTTGCACGAACTAAATATATTGATTCTAGAAAAAAGATGAAAATGTATTTGCCACTAAGTCAGCTTATGTTCACTGAGAGTGAAGTCTTCCTATCAAACACAAGAATGAAAACATTCATGAAAATCTGCTAAAAATAGTCTGTCATTCTGATATCTAAACACTGATAACAGATTTACGTTACCTATTTTCATGGATATTCAAAAAGGAGGAAGAAACAACGACGCTGCAGCTATTCTATAAATCATAGAACGCACATCTCAAGTATAAATGAAAGCGTTTTATTCACCTCTTTTGTTAATACATGTCTGGGCATAGCTGATAGGGTTTCAGAATCACCGCATTCGAACGACTTAGCAAATCATTGGGAAACTTTTGCTGAAGGCAAATATTTTACGCATTCCGTTGTAACACTCACAGATGCCAACATGATCGGGCTGTTA
>OZ010581.1:120383021-120445521 GCA_963932145.1 Acanthosepion lycidas | reverse complement strand
ACTAGATGGGGATCTTTTTGTCCTAAACGACAACAGATCAATTTGATTAGGACCTTGACCCATAGGGCGTTAATGATTTGTTCAAATAACACCTTGAATGATGAAATCAGTTGTTTAACTTAGATCTTTGTGAACAGTGGTTATCAGTTGAACATTGTTCAATCGGTTATTCGAGATAAGACTGCCAGGTTCAATAAAATCAAACCTGCTTCAGTGGGTAAATGTTCGCTCTATCTTCGTTTACCGTGGTTGGGTAAGATTAGTGAATCCTTCGCCAAGCGTATTTCATGTAGTTCACGTGAGTTATTTTGCAGCGAACGTTCGTGTTGACTTTCAAACTAAGTCCGTCCTTTCATCTATGTGTAAAGATGTTCTACCCCCCACCCCAACCATATTAATTCTGTTATTTACAATTTCAAATGTAGTTGTGGATGCGATTACATAGGTAGAATGAGACAGCGGTTGGACGTTAGAATTAAACAACACGTACCTGCTATAATACTGAATAAAATTGTTCGTTGTGCGATACCATTCGTAACACATATGGGTCTTCGATTGCGGATCATTTTATAAAGAATGCCACTTGTGTGATGGATTTCAGTGTGAACTTGTTTTCCGTTTTGGCATGAGCACACTCATTATTTCATCTTAAGGTGTTGGAGACGTGTACATCAGGTCCAGGCGACCTGCTCTTTATAAACAAAGGGATTGTTTGCTTGGACTTGCTGTGCTGCGCTTCTAGCATCTTTGTTGCTATAATTTTTATACATTCATTCACGTCATCCATGACAGACTTTCTTTTTTTCCCTCCATAATTTGTGTTCCCCGTTAACAGTTCTGATGAGAGGGGACGAAACCGGTCGACTGGTGAGTGTGTTTTTGTTTTTATTTTTATCTACCATGGCCTATAATATAACATTTCTTGCTTTTTATGCCATAATATATATATATATATATATATATATATATATATATATATATATATATATATATATAGTGCTGTTCGATAAAAGTGACTCACCATTTTTTTTTACTTAAAAATTTGTTCGCCTATTGTTTTTGGGGTCAAATTAATTTTTAATCTTACTAATATAAAGACCCCTTCCCGACCACCTAGTAAAAAAGTTTACTGACCCTAAGGTATTCTATTGATAATTATAATTTTGGATATAAATGAGATTTAGGGAAAAACTCTGTACAAAAAGTGTTACTCACTTATTTCCTACAACTAGTAATCAATAGAAACATAACCGAACAGCTTTAAATAAAGAATAATATAAGTATAATTTATTTATAATAGGTAATATAGTTCGAAATATTTAATAATCTATGGGTCCTCCTTTATTTTGAATAACCTTTTCAACCCTTTTCGGCATTAACTTGATAAGGTTCTGGCAAATCTCATCTTCCAGCATTGAATTCCATTCGGATATGAAATTCACAATCAAATCCTCTTTGTTGCTCAACTGCTTTCTCAAGAGCCTGTACTTTATAATGCTCCATAAGTTTTCTATGGGATTGAGGTCAGGAGATTGGGGCGGCCATGTCATAACACTCACCTGCTTCTCATCAAAGTATCACTTCATCAATTTTTATTTGTGACAGGGAGCATTATCCTGCATAAAAATGAGCTTGGTGGGGTCGATGTGCACCCTTTCAGCAGAAGGGAGCAGACAAGACACTAAAATTCTCTTGTACTGCTCGCTCCTGAGGGTCTTTTCAATAGGTTTTAAGAAACCAGTTCCATGAAAAGAAAAGCCTCCCCAGAACATTATACTGAACGGATGCTTGACAGTACTTACTGCTAAATTCAAAGAGCTTTCAAAGCATCTTCTTCGGATTTTAGATCGCTTATCCTTTGAATTTAGCTCAATTTTCGTTTCATCGGAGAAGAGAACATTTAGTAAAAAAAAAACAGGGGAGTCCCTTTTATCGAACAGCACTGTATATATAAATTTCGATATTTGGCGATGTCAAGTCCGTGTTTAACAATATAAATATATATGTGTGTACGTGTGTACGTCTGAGTTGTTTCTTTTCAAACATTTTTTAGGTGAAATTGTCATTGAAATTTGCTGTAATATATTTCTGCGGAATAATTTGAATACATTAAGACAAATCAAATTTTCATGCAGATTACAATCTCTCAATGTTGGAATAATTCTTTATAAATTATAATTGCGGAACTCGAAATTTAAAGCAAATCTCAGTCGCCTGTTATGACAAGAGAGAGTTTTAAATAATCCTATTTCTGATTTGATAATCTATTTGATGGCAAATAAATGTAAACAACCCATTTGTAACACATTGACAAACCGATGACCTTCTTTCGTGGAAATCAGTTTTCTTTACGATAACGTAATTTAACAAACACGGAAAATTAAATTATATCTATAAATTTAAATACGTCTTATAATTTGATTTCTTTTTTTTTTCTTGTTCTGCTCACACAATGACGCCGTTATGCTCGGATCCGCCAGCAGTAAAACATGTTACAGGCATTTAATTTAATTAAGAAATTTTCTTACCACTCTGTGTATGATGAGTATGTCTGTCAGTTGACAACCAAATGTCAAAAAACAAAACAGACAAGAAAAAAGGAGACAAACAGAACGACACAAATGAATTCTTGTGCCAGAATAAAAACCTGTGTATTGCAAAAAATGACAAAACCTGCCGGTGAAGAACAGTTTTCATAAAAAGCTATACACTGTGAATCTATTTGAGAAACACAACCTCCCCTTTTTACTAAAGAGAAATTAACTGACGCCTGAGTTTATCTTATAGCATTTCACCCCAAGCAAGTTGGAAGTAGGACTGGTTCGCAGAGGGTTACCTAGAGTGAAGGTGAGAGAAAAAACACTGTGTATAGGGTGAATGAGGAAAGGATAAAAGATGAACAGGGTTCAAAACATCAGAAGATGGCGATTGACGTTGCATTTAAATCTCTGAAGATTGTAGTTGTCAGGGAAGGGAATGCCACAGGCGGAAAATGCGAGAAAAAATGCTGTTGGAGTGGAAGTAGCGGTTGCATTTAACTATTTCACAGATAAAAGGGTGGAATCTAAATGACAATCTAGTAGCACGCTTAATTTTACGTAGGCGGGATACCAGGGGAAAAGCTCGACAGAACAGTAGCCATATATATTTGTAGAAAAGACAGAGGGAAGCCACAACACGTCTGTAAGAATGTGAGTCGAGATGGAGTCGAGATGCCAAGTAAGGATCGATTACATTGCAAATCCTTCTTTGGATTTTGCCGAGAACATCGAGATGAACACCTGGGGCACAAGACCAGATATGGCAACAGTACTCATTGCACGGATGAATGGTAAATTTGTGATTATTTGTATATATATATATATATATATATATATATATATATATATATATATATATATATAATTTTGTAAGCACTTAACCCCAAGCAAGGCGGGAGTGCCACTGGTTTGCAGGGGGTTACATATGGTGAAGGTGAGAGAGAAAATAAACTGTGTAGGGTTGAAATGAGGAAAGGATAAAAGATGAACGGGTTTCATGACATGAGAAGCTGATGATTGACGTTGCATTTAAATTTTTGAAGATTGTAGTTATCAGAGAAGCAAGTAAACGGAAGGGAGTTCCACAGGTGGGAAGTGTGAGAAAAGAATCTGTAGGAGTAGATGTGGCAATTACATTTAATGGTAAAAGGGTGGGGCCGAGATGCTTGTCTAGTAGCACGCTTAAATTTATGTAGTCGGGGGACTAGGGAAAAAATCTCGATAGACAAGTTGTCATGAAACTATTTGTAGAAAAGATAGTGAAAAGCCATGTCGCGTCTGTGAGAAAGTGACTGAAGTCGAGATAACAAGTCAAGACCGATTACATTGCAGATCCTTCTTTGGATTTTGTCGGGAACCTCGAGATGACCAGCTGGGGTAACAGATCAGACATGGCAACAGTACTCAATGCACGGACGAATGGTAGATTTGTAGATATATAGGAAAACTTTTTGGCACGACACAGTGAGCCAACATTCCTTGCAGTAGATACAGCTAGTAATTCAATGTAGCTATTCCACTTCAACTCATTCAAAAGCGTAATGTCAAGATGACACAGAGAGACAATCTGCTGGAGTTTAGCATTAACCATGCTAATGGCAGGCAGGGAATTATGTCTGTAGGGACTGAGAACAATTTGAGTTGCTACCACGGGAACCATAACGGTTTTATCAGAGAAATTTTTTTTAAATTGTTTCTTTCTTATGAATTTTGCATGAAATATAATTAAAAAAAAAAAAAAAAACATTAAAAAAATGAATTATTAGCTCATAGAATTGAAACATTAATAAGGATATAACAAACGAAGGCCATCGAAAATTGTCAAATTCACTGCTCCGACGACCAATGCCGAGGTGCACAACGCGCGTCTGGCTTTAACGATTCGACGGACTTACGCACTTACCTTCTGACGCGCATTACGGGAGTCCGGCTACGTCAAACGAAGGGCTTCGACGAACTTAGCCTTTTAACGATTCGACGGACTTACGCACTTACCTTCTGACGCGCATTACGGGAGTCCGGCTACGTCAAACGAAGGGCTTCGACGAACTTAGCCAATTAACGATTCGACGGACTTACGCACTTACCTTCTGAGGCGCATTACGGGAGTCCGGCTACGGCAAAGGAAGGCCATCGAAAATTGTCACTTGTCAAATTCACTGGTCCGACGACCAATTCCGAGGCGCACAACGCGCGTCCGGCTACGGTAAACGAAGGCCTTCGACGAACTTAGCCATTTAACGATTCGACGGACTTACGCACTTACCTTCTGACACGCATTACGGGAGTCCGGCTACGGCAAACGAAGGGCTTCGACGAACTTAACCATTTAACGATTCGACGGAGTTACGCACGTACCTTGTGAGGCGCATTACGGGAGTCCGGATACGGCAAACGAAGGCCTTCGAAAATTGGCACTAGTTAAATGTACTGGTCCGACCTACCACTGCCGAGGCGCATTACGGGAGTCCGTATACGGCAAACGAAGGGCTTCGACGAACTTAGCCATTTAACGATTCGACGGAGTTGACGGTGGCATGAAGAGGTCAACTGTTACGAAATGCTTACCAAAGCACTACTTGGCTCGCTAATAAACCTGACAAACTCAACAGAGAGGGGTGGTTTGAAACCGCACAGGCGTAGAATTCTAACAGCGATGTATTATCTTTGTTTAGATACAAGACTCTCGAAATCAAAAAACTCGAATGCAAGTCTAGAAGGGTCGAGACATCTCGTGAAGCCCGGATTTCTTAGTGAGACAAGCCAGTACGTGGTGACTGATAATTTCTAAACCGGGTAAATTTTTCTCCTCTTAATATCCCTTTTCTCCTCTTAATATCTACCTCTCCTCGTCTCTACCACTACTGTTTCCCATTGTATAAAGCGTGTTAAAAGAGAATTATCTGCGGATTGTCTAGTCCGCGATGAAATGTTGTGAATCGGGAATACTGAAGCCGAAAACGACATGAATCAACACACGACTATATCTCCGTTAAAGAGATTAAATAAGACTAAAAGTGCTCACCGTCCTCGGTATGACGACAAACCACGTCTGCCTCTATGGTATGAGGATAAACTACATCCAGCAGCAAGGCTTCTCATCAGGAGATTTTTCAGGAGCATGGAATCACCTCTTAATTGCTGTGTTCCCAGGTTCACCCTAACGCGGGGTGGTAGCACCTGTTAGGATCCCAGATATGGGCAAAGTCTTGTCCCACAAAAACTGGTTTCAAATTTCTATGAATGTATAAAAATAGCTTTTAATACCAGCAATACATTTTTGAAAAAAAATACTAGCAATACCTTATTATTAGGTTGGTGCAAAAAATAATGACGTAATAATGTCGTTTTTTAACGTTAAAAAATACGTCAAAAAACAACATCATTACGTCATTAATTTTGCACCAACCTAATACTAGCAATACTTTTTATTAAAAACAACTGCCAACGGTGGGAGTCTTGTTGGCATTAAATAACCCACTGAAGATGCTATGCCGTAAAACAAGCCAAACCAAACTAATTATGCTCACTAATTGATGTCTGCTTACATACGCAAGTGTAAATCGTAACAACTTCTAACTATAGACTCAAGTATAAATTTTAATTACGGTTTACCTATATACTCAAGTATAAACTTCATTACGGTTTACCTCTATAGACTCAAGAATATATATAATAAAAGTTTTAATTTCTAGAACGCGGAGTTATTTAAGTAGTATATTTAGGCTATTGTCCTCATATTGTTGTTGTTATCACAAGGTTTTGGTCTTTTGTGTCTACAAGCCTTCTTCAGGTGTATGCCGTAACTTAGAACTAAATGAGATATACCTAGACATAGACAGTGAAACAACAACACTCTAGCCCCGTAGATTAAATAAAGAGGCCAGGTCGGACTTCCCTTTAGTTTAAACGTATCGCTGTACACCTGACGAAAAATTGTGATAACAACAAAGATACGGAAAATAGACCGCTTTTAAATTATGTAAATAATAGCTAATGTCTACCTATAGGTAAGAATAAAACCAAACAATGTCTAACTATGTGCTGGGTATGACGATAAACTATATCCGCGTCCTGGGTAAGACGATAAACTACACTCGACAGCAAGGCCTTTGATTAGGAGGTTTTGGGGAGCATGCAACCACTTCATAATTGCTGGTGTTCCCAGGTACACCCTGACCCGGGGTGGTAGCACCTACCAGGTTCGCATCTAGGAGCAAAAAGTTGCCCCCTTCCCCAAAATAGGTTTCAAAACACTATGGAAGTATAAAAATAAGTTTAATTAATAAATTAATTGATTTCGGGGTCGTCAAGATTACAAAAATAATAAAAGAAATATATATCAGTAGCGGCATAACGAAAGAAATTTGTAGATCCATCATCCTAACACCGCCTAAGAAACTCTGTGCAAATGAAAGTGAACTCAATTGGCAATTAATCTTACTGAACCACGTAATAAAGCTTATCACATCCTGGGTATGACGATAAACTACATCCGAGGCAAGGCCTTTGATCAAAAGTTTTAAGGAGCTTGGAACAATATCATAATTCCTGGCGTTCCCAGGTCCACCTTGAAGTGGGGTGGCAGCACCTGTCAGGGTCCCATCTATCGGCAAATAGTTAACCTCCCAAAAGTGGTCAAAACACTATGAAAGTATAAAAAATAGGTTTTAATACCAGCAATATTTTTTCAGAAATTTTTTTACCAGCAATACATTACTGGAAATAACAAAATATTACCAGGAAGTCCTTTTGAAACAAAATCTTGCCAGCACGACATTTTGGAAAAAAGTCTTAGCCAACAGTATATTTTAAAAGTAAAATATTACCAGAAATAAAAATCTTGACGGCATTAAATAACCCATTGAGGTTGATATACCGTAAAACAAAACAAACCAAACCAATGTCTACCTATACAATATCAAAGTGTATGTTGGTTTGAGAACACAGACTTAGTACAACTGCTGATCACGCCAAATAATACGTTATCTCCTAGAAAATGTAACTATATCCCAGTCGGCATAGTTGGAGAAAAAAACACAGTTTGGCTTTGTAGGTGTTGAAGAAATGGACATGTGATTAGCAAGTTTGTGCGATTGGGATTAGTTAGAGATTCTAGCCGATGAGCATAGTATGAAACGAGTGGTCTCCCTTTATTATTACTACTATCATATATGCATGTCATGTGCTTTTTTATGCTATTTTTGTGGCTTTATTGTTTATTTGCCATAAAGTAAATCCGTGTAAAAGAATCAAATGAGCTGAAGAAGTCTTCTCGTCTCATCACTTTGAAACGTCTGTTCCCATACGATCACCGAACTTAAGCAAAGTCAAAGTCTGTACGCTTGATTGTGTGGTTGGTGTATTGGATAATTGCCAAATGGAGAGCCGTGTTCCAATTCCCGCTAGGTTGGTTATATTCATTTACGAGCAAATACCATTTGGAAAGGCATGAAACCAATCTTTCTATGAATTGAATGAGATAAAGGACAACGGAAGTGTTAATAAAGATGACAGCTCTTTTGAACTGGTTCTAAAATTTGTTTCACTTAAATGATTTTTGTCCTTAAAAAGTTGCAACATGAATTAACGAAAAGTAATATTTTTGCGTTATCTATTATTTTTTTTTTATTTTTTTTTTTCTAAATAATTTTTTCTGTCGTCATTGTAGTGAGAAACTTATCGTTTTAGCTTTAACAGTCAATTTTCATTCGAAAAGAAAAACATCCCTTGGGCCTTAATAGGAGAAAAATAATTATCTTTTTCACCAAACGTGGCCGTGAAAATATCGCAGTGAAATCAGAATAAAAGAATGAAATTAATATTCTCAAGGAATTTGTTCTCAAATTGTTCAAAGTTCTTAGACGACATATAATCAGGATTTATTGATTTCTTTCTTCCAGCCAATCGTCTCATTTCGGTTGCTTTGCCAAAAGCTGGCTAATAAGAATAAAGTGCTGACAATTTCTCAGCCTGACGTATTGTACAAAATTAGACAAAATTACATAACATAAGAATTTGTTTTGGAATTCCGTCTTTTAGTCAAGCCAAGAACAGTCACCTTCCTCTGTGTCCCATCAAATTCCCCTCCAGACAATATGTAAGCACGCTATTTTATGATTGCTATAATACTTCGCGCTTTTCCCGTTAAATCTGTTACAGTTATAACATTATGAGGGAACGAAATAGCAAATAGTAAAAACGCGTTGAGAAACTAAAATGAAACAGGGATAAGGAAGGCTCAATAAAATTGTGTGACGTTATTTAGAAAACTAATTTCAAACAGAATTTGCCTCGATTCTCATTGGGAACCTCACAATTTTAAGTCCGACTGGACTAAGAGAAAAACAAATCTCTATTGAATAAATGAGGAGGGGTTTGTGGGGTACTTGCAGCACATTGCGTGCAGAAGATCTCTACCTTCTGTTTCTTATAGAGTGTTTGTTTCTGCACAAGCCTACACGACGATAATCAAGACATATCTGCAATATATCTGGATGTTCGGTACTAGTAATTGTTCTACTAGGCACTTGTCGGTCGAAGATTAAGGAGGGTCTATATATATATATATATATATATATATATATATATATATATATATATATATATATAATAAAGAACAAAACGGTAATGATTCATTTCGTTTATAATTTATTTCGTGAATATCTATATATTAATCTCTTCAGACTGAAATCTCTCAATAAATCAGAGAGATTTACTAAGAGATTCTCTTAGATTTATTAAGAGATTTCAGTCTGAAGAGATGAATATATAGATATGCACGAAATAATTTATAACCGAAACGGAATCATTAACTTTTCTTCTTAATTATTATTCTTACTATTATTATTATTATTATTATTATTATTATTATTATTATTATTCTCCTCAGTAGTCTACATTGAATTCTCCTTGGATTACTATCCTCCTTGAAATTATACCGAACAGTTATAAATTGGTTATATATATATATATATAAGTTTAACACACACATGCTCGTGTGTTTGTGCATGTGTATGTGTGTGTGTGTGTGTGTGTGTGTTAAACTTACAAAAACAGATAAAGGTTCATTCAACAAAAGCGCTCTTAAACTTATACTGGTTTTCGCTCGTAATGGCCAGCATGTTAGAAGTGGCAACCAAGAACGAGACCTTTGCACTGTAGGACCGCTATTTTATTTCCCTCAAAACGACATCTCAGTCGTAATGGCTTATAGCAATTGAAATTAAAGCTAACATGCGACATGTTCATTCTGACACAATCGTGAATTTCCCAGGTCAGTGACACCAGTTTATTCATGTCGATTACTAGCCCTAGTTTAATCTTACCGATCCAAGTTTTCACCATGGAGTCCAATACTCAGATATAAAGTGTCTTTGAGTTGAATCGGCTTCCTGGCTCTATTGTGGTGAACGATACCTGCTGGGCAAGGCTCAAATCGCCGTAAAACAATTCACCAGGTGATATGATTTTCACTAGCATTATTTACACGCACACTATTTTCCTCGTGCTTGTTTTCGTTATCACAACGTTTCCGACCTTCATTAGATGTCTGTCAATGTCAGTAATCTACAGGAGGAATGCTCACCTTTATTTAATCTACTGATGTTGATATCTCTTATTCAAAGTGGCCATGTTTAGGGATATCAAGTTCCGGTAATCATTATCTTCCATCTTCCTAATTCTTGTTCTTTTTTTCTCGTCTCTCCTTAATAGTATATTCTCTTCATATAACACTCAGAACCGCTTTGCATCTTAGTGGCTTTATTGCCTTGCTTGTCTCATCACATCAATGATTATATGGAATGATTTGCTGCCTGAAACTTTTCTAGCCAGAATCTATATTGCTCGTTTACAAATCTATATTTGCTGTGTTGCTGCTCTGGTGTTCCGCCATATCTCGAAATACTTGACAAAATCCAAAGAATGGTCTGTAATGTTATTGGTTCTAACCTGTTATCTCAGTTTCAGGCAGTTTTCAATTACTCTAAGCTTCCCTCTAACATTTCTATAAATATTTCCATGGCCATTGTTCTAATCATCTCTCCTCTTTGGTACCTGAAGCACATGGATTTAAACGTTCTGACAGATTGGCAACTTGACCTCATCTTTTAATGTTAAAATGGCGAGATGCAACCGAAAGTTCGATGTTAATAGTTTCTTTTTCTTCCGCTTCCCATCTGCGGAACTCTCGTTCGAATTCTTGCTTTTTGTTACATACAAGCTTTAAAAATATAAATACAACATCAATCGTCTTTCGAAACCATTCCCATGTATTGTCTTTTGTACTCTTTGACGTTTTGTCTTATTTCCATTCCCCCATAGTTATTCGTTTTGTTTTAATGGCATTATCACCTTGCATGAGGGGTTGGTTAAAAATGAAGAAAAACGTAACATTTACTCAAAATTATTTGAGTTCCTGTGACCTTACAAGAAAGGTGTCATCATCTTCCTGACTTCAGTCACATCCCACCTGCATTTCTATAAAATTTCCATAGTAATTCTTCGCATGAACTCTTTGTTATGGTACGTAGATTTTTTTAAATTAAAGCGCTCTACTAGACTGGAATCGAGATCTCATCAATTTACAGTTGAGCTGGCTAGATGCAATGCATTCTTTTCTCGCACTTCTCGCTTGTGGAACTCTCTTCCGGCTCTATGTTTTCCAGTCAACTGTAATCTGCAAAAATTTAAATGCAATGGCAATCGCTATCTGCTGAACTCCTTATTACGATTTTTCCCTTTCTGCTAATTATTAATATTTCCGTTGCTAATTCTTCCACATCCTCCTGACTTAATAGCCTTAAACCGATTATACATATATAAAAAAAGAAACATATTCGTATTTTTTAAAAATATTTATTTCATTCCTGTCAGTTCAGTTAGATACGTGTTTCAAATTCCAATTCCATTCTCGGTGTCTTGCCTCAAGAAAAAGCCGATGCTTCTGTACGTAACTAAATATAGCATCGGAAAAGTCTATTTCCACTTGATTTATAATGTGGTATTAGATCATGTTTACTAGCATTGATTGATATAAATAAAGTTTTCTCCTCTGAACAGAATCATTAATCGATTTAGGAGAACAACGTTCATGGAAATATAGAAATGTTTCCATTCTAAGCGATCTATGTAGATAAGCTAAATGTGCAGATGAATGAAAAACTTAGTCTTTCACTAGTGTCGTTAAAGCGGGAAATGGGCGAGCACTATAATCGCTAAAAAAAGCTATTGAATTGTCAAGAAACCATATCTGGACCTGAACAAATAAAACGAACAAAAGTCTTCTTGACGCAGGAAATGTTACAATAACTGTTATTGGCACAAGCTAACTTAATAGGCGGAATGTGTCCGACTTTCAATCGAAGAGATTTGCGTTCATTTACTTTTAATGTCTTTGGAAAAGAAATCAATACGCACCTCCTACATTTAGGATGAAATTGTAAATCATAATGTGGTTGGGAACCAGGCTAGACACGGTCAACAGTTATTCCAACATAGGGGTGCAAAACAACATGTGTAAATGTAAGTGCTAAACTCTACGTCATCTATAAGAATTATTTTACCACAAAATATCGCTGTTTTGTTTTATTAAGTCTGATTGATTTTTGGAGTTTTACAATTCGGCACTCACGCATTTTGGTCTCTATGTAGTTTACAAAATCTAATGTTCATAATTTGAATCACACGTCTCTTGCTCTTTCTGGGATGGCCGATGGATTTAAAAGTTTCAATTCGAATCTGACTTCTTTTCTCTCTCTCTCTCTCTCTCTCTCTCTCTCTCTCTCTCTCTCTCTCTCTATCTATCTCTCTGCGTACAGTTTCATACATTCTGTTGTCTCCAACTCGATTTTCGTGCAATTTGCCCTTTCTCTTACGTCTGATTGAATTTTCATTTTTACAATGTGAAGATCACGTCTTTTGATCTCTCTCTCTCCCCCTGTCTCTCCCCCTCTCTTATCTCTCTCTCTCACTCCCTCCCTCTCTCTCGCTTTAATACTTGATTGTGACAAATTTGAACTTTGCGTCGGTGCTGTTTGTCTGGCGCCGACTGATTCTGATTTTTACAATGCCAAGATGACACCATTTTTTTCTCTTTGATGTCTGATTGGTTCTGATATTTTTCAATTCGGATCTTACGTCTTTTGCAATTACTTCGACTGCTGATTGATTCGGATTCTTACAATGTGATGATCAAGCAGTTTCCTCTGTCTTTACAGCCTGATTCATTTTTTAAAAATCCAATTCGAATCTTACTTTCTTTTACACTTTCTTCGACGGCTGATTGATTCTGATTCTTACAATATGAAGATCAAGCATTTCGTTCTCATTGATGCCTGATTGATTTTGATATATTCAATTCGAATCTTACGTCATTTGCACTTTATTTGACGGCTGATTGATTCTAGTTTTTACAATGCGAAGATGACATATTTTTTCTCGTTGATGCCGGATTCATTTTAGTAGATCCAATTCGAATATTACGTCTTTTTCACTTTCTTTGATGGCTAATTCATTTTGATTCTTTCAATGTGATGATCAAGCATTTTGCTCTGTCTTTCATGCCTGATTCATTTTGTAAGATCCAATTCGAATCTTACTTTATTTTGCACTTTCTACTTTGACCTTTGATTGATTCTTATTCTTACAATGTGGAGATCAAATATTTTGTTCTCTATTTGATGCCTTATTGATTTTGGTATATCAAAACCAAGGCTCGCACCGTTTGCTGTTGTTGTGAGGTTTGACGTTTTCCCACGTTACGAATTCGAAGCACGTACATTTTTTTTTTTGTTCTTTTGCTGATGACATTATCCTTTTCTCTTCTGAAGGTAAATGTTTATTGGTTGGATCTAGGATTTTTTCCAGTTATCCTTATGTGTCTGTCATCAACACAGATTGCTATGCTGCCTCTTATACTGCTAACTTTATAAATTACAATGGGATAAACACATCTGGAAAATTTGCGGAAAACCTTATTTTCCTCCCTAGCTGACATGTTTGACATTACGCTGTACCAGTGTTTCCGAAAATTTTTTCAACCAGTAACCCCTTCGAGAACAAACATTTTGTCAACGCACCACATCTGTTAAATAAAGTTTCGAATATTATATTGAATTTATCTTTCATAGATAATACAATGAATAAAATGTTAAAAAAACATTTATTTTATCTCTTATAACAATATTTTCTATACGGTGATTGACTTTTGTGCTTACTGGCTAAGTTATATATTCTAAGTTCCATTCTGCTTAGAGGTAATTGTTGTGACCAAGTAAATGGTTATGTAATAACAAAAACCAGCTTTGTAGATATATCTTATATTAAACAGTTTAGTACACCAGAAGAGTATTACACGACTAGTAAGAGTATATCGAATGAACTAACGCTCAATATATTCCCAGTTCCCCAAACTTTCTCTCCTACTAATCTTATAGTAGGCGGAAGAGTCTAACATAGACTCTTTAGAGGGAGGAAACCACAGTAATCGACCTCCTCGGTGTTTTTTAATTTTCTGTCGCTTTTTTCTTCCGTAAGAAGCTGTGTAACTGCGTTGAAAACGTATAGTCATATTGAAAGATGGAAAAGCTTTAGATACTTTTCAGATATTTCCTTATGTAAGCAATATTAAATAATTTTTGGTTTGGTTTGTTTTACGACATATCAACTCCAATGCCAACAATATTTTTTTTTATTGTTGGTAATATTTTCCCCCAATATATATTACTGGAAATATATTTTCCAAAAAAATATATTGCTGGTGATAATGTATTGCTAGTAATAAAACATATTTTTATACGTTCATAGTTTTTCGACCCTTGATTAGGTGTTAACTATTTGATAATATCTGGAAGCCTAACAAGAGCTACTACCCCGGGACAGGGTGAAACTAGGATTATCAACTATTAAGAGGTCGGTCTACGCTCCTCAAATTCTCCTGAATTAGGAGATGCTGACGGATTTATTTAATCTTCATTCACAGAACGCACACGTACAGTAAGTTATAACGTTCTCGCTCACTTAAGTTGTTAATAGTACTGCTTGGAAAAGGAAACTCTATAGAGTGCTGTCTTCTCCCCACACTGCAGGGGTTCCATCAGTGACTATAACTTGCGCAATAAACATTTCGCATGTCCGACAACAGCAATGTTCCCGAGATATCACGCCTTGCGACATTCTCTTCTTAAAAAATCTCACTTGAAAATATACTCATATATACTCATATATATTTATATTTATTTATATTATATGTATATTTAATTTACTCATATATACTCATATATATATATATATATATATATATATATATATATATATATATATATATATATATATATATATACAAAACGGCTGTAAAAGCCAAATAGTACAAATCGTACAACAGCATAATTCTCCATCCCACAAAATGTTTAATATATAAAAATACATTAACCTGGGTGAGTTTCTTTTTACAGATTTTCAGATAAGACGTTTGGCCATCTTAACACCATTTTCGTGAGAATCACTGAAAATCCCTTTGAGTTATTCGGTTAGATGGAAAACATATTAAAATGGTTTTGTCTCAGCCCCACTCTCTTCTCAAATGAGCAATGATGAGAGGAAAAATCATTCAAGGTTTCAGTAATGGTACCAACACCCATACTCTGGCTTGAAACTTCAAAGTCCATTCCAGAAACCTCAAGAGAAGGAGGAATAAGTTTAAAAAAGAGGGAACAGTAGAGAGGAAAATTGGATCAGTCGGTCACAAAGAAAGAGAAATCATAATTTCAATTTAGAGCTAAAGTGATCAATTAGAAAAGATCCAACTCAATCCATAAGACGTTTGACCCGTGAGAGAGGAGTTTCATATATGACTGTTCAAAGAGCAGTGAAAAAAGACTTGAAAGTGAAATTGTACGGGAAACGTGAGAGTCATCTTGTTATTGTAGGTCAGAAAGTTAGAAGGTTAGTGAGGGCGAAGATCATCTTCAGTAAGTTAGAAAATGATCCTGGAATATATATATATATATATATATATATATATATATATATATATGTATGTGTGTGTGTGTGTGTATGTATGTATGTGCGTATATTGATTTTATTTCAATCGTATATGTGCTTCCGATCCTTAGCTATGTTTAATTAATAATAGATATCTCATGTTCGTTTACAATCGATTTCATCTCTATTCTTCTGTGACGCCTGGAGAATGATTATACATTCTTATTGTTCAAAGTAGAGACCAATTTGTATTATAAAAATATTGTAGAATTCCATTAAGATATCTTTAAACATTTATAAGACAAAACGGTTCAAAGTTTAATCTAACAAATGAATAATTTTGTTTTTACAGGATTTGGTTAATTTTACTGTTGCACTCGGTTATATATATGGTTCTACTTGCTTATAAATTTCTCCTTTTCATATGTTGAATCGATATTATTATTATTTGCATCGGTATGAAGCAGCAAATTTCTACTGAAATTGTCCAGCATTCACTGTTGTATAAATGATAGAGATTAAATAATAATAATAATAATAATAATAATAATAATAATAATAATAATAATAATAATAATAAAACATTCTTCATAGTTTCTATCGAAATTGTGCTATCTCTCAATACTTTGCTTAATTTCTGGAAGGGTTTATTCTCCAATCCTAAACGATTACATATTTCTGTGTTTTTTTCCAATCTATGTTTAAGACACTTTACTTCATAAATACATTTCTACATTTATTTGCTTCTTATGTCTTCAATTCAATCTTTGTCTAGCTCCCGAGCAAATCTCTGTATTCTATTAGTTAATAGATAATATTTTCTTTTAATGGTTAATGTTTTCTTCTTCCTTGGTTGTAATACTGTCGTAGAGTAGGTAGCACCCCTTCATCACTCTACCAGATGCATGGCTCATAGCCTTAAATAGTCTACGGACTTCACCATTTTATAAATATGTTGATACTAAACTGATTAATATTCGGATTAATCTTACTTCGTTTGGCTATACAACATTTGACTATCCTCTGTCCCTTGTAAGCTGTCTTGTTAATTGTTTTGTAAATTATTGTTCTGTGTTTTTTTGTATATCTCCGTTAGCAGCGGATATTTGTGCTGAATAAATATATTAAGCATTCATTCTTCTATGTGCATCATTCACCTCGATGATACAAAAAATACTTAGCCTGTTTAATCAAGATTGACATTGCAGTTAGGTATTTGAACATCAAAATGTTTTGGAAAGCTGGAGCCAGAATAGAGTGTCAAAAGCGAGAAGTGCTAGAAAAGTATCTGTTAGCATAAAAGTATCGATTATATTTAGCCAGCTCAACTGTAAATTGGTGTGATCTCGACGCCAGTCTAGTGCTGATCAGAATTCCAAAAAGGCTATGTCCCATAGAAAAGAGCTCATCCGAACCATTACTATGGAAGTATTTATAGAAAAGGCAGGGAGAGTCAATTTTTAGCCGAGGGAAAATGTCTGAAACCGAACCGTCAGATCAGGATTAATAATATTGCTGATTCTTCTTTGGACCTTATCAAGGAACTGAAGTTAAATAGTAGGGGCACTGGACAATATTCTAAGCATGGACGAATGGTGGAAATATATATATATATATATGTAAAATAGATTATGGAAAGAAAGACAGTGAACCAGATTCCTTAGCAGCTGATTTTGTGATGGATTCAATATAGTCTTTCCACTTCATGTCAACCAAGAACATTAGCCCTAAGAGGTTCAACGGGTCACTTTACCCGGAAGTTGATATCATTCATCGTGAGCGAATCAGAGAGGTGTCTCTCAGATTATTAATGGAAAGTCGTTTAGTTTTGCAGGTGTTAAAATTAAGAAGCAAACTTTCACCCCATTTAACGTCGAACTTGAGATCGTTTTGGACATCGGCTTCGATTTTAGGAATACGTATAATATAGTTATAGTGAAATAGTATAGTAAAACATATTGATATTTCACTTTGCTTTGTTTCTGGGTGATATTTTTCGCCAATTCTCTGTAGCTTCGTTTTTCTGTGTTATGTTTTTCCTTTTATGTTTAAACATGTTCCATAGAATTAAACTTCCGTATTTGTTCACGTCTTATGTCTCCGATTCCAAATGTGTCTGCCTCTCTTGCTGAAGACTATGTCTTCTGATAGTCATTGTTTAGTATTTTCCTCTCGATTTGTTTTACTTCATAGTCTAGGATTTCTTGCACTTTTCCTTCTGAGTCTCCAATCAACACTGTTTCTTTCGTGTATCGTATGTTGTTAAGATTATGTCCACAGATAATAAATCCTTGTAGGCTTAACAATCTTAGAAGATCTGCGCAAAAACAACATTTCAGTCTCTACGCGATCTGTTTGGCATTAGGCTTGGACAAAAATAGCCACACTAAATTGCGTATCATTTTATCCTCTTGCACGAAAAGACGCTGATTCAAAACATCACTCAGACTCCGAAAATACAAACCCTTTTCTCTTTCTTTCTCTTGTTGATCGACAAAGGCTGTTCGGCTGTCAAATTGTGCATCAATATTTGCTAAGTTTATGTTAGCCTGACAATACACAGACGTCTAATTACGATCGAACTCATTATACAGAAGATAGCAATATAAGAGTGTTGGCAAGAAATACTATTATGCGATTTGCGTGCAAACTCAATGACTGATTCATTGATTTAGTCTTTACAGCTTACCAAACTTTTCTGGGAAACATATTTTAGATTGGAAGAATCGCTCTTTTGCGGTTGCAAATAAAAGCAACAATTCTCTTGAAAATAACAATGATTTTTCGGCAGTCCGTAACATTCCTCCCGACAAAAGGACGATACCAAATATACAGCTTTTCCCTTGAGCCCGCTAATGTTTTAGCTACCTTCACTCCTCAGCAATGCTTATTCTTTTAAAAAGCGATTATTAGAATTGTAATAAAAATTAAGAATGATGAAAGTGAAGTGACATATTTTCTTGAGAATTTACAACAAAAATATTAACACGATTTATTTATCAGATTGTTTATTTACAAGAATAAATTATAACATTTCCAAGAATTAATATTACACCATTCTAAAAACCAATGCAATTGCGTTATATGTAATACGATGCAACATTTATAAAGAAGCAAATATGCAAACAAATTTTGATTTATAAAATTACCTGACCCTCGTGCGTCTTAAAAACGTCGACACCTCGAACGCACATTGCGGCCTCTAAATACATTTTCTCAGACCCCCGTCTGCCCAAGAAGTGACGACGGGAGAGTCCACGATATATATATATATATATATATATATATATATATATATATATATATATATATATATATATATATATATATTGTTGATAACTGTCAGATGGTATATCACAATCCGTTCATCACGCGCTATTGGGCAAAATGTCTGCTTTGGAAATTCTCAATGAGCTAGACGAAAGTTATATCAACGGAATGGTCAAATAATTTGTCTGCCTCTTCGACTTGCCGCAAGGCTTCGACGTCATCTCATGAACTGCTCAAAGTGATTAATTGAACGCCGGGAAAGTATTGCCTTCCAGACCACGGCATCTCTACCTCAACGGGACATTTTGCCGGCTGACCCTTACATTGAAACGCCGTCGGGGTTAACGTACAAGTCGAGATTTTGCGTTAGTCTCTCAGCGGATTTAAACCGGTGACGCAAAAAGCGATTGCTTCAAGGTTTAGGATAATAGGCTTTACCAAAAGTAATAGGCAGGGATATAGACGTAATAATCTAATTTATCAAAATAACTAAAACATTGAACAGTGTTTCCTCTTCTATGTGTCGAGATCGCCTCGAGTAGACATCTGTGGAATAATGTGGAACATACTTCGCAGGTATTATCATTATTGAAGCTTTCCTTCTCCGCTGTTTTCTTATCTAGTAGAATGCAAGAGTGGAGTGCTGAAAATTCTCCCCAATTCGAAAAATATGTTGAAATGATAAAATAACAATATCCATTCTGCATTTATCTAAGATTTGTCCAGCGATTCTTGGCTTTTACACCCATTCACACTAAATTAGTCGTAATAGTTGGATAGTTTTTTTTATTTATTTTTTATTTTTTATATCCATATTTCTACGGGTTATTTAATGCCGGCATCTCAATATTTTGAAAAAAAATATGACCTCAATTGAATATATTTTGAATTACTCCTGATAAAATGTATTACTGGTCATTTTGCTTTCTCACAGACGCGCCGTCGCCTATCTCTGTCTTTATTACAAATACTTTCATGGTAATTGTTCCGAGGAGCTGCATTCGCTGGTTCCCAGACTTCATGACTTCAAGCGCCCTACGAGGCTGGCATCCCGCTCTCACCCCTTCACTGTCGAAACTCCTAAATGTAACCGTCTCTTCTACTCTAATAGCTTCATGTCTCGCATCTCTAGCCTGTAGAACTCCCTTCCCTATTCCAGTTTCCCTGTGAGCTATAATCTCCAGCTATTCAAGTGTAATGTCAATCGACATCTCCGGTTGCCTTGATCTATCCACTACCCTTCTCCTCATCCTTTCTTCTATCACTCCTATCTGATCTTGCTCTAAATTTTCTGTAACCCCTTGCATCCTAGTGGCTTCCCGCTTTGCTTGGGGTGAAATGCTTAAATTTTTTTTTTTAAATAAGTATTGATTGTTAATTTTACTATAAATAGTTATTCTGGGTCTTTTTTTTATATATATAGTTGGTATTTTTAGCAGGAAATGTATTTTTATATTCTCATGTTTTGCCTTTGCGGTTTTCCCTATTTGTTCATAGCTGGTTACCTAACAAGTGTTTCCCCCCGGGGTCAGAGTCGACCTGGGAACAACAGCAATTTAGAGGTGGTTTACACTCTCCTCAAATCTTACAATCTCCCGATCAGAGGCCCTAGTGCTGGATGTAATTCATACAAACAGATACTTTCTCTCCCTCTCTCTCTCTCTTTCTCTCTCTCTTTCTCTCTCTCTCTCTCTACCTATCTATCTATCTATCTATCTATCTCTCGCACACAAACACACACACATATATTTATATAGAATATATTACGTTAAAAATTTCGTTTTTAGTTTATCAATCTTATTCTTCAAAAAATAAAGTACAATTACATTTTATTCCGTGATATATTCAAGTTTACGGCCATATCAGGTCATAATACGTATTCTTGTACGAGCACCGAAGTTAAGCGAAGCCTAGATGGTACCTAGATGGGTGACCGCTTGAGAATACCAGGTGCTTTAAGTTGGATATGCGGATGGTACATTAGATAACGGCTCAGAATTGAAGATTAGGGAGCCTAGTTTCAATTCCAGGTATGCTTGTTATATTCACTAACGTGACAAATACGAGGGGTGTGCCGAAATTTCTAGGCCTAGTAAAACCATAGAATGCGCATTTTATATATATATATATATATAGAGAGAGAGCGATTAACATGATTTAGCGCATTATATATATATATATATATATATATATATATATATATATATAAGGAACTTGGTAAACCGAATTGGTAAATCCAAAGAGGATGAAATCCTGAGAGCTCAATGTGAGGACAGAGCTAATATGTAATGAAAAACAAACCACTTTAAGGTACCATTACGATAATTTATTTCACCTAAATCCTTTTTTAAGGATTCAGGATCATCAGGTAAAACTTCCTTTCCTTTTTTCCTCTCAATTCGTTGTTGGAAGTTTTACCTGATGATCCTGAATCCTTAAAAAAGGATTTAGGTGAAATAAATTATCGTAATGGTACCTTAAAGTGGTTTGTTTTTCATTACATATATATATATATATATATATATATATATATATATATATATATATATATATATATAAAGCAAGGCGGGAAGCCACTAGCACGCAAGGGGTTACAGAGAGTTGGAGCTAGAGCAAACAGGAGTGATAGAGGAAAGGATGAAGAGAAGGATAGGGGATAGACCAGGGCATTAAGAGACATCAATTGACATTACATTTGAATAGTTGGAAAGTACAGCTATCAGGAAAACAGGAAGAGGGGGTAGTTCCACAGGTGAGAAGTGCGAGACATGAAGCTATTGGAGTAGAAGAGATGGCTACATTTAACAGTTTCGACAGTGAAAGGGTGAGAGCAAGATGCCAGACTAGTAGAACGCTTAAATTCATGAAGTTTGGGAACCAACGAAAGCAGCGCCTCGGAGCAGTTACCATGATATATATATATATATATATATATATATATAATCGTTTACTTAAGCAACGACCACTATTTAATACAAAATTCATTAAAAACGACTTACAAGTTTGTGCGGTTAAATTTTGACTTAATTTTTCTTGTGTCCTTATAATTTTCTTCATTTTGGACATAAATTCTGTACAAATTGTTCGAATGTTCTTTATGTCCGAACGGATTCAGGTATACTTTTAGGGATTATCAAGGATGATTTTGTTTTTAATTTTAACTAAATATATTGATCTAGAGTTATAAGAAGAATGTTATACTGGAACATACCTATTCTATTGTTAATAGACTCTCCCACATATAATAAGCAACAGTAGTAGCAGTCGCCAGGGAGCTCAGTGAGTTGGCCTGAGTTCAGTCTGAAGTCCGACAAACCGGTTGAACTCTCTACCTTCGGGCAGGGAGGAACCCGAACGAGGCTACGCCGAAGGGCGTAGTCGCTTTCGGGGAGGTAAACCGACCCTAAACCCGTTTATACGGGTTTTAAAAAGGCATATTTTTGGCCGAGCCCACGGGCTCGGAGATCCCACGTTAAAACGGCTTTGTGCCACATGATGCTCTCGTGGGGGCGTGACTGAATATCGCTCAGTGAGTTGGTGAGTCAGTCGATGTCGGACATTAAAGTATCAACCACCGCAATTAGATTGCTGCGTCATTAACTATTATTTCAACTTCCTAACGTTTTGTACATCGAAACTTTTTAGGACCTACTTAATGAAATACAAGCCTCCACTGTGAAACTACTCTATAACAATATATATATATATATATATATATATACTCAATGTGGATATATTAGTTTAGTAAAGCGCTAAGCTACTTCTTAGAATTTTCTTCTCTTATGAAAGGTAGAGCATTCTGTAACTAATTTAAACGGTTAATTTTATTCTCCAGGCCATCTTACTCCTTGTCAAAGAGATTCAAAGAGACAGGGACATGGTTTTGGTGACGATTCTTACATTATCTCTCATTATTACATCACATTTTCCTTTATTGTTCAATTATTCTCAGGACTATATCATATTTAACAAAATATCTGAGAGTATAAATTCGCCCCTCTCTCTCTCTCACTCTCTCTCTCTCTCTGTGTTTCTCCTCCCCCTCATTCACTCTCTTGGACCAACTGAAAATGTCTTTGTGTTTGGCGATTCCAATGCAGAACATGTCAAGAGGTTTAATTATTCTAATGTTGCTGATGATACTGCTATTCTGATATTCATTCTTTCCGTTGATCAATCTCTAAGTCAAAATGTAGATTTCTCTAACAGCTTCCCTTATAATTCTGACCAAAATGCCCCATTACCCAATGTATTCCCTATCTCTTGTCGTTCATTACAAGTCTATCCTCTGGTGATTCGGATCACGCAGGCGCGTCTGCTGATATCTCGTTTGACTCCTTTATTAGATATGAACCGAGTATTCAAAAGACCTTTTTCTGTTATCAGCGTCCCGATTGGGATTAATTTTTATTTATTTATTTACTTTGTTGCCTGGACCGTTTCAGTAAAATCTTTAATATTCCTATCGAAAATTGTACCCCGAGTTTTCGTCTTCGCTGAAAACCGGAATCGATTATTGTTTACCATCGATAAAATACCACATATAACAAAAATCTCCTTCTTGGTTTACACCTTCCACTTCAGTCGCTATTGCCCACAGATATCACTTTATTTTTAACAACCTTATCACAACAGAAGCCTATTTCTGAGTATTTGTAATCATTGCGAGACTTGTGCTCAATAAGGTAAATCTTTGACCGCTGATTGAATGAAGCAACGTAAAGCCTCTCGCAAGGAGTCAGGTACTTACTGTAGTGGTTGATGGGGCCGATCATTTTACCTACATCTTTAGCGAGGGATCGTATATTTGGAATTCCATATGATATCGGGTGTGAGTCTGAGGCCGAATGACCTCTCAAGGCACGATGACTCCTCAAGGAACAGCCATACATCGTGATTGGCGGCAGTTCGGGGTTCATCGGCGATTCTGGAATATAAACAGTTTGGTTTTATAGGAATTGAATATATATAGTAGTTTATTTAATAAGGTTAATTTCAAAATGTCTTTTTCTTTCTCTCATTCTGATGGTTTATCATTTTCTGTTGATAAGACAAAATTTTATGCTCGTAAATTCTATATCTTATTTATCCATGCCGAAAGAGTCAAGGTTTATATGAGAATGGCAAAGCTAGAACTGCTTGTTTGATATCATCAAGTCGTTAGACAGAGTTCTTTATGATTATCTTCTTCACAAGTCGAAGGTTTCTAGTGTCTCTGGCATATACTTTCCTATCAAATCATGAAATTAAGGTTGTCGTTAACGGACTCTCGTCTAGATAGTTTTTTCGCAATGACGTTCTATATGTTATCATCTGAATTTGTTATCTACGCCGAAGGACAGCTATTTACTCTTGTATAAACGGTAAGTCAAATAGGTTCGATAAAATTAAATTCGCAGCTGATGTAAAAAAAAAGAAAGACTAATAACGTAGTGTTTAAATGGAGCAAGAAACGGCTTGTCAGTTTTAACGCTTCCAAAACTAAACCGTTCTATTTAATCAGCTTCTGTTTACACTATTTACATTTTATGGACAGTTGTCCTCATTTTTACTATCACATTCCTGACGTTTTGATTGTTGTACGCTCCGTCGTACTTCAGGAAACTTTTGTTCAAAATACTGTAAATAGCTACAACTCATCATAAATAGTGTAAATAATGTAGATAGTTACAATACCTCATCTCAAAAATATAGATATCTATATATTATTGTTGTGGTAGGATCCACCTAATTTGCATAGTGGAGTACCGACCATATAAATATGGTTGGTACCGGGAAGAGAGGGAAGGAATCAAGAGATTCCTCGGTGACTGTCGAACTCTCTGCATTAGCAGAGGGGAACCCGGACGAGGCTTTGCCGAAGGGAAAGGTTTCGTCCGGGAAGGTTGACAGGGCCTGAACCAGTCTAGGCGGGTTCAGAAAGGCCATATTTTTGGCCGAGCCTACGGGCTCGGGGATACCCACATTAAAACGGCCTTGTGCCACATTCGATCCTCGTGGGTGGATTGATAAATACAGGAATCAAGAGATTCAACCAGAGACTCTGCCCGACTGCGACTCAGTCAATAAATTCTCCAGGAACGGTCTTCCCAGGAATATACAAAAGACTATATGTAAATATTGTGTACACTTTCTTGTTTCAATACATTTTGTTCTAAGTACATTTTGTGTTGCATTATTATTCCATGCATTTGTCAAGTTTCAACAATTATATAATAGCCTTCTTTTTTTCTTTTCTTCTACGTGCACAGACCCGTGATGGGCGTTGGCAATCACGGGTCTCTACAATTTGTTGTCCTTTGTAGCTCTTAGTAGATTTTGTTTATTGGCTATTTCTCCTGAACTCTGTTCTGCTTTTCTTTTACACAGGCTCGCTCATTAAATAATGAACTGTTTTCCTCTGTCCTTCTTGCTTTCACTATATCCTGCGAGTGTCAAATTTTCCAGACCACTTTCCTCATTATCTGCATTAAGAATTTTAATTGCAACTTTCTGAAGTTAAGTGAAAGTGTCTTTTTTTTATTTCCATTTCATCTCGAATTCCGACGTTTCAGCCCATTCTAAGCATTTTTCTATAGAAGAAAACCTCCATCAACTCAAGATTCTTCTTCATCTGTGCAGAGGTCATCTCGGTCTAGCGTTTTAACTGATATGAATTGGAATGATTATATCGAGTCATTTGCTAAGTCTGCTGGTGCCACGCTAGACAATGTTAATCATTAGAATCTATCTTGCATATTTTATAAGTCTGACTCGTATCTAGAATGTCATGGCAAAATTAAAAAAATAATTTGCACTGTTATCGATCCTGAACTGGCATTTCGGCATCAAACATTCCGGTAGGTCTACCAAAATAAATATAATCTTACAAATAAATGAACTGTCTACTCATATATGGGTGTCCGCTAAAAATGAGGTTTACTCATATATATATATATATATATATATATATATATATATATATATATATATATATATATATATATATATATATATATATATATAATGAACGTAATAAATCCCTTGAAGTGAATACTAGAAATAAAACTGATCCACAAAAAAGAGCTCAATGTATTTATTTTACTGAGCAAATAAATAGTAGTAAAATAAAATCGAAAATTACATCATATTGGTAATAGATCTATTTCAACCGACGAATACGTCGTCAGTCGTATTCAACCGGGGTATATGAAGTGAGTTTGTGCCGGAATTATATATTTAACTACTAATTAAATTTCAAATTCCGAGACGAACTCTGTTTATATACCAGCGTTGAATAAGCCTGGCGAACTTGTCGTTGGTTGAAATAGGTCTATTCCCAAAATATTTATATTTATATTTATATATATATATATATATATATATATATATATATATATATATATATATAATTATTGCCTTAAATAGAACTGATATAAAGATCATCATATTACTAAAGAAAGGGGAAATATATTAGGAAATCATGTGAGAAAAATATGGATCCTCCAGCAGAATTAAACATAGATCTTACTGGAGGATGCATATTTTCTAAGAAGATTTCGAGAATATTCAGGGTGACAGATGTAGTTGGATAATAAATTATGTTAAAAAAAAAATGCACCCATCATAAATAGCCTTTAAAGAAAATAAATATATATATATATATATATATATATATATATATATATATATATATATATATTTTAATGGGGGATACTAAATCAACACCGAGAGGCGAAAGTTTGTTTCACTTCTTGAAGATTGCCTTCAGGTATGAGACCGAATGTTTCCCCTCGGCGTAGACCTCAGATTTTATATTTATATCCATGATAATAATCATTTTTATGTATATCATAATGATAAACTATTTTTATTACATATATATATATATATATATATATATATATATATATATATATATATGGGTGTGCGTGTGTGTGTATGATATATAGAGATGTTATTATAAAACTATTATATATATATATATATATATATATATATATATATATATAATTTATTTTCTTTAAAGTATGGGTAATCATATTTGGGTATAAGCTTTGTTATATATATATATATATATATATATATAGATAGATAGATAGATAGATAGATAGATAGATAGATAAACGTAGATAAACCTAGTGAGCCAGATAAACCTACCCAGGTTTCACTTAAACGGATCGTCAGGGAAAGCCGGCTTTCCCTTACGATCCGTTTAGGTGAACCCTAGGTAGGTTTGTCTGGCTCACTAGGTTTATCTAGGTCTGCTCTACGGTTGTATTGAGCTCTTTTATTAGTTAGTTGTTTACTCGTATCGTTTTTTTTTTCTTTGGGCTTCAAACCTGTATCTCTGCGATTTTTTTCGACAGACTTTCAGGTTTCTAGATCTTTCTTTTTTTAAAACCTGTTTTTCCCTCGAGACTGATTTGATTATTTGCAAATCAAAAATTCGAGGGTTTTTCGAAACGAGTATTGTATATATACATATATATATATATATATATATATATATATATATATATATATATATATATATATATATATATATATATTAGCCACATTCGCAGGCATAAATGGCCAAAATATTTTATAGGCGCGTAAATGTTGTTAATACTGTTTATTATTAACCGAGCATTTACTTAAATATTTGTATTAATAAAAATAACGTATAAACATTAAATGACATCACACACACACACACGCACATATATATATATATATATATATATATATATATATATATATATATATATATATATATATATATATACGCACAATAAAAAACGATATGATGTAAACTTAAAATACAAAAGATGAGAGGGAGAGGAAAAAGTGGGGACGTAAACTACAAACGAGGGCATTTGTAAGAGAACTGATGTGCAATATTTATTTCCTCTTTCTCATCTGGATTTAAAGTTTAGATCAAATCGTTTTATTGTTGTGCGTTGTGTTACCACAGATGTATCCATACGTTTCTGCCGTCTGTTTTTTAATTGTAATTTTAGGTAAGCGAATCGGTAACGAATTATATATCGAAAAGTCTCACCCTAACCTTTAGGCTTTCTTGTTCGTCATTCATCTGTTATACCTCTCTCTAGAGCTTTCATACATTTCTATCCCACACTTGTTTCCCACTCCCGCACTCTCACTAAAATTTTGTTTTTTATACTCGAAGTTATATTTTTCTATTTCTTTTTGAATTTGTAAGTCAGATGATTTGGATCGTAATTACGATTCCAATGTAATAAATTATAACCATGGAATGTTAGTGTTTGAGCCTTTTATATTATATACTTACTCTGTCCTGGACATGGAGTTTTACCTGGATTCTAACCTTATATTTATATATATATATATATATATATATATATATATATATATATATATATATATATATATATATATTTAATTTCGCATAAATTTACATATCAACAAACAGTACTTAGAAAAATAGTATAAACTTATTTACTGTTTGCCTTCCTACACACACACATATATATATATATATATATGTATATGTATATATGTGTCTGTGTATGTATGTTGTAAATACATATATCGTATATATTTATATGTTGTATATCTATCTATCTGTCTTACTAATTATATATATATATATATATATATATATATATATATATATATATATATATATATATATATATATATATATATATGTATATGTGTGTGTTGTGTCTATGTGAGTGTGTCGGTGTGTGTGCGTATGTTTGTTGTTATTTTTTTAAAACAAATTCTGTAGATGACGAATAGTATCTAGCAAGATTTTAGGGGAACTAAAAACATAAAAAGGCTTCATAAAAAATGGAAAACATATATGTGGTTTTTATATCCTGCTGGGAAAATTCTGAAAGGAAAACCAATTAATCAATCTGTCTAAATCCGTCTGAAATTCTACGTGATATACACCCACACCATAGACATACACACACACACACACACATACATATATATATATATATATGCGTGTGTGTGTGTGTGTGTGTATACAGGTACGCATGCTTGTAGATAGCTTAATTTTTAAAAAAATAATTGTTCCAAATTTAATTATACTCTTTCCCATTACTTCCTCGTTTTTTTTTTCTTAATCATAAATGATTTACAAGAAGCATCATCTGTCATATTTGTCTGAAATGTATGGGATATATATATATATATATATATATATGTATATATATATATATATATATATATGCGTGTGTGTGTGCGTGCAGATATGTAGAAAAATAGGAAAGATCACGTTTGGTAAATAATCCGGAGTTATTTTGTATTTTTGTTTTTTTTTTTAAAACAGTGCTCCATACAGGAGTAGAGCTGAAGTCATAATTATTTTTTTAGAAAATATGATTTCTTCGCTACATAACAGTTTCTTTTGGATACCTCGAAGAGGTGTAATGGTTAGCGAGCTTGTCTCGATAGAACAATTGTGACTATATAATGAGTTAGATCCTAACTGGGTACGTCATACTTTCGACATTGGGTCACATCTGAGCTACGCTTGGAAAATCGCAATAGTTAAATTTGTTGAATGATATTCTTTGCCTGCCACGCAACATGTAAGAAATCGTAAAGTTTATATCATTATTACATTACATTTTTCGTTTTCTTTAATTTCATTTTAAGTCACATTGACTTTATTTAACATTATTTCTTTCATTTTATTTTTTCAATTTTTTTGTCATATTGTCTGTTATTATTTTATGTGATTTTAATTTTTTTCCCACGCCTTCAGCGAAAACTCCCGTTCATTTTTTTCCCATCTTGGCATAATGCATCTCTGTAGATATGTTCATGTTCATACATATATATATATGTGTATATATATATATATATATATATATATATATATATATATATATATATATATATATATATATATACAAGTATAGGATTAGTGTATACGGAATAAATTCCAATAATCGACAAATACTATTCTTAAAAGTGTGCTCAATACAGAGTAGAGCAAATATAATTATTTATTCGAAAATTGTAACATATTAGGTTGGTGCAAAAATAATGACGTTTTTTGACGTTAAAAAATACGTCAAAAAGGTCATTATTTTTGCACAACTTAGTAAATAGTTTATAAAATCACTACAAAAATAGCCATTTTATTTCAACACTTCTGGTATCTTATCAAGTGATGATGTTGAATGTAGAACAAATGGTTATATATATATATATATATATATAAATATATATGAAGAAATATTGTCTAAAGGTGTGCTATATTTATGGGAAAAAGTGCTCAATATCAGAGATAGAGCGTGTGTAAATATAAAAGTGAACATAGAAGTCAACACTTAGAGGCGACAGTCTGTTTCATGCTATATGCAATCGTCAGGCCCCCGATTGCATCATGAAACAGACTGTCGCCTCTAAGTGTTGACTTCTATGTTCCCTTTTATATTTATATATATATATATATATATATATATATATATATATATATATATATATATATATATATATATATAAACAAATAGACGTAATTTTCTACCTTTGGATAATTTCAACCAACACTTTTTCAGAGGAAATCGTTGACGAAATACAAAGCTATCAAGAGCCAACAAGAATACACAGGTGGTAAACTGGGCGAGCAGTATGTAGATCTGAAGACCATCTGTCTTCATATTCGACGGCACAATCAGGTGTGTCCAGCAAATGATGATCAATCGTCAAGTCGTGCCCTCTTTGAGTAGTTCTTAAAACTTGGCATCGACTGCTTGAACGTAAATAGGCGGAAACATGTTTCGAAATCCACGTTTCCAACCTCTGATTGGTTCGTCCTATATATATATATATATATATATATATATATATATATATATATATATATATATATATGGTTGAAAGTACTAGCAGAATAAAAAGATCTTATAGACATTGTAGTTATTAAAACAAGGATCATTACATTTATCGAGTGGTTCGTGGGTTAATGCAGGTTCGTAGTTAAAGAGTTTTCGCCATTTTATATCATTAACTTTATTAATCTACTTTTTGTATGAATGATACATTGTAATATAAATTGAACTGATCCGACGTGAAAATCTTCGGGACAACAGCGGAGATATTACTCTATTTATTGAACAATTTATTACATTTCACATTGACTGAAAAACTCCTACAACAACAAAAAAATATCTCAAATTACCATATTAGTAAAAAAAAAACGGACGTTCTTAAATTTTCAAAAAATGTCAATCTTGGCGTTGCGAACGCACGCTCCAAATTTTGTATTCGTTTAAAATAACACATTTAAAAAAAAACATATTTGGATTCGCATTTAATCTTTCGTCTCTAATGCTACCTGGTTATATATATATATATATATATATATATATATATATATATATATATATATATATATATATATAATGAAAAACAAACCACTTTAATGTACCATTACGATAATTTATTTCACCTAAATCCTTTTTTAAGGATTCAGGATCATCAGGTAAAACTTCCAACAACGAATTGAGAAAAAAATGGGATTAGAAATTGGTGGGTAGTGTAATGTTTGTAATTTAATAGAGGGGGTTGAGAGTGGTAGTTAAACAGACAATATAAAGTATAGGGAGGGGTTAATTTTATATATCTCTTAAGTATGTTTTATATTGGAGTAGGAGGAGTGACAGAACCTTGACCTCTTTAGATGGTTAATAAAACGGAAACGAATTGTAGAAAATGTATACAAGTGAGTCTTATGGTAAAGAGAGAGATAGGGGGAGGGGGAAAGAGAGATGGAGTTGTTATAATTTTGTTTTAACAAAATTATGTAAAAGATACTTTACAGTGTTTGATAGAAAATTCGATGTCTGAAAAAAAATTTTGTTATTAACTTAAATGTTTAATTTTTTAAGTAAATAGTTTCAGGACTAAATATAACTATTATTGTAATAAACATATTTATCTAGGACATAAAAAAATAGAATGGGCACTACTCACTTAAAAGATGCCTACCTACTTTTTAAAGACTACAATTCATGGATATTGTACACAGGCAGAGACCAGATTCACACTTAAGCCTTCTGTGAAAGCTGTTTTCCGACCCAAAAAGCTTGTTCTATATGCTCCGTTACAATTGATAGTCAAGGAAATAACACACCTTGAAAAATTAAATGTCATCACCCCAGTGACATATTCATAGTGGGCTGCACCAATTATGATTGTGAAGAAAGCTAATGGCTCCGATCGGTTTTGTGCAGACTAGCCTCAATGCATCACTCGAGAACCACGATGACACTCTACACACTCTGGCCAAAGACGACGAGGAGTTGACGTGTATTCTCCATACTGTAATAATGTTTTAAAGATGACATCGGCATGGATTTGAAAAATGTGCGACTTTAAGATTCAAAAATTGGAGAATTATAGAAACCACTCAATATATATAGATTTTGTTACAAAGATTAGAAAACTGAAACAAGAAGCCTATAAATACCTAGGTAACAGCAAAGGAGGGGGAATATAGCATGCCCAAACGAGAAACTAAGTAAGTAATAAAAACGGCATATGCCTGTATTATTCTAAATAGCAAGGTGAATTCAAAAAAACAGAATATCAGCTATAAACACTTTATGCGTCTCTGTGATATACAATACAGTTTCAAAACCTTAATCGGAGCATAACTAACATTAATTTTCTCACTGGCCAACTCATGCTTCGCCCTAACATTGATTGTCTCTATTTGTCCAGATCGGAAGGAGGAAGAGGATTAGCTCAACTAGAAATATCTTAATATTACACAACAATGAGTCTTCAAAGATACCTGGAAGCTACAGAAGACTGAATGATAATTGCCCAAGAACTTGATAAAAATAACTTTCCGTTAATTCCTACGACGCAAGAAAAGTTTCTTTACCTCTCCTACACGCAAGCCACCAATCTGACACTGGGTGGTATGCCATAAGAGCTTACCGCTGGTGGCCCGCTGTCAGAGCGCCGGCGTGTTCGTCTCGGCTGGCGGACCGCTAGATGTATGCCGGGGGCTGCCAACAGAGAACTGCCGGCGTTACCATCAGCAACCTGCCAACGGGTCACTAGCGGCTAACGCGTAGTGTCTTTTAGCGTCCTCTGTGTGTATATAATACGCTGGAATGTCTCTTTTGCATGCATTATGTCTTCTTATAGTTAATGGCATTGGTAATTGTAACATTAGCCGTTTCCCTACTAGGAAACATTTGGAATTCATTGACAGAGAAGCTTTCTCAAGTCTAGTAGCTGTTATCGCTTTTTAAAGTATTGACGGTGGTTTCCTTCCTTACCTCTTATTAGATGTGGCTTAGAATATTAACATTGCTTATTCCTTTATCTTGTTTTCTTTAATATCTTTTCTGAGAGATTTTTTTTTTAATTTTCTTTCCGAGGCTGCTATGAACACAGTGTCATCCGCTTATACGTTCGTCAATAATAAATCCTCTGTATCTCTTATCAATTCTCAAACACTGTACATACATATATAAAAGAAAGTGGCAAAAAGTATCTGTCATCTTTACACAAGAATAAGGCTTTGATACACTATTTCGCATTATTCAGGTCAAAATCTACATTTAGTATATACTAACCAGCTTGCAATGTTACCAATACGTTGTATTTTGGTTAGAGGATATGTGACGCTGTAGCACTATCTCAATAACCTTGCAATTACTTATTCTTCTGAGCCAAAATTGACAGCTCAGCCCCCAACGTTCTCATAGTCCTTTAAGTAAAAAAAAAACTCCGTAAAATTTCATTCCAATAACATCAAAATACGTTTTCCTTACTTAGAAATATATGGAATAACGATATATAATTTTTTATATATCATAACGATTTTGAAGAAAAAATGAATGCCAAAATAGAAAAAGTTTTTGCATGACGCGTTTCGTCCTTTAGGACAAGGTTTACTTATGCTATGCGACTAGACATGCGCACTATAGACGCTATAGATGTGTTTTGGGCATTTGGCAATATTATATACGAAATTATACGATATTATATACGAAAAACACATATAAAAAGATATTCTAAATTTAACATTCCAAGCGTCTCTCTTTCGTGCGCATGTGTATTCGCATAAATATAAACAAAGCTGATCTGATCAAATCCTAAAGAACAAAACACATCACACGATTTTTTTTTTTTTTACTTTGTCATACATTTTAACAATATACATAAATGTTATGAAAAGCCATTCACTGGGAATCATTACTAATATTCTACCAAGCAACGTAATTGTAATATTACATCATAACCATGCAAGTATACTGTGGGAACTATACAAAAAGACGTGTTTGTTATATCTATGTAACGTTGAAGAAGCATTGCGACAAGGTCATTTTGTTAGCTGGGCAAGTAATGATATGACTCTCAATAATGATCCAGATTTCAAGTGAGACTCAAGTCTATAGCTCAATAAACTATTTCACTCTGCTTTGCCATGCTTTTTTTATAAGATTAAACCAAAGCTTTGCTGATGTTACATTCCTTAGTTTCAACAGTTCTAACATTCAAGTCTAAAACCCGCCATTACAGGCAGATTGTAACAACCCGCCCTCTTCTCTCCGTATTCCAGTGGTTAGAATTAAGTTCCACTTCAGCACCAGCTTCTCATGAACCACTAATGTTTGCACCCGACTCCTAAGAGGATGTTGTCCCGATCACTACAATTTTAAACTATTCATGTCTAGGGTGAACCGCGATCTTCCTGATATGTCCGCATAAACTTCGTCACTGAATCTGTAGACCTCTACCACGAGTATCCCTCGGATCTTCTACAGGTTGAATCGCATTGTGTATAAAAAAGACATTTGCTAATGTTTCTCATTCCTTACGTTACAGATTCATATAATTGAAAATAATTTCTTGTGTTATTTTGGATAAAAACTTTGTAAATTATTTGATACAGAAGCAACATTACAAACCCTAACGCTAACATTTCAGATGAACCCAATTCATCCGTCTCACAAATTCAGACATTTTGGCAAGCCATGGTATTTCAGGGGTTTAATGATGATGATTCGAATCATCATCATTAAATTCCTGTTTTCAATATAGAAAGAAAGTTCTTCTCGGCTTTTTCCCAAGAAATGGCATCTGCGCATCGTACAGACTCTCGGTGTGTTGCGTCCCTGAAGATTTTAATATTCATCTCTTCAAAGTCAACGGTCCATATTTTCTCTTTCCTCTTGATCTTCCTAATCTTTATTTCCTACCTGCATATCTCTTCGATTTTTGTCATGCATCTTATTCATCATTACAATTATGTTGACGGATAATACTCTACTTTGAATTAATCTCGAGCCTAATGTAGTGGAACCCCGGCTATTGACCATATTCGGTTCTAGAAAGTAATATTCCTATGGGAAATAATGTAAATCAAATTAATCCGTTCCACACAACTAAAATATTAACAAAACACATTTTATATAGAATAACTATAGTTTTACATGAAGAAAACAATAAGAAATATATATGAAATATATAGAATAAAGGAATTAATAAATGCATTGCTTTCAGATAAAATGGCGTCTGACTGTTCCAAGAAGACTGTTCATCTTCTTGGTCAAAAATGTCAACAGCAGATAAAACGTCATCATTATTGTGATACTGGTTCCTAGTCAAAGGTATATATTTTTATCATGTTGGGGAAGAGATGATAGTCAAATCAGGGGAATACGAAAGTTGGGCCCCAGTTTCACACAGCAGTTACTTAAAACCAAGGATTTATGTACTGGAGTGTTGTCCGAGTGAAACAAGTCGCCTTTCTCCATTTTCCATGGGGTTTTCCTCTTGAAAGCCTTTGGTAACTCCCTCGGTAAGTTGGCAGCGTAGTCTCCATTGATAGCGTCCACATTTAGAAGATAGATAACAGTAAACACAATGCGTTTTGCATCCTAAAAAAAGACATAACTTTCCCTGCATATAAAACAACATCTTTATTATTTTAGACGGTCCCTAGATTTATCGTAGATTTTAACTTTTCAAAAGTAATTCGTTTTAAATAAAGAAGTGACTATTTTGAAAAAAAAATTAATAGGCCTGAAGACTGTTGTAAATGTTTGACTAATTAAAATAAAAATAATGAAAGCTCTTTTAAAATGATTGAAAACTGAACATTCATATATCAGTAAGAAAAAAAATAGAATGTGTATATATATATATATATATATATATATATATATATATATATATATATATATAGCAGAAGACCTACTTTGCATTTCCCAACTCCCATCAATAGTGGAAATAGTCGATTTTTTTCATGCTTCTACGGAATTTTTCATGTAGTTTGCGGCCATTTTCTACTGGCCAGATTGAGAGCCTATAGCTGGCTTCCATGAATAGGCAGGAAGATTCTATTGGCCAGCTTGAGAGCCAACAGCTGAGTGATAGGAATGTTAACTAGTATGTTAGCATGCAAAAAAAAATCGATAGCTGCATTCGTCACAAATGGGAAAAATTTAAATCTGCATGGCACTTTACTCAATTTGGCTCATTCGCTTGCTTAAACTCAACGTTGATTCTGATTCCACAGAACTGGATTGGGTGTGAAAAAGTATTTGTTGTTAACATTTTTTTTCATTCGGTTTTTCCAGTTCCGTCCGAGTCCTTTTTTGAAGCTGATCGTTTTGTGTTCATTTTGTTTAGTTCTTTTCTCGTAACAGATTTTATGTTTATTATAGAGCTTAGAAAATATTCGCAGTGTGTGATAGGCAAGAAGTAAGGCATGTAGCAACATCAGCACAGCCAAGCGAACTCCTTTAAAGGCAAGGAAGAGCAAAAATATTTTAGTCAAGTGATGTCGTATGCTTTTTGAATCAAGCACAGGCAACGCCGGGCCATGCTGCTAGTATATATATATATATATATATATATATATATATATATATATATATATATATATATATATATATATATATATATATGTGTGTGTGTGTGTGTGTGTGTGTTTTAATTCTACAATCTACATTCAAAATGACACCAAAATGGCTTGAATGTAGATTCAATGTTGAATGTAGATTGTAGAATGAAGGTTTTAAAACCTTTATTCTACAATCTACATTCAACATCATCACTTGATAAGACACCGGAGGTGTTGAAACAAAATGACTATTTTTGTAGTGATTCTATAACATATTAAATCACTACAAAAATAGCCATTTTGTTTCAACACCTCCGGTGTCTTATCAATTATATATATAATTATGAATTTAAAAATTATAACAAAAGTTATAATTTTTAAATAAATAATTATATATATATATATATATATATATATATATATATATGTGTGTGTGTGTGTGTGTGTGTGTGTGTGTGTGTGAGTGTGTTTGTATGTGTGTGTGAGAGAGAGAGAGATCGAAAGAGAGTGTTTGTGTGTTTTGTGGGTGTGATAGAAGCTTGAGTAACAGAATATATATATACTTTGGAGTAGAGAGTTAAACTTCAGAATAAGTTATATAAACCCCTGCTTCACATTCGGGATTAAATATATTCTTGGGAATTGCTAAAAGCGTGATTGAACAAAACACGAAAATGTGATACAAGAGAAGATTGCTGACCGTAAATTCAAATGGTAATTTCATACAAAACCACTTACCAAATTTTGCAGCCTGCAACATATTGAAAAAACATCCTCATTAGACATTAGTACAAACTCAAAACTTCATTGGTACACCGGTCTTAGCGTCGGCAAACTCTCTTAGGACAAACTGAAAGGACATAGACTCTATAAACCAAGCATATATATATATATATATATATATATATATATATATATATATATATATATTATAAAATAGTGTTACGGAGTTCTTTCACTTTTCACTCTCTGGAGAGCGCACAAAATATCCGAATGAACGGAGGGCCTTGGGTAATGTAATTTCCAGGAAAGGATCCAAGTTTCTTTAGAAGAAAGATTTGCAATGTTTCCTTCTTTCCATTATGTTTTTGTTATGTATTTTCTTTCACTTGTATTCCTTTTTTTTTTTTTTTCTTTTTTTGCTTTCCTGTTTTATAATGTTCGTGAGTGGAAAGGAGAAGACGACTTCATTAATCGATTGTGTACGGCAGCCATATAAATCTTATCCAATGTTGAATAAAAGTTTGTTGGAGACTTGAGTTCAAGACCTATATAGTTTCTTTTAAACTCACTGAAATATCTTGCAGACATAACGGCGTTCTTTTGTCTGTATATTTAACTGTGTACATACCTCCGACTCTTGCTCTCACTTTGTCTCTATGTCTTTCTGTTTCTCCCATTCTTTCTCTCTCTCTTTCTCTCTCACTCACGCTTGATATATATATATATATATATATATATATATATATATATATATATGTGTGTGTGTGTGTGTGTGTGTGTATATATATATATATATATGTATATATATATATATATATATATAACATGATAATATTATATAGGTTGCTATATATAAACGTGTTGAATCCGAGCGATAGAGCGTATGTAATATGTTCTAATTTATTTTCCCATATATGTTTTTTTTTTACCTGGTTCATCAGACCGCACATCCAAGGCTGAATTTAAAACATTTTTCACTCTTGGAAGTGCGGTATGATGAACCAGGTAAAAAAAAAACTATATACTTGGGAAAATAACCCAATGGCCCCTTGACATTGACTTTTTACGATTTAAATTGAATTTATATATATATATATATATATATATATATATATATATATATATATATATATATATATATATAAGGCTCAAACACTAATAATCCATGGTTTTAATTCTTTACACTGGAATCGTAATCACCATCCAATTCATCAGAACTACAAATATGTAGGTCTAATGAATTGGATCGTGATTACAATTCCAATGTAATAAATTATAACCATGGAATATTAGTGTTTGAGCCTTTTATATTATATTCTTACTCTGTCCAAAACTTTCACCTGGATTTTATCCTCTTGGAAATTTACATATATATATATATATATATATATATATATATATATATATATGTATGTATGTATGCATGTATGAAAATAATAATTATACATGGTGGACTCTCCCGTCGTATTCGACGTATGAGACTTAGTTCCTCCAAACCGACAACCAGACACTAGGACATATGATTTGATTACAGTGACGAAGGCTTTGTGCAGAACCAACCACAATTTTTGAAGGGCCGAATATAGAGACCTGGTGTACTACGTGCCACAAGGTCCCCATACGACCCTCCTCAAATCAGTCACCACTATAATCGAATCATACGTGCTGGTGTCTGGGCGATCTGTTTCTCAGAGCTGAGCTGCTTGTTCCTCATACGTTGAATACGACAGAAGAATCCACCAATATATATATATATATATATATATATATATATATATATATATATATATATATATATATATATATATTATTTTCATACCTATACTCGGGCAGAGTGAAAAAACCCAGATAATTGAATTTATTTATAAATAAGAATATATTTGAAGAAACGGATATCAGGAAAAAAAAATCTGTACAAAGAGAAAAGACTGTAAAATCCGTGTCGGACGAAAGTAATCAATCAGTTTATATATATATATATATATATATATATATATATATATATATATATATATATATATATATATATATATATATCATTGGCTATACCTGGTGTCGGGTTTTTCAAAGAAACAAAAATATTTCATAGTGCGTCGTTTTCCTTCTTAAATTCAGCAGGATATAAAATTAATTGTTTTAACACCGTGTCTCAAAATATTTACGGAAACACATTTCATGGATATTGTTCATAGTAATGAAGAAAGAATGCAAAAAAAAAAAAACGAGCAAAAATTAAATTAAAAAGAATGAAGCAAATTTAAGCGGTCTAGTCGGGCTGCGTAGATCTGAGCCTTATTGAAGCTTGATATATACTTAATATGAAATGTTTTTCTTACTTTAGTTTTATGAATAATGTTGTAAAAATCTTTAATGACCCGTATGCCCTGTTTTACAAAGAACAAAATTTTATTTCAACTTGTGTTTTCAATTAACTATTTTAAATAATTTATTCCATGCAGTATAAATTTTTTTTAGTGGAATGTATCTTTTGAGAAAGGACAAATTAAATTCAGCCCGGCTTAAATTCAAAGAAAATCGTCAGCAGTACTGATCATATAGGTACAATAAGTAAAACTGAAAATTCACCGACAATGAGATATATATACACACTAAAACCGAGACATATATAGAAAGACACTCTCTACCATCAATGCCTTGATACCCAGGCTATGAAACAGCAAAATATGGAAACGTATTAATAAACTGATGGAAATATCACAATCTTTGTCCTCACTCTTTCATCGTGGAAAAAATTAATATAAATGTTTATTTTCATATTATTATTATAATTAATTTTAATTAGCAAAATGTGTTTTGATTAAATTTCATGCACAAAGATTAAGATAAAGGAATATTTTAGCATCTATGTTATACAAATAGTATATTTTGTTGAAGATTTTAATGAGCCCGACAAATACTGATTATCCTGAGTCACCAATGATATATATATATATATATATATATATATATATATATATATATATATATATATATATATATATATATATATATATCACTTAGCTGATTGTTGTTGTTGTTTTATGCCTATTAAGTATTAAGTTTATGCCTATTTTCACGCACGCACACACACACATAAGCACACACACATATATATAATTATTTATTTAATAATATGATTACTTTTCAAAACATAATTAATATGATTCCTTTTAAATAAATAAATAATTAATGGGCACATCATGTCGCTCTTTAGGGCGTGTACATCTTTTCTGCTAAAACTTTCCGTATTTATTTGTGGTTTTCGTGTAATTTGATATATTTTTATACGAGCGTGTTTTTTCAATTAATGGATGTTGTTATTACTTAAGTAGTGTGAGTAGAGGTAGCGGCTCGGGTTGTTGTATCGGAGATCCGTGTTCGAATCCTAGTTGAATCCATTACATTCACTTACGTGCTAGCAAATACACTTCGGAAAGGAATGAATCCTCTTCTTCTCCCCCAAGATATGGATAAATAGCAGGACAGACCGGTTTCTATAGCCTTGGCTGGAAACTGGTCTACCGTAGAAAGAAATGGCAACCTACTGCGGGAAAAATCTGCTTCGTCAAGCATGTATCGAAAAGTGGGCATCACGCATGGCAGATAACTGAGTGTGAGGTTACATAGTGCTTGTTTCTGACCGTATTTAACTTTATTGCTTTATGTGGGATTTGTTCTTTTTACTCTCTTGGGTTAGCCTACTTTATATGTTAATGTCTATGTTAGCTTGTTTTTACGTCGTGGGTAGCTTTTTGACTTTCGTGTATGTGTATGTGTGCCTGTGTGTTTCTGTTTGTGTATACATCTTTATCTGGTTTGAATTTGGATGCGATTCGATATGTTTTGGGTCTCTGTTTATATTGGTATGTTGATAATAAAGTAGATATTTATTTGCATGTCTGCATATCCCAATTATTTCGTTTTTCTTGTTTAATAGTTTGCTTTGGTTTTAAAAGTAACTATTGTTAATTTCACTTGTAATCATAGTTTGCAGTTTCTGCCATTGCTATTTTTTGGGGGTTGCTCTTTTTATATTTTCACGCATTGATACACGCACGAACGCACACACACATACGCACACACACACACATATATATAATTATTTATTTAATAATATTATTACTTTTCAATAAATAATTAATATGATTCCTTTTAAATAATTATATGTAGGCTCTACTTTTGTTTCGAGCACTGTTTTTATAATAACAAAAATACTAAAGAAATTTGGATTATTTACCTAACGTGTTCGTTCCCATTTTCTATATATTTTCTTATATATATATATATATATATATATATATATATATATATATATATATATATATATATATATACAAACACACACAACCGAATGGGTAAATATACGTAGTTATACGAGAAAGGGATCGTATACGAAAATATAAATACTCCACAGTCTAAGGAAAAACTCTACTCAATGTAAAGTAACAGGGCTATTTAATATATATATATATATATATATATATATATATATATATATATATATATATATATATATATATATAAAGCAATATACATAATATTTTACATTAATGCACAACTCAGAGTATCATGCCGAAGCAATTTTCAAGAGCTCGAATTATAATATTTATTTTTATTTCTGATTATAATTTTGGTCGAAACCTTTTTTTTTTTTTTTCTGGTTCATGGGAGATATATTATTGTTGGCGTTAAAAAGTTCAAAAGAATCCCAGTTTTAATTTTCAATTTGAATTTAAGCTTTGATTAACTTTTAAAATTGAAAATTAGATTGTAAATAAGAAATACAAATACTAAATTAGGGAGACGCTGGTTTCGAAAACGTAAGCAAACCAAGAAGGGCCGTTATGAAATATAGGAGGTAAGTATATTTTTTCAAAAATTAAGTTGCCAATAATTATAATACTAACCTATCTAGACTAATGATATCAGTAACAAGTCACGATAAAAACAAAATAAGATAAAATAATATACAGTTATATACAATAAAATAATATAGAATAGAATAAAAAAATACTATAAAATATAATATAAATAAAGATCAAATAAGGCATAATAACGTACTACTACTACAACTAATAATAATAATAGTAATAATAATAATAATAATAATAATAATAATAATACGTATCAATGGAAGAAATAATAATGAAAATAAGAAAAATAAAATAAGACAAGTCAAGTAAACGAAATAAAAGCCTTATATAGGTATATATAAATATAAAGAAGGTCGGAAATGAAAAATAAAAAATACAAATTCTAATTTAATGAGACGCTGGTAAAACAATTAAAAATGGTATTATAAAATCAAAGGGAGTAACTCTAATTTTAACCTGAAATCAATGGAGAAATTAATTATAAAATTATTTGTTTATATTTCGGAGATGAAATATTATGTAGCCTATTTACATTATTCGGACTATTGTCCTCATCTTTGTCGCCATATTTATTAGAACGTTTCGGCCCTTCAGTATCTGTCTATATTTCTGAGATGAGGTATTATGTACACTATTTGCATGATTCGGACTATTGTGCTCATCTTTGTCTCGCCATATTTATTACAACGTTTCAGCCCTTCAGTATCTGTCTATATTTCTGAGATGAGGTATTATATACACGATTTACATTATTCGCACTATTGTCCTCATCTTTGTCGCCATATTTATTACAGCATTTGGGCCTTCAGTATCTGTCTATATTTCTGAGATGAGGTATTATATACACTATTTACATTATTCGCATTATTGTCCTCATCTTTGTCGCCACATTTATTACAATGTATCGGCCGTAGTACGCTCCGGCCTTCTTCAGGTGGTTAGAATGTCGAATTGAACCCTTTAATTCGCTAAGTGTTCAATATCGGTTAAGGCAGCGGAGAAAGTAGAGAGGCGAATTAACAGGAGATAACTGATAATTGACATCCATTAAACATGGCACGTGGAATTAGAACAGTCTACCCCAGTGAGCGAAATAAAGTGTTCAGTTCGACATTCCAACCACCTGAAGAAAGCAGGAGCGTACATCGGCCGAAATGTTTTTATAAATATGGACACAAAAATGAGGAAAATAGTCCGAATAATGTAAATAGTGTGAATAAAATTATTATCAATATTAATATTCCTAAAAAAAATAAAACGTAAGTGATAACAGTCATAATAAAATTATAAGATATGTCGTAATAAAATAAGATAAGGTAAAATGAAATAAAATCAACGCCATACATAGGAACTTCAAATATGCAAATAATTAGATATATAAATAAGGAACTAAATTAATAATTAAGAAAAAATAATGAGTGCATTAAATAAATAAATAAACATTTTATTCTCATCATAAGACTAACGGTGAAAGAAAGAGACAACAAATAAAACTAAAAGCAGTTATATTCTGTAAATAGTAGTGGAAAGATCAGGGGAAAAATACGTTATCGTCTAAAATTAACAATAGTTGTACAATAAAGGTAGAGAGAAAGAGAGAGAAAGAAAGGAAGAGAGAGAAAGAGAGAAAGAGAGAGAGAGAAAGAGAGAAAGAATTAATATCAATACTAGATGTGGTCGCCTGATCCGGCTAGATAATTAATCAGTATCAACGCCTTTTGAGTAGGAACTTTAATCTGTGTAAGCGGTTACTAATCAACTCACTTCTTTTGTTTAAGAGGTTAGAACTGTATTTGTTATATTTTTCAGGATTATTAATTTTTAAGAGTGACATAAATTTATTGCCTTTCCAGCTGAAGGGCTTATATTTCGTAACTAATTCCCAAGTAATAATTAGATTTTTATTCTCGCTTTTTAGCTTCCGGAAAAATTTAGAGAGAACCATGCTGCTTCGATATTTGATATGGCCAAATGCTATTCGGTGGTGGTAGAAGCATGATATCCAATTAGTTTCCGTAGAGAGCACGGAAAACTTGATCTCTTCTCCATATTTGTATTCAGCTTTATAAACTAACGATTTCGACATACATTTAAATTTTTATGGGCAAGATTTGCTATTTCTGCAATTGCAGTTAATATTTTTGTAATTTTTAATTTTGTTCAAATATTGTTTTGAATGGAATTGTTGTGCCGAGCTATATATTGGTCGATGTTTTTGGAGAATTGTAGCTAACTTTGATATTACTTTTGTTGAATTATATATATATATATATATATATATATATATATATTGTGTGTATTTAGGCAGCATCTTTTCATTGACACACGTTCCATTAAATATTATAGACAAGTGTTGTCTATTTATTTTATGTAAAATTTTTTCGTAACATCTGATAAGTTTAATAACATTATCGTTGAACGAAGAAAGAAATTCAAAATAGTGATCCATATTTTTTTAATACGATCTAAGCTTTCCGCTTACATAAGCCATTATCAAAGATGTCAATTACAACATATTAAGCAATATACGGACAAGTCAGTGATGATAGTCTGTCAATGTTTACATAGATGATTTGTAAGCAACAATAAACACGCGCATATAAGAGATGCCATAATTGATTTTGTTTAGGTTGGGTTTCAACTGTTTGATGTATAATGCTTCAAGGATTTTTAGTTTTCGTCTTTTGTTTTCATGTCGAAGTATAATTGTGTTTTCGACAAGTATTTTACGGAATTATGTGTGCGGGCAAGCATGTTGTTTTAAATGCCTAAAAATGTTAGAGTTTTCATTCAAATGTAGTGTCAAGCGTCGTGAAAGCGAGTTTGTGCTGTGACCTAAATAAATATTTTTTTATTCGTTATATATATATATATGCACATTATATGTAAGTATATGTATACATAAATATATATACATATAAATATATATCGATATGAACATACATATATTTTATATACACATTAATTATATATATGCATATTAATTTTATAAACACAAATATATATATATATATATATATATATATATATATATATATATATATATATATGTGTGTGTGTGTATAAATTTTTCTATATATGCGCGATACTTTTTGGAAATCGCCCAATATCGCTGATAGAATTAACATATTTAGTTGTAATGATGGTAAAAGCGTGAAATACATGTACATATGCAACAAAATAATATATATATATATATATATATATATATATATATATATATATATATATATATATATATATATAATTAGTGGAATTCTCTTCTGGAATATTCTAAATGTAGATTCTTTGAAATAATCAGGTACATCATATTCACCGCCCGACAAAACCCGACAATACCCAACAATCTTTCAAGCTATTAGCGTGGAAAAATTCAAGTTTAATTCTTTCATAAATTCATCAGATTATTTAAATTTGTACATTCTCTCTTCGTATCTTATCCATAACTTGTACAATATTGTAATTCATAAATTTATCATATTATTTGAATTTGGTTAATTATCACTTTTCACCTAATTTGTAATTTCTCTTAAATGTACATTCTTGGAAATATAATTACTACATCCTATTTACCACCAGACAAAAACAAAAAACTGCAACAGTCTTTGAAGCCATCAACAGAGATAATTAAAGATAAATTATTCCATGAATTCAAAAGATTGAGATTTAGACAATTCTCTCTTTGAACATAATCTGTAACTTCTAGAATATTGTAAATTTACATTCTTGGAAATAATACTACTACATCAAATCACCCCGTATATCCGGAAAACGTCCGTGCACGCCCAACAATGCCGAATAGTTGTTGAAGCTATCAACAGTGATAAATACTTGATTGAATATTCAATAACCTTGTCAGATAATTTAAATTTAGTCAATTATTTCTTTGTATTTATTCTGTAATTCCAAAAATATAGTAAATTTAAATTCTCAAAAATGTTGTTACTATATCCTATTTAACTGCTGAAACCGTGCAACAATCTTTGATGCAATCAAAAGTGATAAAGTATATATCTAATTCAACTAATCTACAAATTAATTACGTGCCGTCAATTCTCTCTATGTACGTAGTCTGTAAAATCTAGAATATTCTTGAACATATTACGACAGCATCATACTTACCGGCCGACAGGGACCGACAAAGAACGACAATTTTTCAACACATCATCAGTGACACAATCAAGTTTAGTTATTTCATAAATTCGTCATAGTATTTAAATATGGTAAAATGTATGGTTAATTCTTCTATAAATTCGTCAGATTACATAGATTTGTGCATAATTTTTAACTTTTAGAATATTTTAAACGTACATTTCTGGAAATATAAACTACTACATCCTATTTGTCAAACAATAACGCCCGACGACACACGACACTGGTTAACAATCTTTGAAGCAATAAAGCATTATAAATTCATGATAAATTCTACCATAATTCCGTCAGGTTACATAAATTAACTCTATTCTCTCTTTGTATCTAATCGGTAATCTAGAATATCGTAAATGTACATTTTAGGAAATATTGCTACGATATTCTATTTGCCGCCCGACAATGCCAAACAATTTTTGAAGCCACCAACAATGAGAAATTTAAGATTAATTCATGCATAAAAGTCTAGAATATTATAAATGTACATTCTTGGAAATATTAAAACTATTATTTTCCGCCCAAGAATGCCTGACTACGCCTGACAGTGCCTAACAATATTTGAAGCCGTCAACCATGCCATATTCTTTATTATTTCTTCCGTAATTTTGCCAGGTTACTTAAATTATGTCCATTAACTCTTTTTTCTTAATGTGTCACTTCTAGAATATCGTTAATGTACTTTCATTTAAATATTAGTACTACATCCTATTTACCACCGGACAACGCCCGACCACGCCCGACAATGGTGAATAATCATGGAAGCCATCACCTATGATAAATTCATAAACAATTTTTGCGTAAATTCGTCAGATTACATAAATGCTGGCAAGTGAAATCATTGAACATGATCTCTAACTTCTAGAATATTGCAAATGTACATTAATGGAAATATTACTACTACATCGTATTTGCCGACCGACAAATCACGAACATACCCGAAAACGCCTAAAAATCCGTGATGCCAATAACTATAATAAATTCATGGTTAATTCTTCTATAATTTCGCAAGATTACTAAAAAAACAATCAATTCTCTCTTTGTACAGAATACCTAACTTGTAGAATATCTTAAATACAAATACTTGGAAATAAGACTTCTGCACCTTATTTGCCGACTGAGAACACCGTACAAATCCCCAAATGCTGAGCAATCAGAATCATTGAAATCATCAGCCATAACTAAATACTTAATTAATTTTACCATAAATTCCTCAGATTAGTTAAATTTAGTCAATTTTAACTTTGTACCTAATCTGAAACTTCTAGAATATTGTAAATGTACATTCTTGGAAATATTACTCTTACATCATATTTGCTGCCCGACAATGCCCGACAATGCCCGACAACGCCCGAAAATGTAGAACATTATTTGAAGCCATCAACTCTATTAACTTCATGTTTAATTCTACCATAAAATCGTCAGAATGCATAAATTTATTCAATTCACTCTTTTTACAAAATCTGAAATGTCTAGAATGTTGTAAATATACATTCTTGAAAATATTATTACTACATGCTATTTGCCACCTGGCAACGCAAGTCATTGCCCGACAATCCGTAACAATCTTTGAAGGCATCAACAATAATAAATTCATGATTAATGATAATTCAAACTAGTCAGATTACTTATGTTTATTTAATTCTCTCTTTGTACATAATCTCTAACTTCTAGAATATTGTAAATATGCATTCTTTGAAATATTACTACTACATCCTGTTTCCTGCCTGACAAAGCACGTCAACGCCCAACAATCTTTGAAGCCATCAATAGTGTTAAATTAATGTTTCTGTATTCTCGTCAGATTATTTAACATCAGTCAATTCTTTCTTTGTTCATAGTAACTTCTTGAATACTGTAAATTTACATTCTTGGAAATATTACTATTTCATCCTATTTACCGCACGACTACAACAATACTAGAAGTCCCAACAATGATAAATTCATGTTTAATTCATCCATTAATTTGTCAGATTTTTGTAATTTATTCCTTCCTCTCTTTGTTGTTAATCTGTAAAATCTAGCGTATTGTAAATGTAACTTCATGGAAATATTAATAATACATCCTTTTTACCGCCAGATAAAGTCTGACATCGCACAGAAGTTTTTCAATCCATCAATAGTGAAAGTTAATATTTAATTAATCCATAAACTCGTCACATTTTTCTAAAATTTGTTCAGTTCTCTCTTTGGTCCTAATCTGAAACATCTAGTATATTGTAGATGCACATTCTCGGTAATATGACCGCTAGCTCTTATTTACTACCAGACAACGGCAATAGTCTTTTAAGCCTCCAACAGTTATTAAATGAAGGTAAATCTTCCATAAATTCGGCACATTAGTTAATTTTATCTTTGTATCTAATCCCTAATTTCAAGAATATTCTAAATGTACTTTCTTGGAAATATTTTTACTACCTGTTATTTAACGCCCAACAACCTTTGAACCCATCAACAGTTAAAAACTCATATTTAAATCATCTATATATTTAATATTTCTCAAGATTAATTCGTCAGATTACTTAAATTTAGTCAATTCTCTCTTTGCACCAAATCTATAACATTTAAATAGGTACCTCCACGAAATCGCTAAAAAAAAGAGCATAGTCTGAAGAAAAAGACGCCAAACTTTATGAAAACAAAATTTTATCGTCTAAATACTTATGATCTTATGAAGAGGAAAGACCAAAGTTTATTTAATTATTTTTAAAAAAATTTCCTTCTTTTTAGAACATTCTAAATTTTGATTAAAAAACCTTGTTTCTCTTTGTACCAACCGCTACTAGTAAATAACATAGATAATTCTTAGCACGTTTTTTTTTTTTTGCTTTTTTTTTTTTTTTTTTGTATTACACACATTCATTTGGAAAATCTTGCAAAAATAATTGTTGGATGTTAATCAAACTTTCAGAAACTATTCACAGTTGATCGATATTATTATAAATATATTTTTTTTTATTAAAGTCATGGCAGAAATATTATTTTTTTTATATTTATTAACACCCCCATAACTAATTTTATGAAAAACTCTAGAAATTCGAGCGCATCAATTTTAGTAATTACAATATTAAAAAGCACAAGTTTTGAAGAATGCAAATCATGTTTTTGTTTTTTTTAATTGGATCCGCAGTACCTGAAAATCAGCTCCGAATTGTAACATACAAAACTCAATAAAACAAAGATACTATTTAATTTCAAATGATTTTATTTGTTTTTAGTTGTTTTTATGAATATGGACAATATTTTCTGAAAGTAAAAATATTTTTCAATGAAAATTGAATATCTAATACAATTAATTGTTATTTCTTTAATTATAATAGATTTTTACGTTAAGTTTTTTAAAAAATATTATAAAATTAGTTAAAAGCCACGTCAATTTTTCTAAGTGTCCTTATGAGATTGTCATTGTCTAGCGCTTTGAAAATTGTATCATTTGGACCAATCAGAAGATCCGCAGTAATTAAGAAAGGTAATTTTGTGTTTATAATCGGGCGGTAATTATAAAGTACGGAAAACCATCCAGAATGCAATTAAGTTGCTTTATCTGAGTTCAGCAGTGTTCCCCGCTGTTAAGGCCTTTACTTTTGAGAAACACGTATGGAGAAGTTAATTTGATCTTTCAATTTCAATTGAGAAGGGTACCTATAAGTATCATCTTTTAAAATTTAACTACTGCTAAACTTTAATTTATATGATCTTATTTTTATATTAATCTCAGTTATGACATTTTTCCATAAATGAAATATCAAAATTAATAATAAAATGAATGGAAATACAAATAACACAGTAAAATGTAATAAATGTACATAAAATTATAGTATTTTATGTACACTTCTGATAAAATTTCATAAGATAGGTACTTATAAATTAATTAGATACCTTTCTTATGAAATTTAATCTTACTCTTAACAGTCTTACTTTTTAATTTCTTGATAATATATTTTACATAAAGCATCGTAAACGTAAATATGAAAGCTAAGTACAAAAAAAAATATATTTAAAATTAGAGCGCTGAAAGTATTCCTTAAAAGTAACGAGGTAAATAATTTGTTCACTTAAATCTAAATAATTTCACTTCCTTCCATCCGTAGAAGGAATTATCCTACAGTAACCTATCTAAACGTCATGAAAATGTCTTTCGTCACCTGTTAAGTGACGCGAAAGGTTATGCCCTGCTTTGATTTATTTTCAAATTAGATTTTTTCGGCGCAGAAGCTAAGTTAAACTTGGTTCAAAATATTTTAAATAAACATTATAATTTCTGATTCTATTAAAATACGTTTTGAAAAAATGATAATTGATTTTTAAAAGAATATCAAAGTGAGATTTTCATCTTTTTTATAAAATGGAAAAAAATGATTGAAAATGATGGATTATCTCTCGCTTTTTTTTTTTTTTTTTAAAAAAAAAACAATATTTTTAACGGAAATTTCGGACATGCTAGGAACAATTAAAAATGTAAAAAAAATACCCCCTAAAATACTTTGATCTTTCTTCTTTAATAATAATATGAACATTAGACGATAAAAGTTTGTTTTCGTCAAGTTCGGCGTCTTTTTCATCATGCTATGCTCTTTTTGTTTACATTTCGGAGAGGTACCTACATTTAATATAATGCAATTGTACATTCTCGGAAATATAACTACTGCATCCTATTTACAATGCCCATCAATGCACAGCAACGCACAAACATCTCTGAAGCCATAAGCAGCGATATATTCAAGTTTAATTCTTTCATAAATTCGACATAAATATTTTAATTTAGTCAATTCTCGGATTGTACCTAATCTGTAACTTCTAGAATAATATCAATGTACATTCTTTGACATATCACCATCACTTTCTATTCAGCACCCGAAAATGCTCAACAATCTTTGAAGCCATCAACAGAAATAAATTCATGATTAATTCGACCATAATTTCGTTACTTTATTTAAATTTAGTCAATTCTCTTTTTGTACCTAATCTATAACTTCTTGAAATATTGATAGTGCGCATTCTCGGCAATATTAGTAAATATAACTTATTTACCCCTCCCGCCCGACAACGACCGACAAACTTTGAAGACATCAACAGTGGTAAATGTATTTTAATTATTCCATAATTCTGTCATATTATTTACATTTAATAAGTTCTCCCTTCTCTGTTTGTACCTAATCTATAGCTTCTAGAGTATTGTAAATTTACATTCATAGTCATTCTACATCGTATTGGTAGACCGACATCATCCGACAAAAGCCCTTTAAGGCCATCAACAGTGATAGATGCAAATTTAATTCCTCTATAAATTCGTGCGATATATATATATATATATATATATATATATATATATATATATATAGAGAGAGAGAGAGAGAGAGATAGATAGATAGATAGATAGATAGATAGATAGATAGATCTATATCTATCTATGCATATATATATATATATATATAAATCTTCTGCAAACCCCTGCATCTTAGTGGCTTCCCGTCTTGCTCGGGGCGTAATGCTTATATATATATATATATATAACTATGAACCTAAAGAGCCAGGCAAACCTGGCTCTTTAGGTTCATATTTAGATTTGCTCTACTTATCGAGCACTTTGCTTAGTTATTTTTATTTTACTCGTGTCGGAGGTTTTCTTCTTTGGACTCCGAGCTTGGTTTCTGGTCGATTTTTTTTACCTGAATTACATGTTCTTAGTTCTTTCTTTTTTTATTCCTTATTTTTCCTTTGGTATTGGTTTGTTCATTTACAAGCCAAAACACCTAAGGTTTTTCCGGACGAGTATACTTGCTTAAATTTATAAGATTATTATTATTATTATTATATATATATATATATATATATATATATATATATATATATATACACACGCACGTGTGTGTGTGTGTGTGTGTGTTTGTACAAGGGTAGGTTAAAATGTTTGTTAGGATTTTGTGATGCAAGACGTATGGAATCTCCTGAATGCATTAATTTGAACTCTTCTTAATAACTACATTGTTTACAGTTCAGGTGGAAACCTGAACTGTAAACTGTATGTTTAAAAATGTCTTTTCATCCTGTTTGTCAGAAAAATTTACCAACTGCAGACATAGCGTTATCTTCACGGTGATACTTGTTCCCACCAATTTTTTTTCATCTTGGAGAATAGATTTATATTTTGATGAGAATCGAGAGCAGCAGTGTCAAGAATTTTCTTTTTAACTCAGTTACTTTGTCTTTTAATATGGCAATCTTTCTGAGAAATTGTGGTGTACAAGATCCCGTTTGTGTTCATATATAGGTTTTGTTTAAGTTGTACAATTTTTTCCAATATTTTGTGTATAGAATTTCTGGGAATCTTTTTGATATATAATTGCCTCAGAATTATTATTGTTATGGGTATTTTTGTACTGATCATATCCATAACAGTTTTGAATATCGCTGTAATTATTTTGATGTTGCCAAATTGATAAATTGTTTTATATAGTAGATGTTATGGAGTCAGTAGGTAGTATTATGTGTCTATTTTATTATCTTGCTTTTGCCTGTTTATAATGCTGTTACCTTTATTATGATCATATATTTTATATGACTTTCTCTTAACATTGAAATAATATGGATACCCGACATTTTTTTAAAGTCTTTTCTATGTATATTCAAAAACCTCTAATATTCTCATTATTTTACGCACACACATATACATATATAAGTGTGTGTGTGTATTTAGGTACCAAATTCTATATTAGTCATGTCTGAATGAATAAATTACATTATGTCCGCTTTTTTAAATTAAAATCCGTTCATAATCACGAATAACAGTCCATGTATTGATGTTAAAGGATAAGAGAAATGTGCTATAGCTATTTAAATTTATTTTATTATAATTTCCCAAGTACTTTCGATCTTCTTCCAAGATCATCTTCATGGGTGCAAGTAGTTCATTAGTACAAGTATTTATAATTATAATGGCTATTTTTTTGACATTCTAATGAACGCTCAGCACATTTCCAAACGTTTTGCATTTAAAAGCATAATGAAAGACATTACGGTAATGGATAACAGCACACAGCTTTGTATAAATACTTGTACTAATGAAGAACATATAGTTTTGTATTACTTGCACCCCTGAAGATGACGTGAAAGAAGATGGAAAGTACTTGGGAAATGAAAATAAAAGTAATTTCAATAGCTATAGAATATTTCTCTCATCCTTTAACATCAATACACGGAAGGTTATTCGTGAGTATGAACGGAGTTTGTTAAAAATTAACAGATAATATCTGTAATTTATTCAATCAGATATATGTGTGTGTGTTTGTTTGTGTGTATGTGTGTCAAAGATGACTGACAAATATCTGCGATTATGATTTCTATTTAATTTTCCTTCTCTTTGTACAATATTTTTTTTTGTTTTTTTTTAATACAGTGTGTGAAAACTGGCCAAATGTTGTGCATATTCGAGCACTTTCGGTTATTGTTTTAGATATTTTTAGGGAATTGTTTTTTTTTTTTTAATTATTTTTAACTGAATGTTTGTTTTTATGTATGTGTCTGAATTTATAGGAATGTTTTATTTTACAAACATAGTCATCACATTGTAGGCGTATTCGTAGTTAATATTATTGAGTGTTGGGTTTTCTTCGAAATAAGTATATTATAAGAACAACACTCAAAACCGCTACTAAAGAATTAAAAACCAATTCTAATATCACCAGATGAGTCGACAAAACCAACACGCAAGTAATTTTAGACAAAGCGGATTATTATAAAAAAAATGCAAGAAATCATCGATTTCCGAATATAAATCCCACGGAGACCCTAAAAAGATCCGTCAACAAACTTATAACATGAAACAATGCCGATGTAGATTCCTTGAAAATCGACAAAATCATCGGAGATTGCCAACCAGGATACATATACGGAAATATTAAAATACATAAAACCAGATAACCACTACGACATATAATTTCACTGATCCCAACACCGAGCTGTCAAAATTCCTTCGTGATATCATTGTTCTATAGCTACCTACCAATTATAGTATCAAATCAACTCCTGAATTCTTCCAAATTCCAACACCTATACACCCAAACCAATGTCTTTTCGAGTCACTAGATGCTGCGAATTTATTTACAAACTTCTCTGGCAAGGGAACCATCGACATCATCCTTAACTCTGTGTATAAAAATTCATCACGAAATCAGACATCATGAAAGAATATTGCATTCCTGCACAGCTAAAGTCCCTTTCTACGACCATGATTGAAATATTTCCCACATACTAATAGAAAATACACTCGGTCCGTCCTTCTACAACTACTAATATCCCACGTTAAAAAAACGATATTTAAGTAACTAAACCCAAAATATATGTCCGTTATGTAGACGATATTTTTGTCTTAGCGAAAAACAAACAAGAAATTGATAATCTCTAAGCCTCATTCGGAGAATACTTTACTTATGAACTTAGCCAAAATATTAAAATTCCATTCATCCCATGTTCACGTAGATTGCAGTAATAATACAATCACGATTTCATTATACAAAAATGCCATGAGCAGAAATTCTTAACACCTTAATTAAGGAAAGAACACGGGAAATTAAACCTGTCGTCCCTTTTTCCTGAAAGAACTCAACAATATGAAACAGAGGTTCATTAACATTGTTTTTCCTAACTACCTCATCGACCACACAAACATGTGATAAAAAATCCAAATACCTGTTCTCTGAGAAATACTATAAAGACATAGACAACCTCAGTCGACCAGAACAAGAAAATTAAATTATCTATTACAAAAATTTTAAACAGTCAATCCTATCATCAAAAATAACAACACACCAGCAAAATCAAAACTACAAAGAATCAATATTATTTACGAGTTCAAATGCTACTTAAGGAACTGTGTCTCTGATCAAACCAAACCCAGAAATAATTAGATTGGTCATGTTACTACGTGCCTATCCAAACGACTCACGTTTTTGCATACCCAACCATAGTTCAATTAGGACTCATTTGAACACACACGGAAACGTACCAAACGCCATCGAAAACATATACGAGTAGAAAATACAAGCATAATAGCACCATCCACATGTAAAGAAAATAGTAAAAATAATGGAAATAATAAAAAAAAGGAAAAGCCAACACTCAGTAATATTATCTACGAACCCTGCCACAATCTGCTGACTGAGTTTAGAAAATAAATCATTCTTATAACACCAGACACATACATAAAAATCCGCATATTCATGTAAAAATAAAAAATATAAATCGTTCTTGATAATAGCTAAAAGAATAGCCGAGAGCACTCAGATATTAAGAAATTTTGGACAGTTTTTACACACTTTGTGTACACAAAAAGGCGAAACATGTACGGACAGGGAAAAAATAAATATATTAATTGCAGTAACTGGTCAATCGTCTTTAACGAAACATGTATAAGAGTATGCTGCTCAATTACACAATATGTTCCCTTTCGTGGGGTGAGCACTATTGGAAGAAAGGAAATTATTTGGATGTTGCTGATGATTAATGCTAGGCTTTTTGGTATGAATTGAGCCCTCTGGTAGTTGTTAATGCATATACCTTGTATATAATGAGTTAAAAACTGCCTTCATTCCTATCGTTCACTGATGGCCTATGGGTGAGAGTCTCCGAGTGAATCAAATCGGTCGGGTTTCCAGGCTTGAAGCAATCACACTGCTGGGCTGTGATACAGCTAAGCAGTCCACTTGTGGATGACTTTATATATATATATATATATATATATATATATATATATATATATATATATATAGTGGGGGGGGATCGGCAGGTTCTGATTAAAAGCTGGTAGTTGTATAATTTAATTATTAATATCTTTACTGTTCTATAATAATGGTACCAGTCCCTTTATTTACGGTAATAATAAAATAAAATGCATAACTATAAATTAAATATGATATAAACATTTCTATCTATAAACGGCAGGATGTGTGTGTGTGTGTGTGTGTGTGTGTGTGTGTGTGTGTGTGTAACGAATGCACGGCCGCAATTATCGACGGATTTACACCAAAATTTACATGCATATGCTCCAAGATAGCGAGAAGGCAAAGACTGACTTTGCATTTCCCAACTCCGATCGATAGTGGAAATAGTGGAAATAGTGGAAATAGTCGATTTTTTGCTGCTTCTACGGCGGTTTTCATGTAGCTTGCGGCCATTTTGTACTGGCCAGAGTAAGAATCAATAGCTGACTGCCACGAATAGGCAGGAAGATTCTATTGGCCAGCGTGAGAGCCAACAGCTGACTGACACGAATGTTAACTAGCATGCTAGCATGCAAAAAAAAAAAATATTCGAAAGCTGTATTCGGCAGCTTTGAGGAAAAGTGGGAAAAATTTAAATCTGCATGGCACTTTACTCCAATTGGCTGATTCGCTCGCTTAAACTCAACGTTGATTTTGATTCCATAGAACTGGGTTGTGTGTGAAAAAGTATTTGTTCTTAACATTCTTTTTTCATTTGGTTTTTCCAGTTACGAGTCCTTTTTTGAAGCTGATCGTTTTGTGTTCATTTTGTTTACATCTTTTTTCGTAACAGATTTAATGTTTAGTATAGAGCTTAGAAAAAATTAGCAGTGTGAGATAGGCAGGAAGTAAGGCATGTAGCAACATCAGCACGGCAAAGGGCACTCCTTTAAATGCAAGGAAGGGCAAAAATAATTTAAATCAAGTGATAGCGATTCCTGTATGAATCGTACGCTTTTTGAATCAAGCACGGGCAACGCCGGGCCAAGCTGCTAGTCTAATATATAGTTGCAAACATAATACAAAGTTACACACATTATTATCACCCCCCATATATATATATATATATATATATATATATATATATATATATATATATATATATATATATATACATCCCACAGTTATGGTAACGGTGTACATATAAAATGTGTTTATTTTATTTAAATTACAATTGCATATTTATTATTATACAAACGTCGAAGTAGGTAACAGTTTTCTAAATGGATGTCAGATGTGGCACACGGCAGATATTATTAAGCACTCGTGAGGAATGAACTCACTACACAGTTGTAATTCATTTAGCAAGACGAGCATGCTATCCATTATATCACGTGAGAGTGCTCAATAAATGATTTTCTAATCGGAGTTTAGATATGGCACAAGGCTGAATGTGACGAGCACCCAGTGAAGATCGAACTCATTTCTCAATTATAACTGATCTAGCGAGACAACCTTGATGACCATTACATCACGTCAAAACACCGAATGATTTTTAAATGTCGTTTCGATACGGTATAGGGCCAATATTATGGGGTTCTCTCTGATAATCACACTCACTTCTCAGTCGTAATTTATACAAGAGATGTTTTATAACTATTACACCACGTCGAAGGCTCCCAAAATATATCAATAAAACATCTTTCATCGATTCTCAAATCATTATACCCATATTATACAAACAACTGTTTCTCGTGTCGACTGGTAACATTTAAGTTAAATATTACGATAAACTTTTCTATAAGGCGCCCTATAATGATGGAAGCCATTTTTAGATGCAAGTATTTTGGCTTATCGATACAGAGTACCAAATATATTTATTATATAAATACCATACAAGTGGTACCAGGAGGTGGTGTAATGGTTAGTAAGCTTGTCTCGAAAGAACCATTGCGACTGAGTAGTGAGTTGGATCCTCACTGGGTGTCCCAAACTTTCGGCCTTGGAAAATCACTATAAATGATATACGAGAATCCAATATGCTATAATAGATTTTGTTGGATATTACATCCTTGAGGTGGTCATCCTACGGACGTTTTTAACAGCACGCAGTATCACATTCCGGGATATTTTCTGTCGCTTTCCAAAATTATGTCGGAAATTTTGGGGGGATTCAATGAGAGATGTTTGGCTGCTGAAGTATGATTCCACAACGTATGGAATTTCTTTTGGAGTCCATGATATGATGAGGTTCCACCGACAGCAAAAGAGATATCAGATACTGTAGGAAATAGAAAATCTTTTAGTATATAAGTTATGTAATAAATTTATTTGGTACTCTCTGCCATTTCATAATTCAAGAAACTTGCATTTAAAATGCGTCCTCTTATTTTGAGATTCGCTGGATTAAAAGGAGATGCCAGCGATTAACCCTTCTGTAATACATTAATACCCCGTTGGATAACGTTAAATCTAAGGGTAAAATCTTTTTAGATATCACCTTCATGTTGAGACAAGATCTGTAATTGATATCCGAGAATGTATTAAGACATGATTCTTTGATTCGGTTCTTCTAAAAGTCGACTATAGTCGCCGAAGTCTTCCGCAGGATAAAATAAATCGTCATTGAAGGATTTTATAACACACAGTTCGAGAAGTATCTAAGATAGAATTACAATCTGCTACGTTTTACAAATAGAGTCGCAAGTCTTTCAGATTTTGTGATATTGTTATCGTGTTTCTTTAGAGTAACCCTTGTTTCATCGAATAGGATTTCCCCTGGTTGCTTAAACTCTGAGTTCGAATAGCCAGCTGATTTCGTTAAGAAGATTAGCTGCTGACTTGGATCTAGTTTCTAAATATTGATCTTCAATCCAGAAGTTTGTAATCAGTTTGTCATCGGTAGAAGATAATCAATGGTAGCAGTGGAAACAGACGTGTTATTACATATGTGAGTAGAATTCTGGTTGAGTCAGAAATAAGCAATTAAATATAATTTTATCTATCTATCTATCTATCTACTACACCCATGTATATATCTATATAGGTCTGGAAATATATATTTATTTCGGTTAACAATATCTATCTATCTATCTATCTATCTATCTATCTATCTATCTATCTATCTCTGTCTGCCTGTCTAACCAGTTGTTTCTATCTATCTATCTATCTATCTATCTATCTGTCTAAGTCAGTCTTTTTATATCTAAGTCAGTCTTTGTATATCTATCTATCTATCTATCTATCTATCTATCTATCTATCTATCTATCTATCTATCTATCTATCATATAATCGTTTTTATTATCTATCTATCTATCTACCTATCTATCTATCATCTAATAGTTTTTATTATCTATCTATCTATCTATCTATCTATTTTTATGGTTTCTCTAGTTTTCTTCGGCTTATAAGGATCGAACAATTCAGATCCTAGAACCAAATAGCCAGATTACCGACACATGTGATTGAATTAAACCGGTGAAGTCTTGTGCAAAAGCATCAACAGTTTTCGGAAGAACTGAATATAGATTAATGGTGCACAAGTGTGCATCAAAGTCTTGAAATCTCTCCTGAGGTTTTGAATTCAGTGCCGTTGTTAACCTATAGTGGTTGGCAACCAAGGCTAAAGACACCAGTTTATCTTATTATTTAACCCATAACTGTGAGGAGACAAAATGCATTAACACATTTGCTAAAGAGATTTGCGCATAACGAACTTGATTGGAATGAGAATTGGTCTCCCTGATTTCTCTTTCGGGCCCCGCTATCCATTACACTATCTGCGCCTTCATCCAACCATCTACCTGCCTACACACACACACACACACAATACACACACACATCACACACACAATAGACACACACACACACATACACCCGCGCACGCGCACGCGCATGCGCACGCGCACTGTCGCCGATGGGTGTTGACCTTAATGTCCACTTTTATAATTATATATATAACAGGCAAATTGATGACAAGATGGAAGACTGAGTACGGAGGCTTTACATTTTAGCTTCTTCGGGAATGTTAACATTGGAGTTTGAAATAAAACAAACATTTGATTCAGTTTACATCAAAACGTTTAAAACAGTGGAACGTTCAACATTGAAATTTAAATTTAATGTCTAAGTATACATAATGAGTGGAAACAGTCTTTGTTGTATTTTTCATCAATCTCATTTCTCTGTTTTTTCATAGAGTCGTTGATTTAAGCCTTGGATAATATAAAGCCAAAAAAATGTACTTATCTTCAGTTGTGTTTTACGAATTCCAGTGAATAAATAAGGCGGTATTCTTTTCAAAGGAAGAGATTCTTATCATATAAACGAATTACATGATCAAAAATTCCCAAAAGAACAGAGAAGGGAAAGAATCTTCATTGCATGATCAGATTAACTAACTGGGAGATAAATAATTTTACGACAGTTCGAAAAGTCTTTATAGTGGTATCTAGAAAAGTTAGTTCACTCTCGTGTTAGACAATTCTTCCCGCCAAAATCTATCTTACCCATTTATAAGACTATCATTCATCTTTGAATCGAATATTGCTGCCCCATCTGGTTTCGTGCTATATATATATTTAGAGATTCTTGATAAAATCCAAAGATGAATCTGCACCTTTGTCGGTTCTGAGTTGGCATCTCGGCTCCAGACACATTTTCATCGTTATTGAGTCCCTGTGAGTTTTCTATAAATATTGTCACAATAATTATCCTATAGACGTTCCCTCTATGATACCCCGTCTTTGCTAATTGAAGCGCTATACTAGAGTGGCATGTCTCACCATTTTAGTTATATGTAACCGTATGTTCTATGCTTACAGTTTCTTTTCTCCTACTCCCACCTAGTGGAACTCTCTTCCATCTTCTTACTTTCTACTCAATTTTGATCTTTAAGAATTTAAATGCAATGTCAATCGGTATTTTCTTTCTTAATTTCTGTTATTCATTGTTGTCTCTCCCTAATAATGATTTTCTTTTTCTCATATTCTTTCACACACCCCTTGCGTCTTAATGGCACTATTAGCTTGATTAGGGTGAAATTATCAATTAAATAAAATGTAGCTATAGTTCTCAAAATAAGCTACACTTCAAATCCAAATAGATTTAAAAAAAAAAAAAAAAAAAGAGGCTGGAATAAACGAAGTGGATGGATATTTGTTATAATTTTCAAAAATATCTTTTTAGAATTTTCAGTAATGAAACGATTTTATCTGAAATGCTTTTAACTTCAATGGATAATTTTAATGAGAAATTCTCTAAATATTTTATAAAAGTTGCAGAAAAGGCGTCGAAAAACGATGCCCCGGAGGGATTTTTCTCCCCAAAATTATAATCGTCTGAGTCTGTCTTTGGCATACTGTATATATAAATTTGAAAATGGTACTGAAGTATATACCGCCAACAATGGGTGCTTTTGAAAGAGGAAATAAAAATGGAGCAGTAATCACGTGCTTTGGTTAAACCGATAAGGATTTAGCAACGAACAAGAATCCAATGAGTCTATGGCTTTTATTTTCACAATTAACTCTCGAAATGCAGATGAATCATGGGAACGTTTAAAGCGAAGATTGAGAATTATAATGACGTCTAGTTCAAACACGGTGCCCGAGATGACTGATCATTGTTAACTGAAACATAATTTTTCTTAATTTTGATCGGACAAGCGTCAATGAATACAGGGATTATTGAAAATCTGTGTTTTGATGAGTCTCTTTATCAAATGATCAAAGCAGTTTATAGTGGGTTATTAGTTATAGTGAAGCGTTTGAGTGATGAAACAGATTAGTTTCATTTGGCCTTGTTAGTTAGATAGCTTCCCCCCATAAGAGGGGGATAAAGCAAGAAAGTCAAATTCTAAAGTGAAACAACAAATTTATATACATATAAATCAATATAGGTCTTTACAAATAAAATTAATGTATTTTGGCTGATACAAGATCGTCAAAATTGTCGTAGCATTTCTTGCAAGAATGACTTCATGTGTTCGTAGGCAGGAACGTGTATGTGGATGTATGTATGTATGCATGGGCATTATCGTAGGATAAGAATGTCTTTGAAGTAATCGCTCAGTCTTAAAATGTTCGTTTATCAAGCATACAATAAGTGAGGGAGAAAGGTAGAGATAATAATCACGATCGCTTGACGTTTGTCAAAGGACGAGTTAATACGCTCGTCTCCTTCTCTCTGGTGACAGGCGACCTTCCCCGTCTTTTATTTTGTTTGTGGGGCTTGAAAAGGTCATTTGGGAATCCACACCTGGATATGATTCGGGTCTTTCCATTGGACGACGACAAACTTCGCGTCGGCTCGCGAAAAGAGAATTGAAGATTATTTGAATTTTCTTTTGAAATCTTTCCTAGTTTTCTATTGGCCGAAAAATATTTCGCATCGAGGTGTGAAGTTTCACGAGTTTTGTTTTG
>OZ010581.1:120343021-120378021 GCA_963932145.1 Acanthosepion lycidas | reverse complement strand
TTCTAAAATCACAACGGTCCAAACCTTTATCTATAAATTGGACATTTTTGCAGTTACACGTTTTGGTCACTTCTGCTCTTACATCCGATATATATATATATATATATATATATATATATATATATATATATATATATATATATATATATATGGTGGAATGAATTGTTTCTGTGGGTGTGTTTACATGATATGTCCTAGAGAATAACCAATTCATGGGTCATTAATTGATACAAATTGATCACAGAGAAACAACATAAAAATCCCGCCCTCAGATGATATTCATTTCGCACACACTCCTATTGATTGCGGCCAGATATTTGAAAGCTTCGATAAATGATTCAGTCACGTAGAAATAATTGTTGTTATAAATATATTGCAACTAAATCACTTGATCTTTTCCTCTTTGTACACAGACACTATATTCTTTTTATGTACTATGTCCCTTGGGGACCAGATCAATTATGTCTCTCACAACTCCCCGTCTTCCGTTGCTCTAAGTAACCTCTGTCTCGTTAATCTTCCGCTTTGTTCCGCTTCGGCCATTCACTCAACTAAATATTTAAAGTAGCTTACCCGTTGCTCCACCCTGCATCTCTTGTTTTCTTTCTAATTCTGAATGTTAAATTCTACAAGCTCTTTTTTCTTATAATGTTCTCCAGTTACTAAGTGTAATTTATTTTTTAGTTCTTTGTTTTTATTTTGTTTAAAATATACTCGTTTCTCGCATTTTATATCCATTCTTTGGAAGGAAAATTACATCTTTATCATCACAAGTCTTTTATTAATCTTTGGGAAGATTGTTCAGTCTTCCCTTATATGTAAGTGATTTGAAATTATACTTTTTCTTAATTCTTTACTTAGTTTCTGATTGGTATCTTTTCTTTGGTCTTTGGCTCTTCAGATTTATGAAGGACATTTGCTACCGTCAGTTACCACAATACCCAGAAAGTTATATCTCTCTGTCTGTTGATTTTAAAATCATTAGCTAACTGACAATTAATATCTTGAGTTGTCTGTTCTGCTGACAGACATACATACAGCATTCTTAAGCTAATAATTAATTCCTTCGTTTCGCCGTAACTTATGTAAGTATTCTTTCAGTTTTGTTTTTGAACCAGTCAATTATAATATCATTCGCGTATCTTATGCTGTTAAAATGAGCTCTGCCATTAATAAATCCAGTTAGAACGTCTGGTTCTCTTTGGCTTGCATGGCTGTTTATGTTAGATTCAATGAGAAAACGCAAATGTTTTATATCTGTCTATTTTCGTGTACTAATACAACTCGTTCTGTATCAACATACAAGCAGTTAAGGGTACGGATTATTTTCATATTTTCACATATAAATCAAACAGTCCTAGCGTTAAAGGAAATCTTTCTGTAGTAATTTATCAAATGCACGCTACGGATCGGTTAGCGTAAATTATATGTTTTATATGTAGTTAACATACAACTAAATTGATAGATTGTTTTACGGCTTATAAACCTTTTGCAGTTTATTCAAAACCAGAAAAAAAACATTCATATTATGGGATTTTTTCGAGATAATACTAATACAAGTCATACTAATTAATCTACAGCCTGAGGGGAAAAAACTGTTTATTCATACCTCTCCAAAGAGTATTTGCTCGTAAGCGAATATAACGAGCTCGAGTGGAATTCGAACTCGATTCTCCGAGCTCAAATTCCGAGCCGCTATTCATTACAACAACTGCACATCAAATCTTACGCCATCACCCATCTAGATAAAGACCAGGCTTGACGTTGATTAACTTAGATGATCGTATGATATGACCGTAGACAGAAAATAACATACTTACAAAAAACTTAGAGTGAATGGTAATTTTATAAGCGTATATTAGATATGGTACAATATCAAAATTAAGGTGTACCGAGTAAAGATCGAACTCACTATTCAGCCATAATAAATCTAGCGAGACGGGTTTGCTAACAATTACACAATGTCGAATTGGCGAAATGGTTGCCGACCAAGTTCCACAAAGACAATGTTGGATAGTAAAGTGAATGGAGATAATCAAGGCAAGAAAATGCAGGACGTTGTGGAGAGCTATACACTCTCTTTATATGGAATATTAAAGAAAGTTTTATGTTTGGTTTATGTCTCTGGGTAGTAGCAGTTATAGCAGTTCTCTGCGTTACATTTAACAAACGATTTTTCTAACCAATGCCCTTATGTTCGCCAATTGTTCGCTATTTATATATTGTCTCTAATTTGCATACAATACTACACCTCCATGAATCGAAGAGGTCGTATACCCTTGTTTTCCTTTTACTATTCCTGATTACTTTCGTATTGTGTGGTTCTTCCTCTTGTCTTTCTTGTTTTCTCTTTAATGGTGATCTCGGTCTGTCTTCTTCATACTCGTCTGTCTTTTCATTCTTAGTTTGTTTTGTTTTTCAGTTCCTGCAATGATTCACTTTTGTAACTTTTCTGTCTCTTTTTCTTGATATTCATTTCTCGTCATCCAGTTCAGTTCTGCTTCTGAATTGATCTGCACGTGCTATTATATTTTGTCCCTTTTTCTCAAGTATAGCCATATTGTGTCCTTTTTGTATCATGAAATTTGCTTCTCCTGGATTAGACTGTTTATTCCTTCTATACCAAACCTTTTCTGTTGTTGAAAAAGACATAATTATAGCGGCTCTGATTCGTATTCCCATTAATGCCGAAGAGTTCAGTTTTCTTCCCGCATTGGGAATGGGTCCGTAACAGAGGAACATTTTTGGTAGATATGCTTCTATGCTTTCATTAAATGGTGAGGATGACTGTAATCCCATTTTTACCGTGTACCATTCTTTCGCAATGCCATTAGATTGTGGGATGTATCCAATCTGTTTTAACCACGCACATAAGTTCTCATCACTAAATTCGGGCGCATTGCCGCTGACTATTGTCTTGGGGTACTCCATTCCTTGAAAATATAGTTCTTAGTACTTGCTTTATTATGGTGGTTTTTCTCTTTTACTCTGACAACCTTTATCCTGAATATGAGTCCACTAATACTAAGAACAAACCACTATTTTTGATACGTGCGCGATCCATATTGACCTTAACCCTTGTCTTTTTCTTGGGCCATGAGTGAATTCCTGCTTGCTTGAAGATTTTTTTTATTTCCACATATTTTGGGCGTCTCTTAATGAATTCCTTTACATATTTTGATATCCTGGTCACCAGGCTTGTAACTTTAGTCTTTTTTGCATTGCTGTTATACCGCAATGCACGTCATCATTTACTCCTTTTAAAATGTCTCTTCCTAGTATTTGTGGAGCTACTATTAAATCCCCATTGCATATTATGCCATTTTCTACGCTTAGTTTGTGGTTTGTTTCTTTAAAGGGTCGTTCTACCATCAAACATTTGCTCCATATATTATTTTTTATTCTCTCTACTATTCTGCTTAATATTGGGCCTTGCTTTATTTCTATTTTGAATCTAGTTAGAAGAACGTCCGTTTCTACCCAGTGCATTATTTTATGTTCAGCATTTTCCTGTTTTTCTTCTGATTTATTTTTTAACTGTAATCTTAATAAAACATTTACTAGAGCAATAGTGCTTCTTTTTATTTATACTATGTCCAAATTAAATACCATGATCCTCATCGCCCATCATAAAATCCTTGACGATGTGACATTTGGCAATTCTTTTCTCGGGTTAAATATGAATTCCAATGGTTTGTGGTCCGATTTTGATAAGAATTCTTATCTCCCAAAACGTTTCATACCCTTTCCATACTCCATACAATCGCTACTGCTTCTTTTTGAACATTCGAGTAGTTAGTTTCTGATGAAGTTAACCTTCTTGGTATGTACATGATTGGGTCTTCTTCTTGTGATAGAACAGCAGCAATCGACTTTTCACTCGCGTCTGTGGTTAACGTTACTTCTTTTTGTGGATCAAAAACTTTCATTATTGTTTTATTCCTCAGTATTTTCTTTTAGTGTTTCAAAAGTGACTGTTTGCTTTTGTGTCCAGTTAAATTCATTGTTTCTTTTTGCGTAATTTTGCAAATAACTCTATTATGTGGCTGTTTCTTGGTATGTATTTACTGTAAAATTTTATTAGCCCCAACAAAGATTCTAATTATTTTTTTTATTTATTGGAGCATCTATCTCCGTTATTTTCTTTGTGTTGTGAGACCGTAACATACCTACAATATGGACTCTTCCAGGACTATATAAAGTATGCGATATAACACTCTAGGAGGAGGATCAGAGAGAGAGAGAGAGAGAGAGAGAGAGAGAGAGAGAGAGAGAGAGAGAGAGTATTCTAATACTGTAGTATCAGCCGCGTACGATGACCAATATTGGACACTAGCACATAGTAAGCTCCCCTTACACTTACACTATCTTTGTAACCTTTTTGTTTAATATATCTTTCTTACCTCGAATCCGTGTTCTGTGTTTTCCTTCCGTGGTCCCGACTTTGGGCCCACATCACTTTGTTATTCTATCGTCGGGTGATATGCCATATTTTGATATTTGTTATCCTAAATATGCTCTCTTCTTATAGTCAAAATTGCATTTGTCTGTGTTTACAGTCAGGCTTACCTTTTTTAATCATATCATCATGGTATAATATTTTGTGGGTTTTTTTTTTCTAATAAGACTCTTTCAATTGAAAAATATGACTCGAATCTTTATCTCAGACGGTAGATGAGTCCATCCTTGTAAGCATATGGGGGTGTTTAACGTAGTGATTTCCTTGAATTTCTCGTCAATTTCTATTTGGTTTATGCAACCTTGAGGTCAACTTTTGCAAAGCGTTCTATTTTTGCTAACTTGTGGCCCAGAGTTTTGATATTTGGCAAAGAAAAAGAGTCCGAACTTATCTGGTAATTTACCACTATCTTTTAATCACCACATATCCTTAAATCTCCGTCAGGTTTCTTTATCGCTTCTGTCTGTGACGCCCAATTGCTACCACCTTCAGTTACTCTTTTTAGTATAACTTGTTTCATTTTTTTTTAGTTTGGCTACTACCAAAGATAGCATATGAATTGGAAATTTTATTGACTGTATATATTTTGTTTGATAATTTTCTTTTATTGGAATGCTTGCTTTTTAGCCTTTCAATAATCCTATTTCTTCTGCTGTTTCCATGGAATTGATTAGTCTTGCTCTATCTACTTTTAATACATTAATTCCTAGTAATCCGTGATCTTTTTGCATTCTACAACTGCAATGGGAATTACTTCAAAACACTTGTCGGTTTCAAAATGGCCTTGAAATGTAACCATTATTTTAATAGTCGTTCCATCAAATTGCTTTAATTGGATATTACTTTTTAAAATTTACGTTGTCCTAATGTTATCCAAAACTTTTAGGTATCTTCGTGACTAAATTCAGACGAATGATGCCATTCTGTCCAATAGAATGGTCATCTATAAAAGATCAAGATGAGGCCTATTTCACTTTCTCTTTTGTTCTTAATTCCATCCAAATCTTTGTGGGGGTGCTGAAGGATATTTTAGTTCAAGCTGCCGTATTGTACTTAAAATGACTATTATTTAAATAATAAATGATTTAATCCCTTCTATAATACAAAGAACCTTCTATTTTAATCTATTGTTTAATCAAGATAAGGCTTAAGAATCGCTCGTTAGAATGTTTCTAAAATAGATTGTGACAGGGGCGTACAGGGAAGGAGCCAAATATGCATATTATTATTATTATTGTTATTATTATTATTATTATTATTATAATTATTATTATTATTATTATTATTATTATTTCACAATGTTTTTCAACCAGTAAAATGCACAAGAGCGGGTTAGTGAGTAAACAGTGTTTACGTTCATATCACTGAGAAACACCAGTTTTCGTACTAGCAATGAAATTAAGCAACGTCGATCCTGGTCAGTAACTAGATGGGTAACCACTTGGGAATACCAAAGGTGTAAACTTCAATGTGCAGTGGGAGTAAGGATAACATCTCTGAATTGAAAATAGGAGATCCGCGTTCCAATTCCAGTCGATGTCATTATACTCATTTACATGCAAATAGCTATGGGAAACTTAGGAATGCACCTCATCTTCCCAAACCTATGGGTTAATTAGTAAGACATGTATCATTATTAGTTCCCAAAAACTCTCATAATCTTATAATCTAAAAGTAGCTTCTGACTTTAAATAACCAGCAAAAGTTTGATAAGCCGTAAAAACAAATCGACATGAGTAAGAGGGAAAGTTTATGTTGTTGTGTTGGGGAGATAACAATTAACATCAGACTTGAGCGAGTTAAGATCTGGGAAGAATGAATTTCGAAATCGGTTCAACAAAGGAGAAATTTTACTTGTTTTATACGAGGATCAATAATAAAATATTATGCTGATATATAGGGATATATATCGGTTCATTCTCGACTTGAACAGTTTAAGAGTGTTGTTATCGGGGAAGCATCTTCGCAGAAGTCTGTTATACAATATAGGAGCTCTTGGAACTAAGCAATCTCCATGGAACTCTGTAGCAATATTAGTCACGTTGAGGTCATGTTAAATTTAAAACCACTTGATATGGGACGTTTATTTTCGACTGATCGCTGTCAGAATTTGGAGTTAGCTTCAAAGTACAAGAAGGAGAGACAAAGACAAACAGAAGGAAGAAAGTAGGCCATGCAGAAAGACATTGACGACGGCGGCTGAATTATGAAAATCTGGTTTAATGCTAAAATTGTTTTGTTCTTCACTCGTGGATAACATTCTGCCACAAGCGTTTAACTTCAAGAAACTAAACCCTGTAAACGACCCAGGTGTCTGGTCTGATCTACAACGCAACACTTCAACTATGGAATATAAAGTTAATAAAAATATACTGATTCAGTGTAAGTAGCTCTGAAAGTCCAGAGTAGTCGAACCAAGGAAGGTAGTTTGCTCGAACATCAGCCATGGATAGGATAGCGTGAGGCACGAAATGTTTCCTTTATAGACAAGCGTTGGTACACTGAAAAATAATTAATAACTGAAAGTCTGCGGAAACTCTGTCGAGGCTGGAAAATGAGGATTAGGTAGCGCCGGTATTTCATTTTGTCTGCCTGAGCTCTTGTAAAGTTAGACCATAGCAGCAAGTTAGTTAGTGAAGGGGTAAAAGGAACCAAATATGTATGCAGTAACTTTCGAGATGTATCGTATATATGAGTTCCCCCTAAGGTCACGACTAGCATGAGTCCTTATAAGAATGTCTAGAATATAATTTGCACGGATATTACTGCAAGTTAGAATTGATTTAACACACCTGGGACGTTCTTCATTGGGGCATATGAAACTTTTCGGATATCTTCCTTATCTACGAAGTCACTTTAACAATGCAAAATTTGACTTTTTAAATCATTTCACCCCAAGCAAGCCAACTAAGATGCAAGGGCTTACTGAGTCTGAGAGAATGTGAAAATACATTATAAGGAGAGAGAAAAATAAACGACAAAGCATTACGTAGACATAAGATAGCGACTGGCATTGTGTTTATATTTTTGAAGATCAATATAGATCGGAAAGCAAGAAGCCAGAAGAGAGTTCCTTAAGTGAGAAGTGCTAGGGAAGAAACCGTTAACTTCGAATTTATGGTCCCATCTAAACATGGTTCTATATTGATTATATCTTTCTATATTTTTCCGATTTTGGCTATATCTGTTTTTTTTTGTTTTTTTTTGTTGTTTTGTTTTATTTTTTTGTTTTTTTATGTTAATTTCTCTTTTGTTTGTTTATGAGAGAAATACATAAAAAAAGCGAATTTAACATGAAATGTGAACGCGTATATATTCCGTTATATAATCCGTTACTTTCAGCTATTACAATGCATGATAGCCATTCAATCTGGAGATTTGCAGTCAAAATTGTGATTATAAATAATATGCATGATATAAGGAGGTACGGTGGGAGTAATGCATATTAACTCGGATTGAAGAATTGGAGAGCCGAGTTCGAATTCCAGTCATTCAAATACGTGCTAATACCTTTAGAAAAGGTATAAATCCTCTACTTCTCCACCCAACTATGTGTAAATAGCAAGACAGGCCGGGTTCTATAGCCTTAGATGGGAAAAATCTGCTTTTTCAGTCATGTATCGAAAGATATATGATCGCCTAAGCGTGTATCACGCATGGCAAACAACTAACTGTGATATAAATAGAAGTGAATATCATGAAGGTAAGAAAGATAGATACTGATTGACTGTTAACTTTAAATTATCAAGATTGAAGCGGTCCTTTAAGCAACAGCGCAGAGTTTGTTCCTCAAAGTAACAGTTACTAGGAGAGAACTGAGTGGTATCTTACATATAGAATACGGAGGAAATGATGTTTATTTCAGTAACCTGGCTTATCCTAGGTGTAATCCACTGACATTTTGGAACTAAAGAATGGAGACAATCTGAACATTTTCCATTGAAATAGTAATTGGATAGTGAGAAGACCAGGTAAACGTTTTTTTTTTATTATTTAAACCTATCAAAGATGGGAAATAACGATTGAATCCCCTGGCACAGATGGCAGATAATCAGGTTATTTCCGTTTTGATAGATGACAGAATTTAAGATCCTCCTCTGTTATAATTCGAAATATCTTTTTTATAGTTAATGGTAATTCACTAGACAAACTTGATTTTTCTATATTTTAGAAATCCTCTTTTTTAACAAGCAAAGGATTCCTTTCTTCTAAAAAAGTCATGTTATTTATCCTCCTTCCATGAAAGTGGCCGCTTGTGAATACAACGTTCTGTAAGTTTGGATGTCCGAGTGGAGTAATAGTAACGGCTCGAAATTGGAAAGCGGGTTTCAAATTCCAGCCGGGTTTGTTATATTAGGTTGGTGCAAAAATATTTTTGACGTTAAAAAATAGGTCAAAAAACGACAACATTTTTGCACCAACCTAATATTTATTTACGCGGAAATATCCTTGGGAGTTGTATGAATCCGCCTATATTCCCTCGAGCTGGGAGACAATTAGTAATACTTTTATCAGTACAACATTAAGTTAACCCCAAAATAATGACAATCGAAAAATATTTTCTGGTTTTAAGTAACCTAAATACGGTTGGTAAGCCGTAAAATAACAAACCAAGCAATCAACTGGTTAATAAAGACAGTATTGTTTATTCTTTTACAGTCTTGATTAATTGGGGCTATATTGGATGCATCAAAGAGAGGTTGAAGTGTAGGCTTAATCAGCAGGAAACATTTTGGGCTAAGGGTTCTTAACATTGACGCATATCAAGAAGATATTGTTTGAAGCCATTTTTTAAACATCTCATTTATAATTCTGTTTGCAAAATGTTGCAATATCTTAAATATTGTTCCGTCCTCATTTCGTTTAGATTCCTGGAAGGAAAAACTGTTTTCTCTATACGATAAAAAACCTGAAATAGGTTTACGTATTTCTTATAATGAAAAGACAGGTATTCTGCTTCTATGCCCCGTGCCCTTTCAGCTCGCTGTAAAATGGCGTTTCACAATTTCCTATCGTTAGCATCTATTAATAAATTTTATTTTACCATCCTTTCTAAGCAATGTTCCAGAATCGGTTCCCAAATGACGGTCAGTTTGGTTAAATGCTGCTTTTCCATGTTTCCTTTGGCCTCGGTGTCTCCTGTGAGTGTCGAATTCTTGAAGCTATCCTTCCTCATTGTTTGCCAAAGAAATTTCCTTCATATTTCATTAAGAGCTTAATCTGTAATAAAAACTGTGTAGCATTCGCTGCCATAAATGAGGATTTAGCGTTAACATTTCAGTATTCTTGCGTTTGTTTCAAACGGAAACTCTCTGTCTCTTAATACTTTCTTTTGAAAGAGTTCTCTGCTATTCCGATGACTTCAAATGTTACTGTCATATTTTGTGTCGTCTGTTAAAGCAATTCGTAGATATTTAAACTTCTGTACTTGTTTCATTTTGACATCTTCAATTCGTTAGTTCGTATCCTGGGCTTCTCTTTCAGACAACCACACATTTTGTCTTCTTATATTTTTTTCTTCTTACTTTCATTTACTACCTTGTCTGTCGTCAACACAGCGTTATCTGCGTATATTATATTGTTAAGATAATGTTCGCCAACAATAAATCCTATAGAGGCTGCGGATCTCTTATGATAGACTCGCTGTAGAGGTTGAATCCGGTGAGAAGACACGTTTTCTTTTTCCACTTTAGAGTCTTGTATACCAATTCAATTCTTTGTCTGTCCACTGATTATTTTAACATCCTTTCCAAGTACAGCTAATTTTCCTATCAGTTAAAATAGATCTTAGTGTCGTACCGTATCAAATGACTTTTTATCATTTATAAAACATTGGTTTCCATCCTTTTGTATGTGTATTGATCTTTTCGTTATTATTCTGATCATAAATATCGTACTTCTTGTTCTATTCGTAATTTCGTTTTATTGCTCAATCGCTTAGGAGAACATAGACCATCTATTTTATAGCGGATTTTAAGATGTTCCCCCTTCGACATGCTAACATTTCGTTTCGTTCGACGAAGAATCTGTAGAAATACTTATTTGTTTAAAATTCAGTCTGAATTTCTGGGAAGACGAGTTATTATTATTTAAGGTAGGTTCATTCGCACTATTGTCCTAATCTTTTCTGTTGTTATCCCAACCTTTCTGCCATGGTGGTCTTAAGCCTTCATCTCTTGTATAGCTATCCGGCTAAGCTATATGGAATTGCGAACTGAACCCTTTATTTAATCTAATGGCGTGAATGTTTATTGTTCTCAGGCCGGTAAATGTTAATAATACTGTTTATTATAAACAGATCATTTAAGTAACTGTTTGTGTCTATATAAATAACGTATAACAGTAAAATATATTAAAATAATTGTCTTATTTTGTCCATTTTAAATTATATGGCGTCCGATACCGGCTTGAAGAAATCGAATATCTACCCACACTGAAGAGCTGTGATACAGCGATACATTTTGTCTATCTGTTTATGGATGACTATCATGCCCATGTCTTAACTTTAAATGTATCTAAGTTGTAACGTAGTTCAGAGCAGCACTAGATTTTAACGTTTATCCCAACTTAATTTCAATAAAAAAAAAATAAATAAATATAAAAACATATTTACTTTCTTCTCAGTTTCTTCTTTAAATAATTTTATAATTTTAAACTTAATATAGATTAAATTTAAAATTGTCATTTTTTAATTTTATAGTATGACTTAATAGTTATTAGTTAGAATGTATTCTATTTTAGTCTAACCCTAACATTAAAGCATTAAATAATTTTTATAACCAAATTTCGTTGTCAAGTTTGTTTGAATTCTTATATACTTGTATTTTGATTAGTCCTTCCAGCTTATGTAACTGCGTTTTCACTTGCGAGGGATGTTTGATTGATTTGAACCATTTATACCCTTTATTACACATTCAACACCATCACTTGATAAGAAACCAGAAGTGTTGAAACAAAATGGCTATTTTTGTAGTGATTCTATAAGATATTTATATTAAAATTTTTGAATAAATAATTATATATATATATATATATATATATATATATATATATATATATATATATATATTATGAAATGAATTAAGTCCAACATGTATTTGATATATTTTCTGTTTATGCGTTATTTTTTTATATAATTTATTTAAGTAAATGTTTTGTTTTTAATTAAACAGTATTAATTATAGTTACCGATCTGAATGTTCGAGAAATTTCGTAGAAAATATACGCTCTCTGACAGGAATCGAACCTTCAACCTTTATGGGAACCGTCATTTGACCTGACGTGCTGTTAACTATTCAGCTACAGTGAAGCACCTGGTTAGCACAATACGTTGTCACTATATAACGGATATGATAATGGTCATAAATGGTGTAATCGAGGTGGGAGAATACAATTTTCTCATTCTTTAAATGACATAAAATGCATTTTATGTTTATTTATTTCATAACAAGATTAATGGCTACAATTATGTAATTTTAATGTCTATTGAGTTACAAAGAAGATCATCGACTTCAATTAAATATTAAATTAAATTAAATACACGTCTATAAATATTGGCACTTGAAACAAAACCAAAACTTTATTACATTTTCGTATACCCTGAGGGACTTTATCAAATGACTGCCATAATAAAGTTCCTCAAATGACCAAACTCGTCAGCTAAGTATATTTTTTCCACTTTTTATTCATTTTCTTCCATATACAGAGACACTCCACCTCAGAATATTTACACACACACACACATACAAATACACAGTCACACATGCACACACATCAAATAGTCTCTTTTAAGTTGTTATCTCTATCTATAAAAGGTAGGATGTGTGTGTGTGTGTGTGTGTGTGTGTGTGTGTGTGTGTGTGTGTGTGTGTGTGTGCAACTAATAAACGGCCGTAATTTCGACGGATTTGCACCAAAATTTAGATGCATATGCTCCAAGTTAGCGGGAAGGCCAAGACCGACGTTGAATTTACCAACTCCCATCGATAGTGGAAATAATTTTTTTCATGCTTCTACGGCAGTTTTCATGTAGTTTTCGGACATTTTCTACTGGCAAGAGTGAGAGCCTATAGCTGGCTACCACGAATAGGCAGTAGGATTCTATTGGCCAGCGTAAGAGCCAACAGATGACTGACACGAATGTTAACTAGCATGCTAGCATGCAAAAAAAATCGATAGCTGCATTCGTCACAATTGGGAAAAATTTAAATCTGCATGGCACTTTACTCAAATTGGCTAATTCGCTTGCTTAAACTCAACGTTGATTCTGATTCCGCAGAACTGGGTTGGGTGTGAAAAAGATTTTTTTATTAACTTTCTTTTTTCATTCGGCTTTTCCAGTTACGAGTCTTTTTTAAAGCTGATCGTTTTGTGTTCATTTTGTTTAGTTCATTTTTCATAACAGATTTAATGTTTAGTATAGAGCTTATAAAAAATTCGCAGTGTCAGATAGGCAAGAAGTAAGGCATGTAGCAACATCAGCACGGCAAATTTTGAATCAAGCACGGGCAACGCCGGGCCATGCTGCTAGTTTGACATAAGAGCTGGATGGATTCATTTATGTAAGCCGAAATCTTAGATAGGATTAAAAAAAAACATGTATCAATGTGGTGATTTCCTTTCGTCTTTCAGTGATAATGTTATTAAGCTTATCAGATAATATGAAAGGAACTTACAATAAATAGACAAAACTTTCTATATTATTTAATGAAACATGCATCAATATATATATATATATATATATATATATATATATATATATATATCAGTATTAGTCTTGCTTTAAATTGCTTTATATATATATATATATATATATATATATATATATATGTGTGTGTGTGTGTCTGTGTGTGCGAGCGTGTGTGCGAGAGGGAGAGAAAGAGTAAAATTGTTCAAATCGGGTAACATCAAAATTGTTTAATTGTTAGATTAAGTTCTAAGCCGTTTATCTTATAAATTACTAAAAATATCTTACTCAAATTCTCCGAGGCCTTTGTAACACTATTCGACACTACTTTGAGCATTAATAATGTATAATTACTTTCCAAGATTAAGAGAAGATATGGTCATTATTAATTAATCATATCTAAGGATCGAAGACTTATGAAGAATTGAAATTAAATTCAATTACATATTATATATTATTCCAGGATCATTTTTACAGTTTATTCAAGAAAATACCCGCCCTCTGAAACCTTTTAACTTTCTGTTCTGGAGCAACAAGATGCCTCACACGTTTTCCGTAGGACTTTATTTTAATGTCTTTTTTCACTGTTCTTTGAACTGTCAAAAGGGAAACTCCACCCTCACGTGCCAAAAGTCTCTTTTTCAAATTGATCTCTTCTCTTGCTTCCTGTTGTGACGTCATGATCCAGTTTTCCTCATTACTGTTCCCTCTTGTTTTAATCTTGTTCACCGTTCTTTTGCTGGTTCTTGAATGAACTTTTAAGATGGAAGCCAGTGTATGAATGTAGGTACCATTACTAAAGGTCTAGATGATCGTTTTCTTCTCAGCATTGCTCAATTGATAAGACAGTGGGGCTGGCACAAAACGATATGAACTTCTCTTTCTAGTTGAATAACTCAAAGGACTTTTTTCTTACAAAAAAAAAATAGATGGCTAAACGTCTTATCTGAAAACCTGCAAAAAGTCAATTATTTAAGTAATTTTTAGATATTAAACATTTTGTGGGAAGGACAATTATGATATAATACGATCTGGACAATTTTGCTGTTACACTAGTCATATATATATATATATATATATATATATATATATATATATATATATATATATATATATATATATGAGAATATTGTAGAAAATAGGAAAGAAACTGGTTTGGTAAATAATAACTCAAGTTAATTCAAATATTATTTTGAAGTTTTCGGCTCTTGTTTTGAAACATGAGACCTCTTATGTAGCGAGTTGGAATCATATTTTTAAATAAAATAATTATATATATATATATATATATATATATATATATATATATGTGTGTGTGTGTGTGTGTGTGTGTGTGTGTGTGTGTGTGAAAATATTGTAGAAAATAGGAAAGAAACTGGTTTGGTAAATAATCCAAAGTTCCTTAGTATTTTTGTAATTATGTTTAAAAAATAGTGCTCGATACGAAAGTAGAGCATAAATATAATTATTTATTTAAAAATATGATTCCAACACGCTACATAAGAGGTCTCATGTTTCAAAACGAGAGCCGAAAACTTCAAAATAATATTTGAATTAACTTGAGTTAAAGTAGGCTCTGTTCCATCTTCAAGCGAAATTTTTTTGGAATGACTTATTTCTAAAATTTACGAGTTTTAATAGTATGGTCAGAATTGAAATCAAAAATTTCCATGGTAACATCAAGGGCGGATTGTTTAGAATCGGCAGGGGTGGGGTGTTAATAATTTGTATCAGTATAGAGATACTTTCATAAATGCCGGGTCACGGTAAGGTGGGGGTGGCTAAATTTACGACGGAGGAAGTTTTCGCATAGTCTGGCATGAGTGTCTACGGAGATTTATTTATTTATTTTTATTTTATTCTTTTATTAAATCTCTTTATGAAAGGGATTTGTGTATATGAAAAGGCCGTAACGTTTGTTATTTGACGACTTCATAAAGGGTTATCAATTATTGTAGGTTATTAAAACTATGTATATGGGCTATGGATTTTAAAATTTATTTTTTAGTATGCGTGTTTTTAGCTAGTTATTCAGAGCGTAAGTTCGGTTGTGTCGGCAGAAAACCGTTAATTCTTGCCGGTTGTTTAATAGGTTTTTATTGTTTAGGAGCTTAATAATGTGTAGTTTCTCATGGAGGCACAAAGGGCATGGGTCATCCCAAATTTTGCAAGTTCTAGTCCTGTTAATGATTTTCCATTTTACTTCAGGTGTCCTATTTTTTTCTTTCAGGTGCCAAAAATATTTGGATAGAGAGGTCTGATGTCTAAAGTTTATGTTGAAGGAGCATTTATGCTGCCTCCATCTGGTTTTAAAGGCATTTTTCGTGGACCCAATGTATATCATATTATTGTTAGGGTTCTCCGTGGATGATATATTGCATTGGTATACCACAGATTTGATGCAGCACTTATTTTTTAATGGGCAGTCTACCGGGTTTCAACAATCGCATAGTTTTTCCCTATCCTTATCTGATTTAAGTGTAGAGTTATTTAAACTATTCAGGTAAGGGGGTTTGTTCAGGATATTATTATTGTGTCTTCTTATTATACCTTCTAGATTTTCAGTGCAGCAATAACTCAATTTTAGTGTGTTCTTATTGAATATATTACTAAGCCTACTTTTGGTGGGAAAGTGTTTATCGATTAGAGCTAATAACTTCTGTCCTAGTTTAATACTAACCATTTGGTTGAACGGAGGTGTATACCAAATGATGTTTCTTTTCCTGTTTTTTTTTCCTTTTGGTTATTGCAATTGTCCCTATATTTAATGTTAGCATTTTTATAACCACTATTTTTTAGGGCAGTGTTGTAGAAGTCATTATGTTGGTGGAATATTACTTTGTTAGCGGAGTTACTGCTAATTCTATTTTCTATTGATGAGGGTATATGTTTAATTGTGGATGGAGGGTGGTTAGACTTCGGGTGTATATATAAGGGGTTAGCATTTGATGTTACCATGGAAATTTTTGATTTCAATTCTGACCATACTATTAAAACTCGTAAATTTCAGAAATAAGTCATTCCCAAAAAATTTCGTTTGAAGATGGAACAGACCCTACTTTAACTCAAGTTAATTCAAATATTATTTTGAAGTTTTCGGCTCTTGTTTTGAAACATGAGACCTCTTATGTAGCGTGTTGGAATCATATTTTTAAATAAATAATTATATATATATATATATATATATATATATATTTAGTTGTATTGATGTGAGTTTGTGACCTGTGTTTCACGCTTTTGCGATCATCAGACAAACTGGCAAATGTGTGAAAACCAGGGTCACAAACTCACATCAATCCAACTAAATATATTAGCTCTATCACTGATATTGTGCGCTTTCCAATAAGTACCGCTCATATATATGATATATAAATAATATATATAATAAATTCCATATATATATATGCATATATATATATATATATATATATATATATATATATATATATATATATATATATATATATATATAATTTACCTTATCCCTGTTTTACAAATATGAGTGCCCAATAGTACATTCTACCTCCGATACCCAATTTGGGTTTGTCCGTTTGATAATTTTAGCCCATCTGGAAACCCAAAAGACATTCTATATACAGAGCAAGGAAGGCAACATCTGTGATGGATGAAGTAAAGTTAGAGCAGTATTCGGCATCTTGCCTTCCAATACGTTCAATATGTTCAATTTGGAACCCCTTCAAGCATCTTTTATGCACGCATTTCTCGACTTGATAGTACCACAAGGCACTTCCACAAAGGGACACAAAGAATATCCATTGAATTTAGGTTTCGCCTAAGCCTATCTTCGTTCCTCAACATGGGTCTTCCCATTTTCCAAGAACCAACAGATAGTTGGCTGTACAGAAGGATTTTCTTTGTACTTTCATCACTAGTTCACTAAGATTATTATCCATCTATCCCTCTCTCTCTCTCTCTCTCTCTCTCTCTCTATATATATATATATATATATATATATATATATATACGTGTGTCTGAGCGTTCCCGCTCGCCCGTATATAGCCATTATAATGGTGTGAGTACATAATACATTTATATGACGATCAATAACATCCGGGGCACAATTAATGCAAACAAATCAGGCAGGCGTAAAAAAACAAATATTACACTGTACATTAGCATGTTCGATTATTCGCAGAACAAACTCAATATTCACTTCTTTTTATAAAATAGACATTGTAGCACTTGCTCCATTGAGTCTAAATCGACCATTTTAGCCTGAGAAAGAGATGACTCCTTTTTACGCTGAACAACAAAGTATACATCATAATATGAATGTGTTCAATCAATGTACTGCGAAAATTACTGATATTATATCGATATGTATTTTTATAGAATAATCCTTGAGAATGCACAATTTCGGAACAGTTTCAAATGAACGAAATCTATTAAGGTTTCTTAACTTAATATTTCTATTGCTTATCCCCGATAGAGGCCCGAATTTGCAATTCTTGTGGGCTATTTTTCATTATTCTTATGTACTACTCCATGACTAAGAGAGGGTCATTATATTATTTATTTAAAAATGTCTTCTTCACCATTTGTATAACGTGAAGGTATAAATGGCTCTTGGTTGCTCAATGTTCCAATAGATTTCACCAAGGGAGACAAACGCAGCTTATCGTCTTGTTCATCAAACTATAAAATTTCTGCTACAATCTATGTCGTTAGCAACCAAAAAAGAAAAATTAATGATGGTTATTTAAATAGTGCAATAAACAGTTTCGTCATAAGGAAACATTCTGCTTTCATTGACTGAACACTTAGTGTTATTGTTGGTTGAAATTTATATCTTTCTCTTGGTTTTCATAAAAACGCATAACCAATCCAATTATCGTTCTTTCTAGAAAGGATGGGAATTTCCTTCCTAACTCTTTGCTTGAGAGTGTGTAGAAGGTTAACACTTTGAGTATATCCTGATTTTCACTTCTAGTGTCATGTGCTATTCATTTTAGCTGTTGCTGCTGTTGGAAATCTTCGTGTTATCTCGTTTTTGTTATTTGCTAACATTGATTAATTCATTCATTTTTTTACGGCTTATCAACACTTAGCAAGTTATTCAGAACCAGAAAATATTTTTACATTATAATTTCTGGGGGAGATAATGTTGCGGACGCGGAGTGAATGTGGCTAATGAAGTGCCGGCATACGAAAAAGGAGGCCTTGTGCCAGAGACTACACTCGACTACCGGATCCACAAACAAAGTAAAAACGAGAGGAGAGAAAGAGGAATATTATGTAAATACTCAGCGCGTGTTCGTTCTCATACTAAATTTCACAATCTCCTGGATATAAAAAGGAAAAAGGAAAAGGGTCATATTAAACGTGCATAAGAAGGAAGAAAAATTGGTAGGCACAAAGAATGACTGAAGCAAGACTTGCAAATAAACACAGAATTAAAATTTATTAAAGTATATAACAAGTAGGTAGTCTCGTGCGTGGAGACAAAAGTAAAACTGGTGTAACTTGCAAAAAGACTATGAGGCAGTCAAAAATAGTTCATCTGATTTTTGCGCCAATAAAAGGAAACAAGATGGCTATGGCGGGAAAAATTTCATCTATATGAAAGTTCTGGAAGGATGTCTGCCCGAGTAATTAGGAACATGAATACAATATTGCAAGGAATAAAAAATACTCACTGCGGAATTTTGTGTTAATGTGAGTGTATGTGAATATTTTTAAGGTATCTGGTTCAAAAGGAAGAAATAAAGAGTTCGTAGTCAGTTTCACTATTTTGGTCGAAGAGAATTCTGAGTTGTTCTCGTCAAGACGAGGAATTAGTCTTGGAAAGGTGAGAGACGATCGTATTGAAGATTCTGGAAGTGAGTAAAAAATATTTTGTAATTTCTTTGCATCAAGACGAAGAGGATAGTCTTGGAAAGGTGTGAGACGACCGTATTAGAGATTATGGTAGTGAGTGGAGGAATGCTCGTAAGCTGTTCACATCAAGACGAAAGGTTAGTCTTGAGAAGGCGTTAGATATTCCAGCTCGTTTGTGGTTAAGAGCGTGGGGTAATTGAGTTGTTTCAGCTTTGAGCAGAAAACAGCAACTTGAAAAGAATCCAAAACGCCGGTGGCTCGTGACGTAGAGCTCATCGCGCGGGAAAAAAAACAATTTTAAACATCAGTAGCAGCCAATCAAGAGGGAGTCGGCAACACTATCAGCAGCAGCTGGCTCACCGACGGTTACTACTATAACTAGCCGCACGAGAAGGGTAGGGATGCAATCCGCGCATGCGCACGTCTAAATATTAACCGTGGAAAATGTTAGGCGTTCCACAATAATAAGATTTTAGTAATACAAATTTTAATAATTAACCCATAGAGGGTACGAAAAATGGTATCTGTGCGTAAAGGAATACAACGAAAGTAACGGTAATTAGAACTCGGCTCTCCGATTAACAATTCTGAGCCACTATCTATTATGCCACGCCCAGATCCAAGATTACAGAATTTGGTATTCCCAAGTGGCCATCCATCTACGTACTGACCTAGCCAAACGTTGCTTAACTTCGTTGATCGTACTGGTACTGGTGTTTCAACGTGATATGGCCGTAAGAATTATTTGATAACTTTTTTTTTGTTATTGGGCATCGCCAGTCTGAGTTCTGAAAAAGTATTGTCTTCCTTGAATCCATTATACCATTGACCTCAGAAAGATGGCTGATAGGTTACAATTTCGTACATAAGTAGAACGCTTTATACTATATTGCACCACTATAAATTTTCACTGGTTGTAGTTTAAAGGGTTAATTAGACAGTATTGTGGTACTTGTAGCATGAAAAGTATTAAAAGACTTCATGTGAAAACCTCGGATAGGATTTGGAGAATTGGAAGAGTTAAAAAGAGTTGAAAACCAGAAAAGCAGAATAGAATGTTGGGAACAAAATATGATCTGAGAAATATAAACTGCTTGTCAGCCAAAAAATATCTGGGATTGCTGATTCGCAATCCGACAATACAAACAATCTAAAATATGATTTTGTTGACATGGAAAAGTGGGCAAGATTTTTAATCGGTCATAGCGAAAAGTCGGCAACAAAGTAGAGTCTTTGATGTCAAGGTATGGTCACCCAGATCTTATTAAAACAAAAGGATGGCTCAATTTTGTCATTTTGAATCTGGGCCGACGGACGTCAAGGACATGGAAAAGAATATATAAACAAAAGTTTGTTATCGAAGAATTTATTGTTTTGAATAGGTGATCATCCCCGGTCCGCTTCGTGTGAAGGACAATATCGGTTCACAAAAATGGAGAGATAATTATTGAACTGATATGAATATTAATGAATTTTGAGGAGTCGGGGGAAATTAATATAAACGGGAGCCTAGGCAATCTAAAATGTAGAAGCCAAGAGAAACCAGTAGAAGGCAGAAGTAAATGACCTGCTGCCGTGAAAATTCCCGACTCTTTATCTGCTCAAAGTTTTAGAAAAAAAAGACAAATTATCATGATAGAGCGTTTAATGGGAAAGGTTAATATATATATATATATATATATATATATATATATATATATATATATATATATATATATATATATATATGTATTATTCCCAACTAGCTTAAAAGCAGCCCTATTGAGCGGGAAGTAAGCTAACTGCTGTGGAGGGCTCGTGATCGGGCCTTGAGCTTGTTCAGGAGTTTGAAAGTCCCTAACCATTGGACATTCTCAGCATTGGAAGCTCTCCTAGCCGCCGTTTGATCTGGGTTTTCATTTGCACGCGAATTTCTTTTCCTCGATGCAGCTTTGATTCTTTTGATTTCAACCTTGTCCTCTATTGAGAGAGATTTCTTTTTGTGAGTCATACAGCTGCCGTATGCCACAGGAAACCATAAACTACATTAGAACTCAAAGTTGATCGCTCCGTTTAAGTATTACAGTAATATTTAATCTTAGCTTTTAAAAGTTCAACGATAATTCTTCTGCAAACTTAAAGACAATATGATGTACGTAAATCTTTACTTCCGTACAAAGAATTATTTTTATTTTATGGCTGACTTTCACTGGTTTTCGCAATCAATTATTCCCACATTTATTTCTAATTTCTACAAATTGTTATCGTACAAAAAATTCGTCGTAAAAATCCCGTAAAAACATCGCCGAAAACAATCCATACTTTCAGGTTTGCGTGTCCAGAGTCGGCCTGATTCCAAAATGGTATGATATGTTTGGCCTCGGCTTCTAGGAGTAAAATTGAAAAAGTGTGAAACACTGACACGCTGATACTTATATTTATAGAAGAGGAAACTACATGGATAGTTGCACATTCGGGTTTATCATTTTTAATCTAGTGCAAACTGGAACTCTGTCTATAGATTTGAATTTTTCAGTGTCCTTGATCTATTCCTATGGTTTTATTTTAATGTGAACCGGACATGTGCTTAACATTTTTATTCTGAAGTAACAGGACTTATGTCTACCGTTTTGATTCTAGGGCAAGCCAAACCTATGTCTACCTTTATTCTAGTATAAGCTGAACTTTGGTGTGTCTTTGTGATTCTAGTGCAAACTGGATCTGTGTCAACCTTTGTGAAACTAGTGTCAACCTGACTTCTGTGTACAATTTTGATTCATGGGTAAACCAGACGTGTATCTACCTTTGTGATTGATAGTGTAATTCATTTCACTCTAATCAAGGCAATAATAAGATTCTACTCAGGGATAGGATCAGTCATTCTGGTAGGATTCAAAAATGGTTCTCCCAGATGAAAGATTTGACTTTAAAGAGATTAGTTACTTTTTGGGGTCATCAATATTACCAAGCGATATATTGACCCCGTTAACAACAGATTATAGGTCATCTACCAATTTGATTTTAACCGATCAGATTTACTATCCAGGAGTAAATAGACACCATAGACATTCATTTGAGGACTGATGTCATCAAGGAGTTCGTTGCTGAAAACTACTAACAACGTAAATCTATGTATAGAGCCTGTTGAACGCCTGTATTAAGGCAAAAAGATCTAGACGAGTGGGCATTCAAGATAACTTTCATTTGGCGATTTGATAAGAAAGATTGAATGAGTTCAAAAATCCGTCCATAAATATCACGACATTTCATCTTGCGAGGAAGACCAGAAAACCTGTCAAATGACTTCGCCTTGGTGATTTAAAATGGTACGCAGTAAAATATTCAGAAACAAAGATGAGGCGTTTAATGACATGCTACTCGTATTCGAGTTTATTTGGCTGCATAAAGCATCTATCTAATCTCTGTTGCAGGCACCGACCCAGACACATTTGTGTTTGTTCAACGCCCACAGGGCGCACCTGTAGATAATATTGTAACTATGCTGATCGAACTTTAGTTACAGTTTCTGGGATCAACAGTCTCTTCAAATCGATCAAACTCTCGGTCACGATGACTTGTGGATTTCTGCTAGGACAACTATCGACAGCTCACAAATAGTTCCGACTACTCAATTTCACTCGCTTTTTGGTTGAATCCGTGCTATGGTTTGCCGGCCATTTTCTCAAACAGTAACATCGGCTTTACCGGCAGATAACACCAAAGAGACACTTTCTTGGCAAATCGACCATGGTGAAATTCGAACGATAGTCTCATGTTTGGAAAGCGAAAGTTCTAACCACTTAGCAACGCCCGAATGTAAATCCCTAGTTCCTTTAAATCTTAATATTCTTCTTCTTCTCTTTCTTCTTTACGTCGTGTCACTTCAGGACATTAGGAATCATTGCTCTCCACAACATCCTGCTCTCTGTAGTTCTTAGTAATGTTTGACTATTTTCACTGTAATACCAACGCTTGACGAAAGATCGTTATGTAATTATTTGCGACTTTCCTCTGACTCTTACTTTCAATTGTCCCGTGCGGGCCAAATTTTCTTTGCCCTCTATCCTCATTATATGTCCTAGAAATGTTCTTCTCCTTCTAAATGGAAGTGTCAGTCCATAGTACAATTCTGTTGTCTCGTCTTCAACTTTGAGAAAACTGTCCATCATTCACTGTCATTATTAGTTTAACAATCTAGTGCATTTTCCTTTGTTTCTAGAGAAAATCTACAGTTTCTTAATGCTTTGCTTAAATTCTAATATATATATATATATATATATATATATATATATATATATATATATATATATATATATATATATATATAATGTATGAAATGATGCTGAAAACTTTTAAGCTCGACCAAGGAAGATTCCAGAATAAATTCTATAGTTTTCTAAGATTTAGGTAAAATGGTTGTCCTAAAAACTTTTCAGTAGCCACTCGGAAATGATTATATATTTATTTAAAAGTTATTTATTTTTATTTTTATTTATTTTTTTTTTGTTATGCAAATAAGTAATTTGCAATTCGTCTGAGTAGATATATTATTCTCGGGGTACTTCTTGTCTATTTTGGAATTCAGATAAAAGCAACGTGTCTCTGTATTCAAAATGTTTCAAGATTAATGAAAGTTTGATCATTCCGACACTTGTATAATTTTATTTTGTAACATGCCTGGAGCAACCTAAAGGCTAATCAGCTGATCGAATAAAATATTGTTGAAGATTATCTTCCTCAATGTACCCCGTCCCTTCGGGATAAAGTCTCTCGACAACTTTCATGGATTCATCATCTTAGTTAATATTTTTCTCATTACATTTTCTTCACTTTCTGTAATCATTTTTATAAACCCTGTAAACCATGGGGCTCGTAGGGGCGCCATATATATTGCCTCCCCAGCAGCAGTTGTGTTTCCTGGGCTGTATAACCTGACGGATCTCACCCTTCTCCATGCTAATTTTTAATTCAGAATTTTACTTTCACCGAGACTAGGTCGACACATAAGGGCTATAGGACACAATCTGTTATGTTATTTACCTATAGAGATGACATGGATTAATACTTTTCCCAATGGTATTAATATTTAAATTGGTTTGTTGCGCTCAACAGGAATTCAAACTTGGACATCCGATTCCTCAATCCGAAACGGTCTTCATTAGTTCATTATTTTATTTTATTTTCTTCTTTCCTTCCTTCTTACTATCTATCTACACACAGACATGCGCGCGCACACACACACACAGACACGCGCGCACACACACACATACAGACACACACGTTCGTGACATTTAATTTCACTCGTAATTTACAATCGCCTGATGAGATGCATTTAATACGCATCGAAACACGACTGCAATTGTGTAGCGATCTCGACATGTTTTCGATGTAATACCCTAAAATAAATAAATAAATAAATGTATGTATGTGTCTGTGTGCGTGTGTGTGTGTAAAAAATAAAATATATCTGTAAAGATGTTATGGGACCTTACCCATAATAACATAATGGACTATTCCATACGTAATAAATACTGCGCCTCAAGAGGAAGAAGGGAGTTCAATCTGAAGTCGGGCGACCGGCTGATCGGTTGAACCCTCTGCCTTCGGGCGGGTAGGAACCCGGAGGAGGCTACACCAAAGGGCGGAGTGTATTTCGGGGAGGTAAACCGACCCTGAACCCGTGTATACGGGTTCAAAGGGCATATTTTTGGCCGAGCCCACGGGCTCGGAGATCCCACGGGCTCGGAGATCCCACGTTAAACCGACCTTGTGCCACATGATGCCCTCGTGGGGGGGGGTGACTAAATACCGTTCAGTCTGACGTCGGGCGACGGGCTGATCGGTTGAACTCTCTGCCTTCGGGCGGGAAGGAACGAGACTACGCCGAAGGGCGGTGTCTCTTTCGGGAAGGTAAATCGACCCTGAACCCGTCTATACGGGTTCAAAGGGCATATTTTTAGCCGAGCCGACGGGCTCGGAGATCCCACGTTAAACCGGCCTTGTGCAACATGATACCCTCGTGGTTGGGGTGACTAAATACTGTTCAGTCTGAAGTCTGAAGTGAGGTCCGTCAGAAGTCAGTCAGAGCGAGGGAGTCAGTCAGTCGAGTCAGAGGCAGTCCGAAACAGCGTCGCGTTCAGAAAGTTACTGCAAGACATTGGAATAGTGATACTGGTTGAGACTACATTGTTCTCCCTACTAAACCTGATTGTCCGTACTAACACTTTTTACTTTTTTGTATATATTCCAGTTTGTAATATATCTGTGTTATTCCCACGTTTAACCGGCCTTGTGCAACATGATACCCTCGTGGTTGGGGTGACTAAATACTGTTCAGTCTGAAGTCTGAAGTGAGGTCCGTCAGAAGTCAGTCAGAGCGAGGGAGTCAGTCAGTCGAGTCAGAGGCAGTCCGAAACAGCGTCGCGTTCAGAAAGTTACTGCAAGACATTGGAATAGTGATACTGGTTGAGACTACATTGTTCTCCCTACTAAACCTGATTGTCCGTACTAACACTTTTTACTTTTTTGTATATATTCCAGTTTGTAATATATCTGTGTTATTCCCACGTTTAACCGGCCTTGTGCAACATGATACCCTCGTGGTTGGGGTGACTAAATACTGTTCAGTCTGAAGTCTGAAGTGAGGTCCGTCAGAAGTCAGTCAGAGCGAGGGAGTCAGTCAGTCGAGTCAGAGGCAGTCCGAAACAGCGTCGCGTTCAGAAAGTTACTGCAAGACATTGGAATAGTGATACTGGTTGAGACTACATTGTTCTCCCTACTAAACCTGATTGTCCGTACTAACACTTTCTACTTTTTTGTATATATTCCAGTTTGTAATATATCTGTGTTATTCCATATCCGTGTTCGAGTTCTTTATTGGTTCTACCTTGGCTATCACCGTGGTACAAGGAACCGGACAATAACAAAAGACTATATAAATAAAAGACAAAAGATATTTTTTCTTTACTAACGTGTTTATCAAGCCAACACATTCGGCCATATTTTTTTTTATATAAATTAATAGATAACGGCTCAGTGAAGTTGGATAATTAAATAGAATAATATAAAATCTGTTAAAAATAAAGAATTACAATAGAAAAATAATAAATCGACATTAAACAACATGTATTAAGATACGTTTACATAGTGTCCCTCCTTTACTTAGAGAGCAAGCTTTAACAATATTTTAGAGCGTTCTCAGATTCAAAATTTGAAAAAACAACGATATCTCCCTCCATGTTATTTCCGTGTATAAATACGACAAAACATACATTGAGAAAGTTTCTAAAGTAAAGAAACGCGTCGACAAACAAAAATGTTCTATTCATTATCTATATCTATCTATATATATATATATATATATATATATATATATATATATATATATATATATATATATATGAGTTTAGCAGGCAGAATTCCTTACTTAAAACTCTGATTTTTTTTCCTTTGAAGTTGGTTAAAGGAGCAAATTTATTATACTAAACCAATTCTTTTTAAGAAAATGAAGGGCTATACAAGAATTGTCTTCTATAGCACAAGGCTTCTTAGTTAAATCAGATGACCCGATTCCTGAACGAGCGTCGAAGTTGGCTGCGCAATTTGGTGCCCATATAGAATTTTAAATAAAATCTCATGCTAAACGGTTTCCGCTTAGATCCAAGTCTTATAAAAATCATAGTTAGTAAATAAAGTATAAGTATTTTAAAATGGGGAGTTACTTTTCAATCACCCTGTATATATGAAAAAATGGCGAACGTTAAGATAAAGCTAGTGAGCCAGACAAACCTACCCAAGTTTCTTTTTTTAAATCCTTTTTTTCTCTCGGGATTAATTTGATTATTGCCAAATCTAAAATCTGACCTTTTTTCGAAATGAGTATAGTTACCTATATTTGTATTTATAAAGCTCTAGGTCACTCTATCGAGCACTGTTTTAAATCAACTAATATGGAACGTGTAAACATGAGTTATTCACTCAAAAAAATACCTATACCTGACCGCCACTCATACCAGTTATGTTTGCTAAGAAAAATAGAAAAGTTTATAGTAAACATGACGATCCGCTTAGGTGAAACTTGGGTAGGTTTGTCTCGCTCACTAGGTTTATCTAGGTCTGCTCTACGGTTGTATTGAGCTCTCTTGTTAGTTGTTTACTCGTATCGGGGTTTTTTCTTTGGGCTTCAAACCTGTATCTGTGCGATTTTTTTCGACAGACTTTCATGTTTCTAGCTCTTTCTTTTTTTAAAAGCTTTTTTTCCCTCGAGATTGATTTGATTATTGGCAAATCAAAAATTCGAGGTTTTTTCGAAACGAGTATAATTACCTATATTTGTATATATATATATATATATATATATATATATATATATATATATATATGATCGTAATCCAAAACAAACACAGAAAAATCTAAAATTCTAAAAACACAGAAGAATAAAAAAAATTCGAGTTTTTTTTCGAAACGAGTAGAATTACCTATATTTGTATATATATATATATATATATATATATATATATATATATATATATATATATATAATCGTAATTCAAAACAAACACAGAAGAATCTTCTCCCCCTACCTCCAACACAAACAAGCTTAAAAAAGATTAATGTTTTAAAAATAAACCAGTTTGTCTAATCATCAAAAAAGCTGAAAACCCAGGGTCACAATCTCATACCCATACAAGTGAATATTTTAACTTATCACTGATATTCACCACTTTCCTGAGCATATAAAATAATATATATATATATATATATATATATATATATATATATATATATGTGTGTGTGTGTGTGTATATACAAAACACACGCACGCAAACACACACAAACACATATATATGTATGTATATATAAACATCTATTGTTAAATATAACAGACAATAAATGACTTATGTTTAACCATGAGCCGTTCTAATGTTCGTATGTTTGCTTTCATTTCGGCTGAAAATAAAGACAAAAATTGTCCAACATTTGAATATTCTTTATTTAGTCAGTCTTTGAGCTAAGCTTTTGGATCACATGGGTCATCTTCAGGGTCGTTATACGGATATTTAGAAAAACAAATTCGCCTGAAATTAAAGCAAAAACACGAACAATAGAACGGCTCATGATCAGCCATCGTAGACATTAATTTTATGTTATATCTAACAATATATGCTTAAATAATTATATATATATATATATATTAGGTTGGGGCAAAAATAATGTCGTTTTCTCACATATGTTACTACGTGAGAAAACGACATTATTCTTGCATACGTGTTACGAATGGTATCACCCAAAGAAAATTTTTTATTCAGTATTATAGCAGGTACGTGTTGTTTAATTCTAACGTCCAACCGCTGTGTCGTTCTACCTATGTAGTCGCATCCACAACTACATTTGAAATGATAAATAAGAGAGTTAATATGGTGGGGGGGTAGAACATAGGGCCCTTATGATTTGTTCGGATGACACTTTGAAACATGAAATCAGTTCCTTAACTGAGATTTTTGTGAACAATGGTTATCAGTTATTCGAGATGAAACTGCCAGGTTTAACAAAATTAAACCTCCTTCAGTGGGTAAATGTTCGGTCTATCTTCGTTTGCCGTGGTTGGGTAGCATTAGTGAATCCTTCGCCAAGCGTATTTCATGGAGTTCACATCAGTGTTATTTTGCAGCTAATGTTCGTGTTGTTTTTCAAACTAAGTCCGTACTTTCATCTATGTGTAAAGATGTTCTACCCCCCCCCACCATATTAACTCTGTTATTTATCATTTCAAATGTAGTTGTGGATGCGACTACATAGGTAGAACGACACAGCGGTTGGACGTTAGAATTAAACAACACGTACCTGCTATAATACTGAATAAAAAATTTTCTTTGGGTGATACCATTCGTAACACGTATGGGTCTTCGATTGCGGATCATTTTTTAAAGAATCCTACTTGTGCGTTGAATTTCAGTGTGAACTGGTTTTCTGTTTTGGCCAGTTCGCACTCGCTATTCCATCTTAAGGTGTTAGAGACGCTTTACATCAGGTTCAGGCAACCTACTCTTTGTAAACAAAGAGATTGTTTGCTTGGACTTGCTGTGCTGCGTTTCTAGCATCTTGGTTGGTATAACTTTTATAATAATTTATTTCTTCCTGTCCAATCATTCATGTCATGCATAACAGACTTCTTTTTCTTTTCCTCATAATTTCCCCGTTAACAGTTCTGATGAGAGGGGACGAAACCGGTCGACTGGTGTTTGTTTTATTTTAAATCTATCATGGGCCATAATATAAAATTTCTTGTTTTTAATGCCTTAATATATATATATATATATATATATATATATATATATATATATATATATATATACAATGAGGATTTGAAATAATCATAATTAAGTAATTCATTGAGTGTAGAAGAAACCTGAACAGAATGCAGAAAGACGTTTCGTCCTAAATTTGGGACTCATCATCAGTGCGCATCCACTACCGAGAATTGAATGAAACTCATCCCAGATTCTCTTTAGCCATAGGACTATACCTCCACGAGCTACAAGTACTATTGTCAAGCCTCTCTGTTCAGAGCATTAGAAGCCGGTTCAAGCAAGGATATACAGATAGAAATAATTGGGAGGATTTGAAATAATCATAATTAAGTAATTCATCGATCTAGAAGAAACCTCAACAGAATGCGGAATACAGAAATATATTTGGGACTCATCATCAGTGCGCATCCACTACTGGGAATTGAAACCCGGTCATATCCTATAGTAGGCAAACGATGTACTAACTGTACCAACGGGCCTCGGTGATATTACCTCTTCCTCACCGAGGCCCGTTTGTATGGCGTCTGCCTTCTATCGTAACTGTTCGGGTTTCAATTCTCGGTAGTGGATGGGAACTGCTGATGAGTCGCAAATATAGGACGAAACGGCCGTCCAGTTGAGGTTTTTTCTAGACACGATGAATTACTTCATTATGATATATATATATATATATATATATATATATATATATATATATATATATATATATATATATATAATAAAGAACTATCATATATTGAATTAATTAGCAATATTAATGCCATTAATGGTGAAATCTCTTCGCTAACAGACTTAATATAAGCATTAAACTACTCACAATCCACACTGAATGATGAGATCCTTATGTATAAAATTATCAGATGGATCTAGTGTGTTTCTTAGAGCAGCAATTACTTTCAAGAACTCTATGTCCTCATCATCAGACTTTAATTTTTTCCTTTAAAATCAAAACTTAAAAACGAAATAAATGCGTTGTAGAGCGAAAGATGTTTTTTTTTAAGAATGTGTTATTTATTAACGGTTATATAATATTGGAACGCGCAAGTCGCAACGCTAAATTTCAAATATTTCAAGTGAGAATTTTTTATCAGAATTTTGTAATTTGGTAAATCCACGAATTCTTTTGTTGTAAGTATTTTCCAGTTAACATGACATGAACTAAGTATATGGTTCAATTAATAGAGTGATATGCCTTAGTAGTTATATATATATATATATATATATATATATATATATATATATATATATATAAATATATATACAAATATACATAACTAGACTCGTTTCGAAAAACCCTCGAATTTTTGATTTGCCAATAAGGAAATCAATCTCGAGGGAAAAAAAGGTTTTTCAAAAAAGAGCCGAACTTTCCCTGACGATCCGTTTAGGTAGGTTTGTCTGGCTCACTAGGTGTATATATATATATATATATATATATATATATATATATATATATATATATATATATATATATATATATATGTATATATGTATATATATATATATATATATATATATGTGTATATATGTATATATATATATATATATATATATATATATATGTATATGTATATATATATATATATATATATATATATATATGTATATGTATATATATATATATATATATATATATATATATATATATATATATATATATATAAAACAAAGAAATATGACAAAGTGAAAAAATCGTTTTTGTGTTACACATTTCGTCCTTTAGAACTTAATCGGAGGTAAGCAGGCGGAAAACAAACTTAGGACACATGAGTTAATTGAAATTGATAAACGTTATCACATTAGGTATAATGTTTTCATGTAATCAAAGAGATTCATTGTCAGTTATAACGAAATATTTCTATTTCTATTTCGCATTTCATATTTATTTACTTTGCTTAATCTGCAAGTCTTGTGTGCAGTAGGAGGTCTTTCCCAAATAATTATCCATTAAATCATTATATACTGAAATTATGTCTTCTATAGACAACATAAAATATACAACATTTAATAAAGGAAGCGTTTATCGATCTATCTCAGTTTGTTCATATATATCCATGTATCGATCTCAGTTTATTCATATCTATCTATCTATCTATCTATCTATCTATCTATCTATCTATCTACCCAGACAAAGTATGATAAATCTGAAAAACGGATAACTGTTTTATTGAATTGATTATATGTTTGGTCATCCTTAGGCTTCCACAAGAGAGACAGAAAGTAATGTGTGTGTGTGCTTCAATATTAATTGTTAATATTTTTCCCCAAGCATGCGTCCCTTGGTCGGAGGTAGGTGGGGTAGTCACGATCTGTAGACTCACATACCTAAAATATATGAATCTTTTACTTTCAGCCTATTCAGTGAAACTGGTTAAGGATTCACCTTAAATTCAAAGCAAAAATCTGGGAGAAAAGAAAAACAAATTTCGATAAAACAAGAAAATTAAAATGGATTAAAATAACGACTTTTATACAAACGTCACACAATCTAGACAGAGGGGCGCCAGCTAAGCGGAAAAAATGAATAATATTGAAGCACCCATACAAACACATACACAAACACATATATTTATTTCGTTCTCATCTAACGATATTGAAACTTGCTATATTATCTATCTGTCTCTCTGCCTGTCTCTCATTATATATATACTTAAATTTGCTATATTTATAGATGAAGAATGCCTAGTATCGGAGATAGAATGTTTAGAAATATAGATATATATAAGTTTGTAATGGATTAACGGAAGAGGGGAAGAGGTAATCGGACATTACCCGGTTTTTGAGTGATTTGGTTTGGTTTGTTTTACAGCATATCAACGTCAATGGGTTACTTAATGCCGACAAGATTTTTATTGTCTGTCTATATTTCTGAGATGAGGTATTATGCACATTATTTACATTATTTGGACTAGTGTCCTCATCTTTGTCGCCATATTTATCACAACGTCCGGCCTTCTTCAGGTGATTTGATCATCAAACATGGCACGTGGAACTAGAACAGTCTACCCCAGTGAGAGAAATAAAGGGTTCAGTTCGAAATTCCAACCACCTGAAGAAGGCTGGAGCGTACAACGGCTGAAACGTTGTGATAAATATGGCGACAAAGATGAGGTCAATAGTCCGAATAATGTAAATTATGAAGATTTTTATTGCTGGTAATATTTTTTCTCTAAAAGTATTTTTGGTAATATTTCCTCCAAAATGTATTTCTGGTAATAATGTATTAATGGTAATAATTTATTAACAAATTTATTGCTGGTAATAATTTTACTTTTAATTTTAACTTATTTCTGGTAATAATTTTTAACAAGAAGGTATTGCTGGTATTAAAACTTATTTTACACGTTTTGACACCAGTTTAGGGTTTTACTATTTGTCGATAGTTGGCACCCTAACAGGTGCTTCCATCCTGAGTCAAGTCAAGATACCTGGGATTACCAGCAGAAAAGAGGTGATTTTACGCTCCTCAAAACATCCTAATCTGAGGTTTTGCTGTCGATTGTATTTTATCGTCTTATCCAGGACGACCATGTTCTTTGACTGATGGGTAATGCTAATGGTTATTTACGGCTATGACCTCTAGATTTTTACTTATGTGGAACGTCTACTCGACCATGATAGTTCCCAAGTGATGTGGTTTCTGTTGGTTGGTAGAATTTTTTGTCCGTTATTCGCATCCACTAAAATAAGTCTTGTGGGCAACAGGAAATGATTTAATTATTAATTATTTAGAAATTGCTTTGTTTTACATTTCGGATACGAAAACGAACAGATCTGAACTTTTGAGGCAATTTAACCGAGAGGAGATGCAATATTTAAACGGTTAGTTTAAATATGCCTCTCTCTGTGGCGGAACTGTCGAACGTAAGCAGGCTTAGTCGGTTTCCCCGGTGGAAGGTGAACACAGATTCGAAGAATATTTCCTTTATTTAGTCTCTCTATTCCGTCGATAGACGTAATTCGAACAGATTTAAAAGACAGGGCAACAACTCAAACATGCCGTTCCAATAAATAACGTTTGGAGTAATATATATATATATATATATATATATATATATATATATATATATAAATCCTAATGAGCCAGATACTACCTACCTAGGTTTTACCACATGGGATCATCAGTGTGAACTGAGTAAGAAGGAATTAACAAGGAACAACTTTATTGATAAAATCAAGTTAAAACCTAAAATTACCGTAAGCCTAAAAAGACATAAAACACAGAAATCCTTAATAGAGGCAGGCATAAGAAGGCCTGGTTATTCGAATAAAGGTTTGCTTGCTTTCATTTTAGTAACCTTTTCTTTTTATTGTCTAAAAAGACAATAGGCTTATGCTAATTGTAGGTTTTAGCCGTCATTTTATCAATAAATTTGTTCCTTTTCAATTCCTCGTTAGCCAGTTCACGACAATGTTCCTATGTCGTGAAACCTAGGTAGGTAATACCTGGCTTATTAAGATTTATTTATTTTACTTTTGCTCTACTTAGCGTATTGAGCACTCTCCGTTTTAACTAATTACTCGCTATTTCTTCCTGTGTACCAGGGATTTAAGGTACTGGACAATTTATTTCGTCCTGTTCGGAGATTTCTGGTGATTTCTTTTATTTCAAATTTCCTTCGTATGAGTATTTGTTTAAAAATTGTGCTATCCAGGTTTTTTTCACCAATCGAGGTTAAATAGATTTACCTTATATATATATATATATATATATATATATATATATATATATATATATATATATATATATAATGAATACAGAATACTTAAAAATCAAATATGTCAGATGATAATTTATTTGGTGAAACTCAGAAGTCCATCTCTTCAGACCAGATTTACAAAAATAAATGGAGTCCCATTTATTCAGACACAAGGAAAAGGAAAAGAAGAAAAAAGAGAAAACGGAAAAAAGTTTTAATATTAAGTGGGATAAAGACAGATATTTCAATACAAGTTTTTTTTAGGGGAAGAGAAAGAGTGATAGATATGAAAGAAGGGAACAGGGAACGAAAGTGAGAGACGGAAAGAAAGGAATTAAGCAAGTAGACAGGGTGACCCAGAAAATATTTTTCCGGGAAATGAAAAGTTATAAAATAGGGTGGGGGAAGGTAGTGCTCATATTCAAACTAATTACATTGAAGTTCTCTAGTTATTTTAAGCAGCGACACCATCATCATCGCATTATAACCGTCACAATTAGTATTTAGATGGGCTTCTGAAATCCACGAAATAAATTATCAACTGACTGAATGAAATTTTAAGGATTCTGTATTCGCTATTATATTGCTCTGTTCTTACATTGAGCTCTCTTTGGATTTATATCCTCTTTGTGACTATCACTACTAATCTTCAAGTGATATATATATATATATATATATATATATATATATATATATATATATATATATATATATATATATATATATGACGTCCCCCCGGTGTAACTGTGCCAAATGTGACGTCTTTCGGATGGGAATCTGGTTAGATTCGGTATCAGCCTTGTCGTTCCCAGCTCGCCTTCAACGTCTGGTTACCGAAGTAACTGTTTTGATTTCTAGTCTAACCTACCCACGTTGTGATTTGATCTTAGGTAGACGAAATCAGTCGCCGGGCCGTATTGCAAGCTGAGTCCAGGCTAGGGCAACACCTCACAAGTATATGTAAAAGAAAAGAAAATAATAACTAGAAAATTTCAAATGTGTTAAAAAGTATAACAATATTTTATATC
>OZ010581.1:120330521-120338021 GCA_963932145.1 Acanthosepion lycidas | reverse complement strand
ATATATATATATTTACCCACATACATACAAATACATACATATAAATTAGAATTTAAGAACTAAATATGTAAAATTTCAACAATTTATATATACACATATACCCACATACATACAAATACGTACAAATACATACATATAAATTAGAATTTAAGAACTAAGTAAGTAAAATTTCAACAATTTGGGCGTAAAAAAAAAAAAAAAAAAAAAAAAACCATAGCGCATCTCAAAAACATAAACAACGATCTATATAGAGATAAACAAAATAAACATAATAGTCATTCCGTTAAAATGTCATGCCCGATGTTTTGAACCAAGATGGAACTGACATAAGTGATAGAAAGTTACAAAACGGTGTTTATGTTTTGAATCTTTTCTTATGTCTACATTTAGAAAATATCTCATTACGAAGATTCAACAGTTCATCTTGATTTTTATCTTTGATAATAAAGATTTTTTTCCGCCAAGCACAGATCACACCGATCGCGGAAGTTATTAGGTGTTTTGGCTCTTGATAGGTATCTCCATTTCAAAAGTGAGGTTAACCCCTTATCCACCAGATCCCAGTAGTGTTTGGATAAGGAAGTTTGACTTCTAAGGCATCTATATCTAAAAGAGTGTCTATGGTTGTATAGACGCTGCTTCCAATTACCGGCGGATATACCTATATATCTTTTTTTCTCGTTTATATTTTCCTCGGGAAAGACAGTTGCCTCGTATATTACATTTTTGTAGTTACATTTACCCCCGATTGGGCAATGATCTTTATTCCTACAATTGCAGGTAGGGTTACTTGATTGAGTCACATTACAATGGTAGTTTCTAAGTATTCTGCAATTATGGGAAGATAAGATTTTCTCCATATTTCTAACGCATGAGTAACTAATTTTCAGAGTCTTCCTATTGAAAATTTTACTTAATGGATGTTTACTGTGAAAATGTTTATCAATTAATTTCAGAAAAAAACTTCCTATATCAATATTAGAGAGCTTGCAATATGGTGGGTTGAACCATATTACCTTCCTCTTTCTATTTTTAGATCAGTAAAAACACACACACATACATACACACTCATGCAGACACGGACAACACCATACACGTACACAAACACACACCAACATCAACAGAAGAACTATCAGGTAATAAAAGTAATAAGCTACTAAACTTACAGTGATATATCATTATCGTTGAAAGTATTACATCCCCTATAGTAAGTTAAGTTCATAGCGGTGTTTACAGTTAACAGTTAGTTCATTTCTTTGATTTAAGAGATAGGTCTTATTTTTTAAACTAATTATTTAACATTTTTCGTTAATACATCGATCAAAATGGACATATAGGGAGTTACATGTTTGGGATCTTTTGAGTAATTTCCATTTAACAGTAGGTGATTTATTCTTTTCTTTTAGACTCCAGAAATACTTGGATAATGAAGTCTTGTACTTATAATTACTGCTATTAAAATATTGCATGTCTCTGTGTGCCTGTCTGTGTGTGTGAGTGTGCGAGTGTGTGTGAGTGTAAAATAAGGTACAGAATTTCAACCTATCTAAGCTTCAGCTGAACAAAGAGCAAATAAAGAAATACCTTTGTGTATTTGTGCGCATATTGAAAAAATAAATCTCACTAAGCTGTGGTTCTCGGAAAAATCTATTGACGATTAATTATTAAAGCATACACACAAATACAGAGTTGTTTATTTTGTAATGGTGACACGCGTAATCGAGTTTCAATGAAACAGTCTTCCATTTGCCGTGCTTGAAAGAGGCAGCCTAATTTTGAAAAGAAATTTCTTCGAAAAATAAGAAGTCATACTCATAGAAATTCACCATGCGACCCTCAAATATTGGCGCCACGTTTTATTTATATTAATCTCTCGCCCGATTTTGGTTGTATGGCAATGATATTCTGGTTAAGAGCAGATAGGTTTCCGCCGCTTCTGGTAAAGAAAGCATGTATAAGCTGGTAGATCGCCTACTTCCTGAAAATTGGAAATACTTATAATAGGTAAGTACTGTGGTTACATCATGTAAAAGGCTGAATTAAAGAAATAGCTAACATTATAGTGTAATGACTTAACAAAAAAATCCACGTCCCTATCGGTCAAGTTAATTACTTGGGCCTGGACTTTGCCTTACATTCGTTATGAAAGTCGCACACGTATTTTACAGGGTATATGTAGAAATAAATTGCGTCTTGTAAACAGAAAAAATACGACATATATATATGTGTGTGTTTGTGTGTGTGGTTGGGTGTATGTGTGTGCGTATAAATAAGAAATTAATAAACGTATATAAACGTATATATATTAGGTTGGTGCAAAAATAATGACGTAATAATGTCGTTTTTTGACGTTAAAAATACGTCAAAAAACGACATTATTACGTCATTATTTTTGCACCAACCTAATATATATATATATATATATATATATATATATATATATATATATATATATATATATATATATCATCGCATATTTAATATTACACGTTGTAATATTATTAGTAATATTGTTTTCGTTTGTCCACTATCATGATATACATAGACAAAAATGCACGAGTATGTGTCCTACAATGTCTACACATAAAAAAATATGTACTAAATTTACACCAATTAAAAGTGAAGAGCTATATATATATATATATATATATATATATATATATATATATATATATACCATGCTGACAATATAGTTAAAGAAACACACGCAGAGAAAATTATTCATATGCTTTACTTATATACCACATCGCTTGTGTTAATATAGAGATTATGATTACAAAGAGAGAGGAGTATGAACTGGGTGTTAGGAAAGGATATCTCCTCTAATTAAAAAGAATAATATCCGGGTTTAAATACGAAATAAAGGATTAGATGGATATTCTTTGAAGAATTACCAAGATTTACGTTTTTATTTCTTAAAAAGGCAACTTAAAATTCATATTTAAAAAAAAATGTAAATGTTTTTATCATCAAATGTTTTCCTAAAGCTTATTCCTCGAAAACAATCTGTTTACTCCCTTCTTACAGCAAAATTGTTTTTCATTCCTTTGTTGAGCAGCTAATGCTTGAAACTTATGTGTAAAATTAAGAAAGTCTGAACCAAAAATTGTCTGAGACAATTGGATTTATTTCTTCGAGGTATTTCGACAACAAGAAAAGACATAATCTGTTATATCCTTTGATGACATTTATTTAAATGGAATTTAAAAAGAAATAACTTTTCCTTTAGCCAAGCTTTCACATTACATAATACACAGCAATACTCAAAGCTTTCGAGTTCGTGACTGAATTTATTTTTAAAGTATATCATCCCAAGCAAAGCAGAAGTGCCATTAGCACGCAAGGGGTTACAGAGAGTGAGAACAAGAGTAAAGAGGGGGTGTCTGAGGAGAGATTAAAGAGAAAGACGAGGATCAAGGTCAAGGCATCAGAAGATGACGATTGACATTACATTTGTATATTTGAAGATTACGGCTATCAGGGAAGCAAGTAAGGAGAAGGGAATTCCGCTGTCGGGAAGTGCGAGATAAGAAGCTGTCGAAGTAGAAAAGACTGCTACATTTAACCGTTTCCTCAGTGAAAGGGTGGGACCAAGATGCTAACCTAGTAGCATGCTTAAATTTCATCAGGTTGGGAACCAGTGGAAATAGCTCGTCAGAGCAGTTGCCATGAAAATACTTGTAGAAAAGACAGAGGGAAGCCACGGCATGTCTGTGAGAATGTGATTGTAGACGAGATGACAGATCAAGAATTAATATCTAGTATGCGAAAGAATGGATATCAAATAGCAATCCAGTATAAATTTCTTTCTTTTTAAGGATTTTTTTCTGTTTCTTTGCAACTCTACTTAACTTTTGGAATGCACATTATTTACATTATTCGAACTATATAGTTAAAATGTGTATGTATATAAATATATCTATATATGCAATTTTTATATATATTATTTATATATATATACCCGATACTTGTAGGAATAACCTACGTATCAGTGATACAGCTAAAATATTTATTAGGTTGGTGCAAAAATAATGTCGTTTTCTCACATAGTAACATATCTGAGAAAACGATATTATTTTTGCACCAACCTGATATTTGGATTGATGCGACTTTGTGACCCTGGGTTTCAAGATTTCTGTCGATCGCAGCGTGAATTCCAGGGTGACAAACTCACATCAATCTAACTATATATATATATATATATATATATATATATATATATATATATATATATATTCATGAATTATTCATACATAAAACAAATACAAAGGTTAATGATTAAATGGCGAAGATGGATTTCTCCCCATTTAAATCATTAACCTTTGTATTTGTTTTATGTATGAATAATTCATGAATTTGTAAATTGATTGCACCTTTATTGAAATTAAATATATATATATATATATATATATATATATATATATATATATGTATATATATATGTGTGTGTGTGTGTGTGTGTGTGTGTGTGTGTGTGTGTGTGTGTGAAGCAATTCAACCCAAGCAAAGTGGGAGTGCCACTAGAAGGCAAGGGGTTACAAAGAGTGAGAGTGAGAGTAAAGAGGGGTGTTTTAGGAAAGATTAAAGAGAAGGGCGGAAATCAAAATCAAGCCATCAGAAGATGTCGATTGACATTACATTTGAATATTTGAAGATTACGGGAAGATTAAGGGAAGCAAGCAAGAGGAAGGGAGTTCTACAGACAGGAAATGTGAGAGAAGAAGCTCTTGGAGTAGAAGAGGCGGTTACATTTAACTGTTTCGACAGTAAAAGGTTGGGACCGAAACGAAACTTTTTATCGTAAAAGTAGCATCAAGTGGTGAGATCAGAGCGAAAATGGAATACTTTTTCTTCTATATGCCGCGTCACCTCAAGATTAAAAATCATCATAAGTTTCCACAACTTCCTATATCGCGTGGCTCTTAGAGCTCTTTGTTCTTTTTCTCCCAATACTAAGGACTATGGCAATATTTCTTCCACCATTTCACTGAAGCTCGAGAGAGAGATAGCTCATTGGCTTCATCGGGCTCTCCTACCCTCAGTATGCCCCATGAGTGTTAAGTTTTTAAAGGCTTCATTCCACTTTATGTTTCGAAAGATTTTCAGCTGCTGTTTTACTGATTTTGTGTTTCATGCTTACTTGGTCAATCTATGGAATTCTCAGTATCCTTCTGTAGAACCACATTTCTGTTGTTTCTAGTTTTTTCTCATCATTCACTATATAAGAGAATGAATAATACAAAGTAACCCTGTACTCTTTGAGTTGATTCTAATGAATTTTTACTGTTTCTAATCACCCTGATTAACTTCGTGAATGCCTCTTTCTCTAGATCAATACGTTGTCAGATCTCTCAAATATTTGAATTTCCGCACCTGTTTACTGTTTATATTGTGTTTTTTCTCTTGCTGATTATCATAAATTCTGTCTCCTTCCATTTAATGATTAGTCCTTTTTTTACGCTTTCTTCTACCCCATATCTAGATTCTGTAGCTTTCCTTCAGTGTCAGCCATCAACACAATTTTATCTGCGTATCTTATATTTGTAAGGTTACGCCCACTAATAATAAATCCTATTACGGTCTCCAGGTCCCTGAAGATAGCTTCGCTGTAAAGGGAATAAATTTGGGAAGAAGACGCCTCCTTGTCTCGAGCAACATTCTTTTATTGTATAGACACACAATTTATTTTCTATCCTTATGCGAATGGTTGTATCGTAGTATAAGTTCTGGATTATTCTAACATTCTTTCCAAATAGATTTAGTTTTCCCAGTAGTTCATAGATATCTATGGTATAAGAAAGACATAGTAGCAAGTCTAGAGAGAGAGACAATTTCATCATGGAAAGGGGACAACACGGCCACAGGAGATTCGACATGTCGGCCAGAATAAAATACTCGTCTATCGTATTCGATATCTACTTACCGCCCCACGCAGGCAGAATGTGACAATATGTGAGTTTACTTTTGGTAGCCCGAGTGTGTCCACACGTGCCTAGTTCAAAAATATTCCAGCCCCCGCAAACTTCGGTTGCACTGGCATCCGAATAACTACAGATCATACCTCTCGAGTGCAATGAGAGAAATAAGGCCGCGAACAGCTGTTCCGCTGGACTGGACACACCTCATGTTTTTGGGGTTGCGTTCTGTCCAAAGACCGAGATCCAGCAACTTTCAGCAGACTTGTATATCATATTCGGGATTTACATTGACGTCCCCAACACCACCACCAACTACAACTACCACCACCACTCAGCCAGGTTGTGACACAAGGTCGGTTTTTAAAGTGTGGACTTGAATGTCTCTACTCATGCCGATGGTGTAAGCTGGTCTTAGCTTGTCTAATCTAGACTTAGCTCGTCGTAGATTGTCTAAGCAGGTCATAACCGGTCATACCACCGCTAAGGAACGGATGTTACCCAACGGGTAGGGAACGCATGGGAGGAGAGAAGGCCTCCGATACGGAACAGATACTACAACCGCAGCATCTACTCCGACAGGAAAACACGTCTTCTCCTGCTCTGCCAATCCCTTCGGAAGCAGTGCCTCCTCGTGTATCATATACTGCACACCCTCTTACTACTCAGGTACTTGTAAATTCTCTATACCTTAGCTATGCTAATTATACAGTCATTTATATCTAAAAATAGATATCAATGAAGAAATCAATGAGATTTTAAATAGGATATATGTTAGAATAAAATATGGATTTGTCTATTTTATGTATGAAATAAAATAAAAAATATTTGTCTGGGGATCACCAGAGCGCATATAACTTGAGCAAAAAATTTCAATTGCAAGGTTGCCATGGTAACTATCATTTTTTCAAATTTTTATCAGTTGTTTTTAGAATTATGGTTTAGAGTAAAACATCAACAAGAAAGATAAAAAAATCAACATTCACATTCAAGTATTACATCTTAAATACTTCATTCGGATATTTCATATCACTTCTTTACCAGAAGAGGAAATGTACTACAACGTCTCCATCGGAGTATCAAACGGAAAAGAGGATTTCTTCTGAAAATGTATCCACACATGTAGCCTCATGCAATGACAAATGATGCGAAAAGTTCCCCAGAACGTTCAGAAATTTAATAGGCATATTAAGTTTGCTCACAAGTAGTGAATGTTTTTTTTTAATGCAGAGGCTTTTTCAATTTACATATTTCTTTAAGCTACATGAAAAATAGAGGCTATCGGAAATTAATCCATTTTTTCGGCGCCGTATAGCTATTAATTTTGAAAGAAATCATTCACACAGTTTCCCGTGAACATACCTCCCAATAAATGTATACGCTTACAATATATATATATATATATATATATATATATATATATATATATAGAGAGAGAGAGAGAGAGATAGATAGATAGATAGATAGATAAATAGATATTGTATGTGCATACATTTATATATATATATATATATATATATATATATATATATATTAGGTTGGTGCAAAATAATGACGTAATAATGTCGTTTTGTGACGTATTTTT
>OZ010581.1:120315521-120325521 GCA_963932145.1 Acanthosepion lycidas | reverse complement strand
AGTGACCCTTTAAAAACTATGCATGTTTTTACTTCCAAAATGACTTAAAAATTTTATTATTTCAATAATAAATAAAAATAAAGTTGATATATTTTGTGTTAGATATATTGAAAAGAAAATATATCCAAACCAGAAATCTATTATGTTGGTGCAAAAATAATGACGTAATAATGTCGTTTTTAACTTATTTTTAAACGTCAAAAAACGACATTATTACGTCATTATTTTTGCACCAACCTAATATTTAATCACCACAAACAAAATATTCATTTTTTTACTGTATTCGATAAGTAGAAATATGTAAAATAATTGTAAATGAATACAAAATAGTGACTCAATGAATAAGTTTTTACACCATTTTAGGTCATATTAATAAAAAGAAAAAATAGATAAAAATGTATATTAACACAATATTTTTAATATAGCAAATTATAATAAAAACTTTTTTAAATCGCTATACACAAAAGATTCTATGTTTTAATACTGTGATTGTACTTCCTCAGGTGATAGTTAGTAACTTGTGATAAAATGATATTTTAGGGAAATTTAAAAAAAAATCGTAACCTCTTTTCCTAAAAAAAACATTTGAATCATCAGTTTGTTTTTGTCAACCAGAAACACCATTTACCAAAAACCTGCACTGAATTGGAAAATAAAAAATGGAATAAAACTATGACATTATTTAATTAGGAAAGCTTATGATTGCTTTTATAAATAAGAAATATTAAGAACACTATTGTCTTAATGAATTTTTACTAGAATTGTTTTTATTTTATAAAATTTCAATTAGAATAATTTATAAAGTTATACAACTTTTTAAATTTATGTATTAATTTTACCATTTGAGATGGTAGTATTTTTACCATCAAAACTATATTTACTAAGCATAAATGGAAAAGCTTAACACAAATCATCAAACAACAATATTTTTAAGTCCTCGTAGAACAACATTAGATTTCTCCTCATGTTGTCAGCCTCTCAATACCTTAAATCACAGTAACTGTTGGATTAAAAATTATATCTCTGCGATATTTTAAACTTTAAGTAATTAATATTTGTTACAGATCAGATTAAATATATTTCAAAACAGTTAATATTTCTCAAATAAAGATTCAGAAAAGGACATTTCATTTTTGAATGATTTTTTAAGAAAGAGAATTACTTTGCGATGAAAGACTATTAAAAAATGATCCTAATCAGCATTTAAAAAAAAAATTCCAATTTAAATTTACTTTAAAATACACCAAAGAATTTTGCTTATTAGATATATCATGTTTATTTCTATTACCTTAAAATTAAATATAAAATAAGTGCTTCAAGAATGATTGTTCATTTTTTAAATTTCATCTAAATCCTAGGTATCGCTTTTTCTTTGGTAGTACCCACCCCGAAAATATGACTATTGTTCCGAAATCGTACATCGTGGGAGTCAGCAGTCTGTTGGCATTATTTTTTTTTTTAGTTCAAAAATCATCCGCTATGCGTACCTCAGGCATGGTACATTGAAATCGGTATTAAAGGTTACACATAATCTAGTATTGCGTATTCGTTGACTTTGCTCTGTGTTGTGTAACTTTTTCAGTTAATTGCCGGCCGGCGACAACACTGACGTCTTATGTTTTTAAAAGGTGTAAATATCGTCTCTAAAAAATTTTGATATTAATTACTGAATATTTGGAATATAGCAAGCCACAGTAATTTTCTATAATTTTTATCAAATAATAACTGGAGGGAGACGCTACATATTTTTATTCAAATGTCATATTACTAAATAAGGAGCTAATAAATTTAATGAATTTAGAACAAATCAAATGTCCCATTATCAAATAAAGTGATCATTATTTTAATGAATCCGGACAAATCAAATGTCCTATTACCAAATAAGGTAATCATTGTTTTAATGAATGCCGAACCAATCAAATGTCCTATTGACAACAAATAGGATCATTATTTTACTGAATTCCGAGCCAATCAAATGTCCTATTACAAAAAAAGGGATCATTATTTTAATGAATTCCGAACCAATCAAATGTCTTATACAAATAAGGGGATAATAATTTTACTGAATTCCGAACCAATCAAATGTCTTATTGACAAACAAGGGGATCATTATTTTAATGAATTCCGAACCAATGAAATGTCCTATTACAAATAAGGGGATCATTATTTTAATGAATTCCGAGCCTTACAAATAAGGGGATCATTATTTTAATGAATACCAAACCAATCAAATGTCCTATTACAAATAAGAGGATCATTATTTTAATGAATTCCGAACTAATCAAATGTCCTATTACAAACAAGGGGATCATTAATTTAATGAATTCCGAGCCACTCAAATGTCCTTTTAGAAATAAGGGGATCATTATTTTAATGAATTCCGAACCAATCAAATGACCTATTAAAAAAAAGGGGGATCTTTATTTTAATGAATTCCGAACCAATCAAATGTCCTTTTAGAAATAAGGGGATCATTATTTTAATGAATTCCGAACGAATCGAATGTTTTATTACAAATAAGGGGATCATTATTTTAATGAATTCCGAGCAACTCCTTTTAGAAATAAGGGGATGCTTATTTTACTCAATTACGAACCAATGAAATGACTTATTGACAAATAGGGTATCATTATTTTAATGAATTCCGAGCCAATCAAATGTCGTATTACAAATAAGGGGATCATTATTTTAATGAATTCCGAGCCACTCAAATGTCATTTTAGAAATAACGGGATCATTACTTTAATGAATTCCGAACCAATCAAATGTCCTACTACGAAAAAGGGGATCATTATTTTAATGAATTCCGAAAAAATCAAATGTCCTATTACAAATAAGGGGATCATTATTTTAATGAATTCCGAGCCACTCAAATGTATTATTACAAATAAGGGGATCATTAATTTAATGAATTCCGAGCCACTCAAATGTCCTTTTAGAAATAAGGAGATGAGTATTTTAATGAATTCCGAACCAATCAAATGACCTATTACAAAAAAGGCGATCATTATTTTAATGAATTCCGAACCAATCGAATGTTTTATTACATATAAGGGGATCGTTATTTTAATGAATTCCGAACCAATTAAATGGCCTGTTAAAAATAAGGGGATCATTATTTTACTCAATTCCGAGCCAATCAAATGTCTTATTGACAAATAATGGGATCATTATTTTAATGAATTCCGAGCCACTCAAATGTCCTTTTAGAAATAAGGGGATCATTATTTTAATGAATTCCGAACCAATCAAATGTCCTATTAAAAAAGGGATCATTATTTTAATGAATTCCGAACCAATCAAATGTTTCATTACAAATAAGGGGATCATTATTTAAATGAAAAACCGATCCACTCAAATGTCCTTTTAGAAATAAGGGGAAACTTATTTTACTCAATTACGAACTAATGAAATGTCTTATTGACAAATAAGGGGATCATTATTTTAATGAATTCCGAACCAATCAAATGTCCTATTACAAATAAAGGGAAAGTTATTTTAATGTATTCCGAACCAATCAAATGCCTTATTGACAAATAAGGGGATCAAGATTTTACTCAATTACGAACCAATCAAATGCCTTATTGTCAAATAAGGGGATCATTATTTTAATGAATTCCGAGCCACTCAAATGTCTTATTACAAATAAGCGGATCATTATTTTAATGAATTCCGAACCAATCACATGACCTTTTAGAAATTAGGGGCTCATTATTTTACTGAATTCCGAAGCAAACAAATGTGCTATTAAAATAAGGGGATCATTATTATAATGAATACCGAACCAATCAAATGTCCTATTACAAATAAGTGGATCATTAATTTAATAAATTCCGAACCAATCAAAGTTCCCGTTAGAAATAAGCGCATCATTATTTTACTCAATTCCGAACCAATGAAATGGCCTATTACAAATAAGGCGATCCTTATTTTACTCAATTACGAACCAATGAAATGTCTTATTGACAAATAAGGGGATAGACATTTTAAAGAATTCCGAACCAATCAATTGTCCTATTACAAATAAGGGGATCATTATTTTAATGAATTCCGAACTAATCAAATGTCCTATTACAAATAAGGGGATCATTATTTTAATGAATTCCGAGCCAATTAAATGTCCTATTACAAATAAGGGGATCATTGATTTAACGAATTCCGAGCCACTCAAATTTCATTTTATAAATAAGGGGATCATTATTTTAATGAATTCCGAACCAGTGAAATGGCCTATTACAAATAAGGGGATTATAATTTTAATGAATTCCGAACCAATTTAATGTATTATTGAAAAATAAGGGGATCATTATTTTACTGAATTCCGCACCAATCAAATGACCTATTACAAATAAGGGGATCATTATTTTAATGAATTCCGAACCAATCAAAAGACCTTTTAGAAATAAGGGGATCATCATTTTAATGAATTCCGAACCAATGAAATGTCCTATTACAAATAAGGGGATCATTATTTTAATGAATTCCGAACCAATCAAATGTCCTATTACAAATAAACGGGTCATTATTTTAATGAATTCCGAGCCAATCAAATGCATTATTACAAATAATTGTATCATTATTTTAATGAATTCCGAACCAATCAAATGTCTTTTTAGAAATAAGGGGTTCATTATTTTAATGAATTCCGAACCAATCAAATGTCCTATTACAGATCAGGGGATCATTATTTTAATGAATACCGAACCAATCAAAAGTCATATTACAAATAGGGGGATCGTTATTTTAATGAATTCCGAACCAATGAAATGGCCTTTTAGAAATAAGGTGATAATTATTTTAATGAATTCCGAACCAATCAAATGTTCTATTACCAAAAAGGATCATTATTTTAATGAATTCCGAACCAATCAAATGTCCTATTATAAATAAGGGGATCATTATTTTAATGAATTCCGAACTAATCAAATGTCCTATTACAAATAAGAGGATCATTATTTTAATGAATTCCGAACCCATCAAATTTCCCATTACAAATGAGGGGATCGTTATTTTAATGAATTCCGAACCAATCAAATATCTTAATTACAAATAAGGGGATCATTATTTTAATGAATTCCGAGCCAATCAAATGTCATATTACAAATAAAGGGATCATTACTTTAATGAATTCCAGACAAATCAAATGTCTTATTGACAAATAAGGGGATCAGTATTTTACTGAATTCCGAACCAATCAAATGTCCTTTTAGAAATAAGGGGATCATTATTTTACTGAATTCCGAACCAATCGAATATTTTATTACAAATAAGGGGATCATTATTTTAATGCATTCCGAACCAATCAAATGACCTATTACAAATAAGGGGATCATTATTTTAATGAATTCCGAACCAATCAAATGTCCTATTACAAATAAACGGGTCATTATTTTAATGAATTCCGAGCCAATCCAATGTATTATTACAAATAATTGTATCATTATTTTAATTAATTCCGAACCAATCAAATGTCCTTTTAGAAATAAGTGGCTCATTATTTTAATGAATTCCGAACCAATCAAATGTCCTATTACAAATAAGGGGGTCATTATTTTAATGAATACCGAACCAATCAAAAGTCCTATTACAAATAAGGGGATCGCTATTTTAATGAATTCCGAACCAATGAAATGGCCTGTTACAAATAAGGGGATCATTATTTTACTCAATTACGAACCAATCAAATGTCTTATTGACAAATAATGGCATCATTATTTTAATGAATTCCGCACCAATCAAATGTCTTATTACAAATTGAGGGATCATTATTTTAATGAATTCCGAGTCACTCAAATGTCCTTTTATAAATAAGGGGATCATTATTTTAATGAATTCCGAACCAATCAAATGTCCTATTACAAAAAAAGGATCATTATTTTAATGAATTTCGAACCAATCAATTGTCCTATTATAAATAAGGGGATCATTATTTTAATGAATTCCGAACTAATCAAATGTCCTATTACAAATAAGAGGATCATTATTTTAATGAATTCCGAACCAATCAAATGTCCTATTACAAATGAGGTGATCATTATTTTAATGAATTCCGAACCAATCAAATATCTTAATTACAAATAAGCGGATCATTATTTTAACGAATTCCGAACCAGTGAAATGGCCTATTACAAATAAGGGGATATTTATATTAATGAATTCAGAACCAATAAAATTTCTTATTGACAAATAATGGGATCCTTATTTTAATGAATTCCGAACCAATCAAATGTACATTTAGAAATTAGGGGATCATTATTTTACTCAATTCCGAACCAATGAAATGTCCTATTACAAATAAGGGGATCATTATTTTAATGAATTCCAGAACTATCAAATGTCTTATTGACAAATAAGGGGATCATTATTTTACTGAATTCCGAACCAATCAAATGTCCTATTACAAATAAGGGGATCATTATTTTACTGAATTCCGAAACAATCGAATGTTTTATTACAAATAAGGGGATCATTATTTTAATGAATTCCGAACCAATCAAATGTCTTTTTAGAAATAAGGGGATCATTATTTTACTGAATTCTTAACCAATCGATTGTTTTATTTCAAATAAGCGGATCATTATTTTAATGAATTACGTACCAAACAAATGTCCTTTTAGAAATAAGGGGATCATTATTTTAATTAATTCCGAACCAATGAAATGTCTTATTACAAATAAGGGGATCATTATTTTAATGAATTCTGAACCAATGAAATATACTATTACAAATAAGAGGATCATTATTTTAATGAATTCCGAACCAATCAAATATTTTATTGACAAATAAGGGGATCATTATTTTAATGAATTCCGAACCAATCAAATGTCTCATTGACAAATAAGGGGATCATTATTTTAATGAATTCTGAAACACGTTACCTGACTTGATTGTTGCTACCATCTTAATATTAATTCATGATACATTTCAACTTTTAGCTCCCTTCTGAAAATGAAAAGAAATTATTATTGTAAATATGCTCAGACAGTAGACGACGTCAATTTATGTAGTCAATTATTATTACTGCTGCACGTTTCGAATTATTGCCTCAATTCTGTGTGATATTCAATGGTACAAGATTTAAATTCCATCATTAGAATTTTTTTCATTTTTTCTTGGCAGTTATGCCGAAACTCCTTGTAATTGTGTAACTTTCGTTGAAGCAATTGTTTCGTCATAATCCCCCCTATAATGTTTCAATTATATTGACATCAGGATTTTGTGTTATCCACTCTTGCAAAAGTTTAATATCTTCATCCACAAGAAACATTACAACGTTGCAAATGTGTGGCATGGAAAACTGTCATTATGAAAGGTTTCTACATCTTCGTAATTTGGAAGAAGATGGCAAACTAATGTAGTTTTCGATGCTTAGGCTTTTATTACTGTTTCATTCCACAATCGCTTTTGAGGCAGGTCCATACCCGGATATGTCCAACATCAAATTTTACCGTCTTTGTCGTGTGTCTTGTTTTTTTACTTCCTTCTGTTGATTTTCTAACATATTCTCTTGCATTAGAATATAACTCAATTTCACATTCGCCATCAAATGATTTTTTGATATATCCCAGAATCCCATGCTAAATGTTTTTTTGTTCATTTCAGAGGTCTACAGTGTGTCCATAAAGTTCGTGTGCACTTTAAAAAATTTATAACTTTATTTGTATTTGCGATAGAAATAATTTGCAAAAAAAGATTAGAAAGAAGTAAATCTATGTTTTTTTAAGGTTTTATTGAAATTTTATTTAAGTTTCCACATGTCCTTTATCAATAGCAATACAAAGGGTAATACGATTTTGCAGTTCACGGAAAATATTTGCCAACTGAAATAACATTAGTTATTTTAGCTATACTTAAAACAAGGTACATTAAACTTTATAACATTTTTTACACATTATTTTTTATCGCAAATACAAATAAAGTTATAATTTTTTTAAAGTACACACGAACTTTATGGACACCCAGTATTTCGAATGTTTTGTGGTTAATATGGGTTTCTTTTTGCTGCTAAACACCCGTTTCAGTTCTTTTGGCCTAATATTAAGCGTACTGTATCAACAGAAACCGAACAGTAGAGAAAACATTCACTCCTTACATGAATGCCTGTTAATTTTGGAATTGATAACCAACACATTTACAATCATTCTTTTAACTCTCTTGTCTAATCGGTGGGATTTTCCGAATATTATTATTATTATTATTTTTTTTTTTTTATTTTTTTTTTTTTTGCTGCTTTCGCTGGTTCCCAAACTTCATGAATTTAAGTGTTCTAGAAGGCTTGCATCTTGCTCACACCCTTTCACTATCGAAACTCTTAAATGTAGCTGTCTCTTCTACTCCAATAGATTCATGTCTTACCGCTTTACTAAACTATATCCACATTGAGAGTTTCAATTAAAAACAAAATCATCCTTGATAATGCCTAAAAGTATAATTAAAAACCGTTCGGACATAAAGAACATTCGAACAATTTGTACAGAATTTATGTCCAAAATGAAGAAAATTATAAGGACGCAAGCAAAATTGAGTCAAAATTTAACCGCACTAAATTGTAAGTCGTTTTTAATGAATTTTGTATTAAATAGTAGTCGTTGCTTAATTAAACAATTATATATATATATATATATATATGTGTGTGTGTGTGTGTGTGTGTGTGCGTGTGTGTGAAAAGTTTGTGTATATAAATATAAATAAATATATATATATATATATATAAATATATATATATATATATATATATAAATATATATATATATATATATATATATATATATATATATATATATATATATATATATATATATATATAATTATTAATATATTATATGCGCGGTACTTATTAGAAAGCGCACAGTATCAGAGATAGAGCTAACATATTTGCTTGGATTGATGTCAGATCGCAAAAGCGTGAAACTCAGGGTCACAAACTCATATCAATCCAACCAAATATATATATATATATATATATATATATATATATATATATATATATATATATATATATATATATATATATATATATTTCATGGTAACTATTCCGAAGACCTGCTTTCCTTGGTTCCTAAACTTCAGGAATTTAAGCGTTCTATTAGTCTGGCATCTCGCTCGCACCCTTTCACTCTTGAAACTGTTAAATGTAGCCGTCTCTTCTACGCCAATACCTCCATGTCTCGTACCTCTCGCCTGTGGAACTACCTCCCCTCTTCCTGTTTCTCTGATAGCTATAATCTTGAACTATTCAAATGTAATGTCAATCGACGTCTCTCGATAACTTGATCTATTACCTATCCTTCTCTTCATCCTTTCCTCTATCACTCCTATTTGCTCTCGCTCCAAATCTCTGTAACCCCTTGCGTGCTAGTGGCTTCCCGCCTTGCTTTGGGTGAAACGCTTAAAAAAAACAAACGAAAACGCTTTCAGAAATAGCACAGGTTTTTTGGATTGTTTGAGTAGTTTCTGGAAATATGAAATATGGAAATATGAATCAAATCTTCAACTTCAAATCATAAACCATTTTATTTGTTCCAGCAGAAGTTCTAGGTATGATGTTAGTGTAAAAGGGCAACGTAATGTTCAAATACATACTTACCGCGGCAACTGACATTAATTTTTATAAAATTATTGCTTAGAAGTTTACATTTTATCATAAATTTATAATTTTAAATCTTTCACTGGCTCAATAGTTTTGGTTCAAGTTGCTTAAAGCCGTGTATCTTCTGTTATACTGTACCTAGTTGTAACGAATCGTGGCGACACGAATCTGGTTTTACAGGAGGATGCTAAGGATATCATGGACCGAGCGTGTAAGGAACGATGAGTTCTTAAAGAAGTTGCAATACTTAATATCAGGAAGAGGCATCGGAAGTTTCTGGGACACATAATGAGGAAGGAGGGTCTGGAGAATCTGATACACACAGGTGCGATAATGGAAAAGAGAGGCAAAGGAAAACAACGCGGGACATACCTGGCGGGCTTAATGAAGTGAGTAACAGAACGTGGTCTG
>OZ010581.1:120290521-120310521 GCA_963932145.1 Acanthosepion lycidas | reverse complement strand
ACAACATTTACTTCACTAATACTTATTAGTTCGGATATCAAAATGGAAAGGTTAATAAAACCTAAAATCCTGGTTCATGACAGTAAGGAAATAAAAAAAACATGGAATCATTGGTAGCAAATATTTTAAAACTTCCTCAAGCATATTAAATGGGAGGAAGGAGTTGAATGTTCGTCGATGTCGTGTGATGTATACGAACTGTTCAGCAAATATACAGACTTTGCGGAAGCTATTAACATTCAAAAGAGAGCTTCCGTCCAAAATAAAGTGTATATACGCGCCAGGAATGTAGTTTCAACTAGAAAACAGCAGGCTGGAGAAAACTTGAACCTGTAGTGGTGCTGTAAGTATTGTTGGCTAGGGTCACCGTGAATATAATCAAGAAGGTAAGCTGTGTTCTTGTAAAACAACACCCTACATGAATTATGCACAATAAACACGAGAGAAAAATAATCAAACTCAGTGAACATTAATAAAATATTGTATTTACAGTGTTATACAGAAATCAACAATAGTATAAAGAAAGTTCTTTCCCTTTTTCCGTAATAAAAAGGGTAAGTTTAGCTAATTAATGTTTAGTACAATATTGAATGTTTTTAGGTTGGTGCAAAAATAATGACGTAACAATGTCTTTTTTGACGTTAAAAAATACGTCAAGAAACAACATTATTACGTCATTATTTTTACACCAATTAATATTTAACTACAAAGTTCAATTGAGACCTTAGCTAAATAAAGAAAAGTTCCACGGTGTTTTATCAGTGTAGAAAGATGTAATGTTCATGAGTGATATCAATAAGAATTAGTATGATTACTCAAATCAGTAATAATTAAGAATTAAAATGTCAATATATCACCGTGCCTTATTTTCCAAGAATTGAACTGCTACTGGCTGTTGGCTAACAGCGAGCGAGTTTATATAACGATGCATAGGCTCCGGCGAGCTTGGCGCCAAATATATAGAAAGATACTAAAATACGCGATTGGTCAGGAAATAGACCAATCCGTGATTTTAGAGAAAATTTCAAATTACTTGCGATGGCAAAATTGTCATATAATAAGTATCATACATTTATGAACCATTGACATTAAAGAAAGCGGAGGTGTGGCACATGTATGTGATCACCAGGAACCAATATTTTCAGGCATTGCACGTTCTGATGATGAAGACCAGAATAATATATATCACCTTGTGACATCGCCTAAGGAAGACAGAGGAAAAAGACGGAAATGTGTCCACGAGCCTATGTGAAATTTTCTTCGGACCAATGAAAACCTTGCCTTCACAGAAACTGTTCCGGTGTAAAGTAAGGAGGAAATAAATTCGCGTGATTATGCGAAATATGAATTTGTATCAATCGTGTGTATGTATATATATATATATATATATATATATATATATATATATATATGCGTTTGTGTGTGTGTGTGTGTATGTGGGTGTGTATTCTAATCAGTATCACCTCAACCAAGAGAGTACAGCCACTAAAATACAAGGAGTTACAAGGTGTGTAGGAATTAGGAACAGAAACATTAGTAATGAACAGAAAGAGAAAAGATTAATCAGGTGGACAGTGGATAGTGAATTAAATTCCATTTAAATTTTTGCAGATTAATGTTGGCAGCAAAGCGTGGAGCTGGAAGGTCGTTCCACAAGCGTGAAGTGCAAGAAAAGAAACTGTTAGTATAGAACTAATGGCTACAGCCAGCCAGTTCAAATGTAAATTGATGTGAAATCAATGACAAAAAAGCATAATGAAAGTATTTACAAAAAAAAAGACAAGGTAAGGCAATCCTACCACCGGGGACAAATGACTCTAGCCGAGCCATCAGATCAGGACCAATAATATTGCTGATTCTTCTTTGGGTCTTATCAAGGAGCTGCAAGCAAATAGCAGGGACACCGGACCATATATAGCAGCAATATTCTAAGCATGAACAATTGGTAGACTTATAGATATACAAAATCGATTTTAGAACGTTATCCCGAGCGCAATGAATCAATTTCCCAAAGATAGCATGCTGATAGACGGCAGAGAGTGGATGGTTAGATGATTATTTTTGAGAAGTTGGACGCGCTAAAAATGACAATCCATCTTTTGCCCCAGTTAACGAGTGTTTTGATGTCCTTTTGTACATCAGCTTCTATTTTGACTGGTCAGCCTTACTATCGAGGCTTGAGTAAATGGTACTGTCGTAAGCGTAGATACCAAATTGAGAGTTGAGGTCAGCTCAAAAATGTGCACGAAGATGCCGTAATCTTTCAGCTTGTTAAGAAGACCTGAAAACCAGACCATGTCAAAGGCTTTCGAGATGTCCAAAATTACAGCCAGATCTCCACCTTCTTTTTTTATTGAGAACATGACAGACTCTTTCCGCAATTACCGTTAGTACATTAGCAGTTCCTAGAGAAATGAAAGCGGTATTGCTTGCCCTAGAAAAGGCTCTGCGATGCGAGATGACGAGCAAATTCACTATTATTTCTGTATTTATTTACTCTATTTAAATTAACTGTTCTTATCTTCGTTGCCTTATTCTCAACGTTTCTGCCGTTGTACTCTTCGGCCTTCTGCTGATTGAAATTTCGAACTTTTCGCCATGCCTTTTTCTGGATGTCTGACTATCAGTAATCTCCCTTTAACCCAATTCCCAAGTTTTTGTTCACCTTAGCTGTAGTCAGATATTGAACTCACAATATTTGAGGTCAAGTCACTCGATTCGACCAACGCTTTTATTCACTGGGCCATATATCCTCAAATTAAATGGTGATAACTGATACTTGAGATATCTGGAAGAGGCATGACACGTGGAACTAGAACACTGGTGAAAAAATAATGGGTGTTGTTCGATAGCACATATATATATATATATATATATATATATATATATATATATATATGCGAACGAGAGAGGCCTTTCCCTGCTGTGACTTTTATTGCTAATGATATAAGACTTTTCGTTATGACGAATCGTGTTATCCATTCTCGATGAGGCTAAGAATCTCTGACAGATGAAAATCGTTAGAAAATTTATGACAAAGTGGAAAACTCGTGTGAATCAGACCTAAGCGATATTTACGTTATGCAACTGTGCATGTACACAAAGGAAAGGACGCTGAAATTTTAAACTTTTAAATTGATTTTTTTAAAATATAATTTTAGTTATATCATCTACCCGATTTCATTTGCCTTCTTTTCCGTTTTGGTTATATTTTTATCACTGTTTCCATTAAGTATCCCACAATGTGTTAATAGATCATTCAAGAAAGATAAAATGGCCACAAATTGAATATGGATTAGATAGCGACTGAAACACTTATCATTTTCGTCTTAGTAAATTGCTTTTTCTTTTAATTAAAGTGGCAATTTTTGAATCAAAAGTATGGTCAGACACATTGCAGTTTGCCAAAAAAAGCACCCCCATATACATTTATAAAATTGAGGATATTGCCAGAGATGTACCATTTGAAAAAGGTGCTTGATACAGTAAGTGAGCAGTCGATAGGTAATTTAGAAAGTATTTCCCTATAGTTGAAAATTAAGAGCTTATCACTTCCTCTAAAAATGGCGTTATCAGAACGCGTTTCATCGATTTGGAAACCATCCTGTTAGTGGAACGTTTGCGTGAATTTCCCTACGGAAATCAGTAAAAAAAAAAAAAAAAAAAAAAAAAAAAAAACTGCCTCGAAGCCAATATCAAGGTGATTTAGACGGGCTGGTATACCTATGTAGATGAAGAGACTTAATCACATTCCAATAAAAAAACGATACAAATCTGGAAGGATGAGAAAGAAGTATGATCCGAAAACAAGAAAACAAAGTACGTAGAAACCAGAAGAGAAGCAAAATCAGATGCTAAGGGAGATAGTGCTGGTTGTTGTTGTGATACTGGAAGACGAAGGTGGAGAATAACGAAAAGAAATGTAAAGGAAGAAAGAAATAAAACAAATGAAAATAAGTGTGTGTGTGTGTGTGTGTGTGTGTGTGTGTGTGAAACCAACGTTTGTTAACATAGGGCCGAACTTGAGAGCATTATGAACTCTCACGTCTTCATGAGAATTATAGAGGTCACATTAATTTTAACATGGCGTAAGGTTATTGAACTCAGATTCAATAGCTGTATGGAGTAAAAAGCTGCAAGTTAGTCATTTTCTATGATTTGTCCTCCCGAATGCTACAATAAGGAACACATAGAAAACGTTATAAATTTAATACATTTCGCTCGTATTTTACCTTCATCACAAATTTTGGAAATGAGTTATGGAAGAGAAACTTCCGGTAATTTGAGTTCTGAGTTGTTTGTTTTTCATTGCACAGTTAGACATCACGTGTTTGCGCACGCGCGTTCGGATTCTAGTTGTCAATTTTTGTGCCTGTCTGTTAGTGTCAATTCCTAAAGTTGGTAGTAGGATGTTAACGGACTGTATGTTTGTGCCTCATATTTTTAATTGGACATACGGCAGGTGATTGTGTTGGTACGTGTGTTAATGGGAAGAAGTTCTGTGTTAAACAAAAAGAACTAATTTCCCCAACAATCTGATGAACATTAAATATAATCGACAGATGTTAAAATTGCAAACAAAACGTTATATATATATATATATATATATATATATATATATATGTGTGTGTGTGTGTGTGTGTGTGTGTGTGTGTGTTTGTGTGTGTGTGTGTGTGTGTGTGTGTGTGTGTGTGTGTGCGTTTGTACTCCTGAAAAAATGTTTTGGTTGAGTTCTTCGGGAAAAGTGAACTTGTAAACAGTCACTATTATTGCTGCTGATGCAAGGCTCTTCATTTCATTAAGACGAATCGCGTTCATGATACGTATAAAATTCACCTTCATCCATGCCGTAAAATATCTAACAGCTACTGGTTAAGGCGATCTAGAGACGCTAATGAACTCTGAAACAGAGAAACAGTGTGTATGTGGATGACTATCTAAAAAGACACAGACGCACGCGCACGCACGCACGCGCACGCACACACACACACACACACACACACACACACACACACACATATATATATATATATATATATATATATATATATATATATATATATATAAGTTATGAAGAACTTGGTAATCCGTATAGGTAATCCCAAGGAGGATGAAATCCTGAGAGCTCAATATAATATCACTTCCGTTAAGTTAACCGTCTCTCCCGCAATATAAAATATACTTGAGAGAGATATGAAATTAATCCCTCCCTATACTCTAACATGTCTCTTTAACTATCCCTTTTACACTCTCTGTTAAATTACAAAAACTTACACTACCCATCAATTTAAATTTCATTTTTCGTTTCATTTCATTTTTGGAAGTTCTATCTGATGATCCGGCGTCCTTTAAGAGGACTCTGGTGAAATAAATTATTATAATGGTACCTTAAAGTGATCTTATATATATATATATATATATATATATTTATATACACATACATATATATATATATATATATATATATATATATATATATATATATATATATATATATATATATATATATATATATATAAGGCCCAAACACTAAATTCCATGGTTATAATTTATTACATTGCAATCGTAACCACGATCCAATTCATCAGATCTATAATTTTTAAAAAAAAAAAATCGGAAATTATAACTCCGGTTATAAAAAATAAAATTTGTGTGATAGTTTATGTGCGGGAATGGGAAAAAAGTGTGAGAGGGAAATGTATGAAAGCTAAGAACAAATTAAGATATAAAATATTATATATTTTAAAACAACGCTGAAAACAGCCCCGTTTAAAAGGTGCAATCATTAAAAATCGTTCAATACCAAATTCTAAAATTTCCCTTTTTTTTTTGTTCCTCTCCGCTTTTTCTCCTAAGTTCTAGTGTTGGTTTTTATTAGTGGAAGAATCCTCTAAATTTTTCATTCTGCTTACCTGAGGAGAACTGTATATTTGTTATACATGATAAAATATAAGTTCAAGTTGTGCAATCTTTAGGCCTCGTATAAAACAGACATTTGCCGTTAATTGTTGACCTTAATGTCCACTGCACGACGGCGCACAAAAGAAAGTAATCATCAGAGCAGTTTCTATTAAAATATTTGTAAAAAAGACAGAATAAATCCACGTCAAACGTTGAGAAAATGACTATATTTTTCTAAATAGCTGCAATAGACCTCGGTTTCAAATGTCGGAGTAAAATATGGTTCGGATGCTGTCAAAATGGGTAAAATAAATTCTTCATATGCAGACATTTTTCTTATTAAGGTGGTGCAAATATAATTTCGGTTTTTGACGTTAAAAATACGTCAAAAACCGACATTATTTTTGCACCAACCTAATATTTAGCCTAACCAGTTATGAATTTCTTGACCTTATTTGGGCTCTTATCGTCATCTTCGTTGCCATATTCACAAACTTTCGTCTGTTGATCTCTCCGAGCGTCTTCAGATGATTTGAATTTTGAACTGAATTCTTTATTTCGTCCACTGGGGTAGAACCAACGCCTTTAACCACAGGTTTGATCCAGTGACTAAACCCAAAAGGTTTTGAGTTCAATACCAGGCTACAACAGTGGTGAACAATCAGAAGAGGCCTGGCCCGGAGGGGGGAGAAAAATTTTCTTCATCTTAGATATATTGACAGATAATGAATTTTCTTTCTAGCCCTATAATTATGTATTCAATGTAATATTTTTAATAATTCAATATTGATATTGTTGAATTTCCACCCCAATTAAAAAAAAGAAACACCTGCAAAGATTTCGTTCTCTTACTTTACAAACGTTTAGCGCTGACGTTTTCAAAAGTTTCATATTATTAGGTTGGTGCAAAAACAATAACGTAATAATGTCGTTTTTTGACGTTAAAAAATACGTCAAAAAAACGATATTATTACGTCATTATTTTTGCACCAACCTAATATATTGAGCAAAAATAAAATGTAAAAATTCATTTTTAATTTGTTTCCATTTTCTATATTATGACTACTAACATTGGACGATATTAAGACTTTTATTTGAACTCAGTTTTAGGAAGTTTTAAATAATTTTATATGAGAGTTATCGAGTCTTAAAAAAGCTTTAAACTTTTAAATTTGAAATAAAAGTAAGTGAAAAATATCTACTTTTTTCACCACACGCGACAATATCTTTTTTTTTAGATCAAATTAGAAAGGTGTACATTATTTATTTAAGAAACACTGATTCCTGCCAACAATCATAATTGTAAGGAAAAGTGCACTATGGAAATTACAAATTAGAGACACGAAAATAAACGATTACATAAATGTAAATATCATGAAAATGCTTTGACAAAGGAGAGAAAATGTGACCCCAGAATCCACAGGCGCATTAAGATATGGAAAAAGGCTTTCACAAAAGCTAAGCAGATATTAAGAAACAGGAAAATTTCGTTAGAAACAAAGAAAAGAGTAGTGAACTATAATATAATTCCCGTATGGGAATGAATGCTGGATAATCTAATGGCAACAGAAATGCGGTTCTATAGAAGGATGCTGAAAATACTATAGACTAAAGATGTTAGCAACGAGGAATTTTTAGAGAAAAAAAAAACAAAAAAGATATACATAAAATCAGAAAATCTGAAATATCTATAATGAGGAAAGGAGGTTTGGAAAATATGTCACTCACAAAATATTTCGAAGGCAAGAAGGGAAATAGAAAGAAAGGCCTAATTCACCTGCTACGCTTGTGCAAAAGGATGGCAGTATGTGGTTTGGGAGAGATAAAGTAGAAAAACTATTTTAAGATATACAAAGGGGAGGAAATTGTGGAATGTCAGTATCGCCCACGTTCTGAAGGTTCATGGAACATACAAAAAGGAGAATCATAATAATAGAGTAAATTAATTCTTGGAAGTTATAATTTCAGGAACCTCAATAATCTGTGAGGAATTTGAATATTTTATGGACTAAAATTCAAAGAAATGTCAGTAGACTCAAGAAAAGAATACTTATAATCATGAAACCCAGAATAGATACGCCAAAATCAACTCAATCTAAAATATAAGAGAAAACCAACAAGAATCTGACAAACATCATCTTTCTAAGAATATTACTTCCAGTGAATCAAAGAAATTATCTCCAAATGTATTCTTCGGGAAAGAAAGTTTCAGCAAAATCCTGAGGGATTGTTTCTCACCACAATAGGCGACTGTGAACCATTTTGTTTTTTTTCTCGAAAGGAGTATTAAAGAATCTAAATTTTTTTTTGGAGGGGGGGAAGTGGGGGTAGTGTGAATTTTGTGAATATTTCTCATCGGAATACTTCTCAATTTAGATATTTCAAGATCTTGAACCTATGACCCATATCATAAATTAAGGGAAATCTTCACTTTTTTGGATATCATAGCCCTGGAAATGTCAACTGTTTCTTTCTAATGTTAAGCATAAGTTTCTTTTTTGTTTCAACTTTCTCTAAAACTTTGTTAGTCCTTGGTATCCTCAGCATCCTTCTGTAGAACCACATTTCTATTGCTTCAAGTCTCTTCTTCATCTTTGAGGAGATTGTTCAGAATTCAGTCATATGGGGGGTGATATTGGATCAGAGTTCATTAGTCTTTTCTCTCTTTTTACCAAAATTTTCCTGTTTCTTATTACTTTGCTTAGCTTTTGGAAGGCACTTTACCAATGCTCCTACAGAGGAACCTTCCAAATATTTAACATCTTGTTTGATTTTAATGTCTGCAATTTGTAATTCGTATATTGGGCTTGTAACAACCATTTCTTCATCACCCTTTGTTCGTTTTCCATCATTATCTTCTGTATTGATTCTTGTATTTTGTAGTTTGTTTTCTGTGTCTATTAGCAACACTGTGTCATCTGCATATCTTATGTTGTTATGATTAATTAATAATTAAATTACACCAGTAATTAATTTTTAGCAACAAATAGAATAAAACCTAACATCCTGATTTGTAAACGGATTCATCTTGAAAGAAAAAGAAAAATGGATGACGTTTCGCACATTCCAAGATATTTTTTATATTATTCATGCAACATCTAATTATTTGGACGATGAACATTGAAGTTTTTTTAAATAACGCCTGGTTTTACTGACTTTTTCTTTCTGTCTGAATTACGGAGATGAGGAGTTATCATTATTAACATTATTTAGATTTGGATTATTTTCCTCATCTTTTTTCTCGTTACTCTGCATTGAACTCTTTATTTAATCTACGTGGATAGACTGTTCTCGTCTCCCTACCGATATCTACAGATATCTCGTCTTGTTCTCATTTTTAGTACTGCTCAGTTATTGCTCACTCCTCTCGAGCGAGTCCAAGAACACATGGCCCGACACAGGAACGAGAACAATCTACTCCTTGGATTAAATAATTCTTAGAGATTCTAGATATTTCATGCACTTGGAGTAACGTAATTAAAAATCAATATTTTAATGATTTGCATTATCTATATATATATATATATATATATATATATATATATATATATATATATATATATATATATATATATATATATATATATATATGCGAAGTATTGTCATCGTTTCTGTTATTATTATTCCAACGTCTTGACGGTTGGGCCCTCCGGCGATAACCTGAAAAGGAATTCAGATATGAACCATTTAATAAATAATGGCGACAGACTGTACTCTTTCCACTGACATGTCTCGGGATATCACGTCTATTTCTTATTTTTAGGACTTCTAAATTAATTTTTTCTGTGTTTCCACTGAGTCCAGCTACACACTGTTCGGAGCAGGGGTTATTCAGATCGATATAAAGTGTTGAAGGTCGCGTGACAAACAACATCAAATATGAAAGAATGTTCCGGATCTAAATAGTTTAGATGTTTTTTTTTTGTTTTGTTTTTTTAATTTTGCTTTAAAATATATGAATTAAAAATTCTTGTATGATTTTTTATGAAAATTAAACTTGATATTAACTTTGGAGAGTTATTTTGAACATTAGCCAAATGAACGCACAAATGTTTTAAATGCTATGGTATAGTGTAAAATTAATCTCTGTAAATTTTGATTTTGCTCTGCCACACAGGTATGAATTGGCAAAACATGGCACCAGATAAGAAAGATTAGCTTGAAATATTTTACTTAAATATTTAGCTTGCTTTACCTGGGTTAATTTTCTATTTTCGGTTTGCGAAATGAAAAGGAGATTATAAGGAAGAGAACGGAATTTTTATAAAACTGCGACATTCAAGAGGGAAAATATAATTCCCCAGAATATACTTTCAGTTTTTATGCTTTCGTCCTTGCTTCATCTTTTGTAGCTTCCGAAATGAAAGAACAACAAAAATATTCTTGCCCCTAAGTTTCTTATGAGTTCCATGACATAAAAACAAGTGAAAAATGGAATAACGTTTACTTAATTTCACGGGAATTCAAGTCAATCCTTATTTCAAATAATTAGAATTATCTTCTTGCTTTTGGTGAAATGATAAAAAAAATCAGAAGTAAACCTTTAATTCAGATTTCAGTGAAAGGATTGTAGTCAAGCCCTCAATTAGAAAAAAAAAAAAAAATAATAATAATAATAATAATAATAATAATAATAATATTAATAATAATAATAATTATGAAAATGCCAAAATACAAGCAATATTTAAAAGTGATATATATATGTAATATATATGATGATATATATATATATATATATATATATATATATATATATATATATATATATATATATATATATATATATATATATATATATATATATATATATATATATATATATATATATACATATAATACATGTATATATATATATATTTTTATATATTGCTTGTATTTTGGCATTTTCAAAATTATTATAAATTATATATTATATATATATATATATATATATATATAATATTATATATATATATTTGTATGAGTATATATATATTTACATAATTATATATATATATCGAGAGAGAGACAGAGATATATATAGAGAGAAAAAAACAAGTAAATGAATAGTTTCGCTTGAAACCTGTCATTGACAGACACTAGACAATGTTAATTTAACTTTTTCTCTTTCCCCACGTCCTTTCTCTCTCTCTCTATCTCTCTCTCTACACACACACACACACACATATATATATATATATATATATATATATATATATATATATATATATATATATATATATATATACATACATTCACACGTCACTGCATGCTGTTACAGATTGCAATTATTGTTCCTATAAATATTTCTTTGGATCTGTTTTAATTTTTCCAGGTATTAAAAAATATAGGTTATCTCCCTTCGGTATATAGCCCCTGCTGATAGTAATAAGAGTTTATTAAAATTATGATAATGGGTAGGACCCAAAATTAGGCACGAAATAGAATTTAGAATGGTTGAGACGTATCGTCGACCCACTCAAAAACAGGCCACGCGTTAATCTGACTGATGCAAGGAGAAACAGCTAATAGAAAAATATATGAAAACCATTCAAATAATCTTGTCAGCTATTTCAAGCAGATATGTATTCAGTTTCGTCCCCGATGCTTTGACTTTTAACAGCTAACATAATATGTTTGCAAAAATTATCTATTGTCTTTCTAGTTATGTAAAGTGTTTCTTGTATAAAGTATGTTTTTACAATGTTCTATTGTCTCACTTTCGTCATCAAACTCAGTTTGGGGAATCGTTAAATTTCCCACAGTAATTTTATTAAAATGTGTCACATGTTATGTCTGGAACGTTTCATTTTGATATTGAAAAAAATATTTGACTTCATTTGCGAACTAATGTATGATAATTAATGACTTGACCTGACATTTAAAAATTCGTTATGAAATGGCTGCCATGTTAAAAAATATAATTATTAGGTTGGTGCAAAAATAATGACGGTTTTTGACGTATTTTTTAACGAAAAAAACCGTCATTATTTTTGCACCGACCTAATAAAAAAAAATGGATCTACGAACTATTAATAAATGATAATAAATATGAATTTAAGAACAAGGAATCCAACAGATGCTGCTATTCTCGGAACAATCGATGGAAAACATGTTAATATAAACCAAAACAGAATAAAATAGATTCATAAGAAAGAGCGTCTCAAATAAAGGACAATTTGAAAAAAGAGAAGCTGAAATGTTACAAAACTAGAACACAACAAAAGGCAAGTATGGCGTATAAGTCCCTGTACACGTTTACACCAAAACTGAATCCAGGCAGCTGGAACAGAATCTATTAGTCACTTTGACGCCATTACAGTATCTTGCAAACATTCATTTCCTTGGATGCCATCTCTATTTCTCTAGGACGGCCATTTTAATCACAGATGAGCGCGCGTAAGATTCGCATGGTTGCCTTTTGTTGATCTGATGTTCAATGGATGTACGTCCCCCTCTTGCGCTGTTGGTCGAACCGTTGCTGTTTCCGATTAGGACGCAAGAGAAGCCACTGGATCATCGTATGTTTAAATGTTTCAGAATGCAGATTAGAGTTAATATCTCCCATAATGAAAAGACAGCGTTCTCCTGATTGTATCGCTCAGAAATGCAAGCGATCTAATGTTCACTCGTGCAGTTAGTTTCTAAGGGAAAGCATATTTCAGATATCGGGACTTTGCACAAATATGTAAACGCTGGACAATGTAGTTCAGAGATTAAATTCGAAACGAAATTCTAGCAAAGCCGATGATTCTAGCCGTCAAGTAATTCAAACTAAACATGTCGGCAAATAAGTGCGCATATACAAGAAGAGATGTTCGTTTCATTTTTCTTTTCTTGTTTTGAAATCATTGCCGCATTATATATATATATATATATATATATATATATATATATATATATATATATATATATATTATATGTATATATATATATAGAGAGAGAGAGAGAGTTTATATGTATATATATAGAGAGAGAGATTATATATATATATATATATATATATATATATATATATATATATATATATATATATATATATATATATGTGAAAATATTGTAGAAAATAGGAAAGAAACTGGTTTGGTAAATAATCCAAAGTTCCTTAGTATTTTTGTAATTATTTTAAAAAAATAGTGCTCGATACGAAAGTAGAGCATAAATATAATTATTTATTTAAAAATATGATTCCAACACGCTACATAAGAGGTCTCATCAAGTTAATTCAAATATTATCTTGAAGTTTTCGGCTCTTGTTTTGAAACATGATACCTCTTATGTAGCGTGTTGGAATCATATTTTTAAATATATATATATATATATATATATATATATATATATATATATATATATATATATATACTACTATAGTAGTAGATTATATAAACAGTCAAAACTTAAATAGAAAATATAATCCAAATATAAACTACATATAAAATAGTCAAAAATGCTCAAAAGCAGCAGTACTAAATGAGTGACTAACTTCATCATTTCACAGTTGGAATGTAACCGTAAGTTTTATGCTAGCAGTTTCTTCCCTCTCACTAAACGCTTGTGGAACTCTTTCCGGCTTCATTCTCCGCAGTCATTTTTTATCTTTAAAAATGGAAATGCAATGTCAATCTTTATCTTCTGTGTTCTTAATTCCACTTCATTTTTTATTTTTGTTTTTTGTTTTTGTTTTGTTTTTTTTTTTGTTATCGTTTCTTAATAAAGATTTTATTTATTATATTCTCTTACATTCAGTAATCCCTTGAGTGTTTTTGGATTTCTTCGTTGCTTAGAGTGCAATGATAAAAAATAAAACTTTTCCAACATGTTGTTTTTGACAATATAGTCGAAGCGTATCGGTATAAACGAGGAATAGCCTGACTAAATAACAAACAAAAAATTAGGACCATGTTAAAAATCCTAATGTACAAACCGCATCTGGAATCACAGTACAAAACAATTCTTGATATTTGATATAGATTTATCCGAATCCCAACATTTAGACCACGAAATTGATGATCCTATTTAAGATGATAACACCCTTCTACTATGACACGAAATAAAACTTAAAGCGAATAAATGGTAAACTATAAAATATAAAAACAAAGGGTAATGATAGTTTATAAATCTCATTAACAGATCTTCAATGAACATTTCAGAATGAACAGACCATTTGATATATGAATAACTATTGAAATTATTTCGACAACATATCAAAAATGATAATGATATTAAAATCTTAGGCCTGAGATTTTGCTTTCACTTGATCTGATCATGTAGCAAAAAAAGCCAGGACTATTCATTATAGACCGCGACTTTTAGAGGTTGTTTTAATTCCTCCTCATCTATAATTGTTTTTTGATATAAAAAGCACAAAGTAAACATTGATAACCGAGACAACCCTGAACTTACGGTCAAGAAATTCAAAATTCGATATTCAAATTATTAAATTCTTTTATGCGCAAGCATGGTGATTATAATTTCATTTTTATTTCTGCAAAAATAAACAAATCACAATAATGAATATATTACACATTATCTTGTACGCTATCACAAGACTGGAGACAATATTTTGCATAACAAAATGGACATATATTAAATTATTATTGCAAATTTTGTTTGGTCAGTTTTTATTAATACTGTTATATCCATGTTGTGGTAGAGGGGCTTTTGTAGTCAGAGAAAAATGCAATCGGAGCTCTAAAGACCTGGCAAAGTCACATTTGGCGCCAACATCGAACGGTAGAAACCAGACGAAGCGCGACCAATCCAAAAATCCTCAACAGTGGAACAAACAAATGATGATTACCACAGATCTCAACTGTTGAACCAGCGTAAGAAGAGGTCTACGTATGACGGACATGCTATAGAAGGCGCCACTCGAAATGATAACAGATTCAGCGGCATTCAGTTGTAATTTCATAATTGGATTCTGCATGTCTGATTATAGTTGCTGCAAAGTAGGGTCATGAATTCCAGTGTGTAGTTGACGTCCTGACAGGTTGAGTTCCAACCTCAAACAAATTCACGCCATCGGCATTTTCATCTACGCTGATTTTATTTCAATTTATTGCAAAGCCAAGCGACGATAGGGAATGGATGACCGGATCATATTTTGGTGAAAATGGAAGCTTCTCGTCCTGAACTTGCACGTTGGCGGCGAATTTAGTCATCAACGCAATCATCATAAAGGAAGCGATCAGAAAAGAAGAAAATTAAATTCTTGGATACGAAATAAAGACAGCGACGGCGATCTGTTCAAACATGGATTATTTTTTTTATTTTCCTTACAGAAATGTTCACGGTGTACAAGTCGCAGGGGTCATTGGAGGTAGAGGGTTGGTTTAAGTCTTAGTTTATGCGGGTAGTAGGGGAAGATGGAGTTGAATCTAGATTTGAACAGGTTAAGATTGTAGTGACCGGCGAAACGTCCTCTTGGGAGTCTGTCCCAAAGGATAGTAGTTCGCGGAAAGAAGCTGTTTGAGTGGAACTTATTTTTCGTCTAAGGAACACGGAAGGGTTGTGGGTGGTTTTCTATTATGTAAATGGCATGTCGAGTCCTAGCCATGAGGGTTAGACCTGGTGGAATCAATGAAGGTAATTCATCAGAGCACTTTCCATAGAAATAGCGATAGAGAAGTGAGAAGCTCGCCACGTCCCGCTTCTGAGAGAGAGGTTGATTGGTGGAAAATAATTCATCTCCAACAATGTCTCGGAGACGCTTTTGAACTCGCTCAAGACCGGAAAGCGAGATCTGGGCAGCTCTCGACTAAATATGGTAACAGTACTCCACTGACCTCTCTCTTATAAAAGTAGAAGATAGCGTGAGCAGACAATTATACAGTGGATATTTTTGCAACCGTGTACTCGTTGTGCAGAATTCTAAGATTTGCTTTTATATCAGGTTGGTGGATAAATAATGACGTAATAATGTCGTTTTTTGACGTTAAAAATACGTCAAAAAACGACATTATTACGTCATTTTTTTGCACCAACCTAATAATAAGTATAATTAATGGTTTGAGTTATATCTAATTTCCGTTTTGGGGGACTAGTTTTAATGACGAATTTATCATCCTGACTACTACTCATAGGTGGCAGGTAAGAATGAATTTGCAGTACATTATTATGCGTTTGTTTTTGTAAAGCCCCAATGTACCCAGTTGATTAAAAGAAAGATATTTTTCTCCTACATTAATGTATAATGGTCATATGCAGCAAGGAAAAACATTTGGAACGCAGTTAGTCTCTTCAACCTCATCGGCCATATTCACCTAAACTTCCAGCAACCGATTTTACCAGCAAAAACAAACGGGTTAAGGTGAAGAACGTTTCTGTTAATAAAATCAAATTCAAGAGTTTTTTTTTATTGTTTAGGCACGAGTGAGTAATGGATAGCGGCTCGGATAGAGGAATGGGAGACCCGAGTTCGAATTCCAGTCGAATACATTACATTCACTTACGTGCTAATATCCCTGGAAAAGGTGCGAACGAATCCTTTTCTTCTCCCCCAGCTATGGGTAAATAGCTGGGAAGACCGAGTTCTATAGCCTAGGATGGCAACTGGCCAACCGCAGAAAGTAATGGCTATCTACTGCGGGAAAAAAATCTGCCTCTTCAGTCATGTATCGAAGGATTCATGATCGCCTAAGCTGTATCACGCATGGCACATTGCTAATCATCAGAACATGAGGAATATTACTGAAAAGATATGGAAGAGTTGCCTGATAAGCGACAACAATTCATTGAAATTAATAGTTGTCAAAAAAAAAATGGACATTATTTATGAATCATCATTATATTACAGTGTATGAATGTTTGGACCGCTATTCTTATTGAATACTAAGCCCGGCGCATATACAAACATGGATGTGACGAGATTGGCACTGACAATTTAAACATTTCATACCGCATCCCAAACGTGTTTACTAAAAGAAGACAATGTTTCCCCTCCCGAGGACAATATCCTTAGGATGTGCTGATGACATAGGTATTCATAGTTAGAATAAGAATGGTCTTGAAGAGAAAATCCGCATCGTCTATCATGTATTCTAAAAGCGGGACTCAAGATAATTCTTTGCAAAATAGAAATTAGAATTAGGATGAAAGCAGACATAGCACTTACCGTGAATCCTTCATCAAGATACAGGGTTGGAATTAGTAAATACTAAACGTCGGCGTATGGATCAAGTATAACAAAATAATTATATGAGAAAAAGTATTGAACATGGAACAGATTGTGCCAGACTTAGTTACGCTAACCACTGCAAATTAGTACGAAACCAAAACATCAGCCTGAAAATCGAGTCATATTCATAAATAGCCTTAATCGACCCTTTCATATGGATGTCATACATGCTACTAAACTCGTCTATAAAAATATCCTAATTGTCAGCTGTATTCAACCGCTTCCTAAGATCAATGGTGGAAAAGAACTTCGAGCGATAAAAGCCTGAAAGTTTTGGCGAAGATCATTCTGATTAGAAAAATAGTGAACTGATGTTACAAAGAACATTACCAAATATGAGAAACCAAATCTCTTGTTGACTACCAACAACGGAAACAACTAAAATGCATTGTTGTGGCCTGTCAGATGCCAGAAAGAAACACACGGAAAGAAGGAAGGTTGTACAAGTGTCTTGAAATAACAGAACATATACAAAATAAGAGTGTTATTAGTGAGCAGATAGAAGTGTCCGTCCGAACTACTCAGGTTAACTGCGTCTCGACTGCCGATATTTAACAACCTATGCGGGGAATATGTGGCACAAGGCCGAGTTTACAGTGAGTTCTCCGAGCCCTTAGGCTCGGCCAAAAATATCCCCACAGAACCCGCGTAAAGATATCCACACAGTATCCGCGGCATGGGTCTGTCTACTTCCTCAAATGAAACTCTACCCCTTCGGCATAGCTTAGTCCGGATTTCTTTCTGCCAAAGCAGAGAGTTCGACAGAAGTCGCAAACAGCGAGAGACTGCGTTCGGACTTCCAACATTTAACAGTCCCATCACGAGTAATGTATGTGGCACAAGGCCGAGTTTAACGTGGATTTTTCCGAGCCCGTAGACTAGGCCAAAAATATTCCCTTAGAACCCGCTTGGGATCTGTCTACCTCCTCGGACGAAGCATTGCCCTTCGAGCGGGTTCATCTCTGCTAAAGCAGAGAGTTCGACAGAAGTCGCACACAGTCAGAGACTGCGTTCCTACTGCCAATATTTAACAGTCTCCACCACAAGGGATGTATGTGGCACAAGGCCAAGTTTAACGTGGGTTACTACGAATCCGTAAGCTCAGGAGCCCACGTAAACGGGTTCGGGATCTGTCTACATCACCGGACGAAAGTTTGCCCTTCGGTAAAGCTTCGTCCGAGTTCATCTCTGCCAAAGCAGAGAGTTCGACATAAGTCGCACACAGTCAGAAACTTAGGGTCGACTGCCTCCTAGGAAGTCTCACAAGTTAGTATTTATGAAGGAGGAAGAGTTCATTGTAATGTAGATAGGTCATCATAACATTTATGTTACACGAATAGAAAATAATGGCATGAACAAGATACTAAAATTCTGCATTACATGAAACAGAATGCTCAGAAGGGAACCCACATCTGTAGTGGAAAGAGCGATAACAGCTACTGGCATTGAGAAAATTATTTTTTTCTTTAAAAAAAATTGTTTTAAGAGAAAGATATTATAAATTTCGAACAAAAACAATACTGGCTGTTCTGTCGCAGAATGCCAAATGTTCGTTATATGGAAATGACTAATATTAGCATTACACTGATACCAGGAGTTCCAACAATAAATAATAATAGTAATAATAACAAAGATATTCATGTGACGTCCACCAATTTGACAAGCGCTTGGGTGCAATCGCCCTGATATCACACCTGTGCACGAGTAAAACTTGACAGGTCATGAGGTACTTTTGAAAAGAACCTCTGAGCAAGTGACCGTGCAGTTATACTAAGAACTGTCAGGCCAAACTGGATGAATACACTAAGCGGCAGGTCAAGTTGACCCTTTCGCGGTTGGCACACTCGGGACTTTTTCCAAGAATATTTCTTTCACGAATGACATGGCATCTTTAGCATAGGGAAGCCAACAGCGCTGTTTGAAACAGTTAATGTACTGAGGAAAGTGTTTGGCATCTAACGTCTTGCTAAGGGTTAGGATGATAAACATCCGCTCGAATCGACTAAGCGACGAAGAGGCTATATAATAATAATAATAATAATAATAATAATTATTATTATTATTATTATTTCTATTATTATTATTATTATTATTATTATTATTATTATTATTATTATTATTATTTTAATCTCGAACTGTAAACAATACATATCTTCAAAATACATGCCAAAATCAAAGATTCTTTATATTAATTGTCACTTTTATGATTGTATATGTGCTGTAATAGTGTTGTTATAATGTAATGTGATGTTAAAATGTGATTTCTCAAGAATGGAATAAACGCCAATACAAGAGGGCTATTTTTAAAATAATTTTCGTCGTGAAGAAGGCGAATACCTACTCAAGCCAGAGATTTACAGATTATGACATGTCTTATAAATATACGGGAGGAAGATAACTGTTAAACCTAGGCTTCAAAAAGTTTTGATTGTATTGATTGTGAAAACTTCCTTTTAGGAGTCTGAGCCACAAGCAGCCATTTACGAATAGAAGCTGCTCGAGTGGAACTTAAATATCGCCAATGTAATACAAAGGGAATGAGGGTGAATATTTTCAATTTGTTTGAGATGGCTGGTCCTATCCAGGAAGGTTAAAACCAGTGAAACTAAGGAATGCTTTTCATCTGAACACTTTCCATAGAAATAGCAATAGAGCAGCTTACGTTTTATTAAATAAACCATATCAGGACAAAAATATCTTTAAACTATGGTCGTTGGATGAATAGCGAACGGCTGCATCTGTACGTAGAGACACGTAGTTGGTTGAGACCTGAGAGGAGAAATGAGTACGTAGATACATTAAACTGAATAATAATAATAATAAGAAGAAGAAGAAGAAGAAGAAGAAGAAGAAGAAGAAGAAGAAGAAGAAGAAAAGATGTGGCGCATTAGGATAATAACAATTTCATTTGTAGTCGGAGTCCTCAGATTGAATGAAAAAG
>OZ010581.1:120193021-120285521 GCA_963932145.1 Acanthosepion lycidas | reverse complement strand
CTCGTTTATATATGTTTGTATTACTGTTTCTGTTAATATATTTGTTTCCCTCAATTCCATTTCTGTGTCTTTATTTCTGGTCTTAACAAGGCCACAACAACTATGTTACGTTGAGGCTACTAGTTCGAATGAATCAGTGTATATTGAATTGAGTGTATATCTTATTCGACGGCACTGTCCGCTTCTATACTTACTTGGCACCTTACAGAATTACTACTAATGCGGACTTATGCTAGACGAAGATAATCAGTAATACATATTATGAAGTTATCTGAACATTTTCTGAAAAAACAATGGAGAACTAAAATGTTTAATAAATATATTTTGAAAACAAGGAGGCAAATATAATCTATATATGAAACAAAAAATTTAGTGAAATTAATAATAGAGCAAGATATGATTTTATCTCGATCTCAATTGGTACGGTGGTTACAAATCATTAAAGTCGAGTCTTCTATATGTCATCCACTCGAACGAATAGAAAGAAAGTAATAAATAAATAAATGCGAAATATTATGGAGTCAGTGACAACAAAGTCGGACATAGAGGATTTCCACTTCCTGGGCGATATTAACATTCACATTTCGGGTTAAGGAAATTAATTTCGGTTCGTCTTTGGCAGTAATCAGAGTGTTCTTCGGGTCGTTCATTTGTTGCCTGTTTCTGTTACGAGCCGTGCGTCGTGATGTTGGGATGGGTAGTGAATTAGTAGAAGCGAAGTTTTGAGCTTTTAGTCCGACAGGGAATAATTTTTTTACAATTACCACCTACCTACCCATCTAAATCGTGTAATGAAAGCCCTGAAATATAACACCTAAATATATTGTATACAGAGTGCGAGCACTAATTTCTCGTCGTAGTGTATTTTTTTATGCTTCGTTAACTTATGAATATGCATCGAGCTTTTCCCAGGTTTCTGTAGACATCGACTTGAACAAGTATGGAGAAGCAAGTTGGGTTAATGACTGGGCGTTCGATGGAAAGCTGTCCAGTTTTATGTGAAAAAGAACAACTTTTGGATTCGAACCGATAAAAAGAAAGAGAGGAGATTCATTCGTTCTCAGCTGAGTAAGGATATATTTCCCTTGTCCAAATCATGAACACCGCGATTTGCTCAATTAGAAATGAAAAAAGGCTGTTGGAGTGATATTGTTTAATCTTAATTAGGTTTCCAGGTTGGCAAAATAGTTTTGCAAGAAAAACATACGGATGATATTGTCTCGTAAGCGACAACTAGGCATCGGTTTTTCGATATTGATTCCAGCTCTAATTACACACACATTTTCCAGTTTGCAAATCTTTACAAATCATCGAATGTCCTTTGTTAACAACTTACATTCATTTACGTTTTAAATAATTTCTTTCGATCGATTCCGAAGAGTAATTTTGTATTTGCCACTGCGCAAAATCTTTAAAATTCTATATATACTCACACCTAAATATAACTATATATTGAGCCCCCTTTAAAATTAAATGTTACAAACTTTGGAGTTGTACTTTATTCGTTCTCATCTTACCTGGATATATATATATATATATATATATATATATATATATATATATATATATATATATATATATTGTGCGATTATAAGTCGTTGTCTAAATTACTAACACTGACATCTCATTTTAACAGATATATTTACGAAAATTATGCAAAAATATCCTGAAATGCTACAGAGTAAATTTATTTCGTAAAAACCGCCATTGTATTCAACCTCGGCCTCCAGACGACTTTGGAATCTCCTGCAACTCTTCTGGTCGGTCACTTTCTTTAAGTTGGACAATGTTGCCATAATCGTTGCATTCAGTTCATATTTGGTGTTACAATGAATTTTGTTGGTCGCTCACTCAAATGTATCCCACACATAATCAAGGGAGTCGCAGAATAGCGAGTTACGTGACACTTGATGTAAGCCCCCGGGTTGTGTTTGAGACCCTCACCAACAAATATGGGAGTTCTTTTCTTATTTGAACGATCGGAGTGAGTTTTCCGAGGTGCTGTGCTTTCGTAATCATGATTAGACACATGCTGAGCTTACCGAACCTTCTCCATTCTCCTCAGATTCAAATACCTTGAAATTTTCAAAGCTTCAGGTGCTAATTCCAAGCAGAACAACATCACGTTTTCAAAATTTCTGTCGGAGTAAATTGCGTCATAATGAACCTACTATACTGAGCAGTAGACAAAATAAAAAAAAAACAAAACAAAAAAAAGCAAAGAAAAAACAGGCATGCGGGAAATTAAAAATCTAAAATGGCGACAATTTAACCATCGCAACCAATGCACACACACACACACACACACACACACACACACACACACACACGCACAGACAGCCACCACCACATATGATTTGATTATAGTAGTGTAGGATTTGTGCAAAACCAACGACACTTTTTGAAGGGCCGAATATAGAGACTTGGTGCACTACGTGGCACATGGTCACCAAACAAACCTCTGCAGATTTTGAATTCAAAGTCGTACTTCTCCTATACCAGTTGCTACCCAAGGCTATAGAACCCAATATGTACTCGTATTTGCCCATAACCGGAAGGTGAAGAAGAGGATCAGTACCTTTCCCAAGGTTATTAGCACGTAATGGATTCGACTGGAATATATATATATATATATATATATATATATATATATATATATATATATATACTCAGATAGATACATAGATACATAGATACATAGATATACTGAGATAGAGAGAGAGATAAGGATTCTCTATCACGATTCCAACAGTAACTTGCGGTTGTTGTATATATATATATATATATATATATATATATATATATATATATATATATATATATATATATCATACACCGGAATCATACAGGTTTATGCACACATATCCACGGAGTGTGCTGTATATTTTAGAACATAAAGAAACAATTTACACAAAAAATTAAATAGCAATGTTAATGTGATTATTAGCGAAATCACTTCGCTAACAAGACTTAATGAGACATTAACATACTACCAAGTTCTTGAACAATAAGATCTTCATATTCGAGTTGCCAATACTTTTGACAATTTCAAATTGTCATCTTCAGGGTGCAATTTTCCCATACATAGGGAAAAACTAAGACGAAATTTGTGTAGACCGAAAGATGTTTTTATGCTATTTATTGACAGTCGATTGTATGTTTTGGAGCCTGCGTCTTCCCGTTCAAATTAATCTAACAAGAATTTTCTTTGAAGGTTGAAAAGTTTCAAATTTTTCTTGTTATATGTATTTATCTGTTAAAGTGAGATGTATTTGTATAATCCAATTGGTAGAATAAAAATGTCTTAGTAGTTTTCCACAAAATTTAAGATTCGGATTATGACTGTTCTGCGGATCTGATGTCATAAATATATTAGAATTGTGTAGATTATATTTTATATCAAAAAGAAACAATTTATACAAAGAATTAAATAGAAATTTTTATACCATTACTGGGGAAATCACTTTGCTAACAAGAATTAATGAGACATTAACTTACTATCATGACCTTGAATAAAAAATATCCTTATATTCTATTACACAAAGTCCGTTATATATATATATATATATATATATATATATATATATATATATATATATATATATGGCCAGAGCCTAGCGTCATAACTTTGAAGCCCCCAATTATTACTAAAATAATGTTTCCTGGGCACTTTACGTTGTTTGTTTTCCTTTTTAATGATTTTCTATTTAATAAAATTTGAGGTGCTTGTGATTTTTCCATCTTAATATATTCAATCTTCTCAGCAATTTGATATATATGATATTAACAGAATAAATTCATCCATTATTGATATGCCAAGAGATTAAGGACACATCACGTTGAAACATCGTTTTCTTTACGTTCCCCGAAGTTAAGCAACTTCGAGCATGATCAATACCGCTTGGGAATACAAGGTGATGTAAGCGTGGCTGTTCGAATTGTCTAATTTGATAATGGCTTGGAATTTGGAAAACGAACAGCCGAGTTCTAATTTCGTTTGGGTTCGTTATATTCAATTACGCGCAAATATCCTTTGGAAAGGTAGGAATACACCTCTCTTCCCCCTGATATGGATTAACTAATAAGACTTGCATTAATAAAAATATTATTATCACCAAAAAAGTAATTAAATTGTGTACAAAACACTTAGATTTCGCTACTGAATAACCCGCCAAACGAAGACAACTAACCAACTATAATACAAGGTCTAATTATAGATAAATATGATAGGAATATTTTCTTGTTCAAATCTGCAAAATTTTGGCATGTACCTGCCCTCAAATTCTGACTGTTCAGAAATATCATCTGTATAAAACAGCTTTCTCAAATCAATGATTTAAAAAGGGCTTCCAGCGGATCATACATGTGGGCCTTTGAAGAAATGCAAACTTTTTGAGACATCCTAGATTGGAGCTACAGAATCACAAAGACGTTACCCAAAAGTTGCATCATTTGCATTCTTCTTTGAGAGTTTCCCGACTGAAACTTGTTTCTCTGTCGAAGGAGCATAGTGAATGATTTCTTCATGCCATATCAATGATATCAACCGATAGCAAGGAATGTGGGATAAAAACGATAATGGGTGACTAACTATTGAACTTATTTCAAGAAAGCAGGGCAAGTCACAAATGTCAAGGACGGTAAAATGTTCGCGTATGTGTTTTTTGATATCCGTGGTGTAACAAGACATCCTAGTAATTATGCTTGCTTTAGGCTGTATTTACTCGTTATAAGATATCACGTTTTGCAGAGTATACCCCCAAAATATAATCATTTTTTAAGCACGTCTGAATATTTATAAACTTGCATTAAACCCCTTTTAATATATAAGTTAAACTGTTAATTTTCTTTTATCAGACGATAAATATTAATATTTCCTCATTTTAACCGGCAATCTTGACAAGACGAACTCTGCATTTATTGCCATTTAACGAGTAAATTTTTTGGGACACTCTGTAACATTTTATATTATCTCATTATATAGGGTGTCCATAAATTTAGTGTGCACTTTAAAAAAATTATAACTTTATTCGTATTTGCGATAGAAATAATTTGTAAAAAGGATTAGCAAGAAGTAAATCTATATGTTTTAAGGTTTTATTCAAATTTTATTTAAGTTTCAACATGTCCTCCATCATTAGCAATGCAAAGGGTAATACAATTTTGCAGTTCACGGAAAACATTTGCCAGATGATTTACAGTAATGCCTAAAATCACAATAGTTATTTTAGCTATACCTAAAACTGCACTTAAACTTTAAACTTTATAACATTTTTTACAGATTATTTCTATCGCAAATACAAATAAAGTTATAAATTTTTTAAAGTTCACACGAACTTTATGGACACCCTGTATATATATAGTCAGATATTGTGTACACATATAGCACGGTCAAGTTTTTATACATATTCTTAGTCGTATGGAAAAAATAATGTGATTTTCGTATGAAAAATGTTAATCTTTGTAGAGAAACAAAACCTAGCAGAAAACAGAACATCCATAAAATTTTGTTATCTAATATAATGTATTTTTTAAATATTTAATTCCATTTGCGAGTAACCAATTTAATTCGGATATGAATTATTAACTTTAAAGTATTTTATCCTTTCATCATTAGGCGATTCAAATTGTAAATTTACATACTAGTAATGGAAAGTGATCTTCTGGGTCATTGCCTTTGAATCGGGACTTGTTTGAATCTTTCAAAAACGAGATGCGGCTTCATTTCACGATGATATCGCTTTCTAATGAAATATTATTAAGCTTTTCAAATGGAAAGCGACGAGTGAAAATGATTAAATTGATTAAATATTTGTAGAAAGTCTTTTCTAATCATACTTTTACAACTTGAAAAATATGTTTGAACTAGAACGATCTCTCATAAAAATGCAAGAGGCAACAGACTTTATCTGAATAGCAAGTCGTACAGACAGTGCCCAAAGGTCTGGGCAGTGTCCAAGAACTAAATAAAAGCCTTTTTGAAATGGTGTCGGCAACAATGACATTCACACAATAAAGAACAGAAAGTGTCATAACAGGGAAACTGTTCTGCCTTCAAAATGATTCAAATATTATCCGAATGTGATCCAGAACATAAATGCTATACACAATTTCCCCGCATTCTCAATCATCAGATAACAATAATTGTAAAGAAAGAAATCTGGCAGCGTAAATTTACTAAAAGATTTTTATCATATTTGTTATTGGGTCCACCCCTTTTTCATATAAGTGAACTCTACCAAGTGTACCTGGACTGCTGCCGTTAAATACCCAGAGTTACAGTCAGTGTCGGTAGTCGTATGGTAATCGGTAGTCGTATTGTGAGAGGATATACGGAGAGTGAGAGAATATACGAACGGAGATAGTGTGATGTACGATCGGGTCTCTCTACCTACCCGAACGAGACTCTGCCCTTTGTCATAGTCTCGTTCGCAATCCTCTCTGCCTGAAAAAGATTTCACGGCCGAAAAAGATTTCAGCTAGAGTATTTAGCATCTGCTCCACGCATTCACATGTGGCACAAGGCCGAATTTAATGCAGAGAGTTCGACCAGCACAGCTAAAAAAAAAAAAGATTTCAGCTAGATTCTGTAGTCCATTGACTTACAGATACTTATAGGTATCTGGGAATTAAGACTATATAACCCTTTCAGCAAATTTGTATACAGCAGCATTTACACACGAATAATTATAGTGCATCAGTTGAATTGTCAAACGTGATACAAGCTTGGGCGATCATGTTTCTTTTGATTCATAACTGACTAGATAGGGGCACCTCCACGTGAGATAAAATCACCATAACTTACTAGATAGTATTTTCTCGCAGTAGTTTATCGTTTCTTTCTGCTATTGAGCCCATAATTGGAGGAGAAAGAGATGGAATCATACATTTTCAGAGATTATTTTTCCTCATAAGTTAAAGTAACAAACATGACTGGAATTCGAACTCATGTCTTTCACTTCACATTTTGTTGTCTAAAAATTTTAGTCGTTTAACTAAAAAACTTGAATATATCCAACAGATTTACCGAATTTCTACATTTACTAATATCCAGGAAGGAAAAAAATTGGAATAAATTATTAAAAGCACATTGTTTCACACACAGACACACACACACACACACACATACAGACATACATAAAAATGTAAAATGGAGGAAATGTTTAAAATAACCAAAATATCAAATACCCGAGACCCTTTACATCAAAATCAACCAACACTCAACAAAATTTATTACTAATATAGCAACAACGCATTAAAGTGCATTAAACAAAACACTTAATGCCACTTTTACATGTCGACCAATTTCCGGTTATTTCACTTATGTTGAAACATTTGTCTTGCAAAAAATTTGATAACTACGGCGGATAAATTTGAAATTTTAAAATGATTATAACAGAACGAATTCACACGTGTTTTAAAAGTCGCCATCACAACAGAACTTGCCATTATAATTTGACACTTAAGATGATATCGGAAAAGATCGAAAGTACTTCGGTTAGATGAAAACTACGTCACCTCCCTTGATGAATTTCATCTTACCATCAATAAAACTGATTAGAGAACTGGAAAGAATCAGTACAAAAATAGATAAAATATGTCTATATTATTCAATGAACATGCCTCAATGAAGATATACTGTCTAAATATACATACCTATATATATATATATATGAAATGAAAACGAATCGAATATAAATCCCGACGATCGTAACATTAATTTAAATGGTAGCTCTATAGGATATAATAGTAGAGTAATATTCTTTATTTTAGGTTATTACAAATAATATGTGAATCACACAAATGCAATCATGTTTCGATGTGTATTAACACATTATCATTAGGGGTAGTAAATGACTGGTTAGTAGACAATTTTTTGAGATTCTCAATAAATTGTCATATATGTATGTGTGTGTGGGTGTGTTGTATGCTGTGTGCGTGTGTGTATGTTTTGTATACTGATAAAGTGTCGTTGCCGATGCTGGAGTTTGAAAACAGATCACCAGTAAGCACGTGATTCTCTATAGTATCCTTTATACTGATCTCTGTTCGGATTACTATTCGGCGGTTACTATTCGAACAAGTATTACTAGTGCGAGACTTAGTCGAAGCAGTTACTACAGGTATCTACGATTTCAAAGTCTCGACTGCAACGATCATTACAAATGTGATAACGATCATTCGTTGACATCACAAAAATGACAACGCGATGGCATTTGACACCACAAAAGTCTGTATGTATGTATTTATGTATAACCTGATCAAAATTTCGTGGATTTTTAACGGTGTATGCGACTCATACAGAGCGAACATTTAAAGTGATCAATTCTAAGACATACGCAATTTTTGTGGCTAATTTTACCTTGTACAGTGTAACCCGGATATAAGAGAGTTGTCGGGACCGGAGAAGAAGTCTCTTATATCCGGTTTTATCTTATATCCGGGTTTGGTCTATTTTGTTTAGGTAAGTATGGCTCTAATTTGGGACCAGAGAAAATATCTCTTATGTCCGGGTTTCTATTATATCCGGGTTACACTGTATCTTTAAACAGATAATTTATCCGCAAGTTGAAATTATAACAGATTGTAAGTTGAATATTTGGCCCCCAAAATTATCAACAGATCCTTCCACAGACCATATAGAAATTAATACAATTCTAAAATCTACCTCCATCCGTCTACTTTTGTTTTCAATATATATCCTGGAAATTCCACCTTTCGTTGCTTATAATAAACGAAACATGATTTTTCCTTATATCTCGACGATAGGTCACATAGATGTGCTGCGTATTAATATTTATGTGTTCCAGTAGATAACCAGATTTAATCGAATTTGATTTGCCAAATGTTTGTTTAGATATGTGTGTTTGAGTGAGCGAAAGAAGACCTTATTCTATATCCAGTATGAATTTTCCCACGTTTTGTTCTGTTTACAAAGTCGGCAATTCCATTCATCTAACAGTCGGAGGCTGCAAGAAAAAAACAAACATTTAATTAGTATTCTGCAGTTTTTCTATATATAAAATGCAATGTTTACTATGCAGTGTCTTGCATTTTAATATATAGTGATTTTCTAAGCGTATCTTAGATAAGGATCGATCTCACTATTTAGTAGTAATTGATTTAATTGATTGATCTCACTATTTAGTAGTAATTGATTTAACAAGACGTGCATGCTAACCATTACAACACATCGAAGTGACCCCCGTGAATGTCAGTGAATACTGGATAATCTCCAAAGATGTAATGAAGAGACTTCAGGCAACGGAAATCGGGTTCGACAAAAAAATCCTGAGATCATGTGAGTAATGACGAACTTTTACAGAAGATAGAAAACAAAAGGCGACACATACTTCACGTAAAAAAAAAGTTGAAATATCTATTGCACATAATGAGGAAAGACGGTTTAGAAAACTTGAAACACACGGGACATATTGTAACGAAGAAGGACAACGGAAAGCCGCGCATAACATACTTAAAGTGTTTGTGCGAATGGTCAGCAAAACTGGGTTTAACAACTGTAACCAGAAAACAATATTTATTAAAAGGAAAAGACAGGAAAATATGGGAAACGATGATCGCCTAAAGGACCATGGTATATAGAAAAAAGATTTTCCAGTAAAGTTTCCTTGAATCTCGGAACAATATATTATCTCAGTTTTTACTGCAAACATTAACATATGAGTTTTACTGCAGATATATAACCATTTGTGACTGCAATGCATTGTAATGCATATAAAAATGATTCTTTTAGATAGTCAAAAAATTCCGTACATTATTCTTCTTTTATTTGCTATAACATCACGCGTCAGTGTACATGACTCTCCACATCTTCCTTCCACGTGTTACACTTGCTGGTTAACTCCTTATGTTGTGTTCCTTTTTCAACCATTAGTGTACGTTCTTCGTTGCTCTCCACCCTTTCACTTGTCTGAAATGCTCTATCTGTGTGTTACTTTCTACCATACTTCTCTCATGATTCTTAAGCAACGTCGAGCCTGGTCATTATCTAGGTGAGTGGCTGCTTGAGAATACCAGTTGCTTTAAGCTTGAACTTGTGGATGGTTTAATGGATAGCAACACGGAATTGTTAATCGGAGAGCAGAGTTCCAAATCCGGTTGGGTTCGTTATATTCGCTCAATTACCCTTGGGAAAGGTTTGCCTCCACCTCTTCTTTCCCCAGCTATGGGACAAATAGTAAAACTTCTTTCCCTAAATCATTATTATCTCCCCCAAAATTCTTATAATTCTAAATTATTTTCTAGCTTACGAGAAGGTTGATAAGCCGTAAAAGCCACATGAGAAAACTATTTGAAAATATTGAAACCGTCAACAGAATGTCCTACCTTAAATAAAGAGATTTATACCAAAATATATATAACATCTACAATAGATAATCCATCAAATATCTCACATACCTTTACTCTGAAAGTATAGAACTATTTATGAACTATATATAGTTGAAGGCATAAAAGTGCGTTCAAAATATTTAGACGTCGGTATTAAATTAACGCAAACAGGACTCTTTTTGATTTTTAGCAACTGTTTCATTGGAGATGCTTTTCAGCTAAAAACTTCCTCGTTAAACACATGTTCTGTATATGGGATGCTCAATATTCGTCGATAGAACAAAGTCTCTGTCACTTCAATATTCTTTCTGGGGATATTATCCAATATGTATTGACGTTAGGAAATTAGATATACCATAGTCCAGGTCTCATTTGATTGATGCAAAAGGTATTTAAAATTGTTTGCGTTGTGGTTGTGGTTGTCGATATTTGTGTTAGTAACTGTATTTGATGTTGGTGACATATGTATTTGTATTTGGGAATGGGGGTGTTAGTATTTACCATGTGTTATGATAGCGTATATTCTCGAATTTGTTGACGATGGTGTATATAATTCTATTTACTTTTGTATTTGTATTGGCTGGTTGCCGCGGTGTGTGCATTTCGATTTGCTAGTGGGGGCGTATGTATTTGAATTTAGTGGTGGAAGAGGTATTTATTACTCTTTGGCAGGATCTTGTAGTATTTGTATTTAGGGATAGAAGACTTGGATGGTGATGAAGAATATGTTAGTATTGGCGTATGTATTTCTATTTGGTTGTGGTTGTAGTGTAATATTTTGTGAAGTGTGAGTAGGGAGTTGTATTTGAATTTCTAGGTGGCCATGTTTGTATTTGGTGATGGCGATATTGTTTGTATTTACATTTTGTGTTGGCGGCGTATATATTTGAATCTGGTGGTGTTAGCGTTTATAATTCTTTGGATGGTAGAGGTATTTGTATTCTTATGCGGTGACAATGATACTTGTACTTTTTGGGGGGATGTCAACGAACACTCGTTTTCACTTTTGTCATGTAAACGAATATTAGTCGATACTGTCGTAATGCTCGTTGTAGTAGAGACTTTGTAATCGCAGATACAATTATAGCACGTTGTTGAACAATACTAGTATCAGACGCCTTCGAATAGCACTCGCACTAAATAATACTTGCTAGATAATACTCGCTCAAACAGTAATCAGATTAGAGAAATATCATAGTTAATAAAATAGAGAATAGCGCCCACATGTGTATAGAGATGAAGGATAGCGTAGAAGAGTGATGATATTACGATCCCAGATGAGACTCTGCTCTATGACACAGCCTCGTCTGGGTCCCTCTCTACACGGAGGCAGAAAGTTTGACAAGCACTTTTCCGAAGTAATTCGGATAGTGATCACTGTAGAATAGTGATAAACGCCCCATGATGTCGGATGTGGCACAAGGCCGAGTTTATTGTGGGGTCTTCGAGCCCGTAAGCTCGGGCAAAAATTCCCCGTAGACCCCGTAAAAAATGGGGTCGGGTAGCTGTCAACTACCCCAGACGAGACTCTGCCTTTTGAGAGGCAGAGAGTTCGACAAGCACACCTCCGAAGTAATTCCGAGAGTGATCAGTGTAGAAGAGTGATCATTAAGACGTCACACTACTACCTATTTATGCGTCCTGGGTATGACGGTAAACTACATCCACGTCCTCGGTACGGCGATAAACTGCATCCAACAGCAAGGTCTCAGATAATGTTTTCAGAAAAATAATGTTGCCAGCTCTAAGTTTTTTATTCCATAGAAAATAGGCATTTAAAATTCATATAAACTGGATTTGGCATTAAATAACCCACAGTGGTTGATATGCCATAAAACCCAAACAAACAAACTACCTATTTATGCTTTTCCTCTATGGTCACGTGATCCACTTAATTCAATAATGGGATCGCCTGTATTTGCTCTCTGGCGATCTATGTTCAAACTCAAGTGTCGGCAGCGACAATTTATTCATAAATATCACTTTTATTGGTGATAATGGTGTGTGTATTTGCTGATGGTGATGGTGCAATTACTCTATTAGTTGTAGTGTAATTCTTTGTAACGTGAGGGTTGGGGAATATTATCTGAATTTAATGACAGTGTTGTTGGTATTTATATTAATTCTAATGACATTTGTTTTGCTTCGCGTGGTGATGTTTTAGTCTTTGTATTTGTAGTCGATATTGTTGATGGTGTTTTTGTTTTTCGTGTGGTGTTAGCATTTTCATTAGCTTGTGGTGGTATCTCTGTTTATATCTGGTCAATATCTTAGGCGCATTGGAATAGCGAATGATATCTTCCAAAAGTTAAGCAAAATATTAAGAAGCAATAAAATTTCGAGTACTTGATTGTTATGTAATACCGGCCTTCCTATATGGTAGTGAATGCTGGCAAATCACCTCAGATGACGAATACACTTGAGGCAATACAAATATGCTTGTGCAGAAGAATACTGAGAATACCATGGATTGAACATGTGAGTAGGTAGGAAGTATTAATGAATATGGAAAAAAAATGAACATTTTCATGATAACTGCTTTGATGAGCTGCTTTCGCTGGTTCGTAGACTTCATGAAGTTAAACGTTCTACTAGGCTAGCATCTCGCTCACACACTCTCACTGTCTAAAAAGTTAAATGTAGCCGTCACTTCTACTGCAATAGCTTCATGTCTCGCACTTCTCGCCTGTGGAACTTGCTCTCCTTTTCCTGTTTCGCTGATATCTATAATCTCCAACTATTCAAATGTAATGTCAATCGATGCCACCAGATGCCTTGATCTATCCCCTATCCTTCTCTTCATCCTTTTCTCTATCATCCTATTTTCTCTACGTCCAACTCTCTGTAACCCCTTGCGTGATAGTGGATTCCCGCCTTGCTTGGGGTGAAACGCTTAAAATCTTAGGATCAGAAAGAGACAACTGAAATTTCTAAAACTAAGTAAAATATTAAGAAACAAGAAAATTTGGTTAGAGACAAAGAAAAAAAGACTAAACTGAATGCCTATTTTCCCACAGATGAAGAAGAAACTCGAGGTAACAAAGTTTTTATTCTACAGAAGGATGCTGAGAATGTAAGACACAACGAAGTTTTAGAGAAAATGGAAGCACAAATGACAAATGAAATAGAGAGTTTAAATTTGGTATCTGTCTGTATTTCTTAGATGAGGTATTATGTACATTATTTACATTATTCGGACTATTGTCCTCATCTTTGTCGCTATATTTATTACAACGTTTCAAGGACACATGGGGCAGTGGATGAAGGCGTTGGTTAGATCCCGTGACAGGACCCAAAGAGTGTGAATTCAATACCCTGTTAAGGCAGTGAAGAACTTTCAGAGGAAAAATAATAGGAAATAACTGATAACTGACATCCATTATACATGGCACGTGGAACTAGAACAGCCTACCCCAGTGAGCGAAATAAAGGGTTCAGTTCGACATTCCAACCATCTGAAGAAGGACGGAGCGTACAACGGCCGAAACATTGTAATAAATATGGTGACAAAGATGAGGACAATAATCCGAATAATGTAAATAATGTAGAGTTTAAATTTGTAGAGCAGATAATTAGGAAAGAAAACACAGGATATATTGAAGATCAAATGGACATAGGAAAACAGCGCATAACCAACCTTACTAAAGTAAATGGTTGGTGGAACAGGGATTAGGAGAGATAACGAAGACACAATTTACTAAGAGCTACAAAGGACAGGAAAATGTGGAGAGTTGTGATCGCCAACATACTGAAGGAACACGATACAGAGGAAAAGAACGTATAAACATGGCTGCTGTATAAAACTTATACGTATTCTGAACGTGACTTATACGAAAAAATATATGATGTTGATACAACTACCACTTAATATCAAAACTATCTTCAATACAGCTTGAAGCAAAACACTTCACCTCCGAAATATCTTACGGCAAAAATTCAAATAAGTAGATTCATTTAATTTTTAACCAATCACCGACGTATAATACTGTTGGCAATGGACACCTGTTTTAGACCCATTTTCGCTTCTGTATTTAACGCAAAAAGTCAAAATGATTAAAAAAAAAAAAAGAAAAAGCAAGAGCCCAATATGCGATTTACAAATTATAGATACAAACATCAAAGTACAAAACAAATTAAATACTTAGGAAGCGTTTAAACAGAAGGGGAAAATACGATACGGAAATCCGAAGACGGATTGAGATAGCGAATGTTGTCTTCCTAAAACTAAGTAAAGTATTAAGAAACAAGAAAATCTCGTTAGAAACAAAGAGGGCTAAACTGAATACTGGACAATTTCCCCACAGACGAAGAAGCTTGAGGTAACAAAGTTGTTATTCTACAGAAGGATGCTGAAAATGTGAGAAACAACGAAGATTTAGAGAAAATGGAAGCAAAAATACCACTTATACTTAGAGTCAGAAATAGTTTAAATTTGTAGAGCAGATAATTAGGAAAGAAAACACACAGGTTATATTGAAGATCAAAGGGACATAGGAAAACAGCGCATAAAATACCTTACAAGCTTGAGTAAATAATTGGCAGAACAGGGATTAGGAGAGATAGCGAAAACAAATAGCTGAAAGCTAATAAGTTGTTTGTATTTATTGATTGTATTGTTTTTATCTTTCTAGGGTTGGTGATCTTAGTCTTTTTAATTGTTTGTTGACGATTGTAATATTTTTTTAAATTTTATTTGTGATTGGTGGTGATGTTGGTGGTGATGTTGGCGGCGATGTTGTTATTTCTATGTACTTTGCGGAGTAAACAGCAAAACAGTACCATAACGAATGAAAAAAAAAGATTTCTAAATCGTAGCTTTCACGCATCCCTCTGGCCAATAAATTAACCCTTTAAAAATAAATATCTATCACTTTTCAACCAATGAGTCGCGTTCCCGCCTAAAAAAATGCTTCCTTATCCACTTGAAGAGTATATAAGCCAATTTTCTAGACCAGACGAGCATTAAAGAGAAGGAGAGGCACATATTGCAACAGATACACACGGAGCCTTAAAACAGATTCCCTTACTCATTCAACCGTCTTCCTCACCAAATTACGTGACACACATTCCTCCTCGCTTTCTCGTCCAGGGTAAGACGTTAAACTACATCCGCGTCCTGGGTAAGACGATTAACTGCATCCAGCAGCAAACTCTCTCAGCAGGAGGTTTTGAGTAGTGTTGAATAACCTCTTAATTGCTGGTGCTCCCAAGTCCACCATGACACGGGGTGGAAGAACCTATTAGGGACCGGGCTATGTGAAAATAGTTAGCTATTACCAGCAATGCGTTTTTGAATAAAATTATTAGTAGCAATACAAAGTTAAAAGAAAAATATTACCATAAACCGATTATTGACAGAAGAAAATAATACCAGCAATAAAAAAATTTTGTTAGCATTAAATAACCCATTGACATTGATATGCCGTAAAACAAAATAAACCAAAGCAATCTAAACCAAAGAATAAATATTCTATTCATACGAATCTACCCTAAAAATCATGTCGGTTGATATATGCGTAAAACCCAATGAGGTTGATATATGCGTTAAACAAAATAAACCAAAGCAATCTAAACCAAAGAATAAATATTCTATATATTGGAATCTACGCTAAAAATGATGTCGGTATTAAATAACCCAATGAGGTTGATATATGCGTAAAACAAAATAAACCAAAGCAATCTAAACCAAAGAATAAATATTCTATTCCTACGAAACAACAATAAAAATCATGTCGGTATTAAATAAACCAATGAGGTTGATATATCCGTAAAACAAAATAAACCAAAGCAATCTAAACCAAAGAATATCTATTCTATTCATAGGAATCTACGCTAAAAATCATTTCGGTATTAAATAACCCAATGAGGTTGATATATCCGTAAAAAACAAAAAACCAAAGCAATCTAAACCAAAGACTAAAAATTCTATTTATACGAATCTTCCCTAAAAATCATGTCGGTATTAAATAAGCCAATGACTTTGATATATCCGTAAAAAGAAATAAACCAAAGCAATCTAAACCAAGTTAAAAAATAAAATATATAACAGATATTAAGATGATACACTAAATTACTTCTACTGGTGACCTTTATTTTGAGAGGCAAAATCATACTATTTCGATGGTTTTACCTTCAAATACAAATATTTGTCAAAATGTGTCATATACTATATATAATATCAACACTCACTTCTTTCATATTTTGTTCATCTCTTGAGTAAGGTCCTGATAATCTTTTACTCTTTCATTTTTGTCCAACTGGAAGCCTCATTTCCAACAGATGCCTTTCCAGGAATTACATCACGATGAAATACAGATTCCCGTAAGAACATTGAAGTTAAGCAACGTCGTGCCCGGTCAGTATCAAGATGGATGACCGCTTATCAGTAACAGGTGCTGTAAACTTGAATGTGCATGAGCTGTATTGGATAACTGCTCTGAATTGTTAATCTGAGAGCCGAGTTCCAATTTGGGTTGGGTTCGTTTTATTCACTTCCGCGCAGATAAACACGTGAATGGTGTGAATCCATATCTTCTCCCCAAAATATGGGTCAATTAGTAAGACTTGCGTAATTAAGCGGTTATTATCGCTCAAAGACTTGCTTTAAATCTAAAATTATTTTCAGGCTTTAAATAAGCTGCAAACATTTGAAATCGAATCAATCAACATCAGACAGGTTTCCCAATCCTTGATACGTCGGTGATGTTGATTAGCTAAGTTAACTTTAAATAAATAAAGTAAATAAAAAATTGTTAAAATACTGCTATTTTTCCGTCTTTGTGAAAAGGATGTTAAAGTTTAAGATATACACGATAATCTTGACAAACTAGAGAATTCGAAAAATCAAGTTCACCATAAGGATTCTTTTATTCCCTGTTAAAGGAAAAAAAAACTGTTAGGTAAATTTTGAAGACATAAAAATGTCATTGAGACATAGTATTCTCCAACTCGAAAAAAGTAATTGGATTAGCGCGTTTGTAACTTGTATTTTCAACCAGTTCCTTCAAGGAAATCTTATTTAATACTGAATGAATGCAAAAGCGAAAAGAAAGAAAACAGAAAGAATAATCTGCATTCGATGTTATTTTACAACGAAAGGAAAACTAATACGCTTAAGAACGTCTACCAAACTGTTTTCGGTCATTTAAGCATGCGCAAGTGAAGTTACAAGCGCTAATTCTATAACACTCATATCAAAACAAGCGGAAATATATGTAATATATTTTTAAGACTACTAAAAATGTAGAGATGGGGCAAAATAAATATGTAGTGAGATGCACATATATAAACCGGGGTAGTTAAGATGATAAATTAGGAAATAAAAGAAATGAAATCCGAAAATTAGATACATGGGGTATATAAATCAAACGGTACCTGTTTAATCTACGCGTTCCGTACAATCCAAATATGGTTCGAATTCAAATGTAAATGTATGTGAAGTGTATATCGTTCCTGTTTGAAAATAAGTTTTCACATTTTCATTATACTCTATGTGCCGTGTTGTTTCAAGATACGGGCAATCATGGGCCTCCACAACATCTCAAAACTTCAGTATCTCTATTTCTGAGATGAGGTATTATGTACCTATTTACATTATTCGGACTATTGCCCTCATGTCTGTCGCCATATTTATTACAACGTTTCGGCCATTGTACGGTCCGGCCTTCTTCAGGTGTTTGGAATGTCGAACTGAACCCTTTATTTCGCTCACTGGGGTAGACTGTTCTAGTTCCACATGCCATGTCTAATGGATGTCAGCTGTCAGTTATCTCCTGTTAATTCCCCTCTCCAAGTTCTCCACCGCCTTAACCATGTATTGAACTCAGACTCTTTGAGTCGTGTCACTGGATCTAACTAATGCCTTTATCCACTGTGCCATGTATCCTTGAGGAAGAAGGCCGGAGGGTGCAATGGCCGAAACGTTGTAATGAATATGGCGACAAAGATGAGGACAATAGTCCTAATAATGTAAATAGTGTATCTCATCACTTATTGCTCTTAGTAATGCTTGACTTTATCCATCCTAGTGACATATATCCATTCTCAGAAGTTAGTTAAAGAGCCTGCTATCTATTTTGCTTTTTATATATCCTATGATTGTAAAATTCACCACCACCACCGCGCTCCATGTCATGGCCCAAAACGTTTCAGATGTCTCCTTCTGATTCAAGGTTCTTTTGTTTTCATTTTCCTGTGACACCTTCATTGCTTACGCATTCTCAGCATCATTCTGTAGAACAACGACTGTTACTCCCGACCTCTCATTCATCTGTGAGGGCCGTCCTGGGTGTGACGATAAACTAAATCCGACAGCAAGGCTTCTGACCAGGATAATGTGTTGAGCGTAGAATAACCTCTAATTCCTCCATCTTACATTTTCATTCTGACCCAGGGTAGTAGCACCTGTGATTGTCCCATTTATGGGCAAATAGTTAACCCCGAAACTGGATTCAAAACTCTTTGAATGTATAATAAGACATTATAATCGTAAAACATTTCTATAATGTACAGAGTGTCCATAAAGTTCGTGTGCACTTTAAAATGTATACCTTTATTTGTATTTGCGATAGAAATAATCTGTAAAAATCTTATAAAGTATAATGTGCCTAGTTTTAAATATAACTAAAATATCTAATATGATTTTTTGGTATTATTATAAATCAGTTGGCAAATGTTTTCCGTGAACTGCAAAATCGTATTACCTTTTGTATTTCTAATGCTGGAGGACATGTGGAGACTTAAATAAAATTTCAATAAAACCTTAAAAAATATCGATTTACTTCTTTCAAATCCTTTTTACAAATTATTTCTATCGCAAATACAAATAAAGTTATAATTTTTAAAGTGCACACGAACTTTATGGACACCCTGTATTTTAATAGGAAAACACATTCTGATAATAAATTTTAATAATAGAAAAAAAAACTCGTAATAAAATTAAATGTTGTCATTAAATGAACCATAACAAATTGACATGCCGGTAAATAAATCAAACCAAATCAAATCATTTGTCCAGTGTTCACTGCTATAAAGGAAGATTGATATTACATAGCAGCTCAGCACTCTTGTCTGTTTCTTACGCAGCTGAAACCGTTTGATTTATTCACTGGAAACATTTGCATGCATCTAACAAATGAAAGAACTGCAATGTTTAAGATGGTTTCGAAGAGATATCAACGTACGATACGCGCGTAAACATACGAGTATATTCATGATCGGCTGACATTAGGTGGAAAGATTATATATTGAATCAGAGTTCGCAAGACCTCAAGCTACTCTTCGCATACTGCACTGTCCGCTGTCAGAATATATCAGTGTATTTCAAGCAACGCTGATACGCGTGAAATGACAAATCAGTCGTAATATGTCCTCCGCTGTGCTACAGTGGTTGTCGTGTTTACCTGTCGAATTGGATATCCGGCCGGCATGTGGCGAAACTTTTAGTCGAAAAAAATTCAAAAAAACATTCTGATATTAACAAATAATTTTATGATCAGAAATTCCGACACATTTCCGTCTTGTTTTTTGTTTATAGATAGGACAAACGCTAATTTATCACAAGAGTACCATTACTTTTAAGCCGTATACTATGGATGGTAAGTCTAAGAATATAACAACTTCTTTCGTCAAAGTTTTTTTTTCTTTTAACACTCGAACACTAGCCATCAATTAAAGTTACACCACTACTAACCTTGGGTTCTATCATACCCGTTTTTAAAAATATCATCTTTTTTCAAATAAAGATTTCTATTTAAAATCTTTATTTAGAAATATTTTACATGCAGGCGCTTCAAACTTTGTACTTTGAGTTAACATTAATAGGAACTGAAAAACATTATTTAGGTAAGAAAATCAGGTAGTGAAAATTTAATTAAAAATAGGAAAATGTGCGCTGGGTACTATATACCCATGGTTAGTGTTCTAGGGTTAAGACAGCTTCTTCATTTTTAACTCAACTTTATTGTCCGGAGATAGGCAGCTCCGTATTTCTGTTGTCTAGGGAAATAACAGGACAGTTTGGCGCAGATCTCTAGAAAACTGTAGGTGTGCACCTTTACACTTCAGACGCAGGAATTTTCACGTATGCCATTTCTTTCGATAAGGTAGAATCACTTAAAATATATGTCCTCAAATGGCTAACCCAGGCCGCTAGATAAACACATACATTCACTGTTTCATATATATATATATATATATATATATATATATATATATATATATATATATATATATATAGCTAATATTAGTGGCAAATATACACATACATATGCAAAATATATAAATATATATACATAGGTGCATACACATACATGTATATTTTTTTAATAAAAAATTCCAAGAGGATAGAATCCAGGTAGAATTCAATGTCCAGGACAGAATAAGGATATAATAAAAAGGTTTAAACACTAATATTCCATGGTCATAATTTATTCCATTGGAATCGTAAATACGATTCAATTCACCAGACCAACAAATTTGTAGGTCTGATGAATTGGATCGTATTTATCCAATGGAATAAATTATGACCATGGAATATTAGTGTTTAAGCCTTTTTATTATATATATATATATATATATATATATATATATTGTTTTTATTCTTATAAAAGTAGCCCTATCGGGCGGCAAGTAAGCTGACTCCTGCGGACAGCCATTGATTGGACGCTCCTCTTTAAGTTTGAAAGTCCCTAAGTCGTTGCATATTCCTAGCATTGGAAGCTCTGCTGGCTGATATTTGATCTGGATTTTCTTTTCCCTACTGCAGTCTAAGCTCTTTTGATTGCAATCTCGTTTGCTGGTGGTAGAGATTTCTTTTTGCGAGGCATACTTTTGCCGTATGCGACAGGCAACGATAAATTACAGAACTCAAAATTTGATTGCTGTATTTAAGTATTGCATTAATATTTAAGCTTATCTTTCAAAAGTTCAACGATAATTCTTGGTTCGCCAGTTAATTTAAAGAAAATTTGTTATACGTAGGTCCTTACTTTCCGTACAAACAATTATTTTTTTCATGGGTGACTTTCGCTGGATTTCGTAATTAATTTCCATCGTTCCCAAATTTATTTCCAGGTTATAAAGATTGTTATCGTGCATAAAAGTCGTTCACAAAAATTCACGTAGAAAATCGCCGAAAAGAATCGCCGAATTACAGATGCGGGTCCGGATCCGCACCATGATGTTTTTTAATTTTCTCACGGTGTCGACCTGATTCCAGAATTGTCTTATATGTTGGGCTAGGAGTAAAGTTGAAAACACGAGCAATTTTATTTTTAAACCCTATAATTTGGGTACAGTATTTTTTTTAATTTGACCATGAGCTAGTGAATTTTAAAGAGTTGTGTTCTTTTAACTGTCTTTATCAATAGAAGCCAAGATAGCAGAATCCGAATAAAATCGTAGTAATGAAATCTGGGAATCCAACATTTCAGGGTTGCGGCTCTGGATTGGGCCCATGATGTTTTTAATTCGCTCTCGAAGACGGTATGAAAACAAAATGGTATAATATGTTAGACAATGTCCTCTAGGAGTAAAGTTGAAAAAGTTTGACACACTGACATTCGCATTTATTCATATAGAAGAAGGGAAGTACTATAGCTAAATATTCATATAATTTTTTTCATCGCCACTTAATTCGAAAGTTCTCTCATGTATAAACACGTAAGTTCTATGCTAAGAGTTTAATTTCCCGCCCTTCTCACTTACGGAACTCTCTCACAGCTTCTTTATTTCCAGTCATGTTGGATCTTCAAAGGTTTAATTCCCATGTCAATCGATATCTTCTCTCTTCTTAATTTCTCTTCTTTCATTGTTCCAACTCTTTAGGCTTATTATATATTCTTTCACACTCAGCAACTTCCTGTGTGTTAGTCGCTTTGATGCCTTGCTTAGAGTGAAAAGATTATTAAAAACTCTTAGAAATAAAGGTTTCAATTCACACCAATTCTAATCTCATATCTTAATGAAGCGCTTCTTATACGTTATAATTAACCAATTCTTTCTTTCTTTTTTTATGTCCCAATCCTCATAAATACACTATTAGACACTATTGTAAGTTGGGTAAGATGCTGTCTAAGTAGTTCACAACTAACAGTGGTTCACCTACTTCACGCCGCTGGTGAGTATTGCATGTTGATGTTATAGAGATTACCATTTCATTCCCAACGTCCGTTTTTGTTATTCTTCATTCAGTAACCCTTTCTAGGTTAAAAGAAATATATAGATAGATAGATAGATAGATAGATAGATAGATAGATATGAACAGATTGAGATAGATAGATAGATAGATAGATAGATAGATATGAACAGATTGAGATAGATAGATAGATAGATAGATAGATAGATAGATAGATAGATAGATATGAACAGATAGATAGATAGATAGATAGATAGATAGATAGATAGATAGATAGATAGATAGATACTGTTATATACCGTACCTATCAATACTAATGGGTATATCCCAATCCTTATAAATACGTTGGACACTATTGTAAGTGAGTAGGTAATATGCTAAGCAGTCCACCCCTAGCAGTGAATTACCTTCTTCACGCCGCTCGTGATTATTGTATTTTGTTGATGTTATAAAGATTACCATTTCATTTCAAACCTCCGACTTGCTTATTCCTCATTCAGTAAATCTTTTCTAGGTTACAACGGATAAAGACACTTTAGTAAAATTGGTTCAATAATTAAACTATTCAATATTTTGCGCAAATACCATCATAGATTCTCATCTCTTCTCCCCACTGCAGCTATGAATTAAATAGTAAGTTAGAACGGGTACTTTAGCTTTGGCTTGAGACCATTCTAGAAGTACAATGCTAAAATCAAAATCGGTCCTGCATGTGGCGATGAATTGAATCTGGTAAAAAGTCCTATTTGCTAGGAAATCCACAGTTTTAACGCCTCGCATGTTGAAATCTGTGGCTTCACATATTTCAGTGGAGTATACATGACTCGAGTGAGATTATGAAAATAGTGCATAAGAAATTATTTCGCTCCATAAGGAGCGGTAAAGAATATATAACTATTTTTTCAATTTATAAATACGGCGTTACTCATTATAATTTGAAGCTTTCCTTTTTGCAAAAACGTGCTGCTAGTATTTGTTTCAAAAATGTATTGTTAGTAATATCTTTATATAAAAATATATTGCTGGTATTATTGCTATAAAAATGTATTTTTATACTTTTGTTGGTTTGTCCACAGTTTGTGGTTAATTATTTTCCCATAGTTGAGACCCTGACACGTGCTACTACCACTTGGTGGACCGGGGAAGAGCAGTAATTAAGCCGATGAAAATCTCCAACATCCCATTTAGAGGCCTAAATGCCGCATATAGTTTATTGCCATACACAGGACTAGCGTTTAGTTGAAAGTTTCATTCCTACCCAAGCGAAGAATGGGAGTCAAATTATGATATTCGCACATTTTCTGCCTCGGACCGGCTTGTTATATGCGAGAAGTCTATTCACGCGAAGGCGCATGAAAACAGTATTGTGTACAAATATGGAGTAACAATGTTGCCAGAATTAAAGTCAAGATAGCATTCACCAATAACATAAGACTGTTGGAAACACAGTTAATACATATGCATTGAAATTCTGGTTTGGACATCAGTCTTTGTCGTGTCTAAGCGAGTTCGTTCGATTCATACTAGATTCATGCTGAATATATGAGTGCATATTTTTGCTAAAATGATTATGGGGTTGTATATATATATATATATATATATATATATATATATATATCAAGCAGATAGAAAGGTTTAAATATTTGTGAAGTGTTTTCACAGAGGATGGAAAATGCGACACCGAGATCCGAACACATATTGAACTAGCGAAAGAAGCATCCCAAAAGCTAAGTTAGGTTGTCTGAGAAACAGAAACCAAAAAAAAAAAAATGCAGCAGGATTGCTATTTGTTATCCATCCTTGCATATGGCAGCAGAAAGAAAACTTTTAATCAGCATCAGGGAAAAACTGCTGAAATTGTTTGACACGTAAGTCGGGTTTAGAAAAATTAACTGTCTGTTAATAGCGCATAGAAAATAAAATCTGATAAAAAAAATTCTCATCATTCTATGAAAGTCAGATTCCAAAGATTCACTCCGGCTTTGGAACCATTAATGAGTGTATCATGAAATAACTACAGAATGTTGCATGTATATCGCATAGAAAACTGTATGCCTCCTAGGGTGATCACACTGCACGTTGTGACCATGTCAACAGACAATTTCTTTTCTCAGTCACTCTAAATCGTCTACCAAGACCTTTCAAGAGCTTATTCAAGTTAATACTTAGATTTAAGAGGAAAATTATATAAGCTGTGCCGAAATTCATGCATGTCTAGAGAAGATCCAAACAACGAATTATTTCGAATCTCATCAGGATTACAACTAATTAGGAAATGAGAGACGCAAACTATATAAAAACTTATAAGACTGTGCTATAACTCGTTTTGAGTTCTTTATTTAAGGCGTCTTGCCTAGTTCATTTAGTGTAACCGGGTTGTCTTATTTACTCCACAACAGACTGTTAACCGTCCCTGTTTCTCCCCGAAGGACTAATTCATTGATGATGCAAAGTGGGGGTATTCTGATAACATACGTATTCAAAGTTGGGTTATGAATGTTCTTGAATGAAAAATAATTATTATGCCCGAGAAATTTTCACGAATATTTCCTGTGAAAATTTCTCGGAAATTCAGGCCAGTAAATGTTGTTTAATACTGTTTATTATAAACAGAGCATTTACTTAAATATTTGTATCTATAAAAAGAATGTTAAACATAAAAATGTCTTATTATATTTATATATATATATATATATATATATATATATATATATATATATATATATATATATATATTATTGATATGCGTTATTTTTATAGACACAAATAAGTACATGCTCTGTTTATGATAAACAATATTAACAACATTTACTGGCCTGAATTTCGGAGAAATTTCATTGAAAATATGCGTCCTCCGAATTGAACCTGTATCTTACAAGGAACAATCATATAGCTTGACGTGCTATACCAGTTTAGCTACGAAGGAAGCATCTAGTTAGCAGGATCGATTTACTGCTTTTAAACTACAAATTTCCTATGATTCGCCTCGAGCGTTCATATCTGCCGGAAGAATATCCTAACGTAAAAAATGACGTCATGTATTATGAAATGGACTAAGTACTAAAATTATTTTAATATATTTTTTAATTATAAGTTATTTATAATAGACAAAAAATATTTAAGTATATGCTCTGTTTATACTAAACCTTTTCTTAAATATTTGTGTCTATATAAATAATGTATAATAATAATTTATTAAAAGTAGTTGTGGGACATATTAAAAAAATATGAAAATAGCGTTTCTCTACATTCCAGTTGCTAGGTAAATTCTGTTTTTGTTTTTATTAGTTACTTTGTCCATTTAATTTCATTTTCGTATTTTGCTTTGATAAAGTCCACATTGGACGAAACGCGTCAGCAATTAACAGTGTTCCTACTGCCATTTTTATTCTTATATATATATAGGTGAGATGAGAACAAATAAATTACAATTACGTAACATTTAATTTAAAAGAGGGCTCAATACAAAGTAGAACAGTAATATTTATTTTAGAATATTACTTCGAAAACATGTCAAAATCGTTACACCATTGCAGTCATGTTTCGAAGCGTATCAAATGCAACTCATCAAGCGATTGTAAATTATTGGCGAATGGTGAAATGTATTGATACGCATCGAAACACTATTGCAACTGTGCAGTGATTTGACATGTTTTCGATGTAATATATATATATATATATATATATATATATATATATATATATATATATATATGTATATATATTTCATTGAACACGACAGACAAGTTTCTTTTATTTAGTTTTTTTTATACAATTTTTATACAAGTTCTCATGCGATCTAATAATCTTTTTCATTTTGAATGATAAATTATATAAAAACTGTCCAAGGATTTTACTAAAGTTATTAAACTTAAAATATATGTTCGTTATGGAGAAAACAAGAAAGAACTAGAAAAATCTGAAAAGCTATTTCCTATTTAACAGTTAAAATATTAATCCTTGAAAATGGCAAAATGCATAGCCGAAAGCACTCGGATAAAAAGAACATTCGGACAGTTTTTATATAATTTATCAGCTGAAAAGAAAGAAAAATATTAGATCGCTTGAGAAATTGTAATAAAACTAAATAAAAGCATCTTGTCTGTTGTATTGAATGAAATGTGCATGAAAGAAGGATTGTTGCATAAATACACACACACACACACACACACATATATATATATATATATATATATATATATATATATATATATATATATATATATATATATATAAAGTCATTTTCTCAGAACAATGATAAAAATTGGTTTCAAACGTATGAGGTATGTTAGAAATGCATTTCTTCTTGTAACTTAAATGAATGCCATTTTATCAGCCTCTCTCTTTATATATACATTGTTAAAACAAATAAAACATGTCCCTTAGCTGTTTGGTGTTATATTCACCTCTACTCCAGAGTTTCATTTGTTTTATCTATTGTTTCCCTCGTCAGCAGGTATCAGCAAATGTCTGTGAATTTTCTCATTTCCTTTATTTTAATATTAGGTTAGAAACATAATTCATGCTCAAGAGTGTATGATGTGAATCGAAAAATTAATGCATTTATGTATTGGAAATATGTATGTTCGAATATAATAACCCATAATAAAATTATAGCTGTACTTTAGTATTGAGCTCTATTTTAAATTAATGGTATGAACATTTGAATTTATATTTGATTAATTCGCATTGCATTTGGTAATTACATATATATATATATATATATATATATATATATATATATATATATATATATATATATACATATATATATATATATATATATTTCTCTAAAGTATCCTTTTAGGATTATGATTTCCCATTAAAAACAAGGCTAACGTTTTTCAAAATGGACTGGAAATTCACAGTGCGTGAAACATTCTCTTAATGGATAAATAAAATAATTTTATTTTATGTGCCTTAAAAGACCAATTAGAAGTATTTAAAATAGATCACTGTTTATGTATAGGAAAACCAATATACAAATCATAAATACATACACACACACACACACACACACATATATATATATATATATATATATATATATATATATACACGCAAATATTGTATATATATATATATATATATATATACACGCAAATATTGTATATATATATATATATATATATATATAGAGAGAGAGAGAGAGTGGGGGAGGGAAAGAGATAGATAGATAGATAGATAGATAGATAGATAGAAAGAAATTGGTATATGATATATATATATATATATATATATATATATATATATATATATATATATTGAAGAAGAGTTCGAAGTATTCGCGTTAGATTATGACGTTAGACAGTCTGATTGCGTGATGCGTGAAATTGATAGTTAATATGATCTTATTTACACATGAACAGACACTCTCTTTCTCTCTCTCTCTCTCTCTCTCTCTCTCTTTCCTGCTCCTCTTGTATGCATTACTTTTAACGTTACTTTAGTGCCCCTTCATGTTTAAAATAGACCCGTCTTTTCAAACAGTTTGTATTAAGTCTATCGACCTGCGCACTAAAGAAATATTATTAAACAATATGTGCATTTTCTTTGTTGGGATTCTTCGAGTGAGCAAAAGCCAATAAACGTAATGCCATCTGTTTAAAATATTACACCATTGTATAAGTACGTGCTTGATTAGAAAATTAAATAAAAAATACATATTTAAAAAAACATTCATTAGTCAAGTACAAAGTATCTATTATGTTTAACAATTGTCTCCCATCATCGTACAAGCGTTTTGATGTCATTTTCGAAGAAACAACTTTTTTCTTTTGTTGGAAGAAGGTTGTTAGTTTTCGGCTGATTTTACAGGGTTACATTTTTTTGTCATTTAAATTGTACTGCAGAGATCGGGACAAATAAACATCCAAAGGAGACAATACGGTGTTTTCTAGAGTGGTTCCCATTTCAACAGATGAAGCTTCTACAATCTGTTTTGCAACATCCCTACACGCCAGTGGCCCGCCGTGGGCCGCCGATAGCACCTACTGCGGTTCTCTTGTGTCAACCAGCAGAGTGCCATCTCTTTGCCTCTAACGGTCCGCCAGAGGTAACATGCTGTAACGTTAGTGGCATACCACCCCATGGCAGATTGGTGGCTTTCGTTTAGGTATCTTGCGTTGTATTGGGGTTAAATGATACATTTCCGATTTGCTAAAATCCGCATTGAGATTGCTGCGTTGGCCGAATTACTTCTTTGGAGTTATTCTTTCGATGGCTGGAAGAAGCTCAACGTGAATTATCCCAATGAAATCTGCATCAAACGAACAGCAACAATTTCATTGAATGCAAGCCCGCTTTAGCCACGGGTTCTGCACATTCACAGATTTATTTCCTTATTCGATTGCGTCGAACGTTATCATGAATGATCCATTTGTCGTAAATGAAAATTCTCTGAAAGAATGGCTCATTTTCGTGGCGTAACTGCAAAGATATTTCACAAAAACAAGCTCAAGGTGTCAGATGTTGATTGACATTACATTTGAATATTTGAAGATTATAGTCATCGAGGAAGCAAGTAAGGTGAGTGGAGTTCCACAGATTGGAAGTGCGGGAGAAGAAGCTGTTGTAGTAGAAGGGAGGTTTTATTTAGCAAGAAAAGGGAAATATTGAGGGAACAGAATCGGAATGCAAATTTAATGTGAATGTTCTAGCGATTAAAGCTATTTCTATACACTTTCGTTTTAGTAAATTGCTTTTTCTTTAAAGCAAAGTAGCATTATTTAAATCAAAATTATGTTTTGACACATTACGGCGGACAAATAATACCTTGCGACTATTGAAAATTAACCCCATAATGTTGATATAATATGCTATTTATTTCCCTTGAGGTTTCTTCTTTCTTTTCTTTTAGCTACAAACAAGGCAATAAAGTCGCTAAGACGAAACTGGGTTTTAGATCATATGAGAAAAAATAAACAATAAAAGAACGGGAACTAAGAAGACAGAAGAGAACAACACTGACATTGTATTTACATTTTTGAAGATCAAAGTTAAGCAGGAAATCGGAGGGGATTTCCACAAGCAATAGAAGAAACTACTAACATAGAACCTCCTGTTACATCTACACAATCCAAATATAAAATGACTAAACCTTACGGTCAGTCTCGTACTGCTTTTATACTCATAAGGTCTACGTACCAGAGAGGAATGATCACGAGAACAATTTTAATGAAAGTATTTATAGAAAACGCAATAGTAAGCTACTTTATTACAATGAGAATTAATCAAGGTACCACGTTAGGACCAATAACATTGCAAATTCCTCTTTGTATTTTATCGAGGATCACTAAATATATACACAATCACCAGGTCAGATTTGGCAGTAATATTCAAAGCATGGACAAATGGTAGACTTATAAATATCTAATGAAGATACTGGCGAGAAAAATTGTCTAGCTCGACACTGAATCAACGTTCCAAGAAGTAGATGTAGCAATTGATTAAGTATAATCTATGCACTTCATCTCAGCGGGAAACATAAGTAGGCGGAGGCGCAATAAGTTACTTTTTCTTTGATTGATTGATTCGTTTTCTACGACTTACAGGACCTGGTACTTCCAAGTGGTAACTCATCTATGTACTTAGAGGCTCGAAGTTGCTTAACTTCGGTAATCATACGGGCACCGGTGTTTAAACGTGATATGCCAGTAAGAAATAAGTCTTCTCATAGGTGAATAAAAGAAAACAGTTTTGTTTTGGAGACATTAAATCTAACAAGCCATTCCTTGCTCCAATTAACAATAACTTATTGCTCATTTTTATTGACCGTATTAAACCGATCAGATATAGTATTAATACAGGAGTAAATAAATGTGTTATTAACGTAAATACCGATGTGGGTATCGATGGCATCCTATGGATTCCTAGTGGCAATTAATTTTTAATTTTTTAATCATTTCACAGCATGAAAGATTGCTACGTGTGAAATACTTTAAAACTGGAACATAATTAAGGAGCGAAAACAATAGAAAAGTAATCAGCAAGGGATCAGGTAGCTATTTACGTTGCATTTAATCTTTTGAATAACAATGTTGGCTGGAAAGCATGGAGCCGAAAGAGAGGTTCCACAAGCAAAAAGTGCGAGAAATAAACTGTTAGCATAAACCTTACGGCTACATCTAGCCAGTTCAAATGAAAATTGAAATCTTTTTTCTAATCTAGTACCGCGCTTAATTACATAAAATCTAGCCACTCATCTCTATCGAATAACTCACCCGAACATTAACCATAAAACAATTTTTTTAAAGCAATTGACCCCAAGAAAGACAGGAGTGCGACTAGCACGCATGGGGTTACACAGGATTGAGAACAAGAGTAAAGAGGTGTGTTTGAGGAAAGGATAATGAGAAGGACGTGGAACAAGATCAAGGTATCAGAAGATGTCGATTGACATTATACTTGAATATTTGAAGATTATACTTATCAGGGAAGAAAGCAAAAGGAATGGAGGTGCACAGGCGAGAAGTGTGAGAGAAGAATCTGTTTGAGTAGAAGAGATGGTTATATTTAACCGTGTTCGACAGTGAAATGGTAGGACCGAGAAATTTCGAGAAACGGCACAAGAAAGTGACTTTAAAGCAGAGAGAAAGTGATGACGCCGAGTTTTGTACCATTTATATTGCTGATTCTTTTTTAGATTTCATGAAGAATATTTAAATATATGGAATGGGGCACCGGGCCATAATTAGTAGCAATATTTAAAGTCTGGACATATGGATGTGTAAGAGAGATGCTGGATAGCACAACACAGGGAGCCAAATTTCTTAGCAGCAGTCCTAGATATGGATTCAATATACTGTTTCCACTTCATTTCAGCCGAACACTTTCGCCTGAGACGGCGCTGCGAGTCTCTCACTTGGAGGTTAATGAATCTCCTTCGCAGGTGATAGATTAATTACCACCTTCAAATTTTATCTTAATATTTTCTACAGGATAATGATTCTGCTTCTTCTACTCATTATTAATGTTTCTTTTCCGAATTCTTCCAGTAACCCCCTGTGTTTTAGTGTCTTTACTACATTTCATGGGGTGAAAATGATTAAAAAATAATTTGCAATAATTGTGTAAGAATATAAGAATATGGGACACGCGATGTTGCAGATTTTGGGAGTATTTTAATAGAATTTTCCTCAATACAAGTCTCAAAAGCTCTTATAATAGAGGGTAACAATCGAAATGGTAATACTGAAGGAGGTGAGAGATAATATGTTAGGGGGCTAGAGACTATAGCAATACGAAGGATTGATAAAGATGGATCCTTCAAAGATCAAACATTAACTGAACCCAATTGTGGTAATAGAATAAGCACTTCTCATCTCCATTCTCGCTTTTAACCATCCACTATGATAAAATAAACTTTTTCAGTGCTAAAGCTGAATTAGTCAAATAAATATCCATAAGATTTTACTTAGACTTGTTATATTATAACAATTACCGATACTAATAAAAAGGCATATTATTCCTGCTTTGTTTATATTAATGCTCAAGTAGAATAATTTGTTGCAATAAAAATTATCAATTTGAGTCCTGCGTTCCTGAAAAATTTTAATCCTTCTACCTGAGCTCCTGAGTCAAAATTCGCAAATAATTGGTATGTCATTTTTCGCGTTTAATAGTTACAAAAATATAAACTTTATGATATGTAAAGTTATATTTCTCACGCGTTTTTATCCCTAATTGCATCCCTAATGTCGAGGTTGTGTCTCTGCACGTTTCATGGTAAAAATGTTCTTTTTTTTTTTCATCCAAAATACATGCACAAAACACAATGAAAAGGCACGGACACATTGGTATAATGTTCGATGACATCGGAATATTATTATTATTATTTTTTTTTTTTGCTCTTCAAAATAAAACCACAAATAGCCTAAAACGACGCAAATGCTTACCCACCTATCAACCGGTGGTTGGGCCTTAATTCATTTTTCTCTACCAATATTCAGCTGATTGATGGCTGAGCATTACGTCATTTTTCTCTACCACCGTTAAAGCGGTGGCCAGAGCTCAAAGTGTTGATCAAGATTTTTCGGCGATGCTTACAGAAAGGAGCAGAGAAAGATTGTTTCCAAAATCGAATAAGAAATATACGATGCAAATGAGCCAATAATGAAAAATGCAAGAAATAGTAACATATTTCCGAAAGAATAGAACTATTTTTTCTCTGAGAGCGTAGCAATAAGTAAATAAAAATAGGCAGTCTTTGCACAAAAAACATTGCGCTCTTTTTACACTCTTTTTCTCTGTTTTCTTTCTTAATATATTTCGTCTGTGTGAGTTTATTTTCGCAATATTTAATATCTCAGTTATGTATTATTTATAAAAGGATGATGTTTACAAAGAAAAAATATTACTGACTTTTTTGAGTCTAAAATATTCTTCAGTAAAATTACCCCCCACCACAATATTGACAATAATAAGACATGTTTGAAAGAAGCGTGTATCTCATATTGATGCTCAGGTTGATGTAAAAAAAAATAACAACAACAAAAAACACGTTTTGTCGTATCTTTGGTAGAAAAGATACAATGTTTCTCATTTCTTGATTTCGTTTTTCGCATCATTAATTTCCCTTATCATTTTTTTAAAATACGAAACAGAACGGAACGAAATACGTGTGCCGGTTTCGAAATTTGAATTAAAATCACATAACTCTGTGTTGAAATAACAATGAAACAAGAGAAAGCAGTGAAGTCGTCAGCAGACGTTTAAGCAAAAGTAAGCTAAATAAAAGTACAAGGTACAGAGAACGTGACATGACAGTAAAAATATGAAAACTTTTCTGATCATACAGGATCTGGCCAATTCATTCCCATATCGATACCGATTCGTGACACTGGTGTGCTGATAAATCGGCAAGATTATTTTCACACAGTGGTGTATTTTCTTTTTCATTTGATGAATAGTTCACTTTTTTTTTGCTTTCATGTTATTGTTTTTTTCACTGATGGTGTTTAGATAACATTTTTAAAATCTTCTCTCAAACATAGATTCAATTTCCTTAAAAACTGAAACCAGAATGTCTATGTAGGACACAATGGTACTTGTTCGTGATTAGAAAACACACACGACGCCAAGCGGGCTCTAAATAATTTTATCTGCGCCTGGTGTTATAACTGTGTAGAGAGTGAAATCTGAAAGTGAGAATTTCAGTGAGACGTGGCCATGATTAGAAAACACACACGATGCCAAGTGGCCTCTAAATAATTTTATCTTGGCCTGGTTATATAACTCCTTAGATAATGAAATCTAAAAATAAGAACGTGAAAAGCAAACGCAATTTTTCTATAAATATCTAGAACAAAAATGAGACAATGTAGATAAAATGAGTATATTGGGATCAAGTACAATTTTTCCGGCAGTTAGCCATTTCCGATCGCAGGCTTATATTACCGGAGTTACAGAAGGAATGAACCACTCTTTACAGTTGATTATTCGGTAGTGTAAAGTTTTAGTACAAAATTCCTGGCTTATTGATTACATTAAACAATTTTTTTTGTATATCAGCCAAAAATATATTTGACTAAAACAACCTCTATCCGCTGATATGCGATGAATTGGCTGTCAGCATTTTTAAAATAATTCTGAGAAATGGCGACTAGAACATATTTATATATAATTTGCATAGCCATTTTTTAAAGAATGTTTTCAGAAATGTTTTTATCTATGTCCGTTATTTCTAATTCAAATTTAAAAATTGCCCTACATGACCAACGGAAAATTGCTATATGCAACCATCATCAGACACGGAAGATAGAAAATTGTTCTACTATTCATTTTTTACACCATATTTCTAATATTTTCTTCATCTTCCTCATTAATTCCATAACTTTCTTTTATTAATTCTTATTCTATTATCATATCTTAATTTTAAGTTTGATTTTATTCGGACTTCTTTCTTTCATTCACATTCTCTTTCTTCGTTTTCTTATGCATTCTTGTTTACATATTTTTGTATTCTTATCTTGCGTATTTTTTTAATCTCCTTCATGCTTTATAACCTTGTTGTCTAAATGACGCAGAAATGAAAATTACACTGACATCTCATTTTAACAGAAATACTGGGTGCGATTGTCGTGTAAATGACGCGAAATTAAAAATAACACTGACATCTCATTTTAACAGATATAAAGAGTGCGATGGATAAATTGTCGTTTAAATGACACAAATTAAAAATAACACTGGCATCATATTTTAACAGACATAAAGAGTGCGATGTATAAATTGTCGTTTAAACGACACCAAATTAAAAATAACACTGACATCTCATTTTAACAGATATAAAGAGTGTGATGGATAAATTGTCGTTTAAATGACACAAAATTAAAAATAACAGTGACATCTCATTTTAACAGATATAAAGAATGCGATGTATAAATTGTCGTTTAAATGACGCAAAATTAAAAATAACACTGACATCTCATTTTAGAAGATATAAAGAGTGCGATGGATAAATTGTCGTTTACATGACACAAAATTAAAAATAACAATGATATCTCATTTTAATAGAAATGGTTGCGATGGATAAATTGTCGTGTAAACAACAGAAAAATGAAAATAACACTGACATCTCATTTTTGCAGATATATTTACCAGAAATACACAGAAATATCTTGTTAGAGTAAAGAGTAAATGTATTCAATAAAATCACCATTGGCTTCAACCATGGCCTCCAAACACTTCGGAATCTCCTCGAACATTTGCAAACGGTCTCTCTGTTTAATTTGATGAATGGTGCCATAACCCTTGCCTTTAGTTCAGCTTTGGAGCAATTTTAGTTTCTTGCTCAACTGTGAACCACACATAATAATCAAGAGTGTTGCAGTCTGGGGACTTAGATGACCAGATGTACGTGGTGATGTAGAAATTGTCTGAATTCTATAACTGGGTTCTTCTGTTTGTGTGACATTGTGCCAGACACATCGGGTCTTCCTGCACCTTCTTGACCCAAAACTGTACTACCACCTCAAGACATTTTTATGTAGAACACCCTGTTGAATCTGAGTCTCTGTGAGAAGATGAATAGCGGAGAAATAACCCTTAGACTCATCAGATTCTTTCCTAATTCTCTGCTCCGTGCTCAGATTGACACCCAAACACCCTGAAATATTCGTTTTGGAGCTTCCGATGCGAATGCCAAGCAGTACAGCATGACTTTTCCAATTTTCCGGAAGAGTGAATTGCGTCATGTTGCTCTTTTTTCTCACAGACAGTGACCACCTGACCCTAGTATACTATGCTGACAACAAAATCACAATCAATCAACGGACATGCGTGATATAAAAAATATAAAAAATATAAAATAGCGCACCCTATATTTCATTGTATCTTATATTATTTATTACTGGCGACTATTATGATATAATTATATATAAATATGAAATATAGTTATGCATTTATTTCTCACTGTTAACTAATTTCAAGTTTATTATTTTATCAATTGAAGCATTGTCAGCCATTATTAATCAGTTTTGAGAAGTACTTACTTATATCTTCATTTTTTATTAGACGAAGCATTGCCAGTCATTATTATTCATTTTGACTAGCATTTACTTTCATCTTCATTTTTATTAGAGGAAGCCTTGTCAGCCATTATTACTAATTTTTGACTAGTATTTATTTTCATCCTCATGTTTTATTAGATGAAGCCTTGTCAGCCATTATTACTAATTTTAGACTAGTATTTACTTTCATCTTCATTTCTTATTAGATGAAGCATTGTCACTCATTATTGCCCATGTTTTACTGATATTTAATCCCATCTTCTTTTTTTCAAAAGCAAACTAGTGTTTATTCCTTGTTCGATTCTTTGTCCTCATCCTTAACTTCACCTTGATCATCTAATGAATTTCTCTTTTCTATACTATTTCTGGTTTTATTTTCCCATTTATTTCCCAATTTCATTTGTATCCATTTTCTTGTTTTTGCTTCTTTCATCCCTTCAAATGTAATCTTCTCTTAAACCGTTTTATTAATTACAAAACTACACAAAAACTCTGTTCTTTTAACAAAAATTTCAAACATTATCTTGGTCAAATTCTTTAGGAAAATACTTTATATTTTTAAATGTGCCACCAGCTGACCTGATTCTTATAAACAAGAAAAGATATGGTATGAAAAGTATCTACTTTTGCCAACTTATCAACCAAAAGAGAAGTATCGCTTTACTGTCTTTTGGTCGTCGACCAACAACTACGCAAAATACAGTCATCTCGGCTGTTCGTGTTTGACAGTATTTCTGAAGGTAAAAAGCAGCCCCTCTCTCAACCACTGATTAGAGCAACCAAGAAGACAGTTGCCAATACATCAAAAAGCTTCTGGAATAATTATTGGCGCATGCTATTTTCTAAGCACTGTAAATCCGCCTTAAAATGAGTTTGAAACATAGTTTTCAATGCAAATATATTTACATATATGCTCCAATGTGCGTGCGCGCGTGGGTATATGAAGGGTGTTCTAATAACTTTTACCGATTTTAAACGGGAATTACTTTTAAAGGTCTAATGGGTTTTTTCTTTTTCTTTCATGTTTGGCGGATGTTTGGGCGATGCTATTTTTCACTCATAATTGAAACGATTTAAATAACAAGATCCAATAGAGAAATAAATAAATTTTCACCAATATCACTGATTTATTTACGACAGACTTTGATCCGTCTTAATGAAACACCTCTTTTATATAAACAGTCGCAATCAAACACCCTTTATGTAAACATATGAACACATATATATTAAATAATTACGGCTGGTCCATCGATGCCAATAGTTGTTTTAGATTTGTAATCGTATTATAGAGTTGCTAAGGTGGACGTTATGAAACAGTGAATTACTTTCATAATGAAAATTCTGTAGAGAGTCTTGGACACAAAGTTACGCTTAATTTGCAACTGCTATGAATATACAAATGGCTAATTCTTTGTCTTTTAATGTCCATTCTTGAATATATTTTGAGACAGATGAAGAAACAGTTCTTTATTTGGACGATAGTTAGAGCATCTGTATTCAGAAGTTATTGGCCGACTCTGTCACTATCTCTCTCACTCATATATATATATATATATATATATATATATATATATATATATATATGATAGTTGTATATTTAGGCAGCAATCCTTCCTTTATGTATGTTTCATTAAAAACGACAGACAAGGTACTACGGTTAAGCTGCAAAAAAGACTAAACATAATGGAAGCTTTAATAATAAAAAAATAAAAAAGCCAACTCTTAACAATATTAATTACGAACAAGGCCACAATGTGCTAACCGTATTCGGAAATTAAAAAAACATCCCTACCACACACTAAGACGCACACAGAACGCACATAGTCAATTAAGCTGAAAATATCGAATCATCCTTGGTAATGGCCAATAGTATAGACAAAAGCACTCGGAAATATAAAACATTTGGACAGTTCTTACACACCCTTTGTCCAGAAAAGAATGCTCTTGTTAGAACACAAGAAAAATTAAATAAAAAGCTTAACCCTAGTACCTTGTCTGACGTTTTTAATGAAACATATATAAACGTTTAATCCTAGACTTAAACAGTGACTTGTAGCGACCAAGAACGCATCCTCTCGGGAATTATTCCCATATAGTAGTGGTTAGTGGAAATAAAGTACTGGAATAAAGCTTTCATGTCACCAGTGGAATGCGAGGAGAACGAGGATCGTTCGCTTCATTTTGCGCGGCAGAGTGGATCTTAGCCGGGACCGTGTAACTGCCTTTCTGAGCACTTTCCATGTAAATAGCGATAGAGCAGAGACATTATACTGAGAGTAACAATTTCTTATCCACAAGGACGTGGAAACGTTTTGATCTTTATCGAGATTTTAAACTGAAGACTTGGCAGCTCTTGTCCATTTTCGGTCTGATCATGTTCTTGTAAAATGAGAGGACAACAGGTGTCAAGTTCTTACTTAAGAGGTAATGGGAAATGATCATTTTCTAGTATGTTTAGCGATGGATTGTATGTGCAAATTCCACTTGAGGTCTGGATTAAGATTAAGTCCGAATAGGCGCTCAATGTACAAGGCTTCTGTGAGGGGATAACCCTTTATCGTAGTTGGTGATATTTCTGGGTCTGATCGGCGATGATGGAATGTAACCAACCATTTCTCCCCTACTGAGATATTAGAAATAGTTCAGAGGAAAGATCAGCTGACAACCTGTGGTTGTCAAAATATTAAACACGGACGGATATGCAATGTGATAGGTCCTGACCTGGCATCTCGACTTCAGTTACTTTCTCACATATCGTGATGTGGCTTCCCTCTGTCTTTTCTACAAATATTTTCATTACAACTGCTCTGAGAAGCTACTTTCACTTGTACCTCTACTGCATGAATTTAAGCCTGTCACTACGTTGGAATCTTGGTGTCATCTTTTACTGTTGAAGCAGTTAAATGTAACCGCGTCTTCTACTTCAACAGTTCTTTTCTCGCACATCACGACAGTGGAATTCCATTCTTACTTGCTTCACTGATAAATATAATCTTCAAAAATTTAAATGTGATATCAATCGACATCTTCTGATGACTTGATTTTGATTCCCGTCTCTCTCCTTATCTTTTCCTCAAACACCCCTCTTTACTCTTACTTTCACTCTCTGTAAACCCTTGCGTGCTAGTAGCACACTCGCCTTGCTTGGCGTGAAATTCTTAGAATATAGACATTCGATTGTCTAGTCGCGCTGAGCGAAACAGTACTGTCTGCGAATGATACACACAAACACACACACACAGATACACACACACACACATATATATATATATGTGTGTATGTGTGTGTGTGTGAAAAGTGTGTGTATATATATATATATATATATATATATATATATATATATATATATATATATATATATAGTTATTTATATATTATATGCGCGGTATTTATTAGAAAGCACTCAATATATGAGATAGAGCTAACATAGCCAAATATTTAGGAAGCAATAGATTCAATAAAAAGAAAGATATCATTGTGAGATATAATTGCTTTTGTTTTGAAGTGGTAACATTATAAAAATCCTTGAAGTTGTTGGTTATCAGTTTTATCTTAACAAGGACTGCTTTTGAATTTGTAATATTTATTTTATAACTTATTGAAGATGATGTGTTATTCACATAGAAAATATCTAATAGTATTATAATTGTTATGCTTTTATATCTTCTGTTGAGACATTATACTTTTGTTCCAACTCCTGACAAGTGAGTCAACTAGATAGAGTTGTATTTGTACATTCTATGTAAAATGTCTATTTTGTTGTTAAGAAATAGAGTAATAAACAATAATGGTTTCTATCTAAAAGATTTAATTGTGTTGTATTATCAGTGACTACCGGGTTATATTTTCATAGCTGTTACATCTTCTTTATAATATGATTAACGCAATATCGTTTTGTTGATCAGTTTAGGATTAATGTATTCATTAGTTTTAGTAGTATTACTGATTGTCTATGAGTTAAATTTTATTTGTTCGCCGACCATAAATTTACTTAATCCTTTTTTCTTTGTGTTTCTGTAATTCTTTAAAAACATTTCACCCAAAAGAAGTTAGTATAGCCACCTTTACATAAGGAGATTCTTAGTGTTAAAACATAAGAAAAGAGAGAAGCATTTATTAAGCAGCGAGAACAATAAAAGAGGAGGACTGAAGAAGACATCAGATAACGATTGACTTTACATTTACCTTTTTGAAGATCAAAGTTGGCTGGGAAGCATGAAGACGGAAGAGAGTTCCACAGGCAAGAAGTGAGAACAATAAAAGAAGAGGACTCAAGAAAACAGTAGATAGCGATTGACATTGTATTTAACTTTTTGAAGATCGAAGTTAGCTAGAAAGCATAAAGTCAGAAGAGATTTCCATAAACGAGAAGTGCGAGAAAAGAAACTGTCAGCATAGAACTTACGTTTGCATCTACCCAATAACAACTGTAAATTAATGAGACCTTCTTGTTGTAGTGAACAGAGACCAAGAAGCGGTTATGGTCGCTATTTGTAATACCATCATTGCACATGGGCGAGACAGACTTAAAAAAAACTGTTGTGATTTGCATGCGTGTGCATGTAACTGTTATAAACAAAGAGCACTTTTTTTTTCATTTTACTTTTTTGGAAACGGACGGTTTGACCGGTGCATTGGATTGATAGTGGAAGGGCGTGTGTTGTGATTTCTTGATATTGGACGTACGATCATTGATTGCAACATTTCCTTCTGCATCCCGCCTTGGATTTTACCGTGTTTTTGATTATCAAACAGTTTGTCTTCGTTTGAACTTGGATTTTACAGTGTTTTCTTTATCAAATAATTTGTCTTGCTTTGAACTTTGATTTTATTTTTCATTGACTATTAAACAGTTTATCTTGCTTTGACCGTGAAATACTTCATATCAGCTACAAGCTATTTCGACTAATTGATTTTCTATCATTTTGTTTATCATGGATAGGCTGTTTGATTATCGACTAATTCCGGAGTTTGGCGATGCCGCTATAGACGAACCGGTTATACAGTGGATTCAGCACGTCCAGATGATATCTGACCTTTGTAGGAGAACGGATGTCGAACTAATACTACAGTTGCAGCAGATTTCTGTGCCAATCTTGGATGCCTGCAGTGTCGAGCCTGCTGACAGCTGACGTAAAAAACACTAGAATGGTTTGAGCGATGTCGGATCCAGGGCCAATATACATTGAGGTCGTGGTCGTGGGCACACGAGTGTTAGGGTTTAACCTCATACTTGGGATTGGCGCTATGAGGGCGGCGGGTGGCCTCACCATCTGGTCAGCAGGAGTAGTGAGCTTTGCCAGGAAAAAGACGACCGTGTGCGCAGCAATATGTCTTGATGAGCCAGATTTCTGTGCGGAGCTCGACCAAACACAGAACCGTTGAACTGCACCATAAAATACCGGAGTACAGAATTCACAACTGTGTCAGAAGGAGCTATGAAACCGAACTTCAGAGTTGGATACAGAATGGCTGGCTGTTGACCTACACCGAAAAGAATGCTGGGACCATCTAAAGGACTGATTCCATTAATCGCCATGATCCAACACAACAAGCAAAATGTGCGTCCAGTCATGCACTACAGGGAGCTCAATTAGCATTTTGACGCATTTACTACCACTGCTGATGCCTGTGCGGCCAGGTTGAGGGAATGGTGCAATGGAGGCGCCACTGTATTGCTACTTGATTTGAGGAAAGCATGTCTTCATATTTCTATTGACGAATCATTGTGACCATATCACACCGTGGTATTTGAGGGCCAAATGTATTACTTCACGTGCGTTGGTTTCGGTCTAAATGTGGCGCCACTCATCATGAAATCTATCGTTATCGCAGTGAAGTCTCAAGACCAGACAATCAAATATACCACATCGGCATATGTCGACGACATTTACATCAACGAAAATTTAGTATCACCAGCACGTATAATGAAGCATTTATCAGATTACGGATTTGTTTGTAAGGGTCCAGAACTTTTGCAAGACGGCGCTATTTTCCTTGGCCTGCACGTCTGGGTGGTGGAGAACTGGGCCCTACAATGGAAGCGGAGAAATAAAGTCCCAGAAGTTCACCAGTTGTTACTCATCGAAGCGTGCTCTCCACGTGCAGGAAATTGTGGGTCATTTTCCCGTCTGTGACTGGCTAAGGGTTGGCATTGGATTCATCAAGAGCCGAGCAAATGCAATATCCAACAGTTGGGATGCTGCGCTCAGCGATGCCCCTTTAGAGAGGAGGAAACGTGGACAGTTGCCAGAGTGAAACGGGGCGATTACTTGAAGGGAGAGTGATGCACGACCGACCGGGAGACGGATTTATGGGTCGACGCAAGCTCCCTTGCTACGGGGATGTTGTTGGAAAGTTACGGAACAGTGATCGAGTATGAATGGTGCTTGCGTCCAGACAACGATTCCCAGCACATCAATTTGGAAGTGCTCGATACGGTGATAAAGTGCTTCATCCTTGCTCTTCAAGGACGAGCCACGTATCATTGGCTCAAGTATATTTTAACAGGAATGGCAAAGTTACACACAAAGCCGGCAGAGATGCTGGTTGGGAGGGGGCTTCAAACACAGTTTCTGGGCTAACAAAGTAACACTAGTGAGGTCGGAAAAAAAGTGAGCCAAGGAACTGACACGAGTATCATAAAAATGGTTCCAGACCATAAAACAGGAAAGAGGGATGACACCAGATGTTTGTGCTGCTGCTCTAAGTGAGCGCCTGATAGTTGACATTCACCGGCATATCGGGCACCTTAGGGTGAGGCGAACAGTCTATTTGCGCAAGTTAGTCCATCCACGACCAAGGCAGCTGTAAAATCAGTGGCAAGATCGTGTGTGAAGTATCAATCGATCGACCCCAGCACCAGTACACTGAGAGAAAGGAAGACTAAATGTAGACACCAATCGGAGCCGGCTGGAAATGGACATTACACACTACGGTAGCGGACACTTCCAGACTCTCGTCGATTGCGGACACTCCCGATTTGCAATATAGCGACCCATGCGATACCATGATTCGGCTACTGTGAGTGGAGTCCACCGAACGAGTTTCTAACTGTTAACGACACCGACACTCCTTGCTAGAGTTTCAAAAACTTTTTGAAAGGTTGGAGAATGCAGCTGCCTGTCCGATGTGCCTACGCCTCGACTGGAAACGGAATTGTGGAAATGTGTCACCGAACCATAAAGATCATCGCAGCCATGAAGAAGAACTCCTCTTAAATGCTGTTGTTCGTAGATCCATTCTGACGCAAACTGGTAGCAACTGTTAGGGTCTAAGCTATGGGCAAATAATGAACACAAAAGCCAAACAATATCAGCGTATAACAATACATTTTATAGTAAAGATGCCAGCAATAATTTTTTATATATATAAAAAAAAAATACCAGCAATAATTATTTGTAGGAAAATTACCAACAATGCATTTCTAAAGCAGAATTACTAAAAATATATTTTATAGCGAAATTACGACCACTACATTTTCTAACAAAATTACGAACAATATACATTTTATAATAAAATTACCACCAATACGTTTGATCTGTAGTTGAAAATCTGGTTCAAAATATAGAGATTCCGCATTAAAAAACCATTCATTTTGATATGACGCTAAACAAATCCACCCAACGACCTGATTGTATTGTATTGCTAAAGAGTCATTTAATGATAACAGTTCATGGTGCAGAGAAGCAATCAAGTCTTGTACATATCAGCCACTGATTAATGGATTTAAAAAAGGAAATTGTGACACCTGTGAAAAGCCTCGCTCTGAAAGTCGACCCATTCTGAATTAGAAACTTTTGAAAGAGACGAATGAATTGGATTCCCGTCAAAGCACAAGTGATTTAGTGCAAAAAATTAATGTGCCGTGTTCAACTGCCTTTGAATATCTCATGGGAATTGGGAAAATTGAAAAAAAAAGGCAAATTGGATTCTTATTGTGCTTTCGATTTCAGAGTCGAACAGAAGATTCCACCATCTGCAGCAAGACTTTTAAGCAAGAAACACTTTATTTTGTTTTTTTTTTCCATTTCATTGTTACAACTAATGAAAATGTATTTTTGAATCTCAATAGAAAACGAAAATGGCGGTGGTTATCATAAAATGAGAAAACAGTGGCAACACGAAAACCAGGACTTCATCCACAGAATTCCTTGCTAGATTATAAAAGTCCATTCTGAGCTAACTTTCATTGTCAGTAACAAGATCGAATGAACGAAGCATGACGTCAAAATTGGCCTGCTATCGTAAAAGAGAATATGTTATTCTCTAGTATGACAATGCAATGACACACTCTGAAAAAAAAAATGAACGTTACAATGGGAAGTTCTTCTACCTCCTCACCAGATTTATCAATTACAGATTATCATTTGTTTTGGTCACGAGAATATTTAATACGTGACAGAACAAAAAATAATTACACGGAAAAATCTACATTTCTTTAAATGGGCAAATCAGGAATTTAGCTTCGTGTTGGGTTTCGGTTCTTTGGACATGAAGTTGCTTTCCCTTTTGGCAAAAAAATATTGAAACGAATTTAATTTAACGATCATTTCTTTTTGTGTTATTTCTAGTATAACAATTATTTTCAAAAGACCCTAGTATACAGGGTACCCCCGCAAAAAAAAAATTGACATTATTTAAAATGTGAATATCTGAGTAACTACATGTCCCAGGTCAACGAAATCAAATACGCTTTTTTTTGAACAACAAAAGATTTATTTATACAAGTTGGAACAAGATATTCAAAAGGATTACATTTTTTAACCGATCTCACAAAGCTTCGCAAAAGTTCAATAGGCACACCATCTATGACACGACACACATCAAGTCGGCAGTTTCTTTCTAAACACGCTCTACCATGTCTTGAATAATATTCCCCAATTTCTCTGTTTAAATTCATCTAGGGTTTTGCGTCCTGGGTAAGACGTCAAACTACATCCATGTCCTGGGTAAGATGCTGAACTACATCCAACAGCAAGGCCTTTGATCAGCAAGTTTTGAGGGGCGTGGAACCACCTCTTAATAGCTGATGTTCCCTGGTCCACACTAACTTACACAAGCTATTATCAAAGATGACAATTTCAATAAATCAAACAACAACGGACGAAACAGGAATGATAGTCCGCCCTTGCTGCATGAAAAATACCAAGTAACGACAAACTCGTATATACGAGACGCGGAAGCGAAAATCGCGTCGCAGCTCGTGATGTCACTCATGACCACGTGAGAGTGAAAAACGAGAAGTATTAATATGTGTGACGTGACGAGCTGCCACGCGATTTTCGCTTCCGTGTCTCGTATATACGAGTTTGTCGTTACTTGGAAATTTTCATGCAGCAAGGGCGTACTATCATTGTTGTTTCGTCCGTGTGTTGTTTGATTTATTGAAATTGTCATCTTTGATAATGGCTTGTGTAAGGCGAAAGCTTAGATTGGATTTAAACATGTATCAATATGGTGTTTTCCTTTCGTCTTTCAATGATAATGTTATTAAGCTTATCAGACAATATGAAAGGAACATATTTAAAATAAATAGACAAAACTTGTTTATATTATTTAATGAAACATGCATTAATATATATATATATATGTGTTTGTATGTGTGTGTGTGTGTGAGTGTGCGCACGCGTATGTGTGGCTGTGTGTGTGTGTGTGTTTGTTTGTTTCAGGTTTTCTTGATTTGATAAATAACTAAGAATGGTTTGACAGTATATCTTATACAAATACCCTCCTTACACTTCTTCTTCCCTATTTCTTCTTTATTAATCATGAAACAGACTCGCAGTTCTTTAAATTTGGTTAACTTCCTTGGTAGTACTGATAGGTGAGAAGGTCACTGTGTCTGTTGTAACTTGTTTTTTCTCATCACTTGATTGTCTTAAAGGAATGAAATGCTCAATATTACTTGTTTTTTGATTATGTCTAGAGCATCAGCAGCATAGATTAATTTCGAAAATGGTCTATGAGGAGAGATGTTTTGTGCTTTTTTCTTATTTTTCAATATGAATCTAAATGAGTCTCAGTTGAAATATGATGCTGTTTTTTTTTTTTTTCCTTTTTTTCATTTTCTTAGTTGTCAAAATCTGAGATCCTCTGGTCTTCCATATATAGAAAAGATCAAGAAATAAGCTGACCTCTTTACTGAAATAATTGCCGTCTCGATGGGACTGGAATACGCCGACCACATCGCCCTGTAGTGACGTAAGGGGTCACGTAAATATTTGATGAATCAAATATCAACACGGTGTATCAACCAATCCTGTGTTCCTGGTATATGTTTACATAAGCTCAATAGGCAGATCACTTGATGTTTCCCGTTGCCCGACTTGTCTTCAATGTGTCCAGGTTCTATTATGATATGACACTATTAAGAAGGCGCTGGTAAATTGGGGAAAAGGCTTTCAAAATAAACTGAAGAACAAGAATGAAAAATCATTATTTACATTATTCGGACTATTGTCCTCATCTTTGTCGCCATATTCATTACAACGTTTCGGCCGTTGTACGCTCCGCTCTTCTTCAGGTAGTTGGAATGTCGAACTGAACCCTTTATTTTGCTCACTGGGGTAGACAGTTCTAGTTCCACGTGCCATGTTTTAACTGAAGTCAGTTTTCAGTTACCTCCTGTTAATTCTCCTCTCTAAGTTCTACACAGCCTAACCGTTCACACTTTTTGGGTCCTGTCTTTGGATTTAATTAACGCCTTAAGGCTTCATGGTACAGTGAATAAAGGCGTTGGTTAGATGCAGTGACAGGACCCAAAGAGTGTGAGTTCAAAAAGCCGGTTAGGGCAATGGAGAACTAGGGGAGGGTAATTAACAGGAGATTACTGATTACTGACATCCATTAAACATGGCACGTGGAACTAAAACAGTCTAACCCAGTGAGCGAAATAAAGGGTTCAGTTCGATATTCCAACCACCTGAAGAAGACCGGAGCCTACAACGGCCGAAACATTGTAATAAATATGGCGACAAAGATGAGGACAATAGTCCGAATAATTTAAATAATGTAGAGTTTAAATTTGTAGAGCAGATAATTAGGAAAGAAAACACACAGGATATATTGAAGATCAAATGAACATAGGAAAACAGCGCATAACCAACCTTACTAAAGTTAATGGTTGGCGAAACAGGGATTAGGAGAGATAACGAAGACACAATTTACTAAGAGCTACAAAGGACAGGAAAATGTGGAGAGTTGTGATCGTCAACAGGGCCGAATCGTTGTAATAAATATAGCGACAAAGATGAGGACAATAATCCGAATAATGTAAATAATGTACATAATACCTCATCTCAGAAATATTGAGAGATACTGAAGAAAGAAAAAAGATTTTTCGATAAACTGAAAATATACTGATAACAAGAAAAATGAGAATAAACTGAAAGTATACTGACAAGAGATACAAGGACAATGAAAAGAGGAGGATTATTTTTCTTTTCTCTCCCCACCTAGGTATTCGGGTGTCGACGATGTCTAGTGTAGAAGCCATCTGTTCATGGTCAACTTAATCTTAAGTGATGGAATTTTCAAGTATCCATTCGATCCCGTGCAGTAGAACAGATTACAAGTCTATCTATATTTCTGAGATGAGGTATTATGTACATTATTTACAATATTCGGACTATTGTCCTCATCTTTGTCGCCATATTTATCACAAAGTTTCGCCTTCTTCAGGTGGTTGGAATGTCGAACTGAACTGGAATGTCGAACTGAACCCTTTATTTTGCTCGCTGGGGTAGACTGTTCTAGTTCCACGTGCCATGTTTAATGGATGTCAGTTATCAGTTATCTCCTGTTAATTTTCCCTCTGAAAGTTCTCCGCTGCCGTAACTGGGTATTGAACTCACACTCTTTGGGTCCTGTCACTGGATCTGACCAATGCCTTTATCCACTGTGCTATGTGTCCTTGAGGATATCTGGGTATTATAAACCTAATGTCTTCAACACAGTCTTTAAATATGGCGACAAAGTTTAGGACAATATTCCGAATATTGTAATGTACAGAATAGTTTACATTTTAACGACTTCAGTTTCCCACGATGGCTAAGAACGAATCTCTAGCCAAATTTAGGTTGGTTATAAGCAGTAAATTCGATCTTGCCAACCGAACGATCCTTTGTGGCCGAGCGGTTAGGCACGCCGGGGTAAATGGCAGTTCCGTATAGGATGCAGGTTCGAATCCTGTCAAAGGACGAATATTTTCTATGAAAATTTCTCGGACATTCAGGCCGGTAAATGTTATTTAATACTGTTTATTATAAACAAAGCATTTACTTAAATACTTGTATCTATAAAAAGAATGTTAAACATAAAAAAATGTCTAATAAATATATATATTTCTACGTATGACAATAATCCTGGACCAACCTCTTAATTGCTGCTATTGTTTCCAGGTCAAACCTGTCCCACACTTGTTGGGCTCCCAGCTATGGGCAAATAGCCCCCCACCAAAAAAAAAAAAAAACACTATGAAAGAATAAAAATACTTTTTGACAGTAGAGATACCAGTAATAGATTTTTATGTATGAAAAGACCGGCAATGCACGACGAGCCATAAATTTTATTTGTAGTCGAAGGCATATAATTGCGTTCAAAATATTCAGATTTCGGCATAAAAAAAACTATTGTGGCTGATATATTTTTAAGCATATCACCCCAAGCAAGGTGTGAACGCCACTAGCACGCAAGCATCTACAGAAAGTCAGAGCAAGAGTAAAGAGGGATGTTTGAGGAAAGGATATAGAGAAGGACGAGAATCAGGATGAAAGCATCAGAAGATGTCAATTGACATTACATTTGAATATTTGAAGATTATAGCTATGAGGGAATCAAGTAGAAGGAAGAGATTTCCACTGACGGGAAATGGGTGAGAAGAAGCTGTTGGAGTAGAAGAGATGACCACATTTAACCGTTTCGCTAGTGAAAGGGTGGGACCGAGATGACAACTTAGTAGCACGCTTAAACTCGTGCAGTTTGGGAACCTGTGAAAGTAGCTCGTCGGATCAGTTACCGTGAAAATACTTGTAGAAAAGACAGAGGTATGCCACGGCACGTCTATGAGAAAGTGATTGGAGACGAGATGCCAGATCAGGACTTATCATATTGCATATCTGCGGACCTCTAGATGAACAGCGGGGGCACCTAACTATATATGACAGCAGTATTCCATGCGAGGACGAATGGTTGATTTGTATATTTGAAGAATGATCTCAGGCGAGAAAAACCTTCTGGCGTGACTCTAAATTTCCTTGCGGTAGATGAAGCTATTGATTCAATGTCCCTTCATCTATTCTGATGCCGCTAACCAAAAATCAACCAACTAAAACCCAACATAAAATTTAATGACATTAATCCATATAATATCCTACAATCAAGCTGCATTCCAAAATATAACTAAAAAAAAAACATTATAAAACACACATATCACTGCCTCTGATAATTATACTACAGTTCAAAAGTTTGTAGCTACCCCCAGAATTAGAAATTGGATGAACTTGACAGAAGAGTGAAGAAAATATGAAAAAGAACTCTTACACTCATTGAAAAAAACAATGAAATCAATTATGAAACTTACTTTGAGAAAATTTAGCAACATATGCCAAATATCGTGGTGCAGTAATCAAGGCTAAAGGAGGACAGTTTGATGGGAGCAAAATTTAATTATTTTTTTTTTTTGTCTTTTTGCTATGAGAAAATTTCTAATAAAATTCAAGTTTCACTTTTTAACCATGTATAATAATTTTCCCTAATTTAAAGTAAAAAAAAAACAAACAACTACTTTTGGGGTCAATTTCAAATATATATATATATATATATATATATATATATATATATATATGTGTGTGTGTGTGTGTGTGTGTGTGTGTGTGTGTGTGTATGTATGTATTTATGTATGTATGTATGTAAAAGCTGACCATTTGGACAAACGTCTGCCATCCCTATTGTAGTTTATACAGCAGAGCGTAGTGAGAGTTTCTGGGAGAGAGCGTGTTATCTAGCATGATGAACAACCCTCGGTCAGGATGAATTGTGACTTCGTGCTCCCATTTTATGGACAGGACCAATGATATTGTTTTCAGGCAGTTTCCGAAGGTGCCACACGCTGGGACCGACCAATAACATCAGGAAGTCTCCTTCCTGTCAAATCAATCGTGGTGAGATTCGAGCACGTGTTTCCTGGTCAGAAAGCTAAACACCCGGCCACGCGCGCATGCATGCATATATATATATATATATATATATATATATATATATATATATATATATATATACTCACGGTTTGCTACATTCGGCTGCTACTCAACTGCTTGGACATTCACTGGGTACTTGATACACTGTCCATATTTCGGTTTTCGTGCTAATCGTTAAAAATGCAAATAGTTAACAGAGAAATTTTATACCCTTCAAGTAACACACTTTCAAATAAAGTGTATTACATGAAGAGTGTTAAATTACTAATACCCTGATGAATATATATTCTTAAACATTGCAGATGATCAATTTTATGTATTTTGTAAGCGCCGCATAATTTATATGTCTTCATAATTTATAAGTTAATTAAATTTTACTTTACCTTGGTATATTCTCAGTAATTTGGTTACTTGTATTTTTTGTTTTTTTACGTCATATCATTCTATGGATTATTTTTTATCCCGTGATAAATGTATACTGTAGTAATGTGTCTTGGGAAAAATAGGCTGACGGAGCCCAACCCTCTCCAGGCTGGTTTTGAATTCAGAGTTTTTTCTTCTCCTAGATCGGTTGCCATCCAAGGTTATAGAATCCAGCCTGCCCTGCTATTTACCCATAGCTTGGGGGAGAAGAAGAGGATTAGCACGAAAGTGAAAGTAATGGATCCGACTGGAATTCGATCCCGGCTCTCAGAATCCTCAATCCGATCCGCTATCCATTACTCCACTCCATTACTCTTTATGGATCATTTTATGTCAAAATGCAACTATGCCAATTTTATTTTACTTTTGAAGATAATAAGGGTTAATGGATACAAGTCTTACTAATAAACTCATAGTAGGGGGTATAGGATCGGATTCATATCCCTCTAAAGGGTACTCGATTCGACTCGACTCCCCGGTTAACAATTCTGCTATTCATTATACACCTCGCGTATCCAAACGCACAACACATTCCCATCTAGGTACGGAACGAACAGGTTCATTATGTCTTAACTTTAGCGATCGTACAGGAACAGGTATTGTAACTTGATGTGCCCGTCAGACACACTCAGTAGGGAAATGGAAAATTATTATCAATTTTGATTGGACATGAAACTGATTAAAAAAATATGCTATAACAATGTGTCACTTATAATATGAACCCAGAGAAAGTCGATTTTTGTATTTTGATCAAAACGAGTAATAAAATTCGTTTATTAATACAGGGTATTAATACAGGTGCGAAGATCTTGATTCAAACATTTTTACAATTTTTCATCTTAAACACTACAGACACAAGTAAAAATACGTTTGACCCCTGAAAACAGATCAAAATACAATAAATCACCAAATATGCAAAATAAATAAACCAAAAGGATTTGATTTGTCCCAAAATTAATTAACGAACAAAACCTTCGCAATGAAACTAGCTAAATTAATTAGATAAGTCTAGGTCGTCTCTCGAAACGCGCCAGACTCCACATGTTTGTTCCTTTAAAGACGACCTAACATGATGACCTTTAGCTTCTGTGTTGAAGCTACCTCTGAGTTTTCAGGCAATGTGACTCCGAATATGAGTCGTCTTAGTTCTGTTTTATACTCTCAACACTTGGCTACCAGCGCACTAATTTGCTGATAACTTAGTCATCATGGCTGTTACAATGTCCTGCTAAAGATATCCTTCTTTGTTGAACTGTTGATTTAGTGTATAGTGCATCATTGAATGTGCGACTTCACCAGGACACATTATGTGCCGTCCTGAGCATTCTTGTGTAACACCCACCAAGATGTTTCTCTAGAGATTTTGTGTTTCGAGATAAGATATCAATAAGGATTCTAAGGTGTGTTATTCTTTAGATCGTTTCCAAAGGGTTTGATAGCAAAAACTTTCTCTGGTGAAAACCAGATACAAAAGTCTGTTGAAAAAAATTTACACCCGTCTATATTTCAAATATGAGTCATTGTAATCATTTGCATTGCTCGGACTGTCGCCCTCATCTTTATTACCGTATTTCCTTCGGCCATATGGATGAAAACGTTGGTTGGATCAAGTGACTCAACCCAAAGAATTATGAGCTAAATTCCTGGGTACTGAAGTGGTGAACAAAAACTTGGAGAGTTGAATTAAAGGGAGATAGCTGAGACATCTGGAAGAGACATGGTATGTGGAACTAGAATAATTTACCCTCAGTGGACGAAATAAAGGATTCAGATCTAAATTCCACCCAGCTGAATAAGGCCGTAGCGTACAAGAGCCGAAACGTCATGATATGGCAATATAGACAACAGTTCGAACACTATGAAAAATATAAATAACTTTTTTCCCATATAAACATGCCATACATTACTTAAAAGAGATGGAAAGGATGCCTGATAAAGGGCAATAAAACATTGGAAGTAATGGGGAATATATATTTGAATAAAATATGATTATACTTTCTTTTTTGAAGATCAAAATTAATGGATAATCTAAAAGGGGAATTATCTATGATTAAACCTATTAGGATAAAGATTTAAAATTAAGAGATGTTATCGATAAACAATGTTACAAAAACAAAATGTGTGACGATTACGTCGACTTAAACTTCATAAAGGAGGAATAAGAATAAACAAATAAGAACCTCCAAAACAGGTATCAAAATATGTCCTGGGCATGACGATATACTACATTCGGCAGCAAAGTGTCTCATAAGACGTTTGGAGGTTTTGTAGACTATGAAACTACCTCTAAATTGTTGACAGATATTTTTTTTTACCGGAGTAAGTTGCCATTTCTTTCTGCGGAAGACTAGTTGCCACCCAAGGCTAGAGAACCCTGGTATTTACCCATAGTTGAAGTGGGGTATAAGACGAGTATTCATACCTTTCCGTAGTGAGTGTAATGGATTCGACTGGAATTCGAACTCAGCTCTCCGATTCCTCAATCCGAGCAGCTATCCAATACTTCACCGTGCTTCCTCTACACTAGAAAAGTATAAAAATACATTTTATAATAAACATATCAGCATAACATTTTTATTTTAAGAAATAGAGTTAAATTTTCATAAAATAAATTGGAACAATGCATTTTGTATAACAAAATAACCAGCAATATATTTCATAGCATAATGACCAATTTTATAAAATTGACCAAGAATACATTTTGCATAGTCAAAAGGACCAATAATATATTCTTATAGCAAAATGACAAACGATACATTTCATAGTAAAATTGAAGACATACATTATCAAATTAATTTTTTTTTGCTATGATTAATCTCAATTCTTGTAAGATGATACAAGGTTTTACACCTCGTTTGATTTTGTAAGATAATTGGAAAAAAATGTAGCTAATTAATTACAATTTAATCATGAAATAACGTCATTCTATTAAATTATAAAGTTTGAAGTATCATATTTGTCTTTCGACATTAAATAACACATACAGCTTTAGACGAAACACCCAAATCAAACCAAAATATGGCATAAAAACGATTCATTTATGATTCATTGTGACTTCGTGCCTGCGTTTTCCAAACAGTTTTTTCGGTTACAAAGCGTGGAATGACTGGTGCTATAATTTTCAATAAATACTCAACGCTCCTACACACTAGCATTGCATTTCCGAGTCGTTAGTTTTAAGAAAAACAAAAGTGGGGAAGTTGTGGAAAACTGTAGTGAAAAAATGAAAGGATTGTCACTATTTTTTGAGAGATTGTTTATCAAACCGGGATATAACTATATCAAACCGCATATATAACTGATGTCGCTGTGATGAAAAATTTAGGCTATAAAATCAAGGTATTTTTAATGCTTGATTTGCTGCTTTTATTTAGCGGCATATGAATCCGTATGAGTTATCTAATGCCAAAATCTAAATGTTTTAACGCAATTTTATGGCTTCAGCTACAAAAATTTCGAACGCAATTTGATGCCTTCGACTACAAATATTTCTATATAATTTTATACTTTCAACCTAAACGTATGGTTTATAGATATATAGTTTCTAGATTATCTATTGAAGGTGTTATATATTTTATGAACCTATTTCTTTAATATAGGGCATTATTTTGAAGTTTTCAAATAGTTTCTCGTTTTGTTCTCCTAGTAGTATTTAGACATAATACTTACATCAGTGCTAGGAATATAATAAAACTCGTTCCTCCGTGACAGCCGACTGATATTCGTCCTATCATAAATATTTAATAATAATAATAACAATAATAATAATTGTTCTTTGATTTTACAGAATTATTTGATTTTCCTGATTTAGCTGAATTGTTAGCTTGATTTTTGTTTGACTTATTCTTCATCAAAAAAAAAACAAATATGGATCTATCTTTTTGAAGAGCATCTTTCACGAAGTGCTTAGGCATAGGATCCAACTGATTCTTCTTGTTAGATTTCTGCGAGGGTTCATTTTTGCTTTTCTTGGTCTTGTTGCTTCGGACACCTTCCCAATTGCCGTTTGCTGCCACCTCTGCTGTCACCATTTTGAAAAATCTTAAAAATTTTGGCACGTGAGAACAGCAACAATCCCTGTTGTAGGTGGAGCCCATCGGATTGTCTGGAAAAAATTCCAGTAGACTAACTGAAGGGATTCCTGGAAGCCTATGCCTTAAAGAAATACAAAAAAATTGTCCTCATGAGTACAGTCCGAACCTTACAAAGTGCTTTATCTATGTATAATTTGTGTGTGTGTGTGTGTGTGAGTGTGTGTGTGTGTGTGTGTGTGTGTGTGTGTGTGTGTTTGAGTGGAAAATGTCACGATGCCATTTCTGATCTTAGGTCTCTGGTCGGGACCCAGAAAGAAATGTGTACAAACCAGAAATCAAAGGAAATAATAATAATAATAATAATAATAACAATAATAATAATAATAACAATAATAATAATAATAACAATAATAATAATAATAATAACAATAATAATAACAATAAAACAACATTACAATACACACAGTGTGAAAAATCAAAACTAATCGCTAAGACATCGTGATTAGAGACGGCAATGACAAAAATTTGCCTTCTAATTTAGATGCCAGTACTTGCATCTTCTAATATATCTTAGATCTTCAAAAACTATCAAAATACAAGGACCTGGGAATCTCAAAAATGTGGCACTTGAAGACATCAGTAGTTCCAGTTGTATTTGGAGCCCTCGGATTGACTGAAAAAGATTCTAATAGACTCACTGAAGGGATTCTTGGTAGCCCATGCCTTAAATAATTTTTTTTAAAATTGTTAATATTGTATAGCTCACACTTTACGAAGGGCTTTGTCTATGTAAAATATGTGTGATCTTTTTTCAAAACTGCTCAGTGGAAAATGTCACGGTGCCATTTCTGACCTTAGGTCTCTGGTTGGAATCCGGAAAGAAATGTGTACACATCAGAAATCAAAGGAAATCAAATAATAATAATAATAAAAGGAAATTGCAAGAACCTAGTATTAATATCACTCGAGATTTATTGCTCGAAAATACGGCAATTGTAACTGGTATTAATATCCCTCAGAGATAGGATGTATAACAGTTTCATAGGACTTTACAATACACAAAGAACATTGCAAGCGAATTGCCCAGATATCGTAATCAAAGACTACAAAAACAGAAAGAGATTTTCTGTTGGTATAGCAGTCCCTGCAGATTGTAATATATAAAAATATCCTCAAAAACTATCAAAATACAAATATTTTGAAGTAGTAATCGATTGATTCGATCATTAAGTGTTAGCAACCGTTTGGAGTCTAATTAAAGCCGGAAAATATTTTTAAATTGAAGTAATTTTTTGTTTCGCTTTTTTTTTTGTTTTGTTTTGTTTTGTTTTTTTGGTGGGGGTTTTTATTTTATTTTTTTGGGGGGTTTTTGTTAGTTTTTTTGTTGTTTTTTTTGTTTTTTATGTTTTTGTATTTGTTTTTTTGGTTTGTTTTTTTTTTGTTTTTGTTTTTGTTTTTTCGTTCTTTTTTTGCTAATAATGGTTTAGTGATACAAGTTCGATTAATTAAACTATAAATGTGGTAGAATAGATAGATTTGCAACATTTCCCAAGGTTATTTGCGCGTAAGTGAATATAACGAACCCCTAATTGAATTGGAACTCGGCTCTCCAATCTTTAATTCCGAGCCATTATCTATTACACGTTCGCACATCCAACACTAAGTACCTGGTATTCCCATGAAGTCATTCATTTAAGTTACCACCCTTTGACCGTACAAATATTCATCAATACTGGAGAGAATTCGCGGACTGCTCGGTAATAGTGAAAAGTCACTAGTTTGTTTTTTTAAATAACGAGAGTTAGACTCCAGCTTCCACCTCCAACTGGTGTGCTGTTAGAGCTAAATCAGAAAAGAAATCAGCTCTGGTCTTCTAGATTTTTCGTGTTTTGTATCAGCATAAGATCAAACGAAATTTTAAAAAATGCCTGATTTGACACTCAACTAATTTTAGTTTCATTGCCATTACTACCATTAAAACTCGAATTGAATCGCTATTCCATTGACTAAACGCATCATTAAAACGTACGTATTCTGTATTATTCATGAAATGCAAATCCGAACAAGAGATACCAGAAAGAACTTCATTTATCAATGTTAATCACAAACGGCGTTATTCAATGCTATCCAGGCTTAGCGTCAGTGTTGAATGCCTGATGAAACACCGTTGAAGGAGACAGTTTGATTCGAATTAAATATCTAATAATAATTCAATATGAATATATATTGGAATAAAAGAGTACAATAGGGCAAAGAGAAAGCCGGCTTTTTTGAATTGATTGCGATAAAATTTCGACATAATGCTGGCAGTTCTTTATCTGTAATATAATCCGGTTCGACTTTTGCCACCACCCTATTCACAAATGTAGCTTGTTCGTAATTGTTGTTAAACTGTATCTTTTTCTCGCTACTTCCACTGCATTGGGACAATCGATTTAACAGCATGAAATATCATGTCTGTCTGATAGATGAGAATTCGGTGTCCATAGCTATATAGAGATGTGCTAATAGAATAATGGTTATTGGTGCAGGAAGTGGAACAGGCGAGCCGAGTTCGAATTCCTGTAGAATTTGTTTAATTCAAGTCGCGCCAATTCCAACAGAAAACACTCAATCTACCACTAGCTATAAGTAAAATAACAGCGTAGATTCGGCTCACTATACTTCAATTGCAAATAGTATAGAGGTAAATATCTGAATGCAAATATGAGAAAAAATGTTTGTAGTTTTCGAAGAACACGGTGAACTATTCGTCTCTTATCAGCTTCCCCCGAAAAACGAATTGTTCTAATATTAATACTTCTTGGGATCCGTCTACCCAGGTTTAGTTATCTGAGTGTCGGGATTCCAAACATTTAACAGCAACGCATATTTTAAATGAAACGTAAGGAAGCAGAACGTCATTTGAAATAAGATTTATTTATTCTATTCAGAAATATAAAATAGCAATAAAATTTTCAATTTTCCTTTCAGTGAAGTTTGTTTTATAATGTAATAAAGCCTTCGTAGTTCGGTGTGAAATGTGCGAAAGACGTACGGTCAGCTTAGTGTGTTTCTGAATTTGTTGACTAATGTCATATATAATGGTGTGTATTTTTTTTTAATAAAATGTTTCATTATTTAGAAAATAATTTCACAGTAGCTCCCGATAATCTTTTTTTTTTGGAATTTGCTGGAGTGGCAAAAGGAATAATTATTGTTATTTTCTAAATGGTCTTAAAAATAATATGTGGCTGGTGTACAACGACGTCTAACAGGCATTTTGACGGCATATCCTTTAGTCATTATTGTTTATCAAACAAACTTTTCAATATCATTATATTGGTTGAAAAACGAATTCATATATATATATATATATATATATATATATATATATATATATATATATATATATATATATATATATATATATATATATGTATGTATATATATATATTGGGGGAAATGTATGACAAACTAGGAAAAAAGTTTTTGCGGGAGGGTTTCATCCTTCAGGACTTCATCGGACTAAACTTGTTAGGCTAGTGCGAGTGCACATGCGCGCGAACAAGGGATGCTGGGAAATATTTCTTTACATTTGTGCGACTATTCATGCGCACGAACAAGGGATGCTGGGAATTTTAGATTTATTTATTATCTGTCTCTCTCTGTCTCTCTCTGTCTCTCTCTCTCTCACACACACACATACACACACACACACACACACACACACACACACACACACACACATATATATATATATATATATATATATATATAGAGAGAGAGAGAGAGAGTGAGAGAGAGAGAGAGAGAGAGCTGCATCATCTGGAGTAATGAATAGTTTGAACAAGTCATCACGCTTAAATCCCCCCTCAAATTTTTCTCCCCAGTTTCTCCCACGAAGCTTTGGCCAGCCAGTGGTCTGGTTCTCAGTTATATACCAATAGTACTCCAAATTGAGATACCTTTGAGACAAGACAAAGATCAAAGTCCTGACACATTGATCATGGTTAGATGCGAATTCGCGTCTAATGTCCGGAGAGCAAACGTCGAACCACTCGGCCAAGCGCTCATATATACATATATTTATTTGCTTACTTAATAATAAATTGTTCCATTCATTTGAGTTTATAGTGTATATTGTCATGTTTATGTCTGAGAGATCGGTGTGGACATTTCTACTTGACCAAATCTATTCAGTGAAACAACAATTCATATCCACACAGAAATATAAATTAGCAATAAAGAACAATACAACAATTTCTTTGTATATTAAATCATGTCAGTATCTACGTTATCTGAAGATTAAACTCTTTCATTTTTCAAGCCCCACGTATTACTGTCTATCATCACTTAAAAAAGTAGTCATTTTTTCCCTAGTGTTTTATTTATTTTTTTTTTTTTTTGGGGTGGGGTGGTTCGGTTCTGTTTTTAGATGTCTTTTATCTCACTGCAAAAACGATTAAGATTTATTTTTTTTTACATTTCAGGTGAACGCTGTGATCGACGCCTTTCAGACTAGTAATTTTTATGACAGTAAATAAATAAATTTAGAATCTCCGTTAAAAATAAAAATACTCCAGTTTTCTGTTTCGTAATCTGCAGGAGAATGATTGCTTTCTCGAAATCTAAACAACAGAAATCTGTAGATTCTTCGGTTGCAAAAAAAAAAATAATATTTTTTACTGTTATTAGGTTGGTGCAAAAATAATGTCGGTTTTTGACGTATTTTTTAACGTCAAAAACCGACATTATTTTTACACCAACCTAATAGTTTGGTTGATTGTTTTTGTTTAGCAGCATGTTAGTTTCTATGAGTTATTTAATGCCGAAATATAAATATCTTACTAATTAACCCATAAACGGGGGAATATGCGTATTCGTCCCCTATTTATGCGCAAGTGAATAGTTCTAACCCAACTGGAAATGGAACTCGGTTCTCCGATTAACAAATCCTAGTCATTTTCCATAAACCACCCGCACATTCAATCTTACAACACCTGATATTCCCATGCACTCAGTTGACCTCTATTGACGTTGCTTAAGTGGGGTGATCGAACGAGTACCAGTGTTTAACCGTGATGTCGTCGTAAGCTAATATATCTGGCATTTATCCATACTGTGATATAGTACAGACCTCTCGGATAAGCACCATCTTTTCCCCAAAGAATTTGAAATAAGCTCGGCTCTTGAATCTGGTTGTTCAAATAAAAATGAAGAGAATTCCGTGTTCTTTTCATTCCAAAATATGTCATCTTTTTCGTGTCACTCCTTCTATATTTGTCTTTTAAAACATTTCAGTCGAATAAAGGCAATATAGCCACTAAGACGCAAGGGAGGTTACTGAGAGAGAATATGAGAAAAGAATAACGATTACTATTACATTAAAATTTTTAAAGATCAAAGTTGACTAGAATGCAATTGCCGGAAGATTATTCTACAAAGGAGAAGTACCATATAAGAAAATGTTAGCATAGAACTTACGGTTGCATCTAGCCATTTTCAACCGTAAATTGATGAGACATTGCCTCTAATCTAATTTCTTATACTATTTTAACAAATACGTGTTGATTTCGGAATAGATCATTGCGCAAACTCATAGTTTTGTACATTGAAACACTAAATTCTTATTTCATATCTCCTAATTGTAGGTTAAGATACACACGGAGATGGAAACATTGCCCAGGGGATAAAAGCGTTCGTTGAGTCATCTAAAAATGACTTCACAGAAAGAGTTGTCACTTTAATACCTGGCCACAAAGCGGGAGCAAAACTTAGAGAGATGAATTACTAAAGAGAATTTATTGAGAAATCAAAGAAAAAAAAATAGAACATGACACATGGACTTAGAACAATCTACTCCGGTGGACTAGATAAAGGGTTCGGTTCGAAATTCTTACGAAGAAGGTCGAGGAGTCGTGAATATTATAATAAAGATGAGGACAATAGTCCAAACAATGCAAATAGTTACCACATCTTAGAAATATAGACAGATAATGTAAAAGGATGCAAATTTATATTTTATAGAATATAAAATAGCATTTGATAAGCTTCAGTACTAAGGTAAAGTTGAAATGTTAGAAAAACTTAACCTATTTGGAAAGGATGTTAAAATAATCCAGAACTTATATACTAGGAGAAAACTACCTGCTTACAGTTGGAAAATGAATAAGGTAGGTATATAAAAAGAGAAAATCCCGTAAGAGAAGCTTGTGTCTTCTCAGCAGATTTATCCAGCAAGCCAATCCTGGAGTAGTTGGAGACCCAATCATGATTTATATACACTTTTAACTGAAAATATGGAGATGGCGGACACAGAAAAAAAAAACAAGACCTCATGTAGCGATACGCGAAAGAGCACTTGTAAGCAAACAGAATCTATGGTTGACAACAAGAGAAGAAGCACAATATGCGTACTACGTTTGTCAGGTCAGAATCGAGCAAGTGCAGAGGTTTAAATATCTAGAAAGTGTTTTAACAGCGGATGTAAAAATATGGCAATTATTTTGGAGATGAAGAGAATCTGTAAACAACAGATATTTAGTTCAACGGAAGGATCACAAGAATGACATAGAGGAATTTTATAAAGAACAATGAAGTTTTAATAAAAATGGAAACAAGAAAGACACTTATACTCAGAAATCAGAAAGTGACACATAATGAGGACTAAGTGCATGGAAAATTTAACACTCACAAGGAATATCGAAATCAAAGGAGATATAAAGAGGTAGATGTTCACCTGGCCACTGAACGTGTGGGAATGAATAGCGGATAGGACAGATAGAGTTATGTTGAATAGACGAATATTTAAATAAGCTTCACGGGATAGAAAGTTGTGGAGAGTCAAAACCGAAAACTAAAGGGACACGGTATCTTAAAAAAATCACTTCTGGTCGATACGTTCTTGAAGAACAGTAACTAAAAACTTTGTTTACTGCAGAATGTCAAGAGAAACGGAATCGATCCATTTAGAAAATGACAGACCAATGCTTAGTTATATGAAAAGAAAATGAAAATTTATTGGCAGGTTGAAATATTAAGCTCCTTTTTTCAGTATTATTCCTATTCTTATCATAAAGACTATCTGATTTATTGTAGAATTTTATACATTGTTTTTAGGAAAATTTAACAGATGAAATAAAATTAAATCACATCTTAAATCTCCTGAATAATAACATCTCCTTAACAACTCATTAAAATTAACTTAAATGCAAGACAAACATTTAACTTCATTTCTGAAATCAGCTATCTGGATAAGCGAAAACAAAAGATTAGAAATCCTGTATCAAGGCAAAGGACAATCCTATTTGAGCTCATCCGAATCCTCGACTACTTACAGACCTCAATATAAACCAAGAAAAAAGACAGTTTCGTGGTCAGTCTGTTCTACCCTTTCACCAGAAAGCGGAACAGGCCTGTCTACTTTAATGTAACTACCAAAAAATATTTCGATGTAGCGCTTGCTACAATGAACGAGGGGATCTCGCTCTCTTCTCCCTCTCTCTCTCTCCCTCTCTCTCTCTCTCTCTCTCTCTTTCTTTCCAACGTACCGTGATCTTCGAAAGCTGTCTCAATGATAAGATGTATACGTTTGAATGTGAATTTAAAAAAAAAAACATGAATGTTCCAAAAATTGATTGATTGCTTTAGAATGTAAAAACCGAACATTTTGTGTGAACCTCCATATTACCATTTCTCTTGTCAAACTCTTACGGCTGTATCACGTTAAAACACCGGTACACTGAAGTTAAGCAACATCTAGTATGGTCAGTATCAAGATGGATGACGGCTAGGGAATACCAGGTGCTGTAAGCTTGAATGTGCGAGTGGTGTAATTGAAAATGGCACGGAATTTGAAATCGGAGGGCCGACTTCCAGTTTTAGTCGGGTTCGTTATATTCCCTTGTATGAATCCACGTCTTTTCTTCTCGCTATGGGTTAAATAGTAAGACTTGTATCAGTAAATCATTATCTTAAAAAAAAACTCTTACAATTTAAAAATATTTTCTGGCTTAAAATAACCTGCAAAAGTTTGATACGCCGTAAAAAAAGAAATTAATCAACAAAAAACAATCTTAACAAAAGTTCAGTGATTTTACATCGCTTTAACTATAAACAAGTAATTCCAGACACGAATTCTTGTAGTCTTTTATATTTGCTTTTGATTCTATTGGTACCCAATGTCTTTCTCAGGAACAATAAAAAGGAAACATATTTAATCAAGAATTTTAAGGACCATCTTTAAAGAAAACTTATAAGGACCATCTTTAAAAAAAACTTATAAGAATTGATACCAAATTTCTTGAAATTCTGTTGCAAAAGAGCAGCATTATTCATTGATAATATTATTTGACTAAATTTTGTATAACATATCAGATTTTCCAATGTAAGGTACCAGTTTCATTATAAAATTATTATGTTAGGGTGTCCGAAATATAATTACGTTTTAGCAAAAAGGTGTTAAAAACAAATGTAAGTTAATATTTTTTTAATTATTTCAATAAAGCCACTAAGATGCAAATATTCTCTGAATGTTAGAGAATATTAATTAAGGAGGAATATTAATTAAGACAGGAATTACGAAGAGAGAAGATAACGATTGATATTGCCCTTCAGTTTATAATGATCAATGTTGAGTGGAAAGAAAGAAGCCGGAATAGAGTTCATAAGGGAGAAGTGTAGTAGAAGAAACTGTTACCATGTAACTTACGGTTACATCTAGCCATTTAAACTGTAAAAGAATGAGACCTGGCAACCAATCTAGTATTGCGATTAAATTCATAAAGTTTAGATACCATACTGGACAGCACGTCAGAACAATTACAAAGCATGTATTTATAGAAAAATCACATGGAAGCTACGTCACGGCGGTGGTAACGTGACGGAAGTCGGAATGTCATGTTAGGATCGATAATATTGCAGAGAGGAAAACTGGATCATGAGGTCAAAACAGCAAGATGGACCATCATTTCAACTTAGAGCTAAATACAATTTTATTGTGCAAAGTTGAATCCAGTAGTGTTAAAAAAAAACTCGAAGAATTCTAGTAAAACATATCTTTAATCATTTGTACGATACAAGGTTCGAAGCAAAATCTAACAATTGGACAATTTTGATGTAACACGACCTGGGCGATTTTGCTGTTAAACCCGGTATAGCAGGATCAGCAAACCATATTTTGCAGCATTTTTAAAATCAAGGACGAATGGTAGTATTATAAATATTATAGTAGACTTAAAAAATAGTATTTCTGAAAACTGTAATCACCATTTTCAAAGAATCCAACCAATTAGAAAATCAAAACTTTGTTTCAACATTTAAAGAACTTTCCGTTTGAACAACTTGATAAACTTTTTTGAAGTTCTTGATTCAAGAATATCATGGTTCTTATGAAATATTCGATTCCTCAAAACTAATCACCTATTCTAAGAGAATTGGAGATCCTGTCGGGATTCAGAATTTAGAGCCACAATTTTACCAACATAAGATACGCTGACGACAGTGTACTGACAGTAGACACGGAAAAGAAGCTACAAAACCTCCTAGAGAAGGTAGCGATAGAGAGCGAGAAGAAAGGACTAACCATAAACTACAAAGCGAGAGAATGCATGGTCGCAGTAAAAGGATGAAACCGAAATGCGACTTGCAGGACGGGAACACTAAAATCAAGCATGTACCAAAGTTTAAATATCTAGGAAGTGTTTTGACAGATGGATGGCAAGTGCGACACTGAGATCCGAAGACGGATTGGAATGGCCAAGGATGCATTCCAAAATCTGGGCAGAGTACTGCAAAACAGGAGAATTTCTATGGTGAACAGGAAAGAGTACTGAGCCGCTACGTGACATCTGTCCTCCTATACGGCACACAATGTTCGACGGTCTCTCCAAAGATAAAGCAGAAACCCGAGGTAGCGGAGATGTGGTTCTACAGAATGATGCTAAGGATAGCATGGACCGAGCGTGTGAGAAACGATGAGGTCTTGAAGAGGATACAAACAAGGAGGAAGCTTATACATAACATATGGAAGAGGCAGATGAAATTACTGGGACACGTAATAAGAGGGCGTGGAGAATCTGATATTCATAGATCAAATAGAGGGAAAAGTAGACAAGGGAAAGCAACACATGGCATATTTGCCTGGCAAGTGGATGAAAGAAGATGGCCTGGATGAAATAGCAAAGGGAGAAAACTTATTGAGAGTTACAAGGGATAGGGAGAAGTGGACAGCCATGATCGCCTACGTCCTGAAAAGAAAAGGCCCATAAAAACAAAGAAACTAAATATGGTCAGTATAGAGAATGGGGATTAACCTCCATTATATCTTGCATTGCCTTCCGGAGACTAATACTTTCTCTGTTTAACGAACAATATTAAAGACACATGGCACATTGGATAAAGGCGTTGGTTGGATCCAGTGACAGAACCCAAACAGTGTGAGTTCAATACCTGGCTAAGGCAGGAGATAACTGATATCCATTAGACATAGTACGTGGAACGAGAACAGTCTACCACAGTGAGCAAAATAAAGTTTTCAGTTCGACATTCCAACCACCTGAAGAAGGCCGGAGCGTACATCGAGCGAAGCGTTGTGATAAATATGGCACCAAAGATGAGGTCATTGATCCTAATAATGTAAATAGTGTACATAATACGTCACCCTAGACAGATACTGATGATTAATATCGACGCAATAATTCGCTTAGCCGATCAAGTTGGAAGAATTAAAAATTTGCTTCCGTGATACAAGAGTTCGTAATGGTTAACACTTTTGCGGCTCTTCCAGACACAAAAGAATGGATTCAATAGGAGTCCTGATCCACGGGTTGTTGCTAGTTTCTCATTCATTGAGGATTACTGTCTTTTTCTGTGTTCGTCTTGACTTGTTTCCGCACGTCAAGAGCGCCTCACTCGAACGAGGAAAACACTGGCGTTATAGAACTCTCCCAGTCCCAAACCCACGCCCACTATTGGCTAATACATGCCAAGTATCGTTCATATGCAAATAATCTGCGCCACCTACTCTAAGGGGACGCAACTGTTGGTGCTTACAGCACCGCATACAACCAACTCGGAGTCTTTTATCGAGCTGACCCGATTCTCTGTTGCATTATCTTTTTTTCTGTTGACATGCAAAATCTATTGGTCATCACCTGTAACAATGTGATGCAATAATGAAAGTCTAACATCCCGGGTGAATGACTGCTGTACAATGTGCAACGATGTGTTCATTTCTCAAGCGAAATCTCCTGGATGAACGTAAATTACTTTTTGGCTTTTTTTGTCTGAATGTTAGATTAAGTAATGAGTTCTGTTCAAAATTCCCAGTAGATTAACCAGGTTGATATACACCTGATGAAGGCCGGGGGTCACATTTGTCGAAACGTTATGATAACAAGTACGATTGGATCAAGAGGCCGAATGCAAACAGTGTAAATTATTATAACTCACAGAAATTCAGACAGAAAATACAATTTAGGTTTAAATTTCTTTGCCAAGTTGTTTTTCAACATATCTCGATTTGTATTAAAAGCCCTCCAATTTTTAGTTCCAATTTTTATACTTTGATCAAAAAATTTATTACTTAATGTAATACCGATTTTCGACCGTCTCTCTCGAAGTAGTCCTCTAGTCAATGTATTCACACTAAATTGTGCGGGTGGTGCAATTACTTTAACGATTGCAGGCGCGGAAAACAGTATCGGTTGAACCGAGTTCAGTTCCACGCTGAAGCAATTTGCATTCAGTTCATACTAAGGCTCTGAGAAAAAGCGACAAATAGATCTCTCTGTACTTCTAATCTGAATGAAATAGTATTTAGACTCTATCATTGTGCAGAACTTGGAATATGGAATATCGGTTGAAGGCTGGAGATCACAACAGCCGATAACAACAACAATGGCGAGGTCAATAGTCCGAATGTAAATAGTGTAAATAGATACCTATGTGCAATTTAATGTCCCCAATTAAAATCTGAAATGCGCGATAATCAACATAATGTCGAATAATAAATGATAGAATAATTATAGAGACAGTTTTCTACCATTCAATCTTTGGTCTGGCTTGTTTGATCGACCCATAATTCATAGAGGTGAAATACATAATTACTTTTGAAAGGCCGTAATATTAGCTGTTCTGTCTCAGTAGATTCATTTACGAAGAAATTCGATCAACTCGCTTGAGAAAAATTTTTTCTCCTTTTATTTCAATTTCCAGGTTGAGTAGTAAAAGCTCATACACAACGGAAAAAAATTCTAGCACTACACATGCAATACTAATGAAGGGACAAGATTAAATATCCCTACACAAGGACAACAGAATGAGGACAATCTACGCTCGTAAATTAATGAAAGGTCTACTTATTGTTACCAGTCACTATTAATAATAATTGCAAAAAAAAAAAAATCGCTGTCCCCATATTTATAATACAGATGCATTCTGGGATTTCCGAGCCAATAAAGTAGGTCATGTCTTCACAATGGCCAAATGGTTGTAATAACAAGAATGATGACGATAGTTGTTGTACTGTAAATAATGTAAACTTAGCCTTTGCGTTATGAAACATCATATATTTACAGTGAAATGTCGAGTGAACGTGATTCACGTAAAAGATGCGTTGCTTACATTGAAATTACAATACAATCATGAGCTGCCCATTTTTCCCGATGAAAAGAAATCTCTTTTCCATGTATCATTCAAAGGAGTCAATGTTCTTTTCTGAATTTCGGTGATGAACCAAGACCGCATAGACACTCATTAAAATGTAATGGAACCATGAACCACCTTCAAGCTACCTTGTTAATATTTACGATGCATAACCTCACGGTACCTTGTCTCATTCAAATCCTAATATCTACCTTGATTCATTGGATCTCGCCAGATATTGCCAGTCCACCGAAGTCAAGTTAGCTACGTCACGAGGCTAGCAAAATCCTGTGTATAATGTCGTATTATCAACAAGAAATCCTGGGATATTTTCTAATATCTTAATCCATGGATTTTAAAAAAGGTGGGGTTCAACTGACCTATTGGATAGCATCTGTTTATTCCTTAATTTTCAGCAGATATGCTTTATGACAGTGACGCTTAACAATTCTAGCCAGAGACCTTAGGTCACAATCGTTAAAGACGAGTAGTCAGTTTCTACACTATGTTGGGCGCCAATATCTTCCATCAGGTACTTCTGATTCATATTTGATATTCCAAATCAAGAAATTTTTAAATGTACGCACAATTTTTCAAATCGTATGTCAGATCCATCTGACAGCGACTAATAGCGATTGATATCACTATTCCAGGAGCATAAGCTGCTCCGTGTTTATATTAACTCACCAGATATTAGCGTACACTTATATAAGTATGGCCATTCATATGATGTCATGGTATGGTGACACCACATACTATTACCCTTACATACTGCTATTCGGTGTCGTTTTGCATGCCAAAGTGTGAATACGAGATCGTAATTACAAATCAGTAAAGAACCATAGAAACCAGTGAACACAAAAGGAAGAATCTAACTCAAGATTCGAGACAAATGTCTTTTGGCATGTCAAAGTGTGAATACAAGACGCTAATTACAAATCACGAAAGATTTATAGAGACCCGGGATCGAAAGAAGAATCTAATGCAATATTCGAGTTTAGTGTCTTTTGGCACGTCAAAGTGTGAAAACAAAACGCTAATTACAAATCAAGGAATAATTATAGAGACCAGTAATCTAAAGAGGAGAAATCTAACACGAGTTTCGAGAACCAATATTCTATGTTAAATGAACTGAAAATTGAATTTTCTTAAATGTGTTCTTGCTGAGCATTTCTCTTTGTGACCTACTAAACTTTGTACCTCTTAACAATGTTTAACTTCCTAATCTATTCGACATTACCTTTCTGCGATCCATTTACATGGGAACTTTAGCTTAATTATCCGGGCCCCGTCTCGCCTTCACCTCTGTTTGTGTCAAATTTTACTAATTTTTTTCCTCATTATTTTTCTCGGGAAGTCCAATTGTTTCTTTCTCAATCTAAGTATAAATACCTTATTAATTTCCATTTTCCTTAAAACTTTCCCGTTGCTTACACTCTCCATCCAGTGTATGCTAAGCATCCTTCTCTAGAACCACATAACCGTTGTCTCAATTCATTATTTAATCTGTAATTAAATTGCGTTCCGTGTCGCCACTGGTTTCAGCCTCGCAGGCCCAATGCGACATCATAAACTATCAAGCAAACAGTTTCTTTTTCGTTTTAGTATATGAGATGGACAGATGATGTTACATTGATCATAGGAGCTTGCGTGAGGGATATCTTCAGGGGGACGCCGTCCCACACGGGCTAGCTTATCTAAGGAATCTGGATGCGGCAATATTGTGAACGCTTCCAATATCTTGTGGCCCTCTGTCGAATTCGCGCTGTTTTCTTAGAAAAGACAATTCATCTCTGTCAGAATTCCATGACTACGAGATATTTTAACCAATGGCTTGCAATGCTAACCCAGCCTCTGCATTCTATTACAGTACCTTATATATTTGTAATATATATTTTAAATTCTATGTGTCGCTTGTAATTTATTCATTTCTATCTATTTCTCACTCTCTATACCTCAAGAATTAGCGCTATATACGTGGGTCAAATGAAAGAAATATGATATGACAAGATGAAAATAAAATATATTCACGCATATGTTACAAGAGCAAATAATCATTTACCGAATTACAAAACAATAAAAACGTGATAATTATCATACGATCAATACTCGTATGAATGCATAAGGAGTAAATCCCACCTGTAAATTATAGCGGGTGTTGTTATCATCACTATCCAGCAATGTCGGTTAATTTTCTCCGTTTCTAACGAAGGTTTCCGTTGCTTAATTTGTTTTGTATTAGAAAGCTTTTGCTATTCAAATGCAGCTTTAAATCATTGAATGCAGCAAGAGTTCAACTTCATTAAAGTCGGTAGTGTAGTAATGGATAGCGGCTCGAATTAAAGAAACAGAGAACCGAGTTCAAATTCCAGTCGGATACATTACATTCACTTACGTGCTAATACCCTTAAGAAGGTTATTAATTTTTTTCTTCTCTCTATGGGTAAATAGCAGGAGAAACCGGGTTCTATAGCCTTGGATGGCAACTGGTCTACCGCAAAAAGAAATGGTAATCTACTGTGGGAAAAAAATCTGCCTCGTCAGTCATGTATTGAAAGATACATGATCGCATACGCCTGTATCACGCATGACACATAACTGACTGATCACCATCAGCGAACAGCTTAAGTGATTTTGAGCAATTTTTGCTATAACTAGGCACGCGATTCTTAAACTACATACGAGAATCTTACCAGTGAATAAGAAGACGATTTTTTTTTCATACGTAAAACAATTGATTATTCACTGGTAGAGACCGTCAAATTAAAGTCAACCAATCCAGGGCATGTGGTTTCAGGTCTTCCGAAGATTCCATCTTCTCGTGCGAATGTGAGTTACGTTCTTCGTCACACCGTAATTCGGGCTTTTATATAACTTATTCTCGTCCAATCATCTTTTATTTGTATTCGGCTAAGCTCATTTCCTGATAATATCGGAAACATTTAAGTCCTGATTCTGCATTTTTTTATGATTATCCCTTCTAACGTAACCCACTGAGATACCTAGCTCATTTGACGGTCTGATACAACACCGAGCTCACTTATACATTATTTAGGGTAAAATCTGTATATACTGATGTCACCAAAAGATCAACTCGTCTTTGATCAAATGTTCCCGTTGGACATTTAACTGCATTGTGACACCCCGTATGTTTAGTGGAAACTACATACTAAACAAATACTACAATAATAATAATAATAATAATAATAATAATAATAATAAAATAAAGCGTAGAAAATTTACTCATTAGCGCAAAATGACAGCTCGAAGTCCACTACAACTACATCAATGAAAGGTACACTTTCAGCTGCTTCTGATAATAATTCTTTTGATCGCATCTTTCTACCAAATAACCATTTGACCGAACGTATTTCCAATAATTTAAATGCGTTAAAAATTAAAACTACAATATTACCTACTAGAACTATCCGTAATTTATTAAATAGCACCAGCAAACAACATATTACATCCGATGCTTGCATCTACCAAATCTCATGCAAAAACTGTGACTTAAAATATGAGGGTAAAACATGTAGGTCCATAAAATCTCGTGTTTTCGAACATAAACGAGATATTCGCCTCGGAAATTTAAACAATGCTTTAGTTGTACACATAACTAAAGCAGATCATAATTTCGATTTTGATTCCGTGAAGATTTTAAAAATATTTTCATAATAAAAATCTTAGGAGGATTTATGAAGCAGGTATAATATCCATCTCACGCACGGTGAATACTAGACCTGGCTTCTTTAATATTTCCCCTTTTTTAGCGAGATTAATGCTCGACAAGCGTACATATAAATTTTAGATCATAATAGAATTCTTTTCATTTTTCGTTTTTATTCAAAATACTCAAATTTTAGGAATACGTTTTGAAAGCGTCGCCTATTTGACGACAACGTGACCATGCTTAAACGGAAAGCTGATCATTTAAAATTTTCAGTTATCTGTTTTGGATAAGTCTTGTTTTTATGTCCATCGTCTTTGTCATATTGAACTGATTATGTTAATTGTATTTTAATGAATATTGTCCTGAAGAAGGTTTATTAAACCGAAACGTCAGACTTTGACATTTCGTTCATATTAAAACAACATAATTACATTTAAGGATTTTTGTTTGTTTTTTCCAAATATTTTTCTTCATTATACATTATACATTATATATTATATATTATTATTATTATTATTATTATTATTATTATTATTATTATTATTGTAGTAGCAGTAGTAGTAGTAGTAGTAGCAATAATAATAATAATAATAATAATAATAATAATAATAATAATAATAAACTGCAAGAAAATTGTATGAGCTTCACCCAGATCCGGTCACAGAGACAGGACCTGTAACAAATTTATGGTACTTTACAATACACACAAACAGAACAATTAACGCTAATCGCCCAGACTTCGTGATCAAAGACCACAAGAGCGGAATGTGTTTTCTTATTGACTTGACCCTCAATGAAGGTTGTAATATAATTTTTTGAATATTTTCAAAAAAACTATCAAAATACAAGGATCTTGAATTTGGAATCTCAACATTATGTCGCATGAGGACATCAACAATTCCAGTCGTAATTGGAGGGGGTCTCTCTTTGGTTCCGAGAGACTTATTGGGGGGATCCCTACTTGCCAATGCCTTAAAGAAATACAAAGAATTGTACTCACAAATACACGTCAGACCTTACGAAGGGCTTTACCTATGTAAAATGTATGTGATTATATGCTGCCTTTTTTTCTTGAAAAATGCTTAGTGAAGGGTCATGAAGGATTTTCTGGCGTTAGGTCTCTTGTTGCGACTCGAGAGGATATGAATATGCAACAGGAATCTTAGGAAATAATTAAATAATAATAATAATAATAATAATAATAATAATAATAATAATAATAATAATAATAGCAGCAATTTTTTCAAACCAAGACTAAATATAATAATCGGAGTGTTTCTTTTATAATCAGACTATCAGAAGACGTGGTAATCTCGTAGATTTGATGGACAAAACGGGAAAGACTAGCGAGTTGGGGTGTTAACTTTAGGAAATTAAAAAGAAACATCTAAATCGGTAGATAAAGACTAAGAAAGTATTTGAAAAAAATACCAGAAATCGAAATTCTCCAAATACTAACGTATTTGGTATTTAAATGTGTCCTCTATTTTTGTTTTGTATCAAAAACGATATATTTATCCATTTTCACGTCAACCAGCGCTCTGATGAATATATCATTTGCCCAGAACAAGAATAAAAGATTAATCAATGGCTTTTATCATTGAAAACATACGATAGTGTTATATACAAATAATTACTACCCGATTCCAAATTTATTACAAATAGCAATTAATTGATTTGAACAAAATAATTTATTAAAGGCAACGACAAACGCTAAGATATTAATACTTTCTAAACGTAGAATTTATTCTTTAGCTACATGAAAACACGACATTTTCGTTTAAATACGGAAATATGGCATTTAACAGATAAAATCAAAATACGTTTCGAAAACTGAGACAATTTATTCAGTTGTTTGTTAGTCATCAATGACATTGCATCAGTAAAGTCATCATATTCACTTTTTAAATATATATCTTAAAGCATTTCAGAGGTAGAAGAAATTAAGTTTTCACATGTTATTTTAATATTAGAACATCACTTTTTAAAATATATATTGATTTAGAAGATAAAGAATGGTCTATTATGTTTTTCTCGTTTTTTTTTTATATAAACATGAAATATACAATAATTACATTATTCGGACTATTGTCCTTATCTTTGTCGACATATTTATTACAACGTTTTGGCCTTTCATACTGAAATATAGACAGATACTCTGTCTATATTTCTGAGATGAGGTATTATATACACTATTTACATTATTCCGACTATTGTCCTCATCTTTATTGCCATATTTATTACAACATTCCGGCCTTTCAGTATCTGTCTATATTTCTGAGATGCGGTATTATATACACTATTTACATTATTCGGACTTTTGGCCTCATCTTTGTAAATATATTTATTACAATTCTCATCTGAGAAATATAGACAGATAATGAAAGCCGAAACTTTGTAATAAATATGGCGACAAATGTGAGGCCAATAGTCCGAATAATGTAAATAGTGTACATAATACCTCATCTCAGAAATATAGACAGATAATGAATGGCCGAAACGTTGTAATAAATATGGCGACAAAGATGAGGCGAATAATCCGAATAATGTAAATAGTGTACAATGCCTCATCTCAGAAATATAGACAAACATAAAATATTCACTCTTTTAAATGATATATTCAAAATATTATTTCAGGATCGAAGTAATCGGATATTAAATAAGGAATCAATATTTTTACAGGATGTATTCAGAATACACTTTAGTATTCGTACATTTTTAATAGATATCCTCCAAAATTATGATACAGTTATTCAATTGGGATTGTAATACATAATTCATGTAAGCGAAACCTGTTAGTTGGGAACGTCAGTATACGTAAGGTAAGGAAAATCTTCACTTATTTTCGGCCCTAGACAGTGATATGAAAGACTTCGTGTGTAAACCCTGAGGATATGACCTGCAGAAGCTCTTTCTCTAATCAAATCTACGTTCGCGTTTTCTGATAAGAAAAAAAACTCCCAAAAAGTCAATTTCTGATTACTCATGACTTGGGCAAGTCGACATGAGTACTCCTCCTATGTATAATAAATGCTGAGTCTTCAAATACGACCAAGAAAATTGAGTCTGACAAAATGCTAAAATCTTCTTAGTCTTCTAGTAATTCTGTGCTGTTTCCTTGCTATTTTGGACGGCAGCTTAAACTGGCCTTGTTGGCTGTCTTGCTCCTCTTTCTCCTAACCTAAATCCTACTTCAAATTCCTGCGACAATGGAAGAGGTAAGACGGGGGTCGGGCTTTGAATGCGGTCAAGAGTTTCTGATCCACTGACCAAACATCGACTATGAAGGAAGGCTTTATCACACCTAAAACAGTGACCGTCATGAATAAACGCATTAAAATATCCAGCGATGTCTGGTACGCGTTATTCCTGTTATTAGAAAGAGATCTCTTGTAGATTTAACAAAGCGTCGCCATTAATTCTGAGACTAATTAAGACAAAAGTAGTTTGTCTTAACTTAAAAGAAAAGTAGAGATAAAAAGGTTAAATTGATACCAGACATAACTATATATATAAATACCAATGAAATAATGTTTACTTTCTTAATGATAGTATATTTTCACAAAATTAAGTCAGATACATGGAGAAATGAAGCGAGTGGTATGAATAGAAGGAATGTTTGTAAGAAATGCACATTATAAGGATATCTAGATAGTTAATGATTGTCATTTGTTTTAGTCATTTCACTAAAAGCAAGGTAATAAAGCCACTAAGATGCAAGAGGTTACTGGCTGTGAGAGGATATGAGGAAAATAAGGAACATGATTTAAGAAAACAGAAGATGATGATAAACACTGCATTTAAATTTTTGAAGATAATAGTTTTACTGGGAAGCAAAAATCCGGAAGAGATTTCCACAAGCAAGAGAAGCAGTACGCGAAAAACACTTCACTATCTTTCCCAAGAAAGGATTACAATTCACGGATTAAAAGAAAAAGAAATATGTGGGACATAATGATCAAAAGACGTCTTGAAGAACATGGCATCTTAAAAAATAAATTATAATGGTTGATTTGTTGGCTATGATAATTAATTCTTGTATCAGATTGATTCGTTTTCTACGGCTTACCAAGCCATTTTAAAGCCAGAAAATATCTTTAGGCTGTAAGTCTTTGTTGTGGATTCCGTGAATGGAATCCTGCACAAATAAATAAACAACGCCAGTAATTGAGATAGAAAAATAAGTGTATTAAACGTAAAAATACAGACATGAACTGAAGATTAGTAGTCCAGGAATGCGGGTTAATATAAAGTATATGTACTAGTCTCTGTAGGTAAAACCGTAATATCTCTCTCTCTCTTTCTCTCTCTCTCTCTCTCTCTAAATACTCTTGTATAACTCTCTGAGAACACCCTGTGTCTGTCTCCATATCTCTCAACCTGTCTCAACGTATCTCCACGTATCTCGATATTTAACAGTCCACCCACGAGGAATATATGTGGCGCAAGGCCGAGTTTAACGTGGGTTTCTCCGAGCCCGTAGGCTCAGCCAAAAAATATCCCCTTTGAACCCGGATAAGTGGCTTCTGAAACTGTCTACCTCCCTGGACGAAACTTTGCCCTTCGGCAAAGCATCGTCTGAGTTTCTCTCTGCCAGATCAGAGGGTTCGATAGACGTCGAGACTATATCTCGACGTGTCTCTGTATTTAATATCCCACTCACGAGAAATATATGTGGGACAAGGCCGAGTTTAAAATGGGTTTCTCCGATCCCGTAGGCTCGGTCAAAACTATCCCCTTTGAACCCGCCTAGACTGGTTCAGGGCCTGTCTATCTCTCCGGACGAAACTTTGCCCTTCGGCTAAGCTTCGTCCGGGTTCCTCTCTAACAAAGCAGAGAGTTCGACAGACGTCGAGACTGTATCTCGACGTTTCTTAACGGCAGGTATTCTCTCTGTCAGTATAAGTAGACTTTCGACGAGTCCATCTTATGTAAAATGGGGAGAGCTCTACAGCAGTTTTTATATTATTAATTATCTATTAATACAAGAAAGTAATTAACACACACTGGGAGAATAGGTGGATACATACTTCAACCAAAGAGTATTTAGGCCTAAGTGAATATAGCGAACCCAAGTTGAACTGCAACTAGACTCTTTGGTTAATAATTCCGAACAACTGTCCATTACATCACCTGCGCATCCAAGCCTACGGTTACCTATTTTAATTATTGACCATGCACGACGTTGCTTAACTTCAGTGATCGTACCGGAACACTTGTCTGAACGTTATCGCCGTTGTGAGACTCTTGACAACAAACACACCTCGATGACCATACCATTAGATATCTCGAAAGCTTTTGACAAGGTTTTACTTTAAGAGTTGATACATAGGCTCTCCAGTTATGGAATCACTGGAAGGATCTTCTCAGTTATAAGATCCTTCGAAACAGGTACATCCCTGAAGGTAGTTCTAAATGGCCAATCTTCCGTGAAACCTGGGCTTGATACAGGCGTCCCACAGTAATCACCCGGACTAGCACTCTTTTTGACTTACATAATTGACCTAAGAAAGAATATTCTCTGATCATTTGTAAACGCCTATACCGATGATGCACTTATATGTTGGCCTACATGTAAAAATATTAATGATCAGAGATTGGCACCTGATCTAACGCGAAATACCCAGTAGGGAATAAAACGAACTTGTTACATTCATTGCATCTAAAACCAAACAAGTTATACGATAGTTGATCGGACCCCGAACTACCGCTAGTCACGATTAACAGATGCCGTCCCTCGGGGAGATATCGTACCGTGAGAGACTATTGCGCCTAAAACTTACACCTCTTACATATGAGTTGTCGCTAAAGATGTAGATAAAATGGTCAGCTCCCAGTACCGCTCTAGGAAGTATATGACTCCACGTACTATCCTTTATTTATACAAGAGTCAGATCTTACCAAGACTGTATACTGTTATCATATTTTGGCGGGAGATGCACAGACCGCACTATCCAGACTCGATACAGTCTAAAAACGTCTCAGAGTCCTTTTAGGTGACGGATTATCGTCTGGTCCACAGCCCCCCCTCTCTCTCTCTCTCTCTCTCTCTCTCTATCATGGGAGGGATGCGCAAGACTCTCGCTGCTCTATCTGCATTCCTTAGCTCCGCCAGATCTAATCTTCACGGCAATGACCCTGCATGCCACTTACATTCTAGTAAATTACCCACACGTATTCCATCGGTGATAAGCAAGTTTTACTCGAGCATATTCCACCCGTGAACCACTGCTAATGGAAACCGAATCCCTAGATGGTGTTTTCCAGATCACTACAATCTTAACCTGTTACAGTAGAGAATTGACCGTTAATTTTCATCTATCTACAAACCGCATCGTAATGTAACCCGCTACCTAGAGTGACCCCCGAGTCTTGTACAGGATGACCCTTACTGTAAAAAAAGCTGTCCTGTTCTTAGATCTTTTTAAGTGAATGGCAATGTCTCTGTTTGAACGATGCTGGTATTTTCAACTAGTCAGTACCATATTTAAACCAAGTCGCTACATAATAGGTATTCAAACATACAATTATTACTGTTCAATAGATAATTAGTGATAATAATATTTACAGATTTACGAATTAGTTTCATCTATAAAAATCTATTCTGGAACTTGGTTATTCTAGTAGTGATGAGAATCCTTCATACTGGTAAAAAAAAGTGGAGCAAATTACGTGTAACATGTTTTCAAAAACAAGGACTGAATCAATTGATAGCAAGTTATATTTTTCGTAAAAATATCTTTAGGCCTACATAGACATAAATATAGCAAAATGCTTGGAAGAAATATAAAAAGAATTTACCTGAAATAAAAACGCAAATCTCAAGAACAGACACATAAAAATATGGTTTCTTGCCACAATATTGTCCACATTAAAGAAATCTTACAGGAAAATATATTTTGTGTAATAGTTTCAAATATGCTAGTCTCTTATATATATATATATATATATATATATATATATATATATATATATATATATATATTAGGTTGGTGGAAAAATAATGACGTAATAATGTCGTTTTTTGACGTATTTTTAACGTCAAAAAACGACATTATTACGTCATTATTCTTGCACCAACCTAGTATATATATATATATATATATATATATATATATATATATATATATATATATATATATATCAGGTAAAATGAGAACATTTATGCACTGTACCTAACCTTCAACTTAAAAGCATTTATTCCACTATTAAAAGTGGGCTCAATACAGACTAGAGCTAATATTGTTTATTTCAGGATATTAAATATTCTTAAAAATCACTACATAATAACAATTAGGTTTCAACGCCATGTGTCTCCTCGCGTGATGTTAAAGTACTGTCGAATAAAAGATTAATTTAATCTCAATTTAGAAATCCTTTTTTAAAAAAATAGGTTTGTGAGCTTTTCAATGATTAACCAATTGAATGTGACATCCGCTAAGTTCAAATTCACCGGAATTTTTTTTTAATATAAGTTCTGACACTAAGTTTTCTGCATATATATCCGAACAATTTCTTCCAGATGCAGGTTGCTACATTATTTCGTAAGATGTATCGAAGTATGACGTTCAACTTTCCTAAGTAGTAAAAAGTGGGGAGGTAATATAAAATAAAGCTAAGTAGTAATATGCTCGTTCAGCTTCTTGCATCAAATTTTATAGTTGATAAATAAAAGCCCCCTTTAAGAAATTGGTAAATAAATTAACCGTTCGAAAAAAAAAACACGGATCAAAAATACAGAAATACATTGGCAAATTAGTACGGAACCGTTAAATAAAGAGCATCCATGTAATATGTTACTAATACTAACTAATCAATGTAAGATGTTAATGATAGGAAATAAACACACGTACATCCGTCAATCCTATTTTTTTCTTGCTTTTGAAATTGAATTAAACTTTCACTTACCAGTAGTTTAACATCACCCAAGGAGACACATTTATGGTGTTGAAACATAATAGACATTATGTAGCGATTTTTAAGATGTTTAATATCTAAAAATTAAGTAATTTATATATATACATATATATATATATATGTATATATATATATGTGTGTGTGTATGTGTGTGTGTGTGTGTGTGTATAGTAGAGGTAATAAATAAGTTGCTATATAATCCAAGTGGATCCTAGTGATATAAAATATTAAAACTGATCCACAGAAAGAGCGTAATGCACTGATTATAACGGAGCATATAAACAGTATTACACAACAAAATCCAAACTTACCTCATATGGGGTGTGGAATAGATTTATTTCAACAGAGGAAAACTACGTCAGTCTTATTCAACTCCAGTCTATAGACTGTGTCTATATACTAAGGTTGAATAAGACTGGCGTAAGATCTATCTCCGCCATACGAAGTAATTTTGGATTTTTCTGTGCAATACCATATATATATATATATATATATATATATTGTGATGTCAACGAACACTCGTTGCCACGTTTTGATGCCAGCGAATACTCGTTGCCACGTTTTCATGCCAACGAATACTCGTTGTCACATTCGTAATGCTCGGTGTAGTAGAGACTTTGTAATCGCAGACACAACTATAGTAACGCTGTTGAACAATACTGGTGTCAGACGCCTTCGAATAACACTCGCACTAATATTGCTTGCTCGATAATTCTCGTTGGAAAAATATGCACCTAATAGTGATCCGTATAGTAATCCGTACAGTGATTTTAATATAATATGTATAGTGATCCCTCTGACGCCACGCTAATTACCATATATGCATTTTCTGTACCATCACGTAATCTACTTATTCAGAATGAGAACGCCCCTGTTTGCTTTTTGGTGATCTGTTTTCTAACTCCAGTGTCGTCAGCGAAACTTTATTCATATATAAGAATATATATATATATATTGGGTTAAAAGACGCCCTATCGTGTGGCATTTAACCTAGCTTCTGCGGAGGGCTTTTGATTGGGCCTTTGATTTTTTTAGGAGTTTGAGAGTTTAAAAGTATTTGCATATTCTCATCGCTGGAAGTTCTCCTCACTGCCGTTTTTTCGGGATTTTTATTTGCACTGGGCTTTCTGTTTCCCACTGCAGCCTTGGCTGTTTTGATTGCAATCTGATCCTCTGTTCGTAGATATTTCATTTTGCGAGGCATACTGCTGCCGTATGCGGTAAGCAAAAATAAACTACAGAAGAGCATAAAGAAATCACTGCATTTAACTATTGCATTAATGGTTATTATTACCTTTTAAAAGTTTAACGATAATTCTTCTTCTGCACTTAATTTAAAAACAATTTTATGTACGTAGGTCCTTACCTTCCATACAAAAAATTATTTTATTTCCTAGCTGACTTTCGCAGTTAACTTCAGTTATTTGCAAGTTATAAAAATTGTTATCGTACAAAAAAATCGTCACAAAATATAACATTAAAAAGCGCCGAAAACAATCGCAGTAATGAAAACTTGGGAATTCAAGATTTCAGGATTGAGGGTCTGGAACAAACTTGGAATCTTTTTCTTTTACTCACAGAGTCGGCCTGATTCCCAAATGTTATGATATTTTGGGATAAGTCTTCTGGGAGTAAAGTTGAAATAATGTGACACTGACATTCTCATATATATATATACATATATAAAAGATTGTATTATTTCCTAGCCTTATGCTTATAATATATATATATATATATATATATATATATATATATATATATATATATATATATATATATATATATATGTATGTATGTGTGTGTGTGTAACATGTATCATAGTATCCGAAACAAAAGTGAAAGTAATGTCCCCTCTGGCTTTGTAAGGAAAAATGCGTTGGGTTCACTGAGGATAAATAAGGACAATAAATCAAATAACCTTATCGCATCCAACGACTTGACAACAGTGAGTGTATATGTATGTGTCACAAGTGTGAACTTATAGGACCTGCAATGACTCATAAGTCCATAAAATATATTTTTTTTTAAATCTCTATCATTTTGCTGCAAAACAAATTTGTTTCGAATATTTTTACAATGTTGTCATAATTGATATTATGCATGTTATACCATGCCCGGCATTTGTAGTCATGTTCTCATGTTGCATATGACACAAGACACAAATCAAGTCCTCCTCAAGATGCAACATTTATTATACAATCTGATGTCGCTGTCATGAATCCTATACGGTTTTTCCGTCCAGTTTGTGGAAAGCAAAGTCAACCATATTACTCGCAAAGAAATTGAGTCAGAATTGTACTTTTCAACGCACTATTTATATTGTTTACCTTGAAGCACTGTCATTATAAAACAACTCTAGGATATATATCCTGTCTTCTCCTTTTAGTCCTTATGCATTTACTTTCCATAATTCACTATAGACCGGCATGCGAAAGATTAGATCAAAGTACATATAATTATTATAGACTTTTATTTTCTGATGACGTTATGTTTGATAGGCCGTATGCTTTTTCAGTAGTTTATATGGCTCTTGAGGATTGACAAAAAAAGCAGAATGTAGAACTATTGTTCCAATAAAACATATGATGATGACGTAATGATATCATGGAAATTCTTAAAAAGGAATTGTTCCACATTCTTAATATGATTGTAATTTGTTTGTAGTTTCATTGTAGTTGAACATTAGCTTCGTTTTCTTACATTAAAGTTATTATTAATATATCTGAATGTCTTCACTTTTGAGAGGAAGAGGAATCAATAAGAGTTAGTCAGGCGTTTAGCAATTTCCCAAAAGAGTGTTTAAACTACCCAGAAAATAGCGGCTATTACTGAAATTGTTTAAATGTAAAGGAAACCGGAAAGCAAGAAAACTCAAACAAGAGATGAACGAATGATTGTGAGAATACTGCTAGACAATCAATAATTAACATTAAGACAATTAAGAAGGGAATATGGTCTTAACAAGAATGTTTCAGTCGATACTTTACGCAGAGTATTATAAAAGAAAAAAAACTTGAACAAGCGTATAGAAGAAGAAAAATATAATGTCTGTAGAGAAGACCGAAGTGGTCAAAAAACATCTAACATGATATCCTGGAAAGTGACAAAAAAAATTGTTTTAATAATAAATACAAAATAGAGCTACATGCGATTGAAAAGAACTATATAAGACAATCAGTGAATGAAAGAATCAATTCAAGTCGATGTAATTTGATGGTAGACACGTAAAGGTATCGGGGTGAATCAAACGTTACTGTAGAAGGACAGTGGATTTCACAAAGTCCTATCTGATATTTTTATAGGGCATTCACGCCTTAAATTACAACTAAGAAAAAATAAACGCATTGATAGTCGAGATATTATATCCTTATATTTTAATATAACAGTTCACACACACACACACATATATATATATATATATATATATATTATAAATTAAATGGCTTAAAATATGTTTTTTTAGCTAGACAGTAATAACCATGTTTCAAACATGGAAGGTAAAAACTTCAAATTTAATTTTGTAATTAAATTAAAAACATTAGTTCCATTTCATCTTCAAGCGAATTTTAGAGTAACTTATTTTTTTTTAATTTACTGAGTTTTAAACGCACACAAAAATCAGAATCCACTGTTTCCAATTATACAGAGAAATGCAATCATTCAGACAAGGGGCGGTAGCGTATTCATTTTTATTAACTTTGAAAAAATTATTAAGAAACATAATGCTAATAAATAAACACTTATACCAAAACCAAAAAATTTTAGACAATAGAAAAATAAAAATAAAAAGAGATGAAGACAATCAAAAATTATGCAACTGTAGAAACCCTCATAACTGTTCTATACAAAATAAATGTCGCACGGAATCATTAGTATAACAATGCAATATCTATTCTATTGGAAATCCTGAAAACATAAAAATTTATATACGTTGCACAAACTATGAGCTCAAAAAACGTTACAATCAACATCTAAGTTCATTTAGTATAAATAAATATAAAGATCAAACATCTCTCTCAAAGTACTTCTGGCACTTAAACAATAAAACACCTACACTAAAATGAAAATTAATAAGAAAAGCTAGAATGTGTAGGTCATTAAATGACCCATGTCCTTTGTGCATACATAAGAAACTATACATTACTAAGTTTATAAAAAATAAAAATTTAAGAAATGAAATAGCTGTTTTTTGTGGACATTGTCAAAAATTTTCCTTAAATAATATTTAAAAATAAAATTTTAAAAATGCGAGCTAGCAATATACATACTTATATTTGATATGAAAAATAATTTTATATAATGTAAGAAAATCCATTACATTTACTTGTTTTAAAAAGACATATGGTCTGTTAATAATTAAGAGTAAAATATTTTAAAATTATAGTTAAATAAACCGTATTCTAACCTAAACCTCAGCAAAAAATCTTTATGTATATAAGTAGGAAAAATGCCGAAAGACTTTTTGCCGTTAACAATAGAAATTTAAAAAATAACCCAGACGACATGCATATAACGGATGTCAAAATTCGTTGAAAAATACATCCCTACTCTCCCTAAACTTAACCACTTTTTCGAACGTAACTAATAACTGATACAACAACGCTACCCGAATTTTTGTGTGCGTTTAGAACTCAGTAAATTTAAAAAATAAGTTACTCCAAAATTCGCTTGAAAATGAAATAAAACTAATGTTTTTAATTTAATTACAAAATTAAATTTGAAATTTTTAGCTTCAAATTTTTGAAACATAGTTATTAGCGAAAAACATTTTAAACCAGTAATATTATAATATTTAAATTGAGCAAAGTTTTGTAAAAATAGAAATATCAATAAGAACACCAGATTATATATCTTACTCTTCTTTCTATTTATTCACACACACACACACACACACACACACACACACACACATACACACACACACACACACACATATATATATATATATATATATATATATATATATATATATATATATATATATATATCAAAATGGTCCCATCCTGAAACACCAAAATTGTCAAATTCATAGATTAAGCTTTGAATCAGTGTATCTTAGAAATGATTAAAAATATATTACAGGAATTCTCCGAGGTTTTAGGAGAGTATTGAACTCTGTTTTGAAAATATCATTGTATTTAGCTCTAAGTTGAAATGATGATTCCTCTTCTTCGTCTAACCTCCTGATCCAATTTTCCTCACTACTGTCCCCTCTTTTAAAAACTTATTCACCGTTCTATTTTCTAAGACATTTTTATATTTATACATTCTTTTCTTATATACAAATATTTAAGTAAATACTCTGTTTATAATAAACAGTATTAAACATTCTCATGATTCTCTCACGTACATTCATATCTGCTCATAGTGTATTCAAATGTAAACCAATGACATTACACATTATGTGAAAGAATCATGGAGGATTGTAGTTTAAAGACAATAAAACCGACCTTGCTTACCGAACGCTCCACTGTGGCCGAATCGGTTAAAGGCACGTCAGGTTAATTTACCGTTCCGTATAGGATACAGGTTCGATTCGTGTCGGAGGACGAATATTTTCTATGAAAATTTCTCGGACATTTGTTGTTTAATACTGTTTATTATAAACAGAGCATTTACTTAAATATTTGTATTTATAAAAAGAAAAATGTCTTAAAATAATTGTCGGACTTTGTCCATTTCATTATATATATATATATATATATATATATATATAGTGGGGAGAGTAAATGGATTCAAATATGGAAAGAAACTCATTAGTGAAGTGATACATTTCGAGAAGATGTAGATGTATATAAATGTTCACGATATAAAGATTCCCAGATTCAAATGTAATATTGATGACCGGTAGATCTATGTATTTACGTAACAAGTGCTAAAACATTATTGGCATAAAATTGTGCTACATTGTGACTTACAATTAGAGATGACGAAAAATTCGCTTCAGTCCATTGAAATGAGTTACAAACATCTAATTACCAACTCCCGCATATATATATTAGGTTGTTGGAAAAATAATGTCGTTTTCTCACATGGTAACATATGTGAGAAAACGACATTATTTTTCCAACAACCTAATATATAAATTGTTTGGATATGTGAAACAAGTAGATGCCCAATCTCATTTTCATAAAATTATGCAGCTTTATTTCGAGAAGAGCAATCTCGCCGACTTTCAGTAATTGGTCCCCTACCAGTTTTAACTTTCACAGCAAGGACACGCCATGCCACTTGCAAAGTAACGAACCAAGCACATTCCCTCCATATGCCATAGTTAAGAAGTAACTTTCAATCGAACAGCTTCTTCCCACGAACCGCTGCTCTGTAGAACCGACTTCTACCAGGATGTTTCCCGATAACTACAATTTTAACCTCATTATCTTCCCGTCGTATCCGCATAAATTGCCTGCTGACTTAATCTTCTACATCGAGTGGCTCCAGGCCTTGTACAGGGAGAACATTACTGTAAAAAGAGAGCGCGAACAACTATAGTATACACACTGAACTACATTAAAACGACTGTCAATAAAATCTCTTCTTTTCCCGTAAAAGCTTTCAAGATTTTGAATGACTTGCAGTTATTTCGTATCAGATGACAGAGAGATTTGAAGATGATCTATTAAAGTTATTTACACTGTAGTTTAAATTAGAGATCTGCAATGTATCTTCAATCTCTCATTCACTTTTCATAAACCTATTTTTAATTCTGTTTTTATCGTTATTAGTTTTAATTATCACAAAAGAAGTGAATCTCTGAGGAAAGTGATCAATGGTAGGATCCCCGGGAGTAAATCTATCGTTTTAGTGTCCTTTTAATCAATTTTCAGATATAATAAATCATTTTCTTTTTAATAAATTTTAAAGGTCAATAAATCATTTTCGATTTCAATAATAACAGTACTTTTAATTGGAAACTCTGCAGAGTTATATATCGTTATGTAATATATTTGTTACTTATAAATATAGCAGTTTTAAACAAAACAATACACATCCCAACACTCACACACAAACAGACAGACACACACGCACACACACAGATATATATAGATATATACATATATATAAGTATATATACATATATATAAGTATATATATATATATATATATATATATATATATATATATATATATGTGTGTGTGTGTGTGTGTGTGTGTGTGTATTGTTAACAAAGTAATAGAATTTTTATTTGTTAATCTGACAATTTAAACATTGTCATTTTAAAAAATATCACTTTAAACATTATTTTTAGTTTGATATTTGACAAGCCATTCATTATATAGAAACTCGTATTTGAATTAGGGGACGAATTTCTTAAAAAGTGTGAATTAACTCCATCAGCTTTCGCATCGGAGAACGTACATCTATATTAAGATTCCATGAATACACAGATCGATAGATGTAATACGCACTATCTAAAAGAAAAAGAAAAATGCAGCGTCGTCAATACAAGCACCCAATATTATAAAGTTTGGTTATATATATATATATATATATATATATAACTATGAACCTAAACAGCCTGGCAAACCTACCTAGGTTCAACCTACGCGGATCGTCTACCCTGAAGATACGACTAGGTGAAACCTAGGTAGATTTGTCTGGCTCTTCGTGTTCATAGTTAGATTTGCTCTACTTAGCGTATTGAGCACTTTGCTTAGTTATTTTTTATTTTACTTGTGTTTAGTTGTTTTTTTTTCTCTGGACTCTGAGCTTAGATTCTGGTCGATTGTTTTCGCCTGAATTACATGTTCTTTTTTAATTGGCTATTGGTTTGTTCATTTACAAACCAATACACCTAAGTTTCTTTTTAGGACGAGTATACTTACTTATATTTATAACATTATTATTATTATTACTATTATTATTATAATATTATTACACACACACACACACACACACACACACACACACACACACATATATATATATATATATATATATATATATATATATAAATTGATGAATCATTCATGCAAAAAACAAATATAGAGGTTAATGGTTTAAATGGCGAGAATACATCGTCGCAAACAATATAAATAAGATACATCAACCCCGAACCTGTATATGAATGATATTATCCCCGTCTATAAATTGCAGTTGCGTAAGGTTTTTTTTAATTTTTTACAAGCTTTTGTCTGGTCCTACAGACATCATCAGTTGTTTTTACTTCTCAGTAATAAGAGGACAACGAAAATAGAGATGTGATCCGAAAAAATGCTATGAGAAATGTGTTATTGTTTTGGAACGTGCGGTCGCAACGCTGAGTTGGAATTTAAATTTTAAATCATTAACCTCTATATTTGTTTTTTGTATGAATGATTCATGAATTTATAAATTATAATTGCACCCTTTAATTGAAATATATATATATATATATATATATATATATATATATATATATATATATATATATATATATATATATATATATACTTGGTATATATGTGCTGATGTTGAAATGTCCCTTCGAATGAAAAAATTCAGGAATGTATTCCAAGACCAGTTGCGCGTCTAGTTTCTCTTTCTATTTGAAAATTTACTACTGTTATGTTTTGTGTTGATTGTTGTATTCATGTAAGACCCGCGTTAATTACAGATGGCAAACCTACGTGAGTAACTTTGTTATACTCAAATTCAACCAGTCTAACAGTTTAGAGTCTCTTCTAATTCATCAACAATTACAATGGATTGGTCTTGTGGTTAGAACCAAGGAGAATAAGATCACTTTGCATTTTCAGTGCAATGAGTTCGTCGAGAAAATACCGTGAAATTGAGATATAACGATTTTATTAAGAATCCACAGGAAAAGGTTTAAGGAATTTAAGCTGCTTGAGCGTCTATCGTCACCCTTTCTGAAAAAAAGCAGACACTGTTGAGCTCTTGCTTAAATTATGAATTTGAAAAATACGTTTAGTACATTTCGATTTTCGGGAAAACAACTGCGTTTGTTTTTCATCCCAAACCAATCAAATGTTTTCTCTCCAAATTCCGAGAAGTGAATTCGGAGCCAAACTATAGGTTATAAAAGGGGCCTTGGAGTTAATTGAAGCAGTCGACGGACATCTGTTGCTGGAACCCAGGGTCGCCGCGATCCAGAAAGAAAATCACTAAATTTGAAAACAATTGGACGAGGATTGAAAGGAACATCAAAGTGACTCCAACATCAAGGAAAATTCCTCGGCTACTAGGATTGTTCTATTCTTAGCTGTTACCACAAACTTTGCTTTGAAAATTGTACCAATTCTTTGAAAAATATTCAGAGAAGTATTTTCTATTTATCTATATTTTATATGGAGTTTTCTTTTACGGGAATCTTATACAGCATAATAAGTTTGATTGTAAAAGGGCATATTTCCTTTTTCATTGTATAGTTTTACATGTTATTGACCGTCATTTGGCACACATATGCACTTGATTTGTATAATTTATTTATTAAGTTGTGTGTTAACAATATATTTATCGTTTGTTCCTAAATTCGATTCATGTCGTCTGCCTTTGTCCAATTAAATTGAATTTTACCTCAAATATTTTTCTTGAACTAATTTTTACCAAATAAAAAAATCCTTTAAAGGTCATCTTTGCAGTCATTTGACTGCGATAACCTCGTTCTTGTTCTTTCATATTGAAGGAAGTAAATGCACAAAGACAAGTGTGCGTTCGAACAGAATCATGTTAGGCATGTAAAATGGAAAAGAGATGATGTGTTATTAACGGTGTTGACGATAATCTCCCCGAGAATATCCGCACTGGTTTTGATCTAACATTTAATTACAGCTATATCACATTCAAACCCCGGTTCTCGTACAATCACCGAAGTTAAGCAATGTTGAACCTGGTCAGAATCTAGATGGGCAATCGAGTGGTGCAATGGACAACTCCTCAGAATTCAGTCAGTTATGTTCCATGCGTGATACACGCTTAGCCGATCATGTATCTTTCGATACATGACTGATGAGGTAGATTTCTTTCCCGCAGTAGGTTGCCATTTCTTTCTGTGGTAGAACAGTTGATATCTAAAGCAATACAACCTGGTCTGTTCTTCTATTTACCCATAGCTGGGGGGGGGAAGGATTCATACTTTTCCCAAGGTTATTAGCAAGTATAACTGGAATTCGAACTCAATTACATTCACTCAGAATTTCAGTTGCGAAAATACACTTAGGAAAAGTATGAATGCGCCTATTCTCACCCCGGCTATGGGTTAATTGGTAGGTTTTGTATCACTATATCTTTATTATCCCTAAAAAAATCCTTACACTTTAAAAATATTTTCCGACTCCAAATATTCTACTAATGATTGCAAAACAAGACCCTCAATCAATCTCAAAAAGAGAAAACATTTACTTCACGCTATATGGGATCTTTATTTGCAGCGGGATGGAAAAGAATGCGCCTCATTTCGTGGAATAACTCTACGAATGTTTACCAAAATATTACTGTAGCACCGACTGCCGAGGACGCTCAAATATTGCCATATCAGCGAAAGGCGGTGTAAGTCCCTTACAGGATTAAAAACGACATCAACGCTGCCAATATTTGAAGATATAATCAATAAATGGCGTAACATAAAATCGAGTTGTACTCAATATATATCTGTATTGTAATAACATATGTAGTTGGATGGTCCTCCAAGCAAGCAGTCACACAAATGTCTAATATTTTCAGTCGAAAAGGAAGAAATTACTAAATTCATTAAATAGTATTTTTTGTTCTACTGAAATTAAACAGATTATTTTGAAAATTGTCTTTCCTAGATAAAATTCAGAGACGGATATGCAACGTGGTTGGTCTTGATCTGGCATCGTGTCCGCAGTCACTTTCTCACAGACGTACTGTGGCTCCCCTCTGTCTTTTCTAGAAGTACTTTCATTGCAACTGCTCTGACGAGATACTTTCACTGGTTCCCTAATTGTATGAATTTAAGCGTGCTACTGGGTTGACATCTCCGTCCCAGCTTTTCACTGTCGAAACGACTAAATATAGCCATCTCTTCTACTCCAACAGCTTCTTATCTCGCACTTCCCGTCAGTGGAACTCCCTTCCTATCAATTGCTTCCCTGATAGCTATAATCTTCAAATATTCAAATGTAATGTCAATCGACATCTTCTGATGCCTTGACCTTCTCTTTATTCTTTTCCCAAACACTCCTCTTTACACTTACTCTCTGTAACCCCTTACATTCTAGTGGTATTCTCGCCTTGCTTGGGGCGATTTGCTTAAAAAAAATCATTTCACCTTAAATAAGACAATAAAGCAAAAGATTACTGAATATGAGTGAATATGAAAAAAAATCAATGTACATTTCATTTAAAATGTTTAAGATCAATGTTGACTGAGATGCAAGAGGCTGGAATATGCTCCACAATCGATAAATGCCCTACAAGTTTCTGTTAGAATAAAACTGCCGGTTACATCAAGCCAGTTCAACTGTAAGAAGATGAGGCCTAACTGCCACTCTAGCACTGAGCTTAAATCCCTAACGTCTAGTTGCAATAGAGGAAAGTTTATCTTTACAATTAAAATGAAAGTATTTATAAAAATGTTATATCTGATGTATTTCAGTTATCAAGACTTATATTTAAAGCAGAAATCATGCTATTAATAGAGTCAACGCGCAATGATATATTTAATATTCAACAGAAAATGTTAATGAAATTTTATTCAGGGCCGGTTTTTGATATTAAATCTTAGTAATATGAAGCGTTGCCTTACATGGAGACATTCAGCATTGATAGACCGAGCAGCAAGTGCTGTTGTCGGTTGAAATTTATAAAATCTTTCTCTTAAAAAAATTTTGCAAGAAAAAAGCTTCCTCAAATTCTGTAGCTGTTATCTTTCTTTCCAGTTTTTATAGGTGTTGGTGGGGTGGCTTTCCTTGCCTCTGTTTAAGGTAAACATCAAAATCTTGATTATGTCGATTTCATCCATTTTAGTTTTTGGATGCTGAAAGTCTTCAAGAAATGTGATCTATTAGTTTGATGCAAAAATAATGTCGTTTTCTGACATATGTACTATGTGAGTAAACGACATTATTTTTACACTAAGGTTTATTTGTCTTTCCTTTTGTAGTGCAACTTCAAGCGGTTCGAAGTAGAATGGTTTTATCAAAGTTCTAAAGTCTTTATTCGATGCTACAGTTCTTTGTTTTGGTCATCATTTCGCATGGCTTTTACCAGCTTGGTCTTTTTTTAAAAATGTTATTTCTATCGAAGTATGTGCATATTCTTCTATACACAATTTTCCTTCAGGACATTGCTGACAGTGTCTCTACGCCACCTATCATCTCGTGTAACCATGAGCAGCGTTTCTCCCTTTGCCAAGCCACCCGCTAAACCGTTCCAGTATCTGTTCACACAAACTCGTTGGGTAGGTGGCCCGCTACATTCTCCTATCTCTGTTTGCTTCGATATGCACTGTGAGTGTCAAGTTCTCGAAGCCGTCTTTCTTCATTAAGTGTCCAATAAATTTCAGCTGTCACTTTCTGATTCCGAGTCGCTGAAACACATATCATAATTTCCCGACTAGTTATTTTGATATTGTGTCTAAACTTTTAAAAAGAGAAATTATTCATGAGGATTTTGCTAAGTATTTTACTTAAAGGAATACATTGAAATATTTTCCCCCGATCGACCTGCACTTGAAATATAAATATATACGTTCTTTTTTCTGTTTAAATGTAACGTCAATCGCCATATTCTGTTTCCAAAACCATGTTCTATTATTGTTCAATCTTTTCGTTAACGTTTTCTCATGTTCGTTCAGTCTCAGTAACCAACTTGCATTTGAGTTGAACTATGATTTTGCTCGAGGTGAAATGATTGAAAATAACAAAATGATTTCTGTTTTGTTTTCATTTCTTTTTCTTAAAAATACATCGTTTTATACTCGCACAGTCCACAGAATTCTAAGGGCCTTTCACAAACACTGAGAAAAAGAGAAACAGATGTAAACTTAATTTTGGTCGAAACACATTTTTGACAGTCCGCTACATTTCGATCGCACTTAGTGAAACGGATACCCAAGAAAAATGGCTTCTGAAATAACACAATTGATGTGTGTCTGTAGAAAATGGCGTGTATTTGTGTGTGTGTGTGTTATAATACCAATAAGCATACGCATCAAAAAACAAGCGTCAAACAGACACACACACACACACAGGCTGATAGAGTTGATATGAAAAGACTGAGAGAGATTGATAGGAAACTGGAGCGGTATGAACTAAGCTTGCCTCGAAGTCACATACAGACTGACATACGGAACAAACAGAGGTAAGCTGGGAGACCAACAGACATAGGAATAGTCTCAGAGAGACGCACAAAGGCGAAGCAATGGCTCATACGATAGAATTAGATACGGAAAAGATTGTGATGGGTTTGAACAGATGAACACAGACGGAGCAATTCAAATACAAAATAGAATAGACAAGCAAACACATTACATACGTACGGACTGAAAGAGATGACAGGCAATGGCAGAATCTACGAAAGCTTCGTACAATGAAAGTAGTAGTCGCTATCACTGTTTTGACAGAATATATAAACGGCCTACTTCTCTTTGTCTTTTTTTGTGTTTACGTGAGAAAATGAATGCCCTACTCTAATCAATATATATATATATATATATATATATATATAT
>OZ010581.1:120113021-120190521 GCA_963932145.1 Acanthosepion lycidas | reverse complement strand
GTTATCAGCACGGTGATTTGTGCGTGCCAAATTAATAAAAAGGTTTAGTAAAATTCCCAGAATTGAGCAAACGAAACGTTTATTAATTTTACACGTGAATGTTCATGATCAAAAGAAGCTAATAAATAAGATAATCAAACAAATAATAACAGATACAAACAAAGGCACAGTTTTAAAGAAATTAATAGGGAATGTGCTTTCCCTATTTTGAAATTACTTGAAGAAGTCGACGATCCATAGAATTTGTTAATTGTAGGATGTCATCTGCTGTAATGCCGCGAGATATGTCAAGAATTGCTTCCCACAACTCAGCGTTGATCCTGAATTGTCGTCTGTTGGCGTACACTCTTCGCTTCATGATGCTCCAAATGTTTTAGATTGGGTTCAAATATTCAGTAGTCTTGTTAGCAGCATGTGAGGGAGCATTATCGTGCATAAAAACAATCGCCCTTCTGAAGGCAACTCTTTGCCTTTTCATCCACGGTTCAAGATTCTCCTTCATAAACGCTATGTATGCATCAGCAGTCATTTTGACGCCATCTGGTACTCTCCATGGGCCCACTAATGTTTTTACAATAATACCACCCCAGATTATTATGCCTCCACCGCCTTGTTGGTGTCTCAAACGCTGATGGCGATTCTGTCCGTTCATTACCCAGCCTTTGCACCATCTATTTGGCCCATCAAGTGTTGCTCGAGTTTTGTCTGTGAACAAAACTTTAGAGAAGTCAATCTTCATATTGTCCTCGGCCCATTTCAATCGATTTTCAATGTGATTTCTCGCCAACGGAGGTTTCGATAGAGGTTTGACTGTTGTTGCTATTTCCCTCAGATATCGACACCGAGTACTTTTAGACACAGTAGGATCCCCAATGAGACTGAAAAGTTCTTGATTGGTAAGTCAAGGGTTATTCGTGGCCTCCCGTTTAAGTCGTGACATAAGACGACGTGAAATAACCCTCGGCTTGCCTTTATCTGCCCTTTTCCTTACGTGTGTAGCGTCGGCGGTGAACTTTTTCACTGTTTGATGACACCTCCCTATCATTTTAGAAATTTATAGTGCAGATTTACATTTTGAGAGTTCTGAGGTGATAGTTTTCTTTTTAAAAATCACTTAAACTGCTTTGACGGCCCATCTTTTCACTAAATTCTTACACTTTTCTAATAATTTAGCACGCTCAAATCACCGTGCTGATAACAAATATGGCGCCAGTTTGTTTACATTGCGCAGGTCAAAAAAATAAAAATATATATTATCTCATTTCGCCCGCTGAGGGTATTTATCAAGTAGATTTGAACATTTTTAATTTTGTAATTGTAATTATGTACAAAAGAGAAGAGGAGGAAAATATATTTCATTTTTCAAATTTAAAATTTTCAGAAGGTTCTGAAATAGTTTTAAAGTTAAATGTCTTAGGAAAAGTAATAAATATAGGCCACTAACTTGCCTAATGATTGGATAAAAGTAAATATTATTTACATTTGCATATTGTCTTCAATTTTCTTGTTACTATCATACTCTTTACTCACCTGGGTAACCTTCAAGGGATTTTGAACTGAACCCATTATTTAAGCTACAGGAGTGTAGTGAGTAGGCCTTTCTCGTTCCAATGGCCATACCCGGAGGTATCATCTAGTACTTGGTACTGCTCATATATTGCTTGCCTGTATGCACTGTTCAACAGGGATTGAACTCACAATGACTACGTCACTAAATCTACTGGGGCATTGTCCTAATAGATTTACACACACACATATATATATATATATACGAACGCACAACCATCAGCTCACATGTGTTGTGTTTTATTCTCGACTATTTATATGTACGGGTCAGTGGTGCATTCTGGGTGGTCTATTGCATTGTAGGTAGTCTATTCTAACGGTAATTTTGGCCAGAGTGGTTTGGTAATTTGTTAATTATTTACTTTATTTATTTATTTGGATTAGTTTATTTTACGTGTCTTTGCTTATTTATTTATATTTTAAATATTCTTTTCAGTTTTCGTTTTTTAACTAACGTTGTAAAATTTGTTTTCGTGTCTGCATTTTGAGATGAGTCCTAATCGTTTATTTAGTAGTTTGTTTTGGTCTGGGAAAGTAATTTTTTGCCTCGTACTGTAAATATTGGGCAAAACATCGCATTTCGTCCTTTAGGATTTAATAGGACTAAATTTTTATGTTGGTGTGAGCTTAGAAATATCATTGGTGCATAAATCAGATAGTTACCACGCGTTGTGTACCTAAGTATCTACTTTTATATGTACATACGCTCTATCCCTGATACTGAGCGCTTTTACCCATAAGTATAGCATACTTTTAAAAAAATCTATTTTTTCATATATGTATATATATATGTGTGTGTGTGTGTGTGTGTGTGTGTGTGTGTGTGTGTGTGTGTGTGTGTGTGTGTACGTGAGTGCGGTGTATAGCTTCTACTTAATGAGTTTTTGCATTCATCTCTTCTTCGAGCAGCCGTCTTTTGCCTGAATGCATTCCCCAACTCACAATAAGACAGGGAATCGATTTTGCCTTGTGCACCATTCGGCGCACAACAATTGTGTGCAAACGTCAAGTTCTAATGACAAGTCAGTCAATACTTCCCTGTCTTTTCTCTGCAGACTCATTCCAAGCGGCAACGACCATCGATGCCAACATTCAAAAATCAGATTCCGTTCGGTACTTGCTACCATTTATCATATTCTGCATGGTAAAAAAAAAAATAAGTCAACGACAAAATTATTTTGCTACTAAGGAAATATGCCGTCCATAATCTAAACAAAGTATTAAGAAACATGAAAATTTAAATAAAAATAAATAAAAAAAACTTGCCAATTTTCCCAAAGATGAAAAGGAGACTTGAGGCAAAAAAATCGGTTCTACAGGAGGATGGTGAGAATACCAAATTTGAAAACCGAAGAACTTTTAAGAAGAAATTAAAGTTCAATTCTTGGGATGGGTGATACAAAATTTTAAATATCCAAAAAGTTGATAAAAATTCCAGAATAAATGAAGAGGTTTCATACAAAATTCTTATGTTTGGTTATTTATTCAGATTTTGAGGAAGTGAGGTGGACTGAAAACTTTTCAGCATGACTTAGGCTTCTGCCTCAGGGCAAAAGACTGCCAATTAGGAAAGACACCTGAAGAAGGTCAGAGGATACAATACCTGAAACACTGTTACTATTACAACCAAGATTAAGGTATTCATCTGAGAAAGCAGTGTGTAATAATGTTTTAATCTGTAATGTGATGTTAGAATATGGTTCTAAAATATTTTATCTTTTTCATACGGCTTAATTGGTATGTAATATAGCATAGCAATTTCAATTATGATGTAGTGAATGCTAAACAATTTTCTTACAGATAAAAAGGAAAATTATGATTTGTTTCTAGAGATGAATACAGAAAAAGACCCTGAAGTGTTTTTGTTGATTTGTTTTTTTGTTTTTTTTTGTTAATGAAAATGGGAAAAAAAACGGGCATTTAAAATCTAAAAGAGAAATTGAAATTTGGAAGACAATTAGGAAATATTTTTTGGAGGAGGAGAAACCAAGTATCCTAAATACTCATTTTGTGTAATCGGATGGCAGAACAGAGATTACCGGTGATAATAAAGGAAGAAACATTGCTTTGTTCCTAAAGAGCCACTCAAGGTAGAAGCTATCTGAATGAGGTCGTTGCAACAATGCGTTGAAATGCAGCGGTTCTTTAAAATATAACATTATTTCTTTCATTCGTTTCACCCCAAGCAAAGTGATGAAACCACAAGGAAGCAAGGGATTACCTGGAGCAAAAGAGAATGCGAGGACATGAGAGAAGAGAAATATGAGATTAGAGGACCATAAAGAAATAGGTGCGATTGACATTGCATTTAAATTTTGTCAGATTGTCGGTGGTAGGGATATCAGAAGGAAGTTCTACAGAGGAAAAGAAACTATTAGAATAGAATATACGTTTGCATCAAGACAGTTCAACAGTAAAACTGTGAGACCTAATTACCAGTCTGGTAGCACGCTTAAATTTATGTTGAGGCACCGGCGAAAAGAGTTCAAGTGCCATGAAAATATTAATATAAGAGACTGAGAAGAGCCACGATTCCGTCGGTGAAAATATGACTGAAGTCGAGATACCCGAACATAGCCTTTTTTTAATTTTGTCAAGAATCTCAGCAGAAACACGAGACCAGATATGGTAGCAATATCCAAATAAATGTGGAAAGTGGATGCTGATGAGAACTTTCTGGCACGACATAGCCAGACAAATTTCCTATCATTAGATCAAGCATTTAGTTCGATATAGTTATTGCAATAAATGTCAGCGAAAAACATCAGTTCAAGAAAGTGTACAGTGTTGCTTTCTTTTAGACGAACATCAGCCATGCTGATAACTAGCAGAAAATGTTCTCTGCGGTGATTAAAATAAAATAGTTTTGTTTTGGAGGCGTTAAAATTTGCAAGTCATTTCTTGCCCCAATTAACAACTACTTGGAGGTCCTTTTAAAGAGCAATTGCCAGGTTTACTTTTCAGCTCTCAGGATTTCATCCTCCTTGGGATTACCCATACTGATTACCAAGATTTTCATAACTTATATATATATATATATATATATATATATATATATATATATATATATATATATATATATATATATAGTGTATGCGTAATTGAAGGATGGGTAATGGAAAAATTATTGACAACGATTTTCAGCGAAAAGATCGGGTCTTTTTGATTTGTTGAAGTTTCAATGAAAGAAAGTGTGGGTCAATATATTAAATTACATTATCATATCACCTCCAATATCAAGACGCAATGGAGTGTCTCTTCGCCTCTTTGATATATATATATATATATATATATATATATATATATATATATATATATATATATATTATTATTATTTTAATTTTAAAAATATGATTCCATCGCGACAGAGAAAATTTACGATTCAAAACTGAAACTAAATTTAATTATAAAAATTCAACTTAAAATCCATAGTCACGTTCCATTTTCAAGCGACGTTAGGAATAACTTATTAAGAAATATTGATATTATGAGGTGTTAGGAAAAGGATAATCTATTTTAATTTAGGGGTACCTGGCCTTTAATTTCCTTAGACAACTTATGTATCCAGTATATGTTACTTACAAAGTCAGGTTAAGTTTAGGTGGGTGCGGGTACCTGCTAACAAACGTATACTTCCTTTATTCAGTGAGTCGTTTGTGTTTTCAATGACAAAATGTTATGACATTTTTATTCATCAGCTTAATTCATGTCTTTATACACAAAGATTTTCTAAAGGGGTCATTTAAGTATGTGTAGGATATATTTTTAATATTTAAATCTTATTAATTAAATGTATTCTTCAAAAAGAAAAAATATAATATTTTGCTCCGCTGTTTATATCGAGCACTATATATATATATATATATATATATATATATATATATATATATATATATATATATATATACATTAAAATAATAAAAAAGAACAGTAAGATTTATAATACGGTGTTCTTAGCAACTATTTTTATTTAAAAAAATAATCATCTTGAACATGAAAAACATAAGAGATTACTTATGGGTAAAAACGCTCAGTATCAGGGATAGAGCGTATGTACATATAAAAGTAGATACTTAGGTACACAACGCGTGGTAACTATCTGATTTATGCACCAATGATATTTCTAAGCTCACACCAACATAAATTTTAGTCCTATTAAATCCTAAAGGACGAAATGCGTCACACGAAAACCTTCATTAGTTCAAGCTTGGTGATATTTCTTTTGAAACTGCTGCCTAATTTAATAGAGTATCTGGTACAGAACCCATCTTTTGATCAAAGAGGGTGTTTCTCGTTTCTAAAGTTCCACAGTAAGATCAATGCTGTAGATGTCCATTTGTAATTTACAATCGACATTTCCGAACACTATTCGTCCAAAACCAACATCAAATCATCTGACCAATTTCACAGATTATCGTAGACAGCAATTCAACAAACTGTGTATAAAATTTCTTGATATTCAGACTTTTAGAGTTTTATCCTAGAGTCTTAAATGAACCTTGAAATCGTTGGTAGAAATGAATAGATCTTCATGGATCCTATTTTGATTAATTTACACAGTTTAAATACATTAGTTCATGAATAAATGTTGAATTTTTAACATCTAACATTATTTTCAGAACAAGCTAGTAGCCTAGTGAAAAATTTTGAGGACACCTACTGGATTTCAAATAAATGCCTAAAAATCGATTATGGCATGCCAATGCAAATTTCTAGCTCACTTACTTTTCATTAATGTTTTATCAGATCTTCAAACTTTACAATGCGCACAGACTGGACAATAAAATCTAATCGACCAAACAGCGTGATTAGAGACCAAAAAGACAATATGTGCCTTCGTATTCACAATGTAATTCAGACTGCAGTGTATCTTTGAATATCTTTAAAGAAAACATCAAAATAGAAGGACTATTAAATAGAAATCTAAAAAATGTGTTGATGTTTAGCTCATTTTTGTTTTTTGGCTTTCTTCTAAGACGCTGTCGAAGATGTCCTGTAGTTTCCTTTACGACGCGGCCATCAACTCAGTGTACTCTTCCTATGTTATATTATTAAGTTTACGCCCATCATTAACAAATTCTAGTAAGGCTTCTACTCCCATCAAGATAGCGTCACTGTAGAAATGGAAGAAACCTGGGGAGAAGATGCAACCTTGTCTCGCGTCCCTTTCTCTATATGTATAGCTAATTCATTTATTTTCTATCCATATGCGTGTGGTTTGCCCCCAAGATTTAACACCATTCAAATAGATCCTTTTAATAACTCTCTTTAACTGAAATTGTTGACCGTTTCCATAGTTTCAACAATTCCACTTCTAGTTGGAGACCTCGAACTGATTGGAAAAGATTCCAATAGACATATGGTAGTCCATGGCTTAAAGAAATACAAAAATAATAGTCTCACAAGTACAGCGCACACTTTACGAAGGACTTTCTGACCTTAGCTCTCATCAGTAGCCAGGAAGAAATTAGTATACACCAAAAATCAAATGAATTAATAATATGATGATGATGATTAAGGAAACTTTTTTTAGAAAGGCAACAAAGACATTAATATAAAAGATTCATAGGTTTTCTTGACGAAAGGCGAAATGAAACACGTGACTGAAAGCCTAGTAGCGGCGGCCAAATCCAACTACATGAATTCTAATTTTGTTCGAAAGAATATCAAATGGATTCGGACAGGTGCAGGCTGTGTGGTATAGAGGCAGAAAATGTCAGCCTCACTATTAACGCTTGTGAAATTCTTGTGCTGAAAGACCTCAAGTGTCGCCATAAAAAAGTGCCCCCCCCATGTTCAGCGGTGCCTATCCAGTATGTGTGAAGCAGAAGACGAAAATAAACGGCACCCTCACAAACAAGAAATGGTGATCGAAAACGAAAATGTCATGATATGGGATTTCAAACTCCAAACAGACGACTTCTGTGAGGCCAACAAGCCAGGCATCGCCAAAAAGAAAATTCTTCCTAATCGATGTGGCTGTTCATGGTGACCACAATATCAGGGACAAATGAATTGGAAATCTTAAATGTAAACTGGCCTCTGGATTTGGTTTTTAAAAGTCTGTGAAGCTCAAGCCACTATAACCGCAGTTATCCTTGTGGTGTTGGGGGTCTATGCAGTCAAACATACAAATCTATATTTCGTAAAACTGAATGAAACCTAATATCATATCGCTTCAGTTTTTTGCGATTTGGAAATATTCTACGAAACAGGTAAATCAAACTGAAATGGCATTATGAAGATGTTAACGTTCCACACAATTTCAAACATAAGGAAAATTACGTCAATACTGGAAAGAGACGATAAAATTTACTGAGCTTAAGTAACATATTTACATGAAATATATATATTTATACACACATATATATATATATATATATATATATATATATATATATATATGTGTGTGTGTGTGTGTGTGTGTGTGTATGTGTGTGTGTGTGAAAATATTGTAGAAATAAGAAAGAAACTGGTTTGGTAAATAATCCAAAGTTCCTTAGTATTTTTGTTATTATTTTTTAAAAATAGTGCTCGATACGAAAGTAGAGCATAAATATAATTATTTATTTAAAAATATATATATATTTAAACATATATATATATATATATATATATATATATATATATATATATATATATATATATATATATATATATATAACGGCATGTGTTATTCCAGACTACGGAGTTGTTTCGCTTGATGATATATATAATCATATATATATATATATATATATATATATATATGATTAAACGTCATTATTTGGTTTGTTCACTATTGCTAAGGAGGGGATTGTTGCTGTTTATTGGAAGATTAGTTATCAAATATGTTTCTGCCACTATTAAATGGTATTTTTTATGTTTGGGTTTTGTTTTTTGATGAGGACCGCTTCCAGAATTTGTAGTCCTTTTTTGCAGTTTTTTTATGGGGAATTTTAGTGTTGTTAATTAAGATTTTCCTTATGTCAGATGATTTGAATGGCTGACTGCTGGTGTTGCGTATTGTTACAAGATGATTTTTATGCCGTTAGTGTGGTTGAGGTGGTACGTGAGAGGTTGTGTCCCCGATGTATCTGCTTTATATATATATATATATATATATATATATATATATATATATATATGTATATATAGTGAAGACATTTTTATATTCATACATTCTTTTTATAGATACAAATATTTGAGTAAATGCTCTGTTTTATAATAAACGTTATTAAACAACATTTACCGGCCTGAATGTCCGAGAAATATTCACCGAAAATATTCGTCCTCCGACAGAATTCGACCCTGTATGCTATACGGAACCGTCATTTAGCTTGACGTGCCTTTACTGATTTGGCCACAGAGGAGCGTTCGGTTAGCAAGGTCGAATTTACTGTATTTAAACTTCAATCTTCCATGAATCTCTCACGTACATTCATATCTGCTGATGGCGTATCAAATGTAAACGAATGACGTGACACAGTCCGACATTAAGACATTTTTATGTTTATACATTCTTTTTATAGATACAAATATTTAAGCGTATATAAAGTCGAATTTTGCATTTTTACCAAGAACAGTGAGTAATAGAATTATTTAATTTATACACGTCAATAAATAATTTAACATAAACGTTATCTAGAGAGTAAGTGCGAGACGAGTGTAAGCTGCAACTCTTCCAGTGGCCTAGTCAGAGTCCTGAACTTTACCTAATTGAAAGCCTTTGGCCAGTAATGGACAAGCCTGCCGTTAATAGAAAAGTTAACACAGAAAATCAGCCTTTTTCGCGAAATAATAGAATGCTGGAAAAATCTGGCGAAGAACGTTGACTTACTAAAGAATTTAGTATATATAATACCACGAAGAATTAACGCCGTTATTAAAGCAAAATTTTACCCAACAAAATACTAAATCATTTTTTGACTTGTATTAGGTTGGTGCAAAAATAATGTCGTTTTCTCACATGTGAGAAAACGACATTATTTCTAATATAATGTATATATAACATTATTTCTAATATAATGTATAAAACGACATATATTTCTAATATAATGTATATATGCTCATTTGTATAAATAAACGAATTCTCAATTGTTTTGGTAACAGTGCAAAAATCGATTTTCTATGAGTGCACCAATTTTTTTGCTTAGTACCATACACGCATACATACATACATAATATAATACCTGGCCACTCGTATTCGAGGATACCATTCTGATATAGCAGATAGCCAATCCTTACTGTAGACGCTCTCTCAGGCACATTTGTGTTTGTTCAACACCCACAGTGCCAAACTATGGTTTATTCTGCAGTTATGCTGAATATGCTTTAATTTCAGTTTCTGTGAGAGAGCATGTTATCTAGCCTGATCAACAAGCTGAACAAAGCCCGCAAACTTAAAACCTCGGTCACGATGACTTGTGACTTCGATCCAGCAGAGCTATCGACGGTTCCAAAGTGACCTGTCTACCAAATTTCACTCACAAGGATAGGGTCAACCTGTGGTATTGTTTTCAGGCACCTCCCAAATGTGAAGCACGCTAGGATAGCCCCACTTTAGACCGCTATCCTCAGGAAGTCTCCTTCCTGAAAAATCAACTATGGTGAGATTCGAACCTGGCTATCATGGCCAGAAATCTTTCTTACAACTCGGCCACACGCATGCCTGCCTACCTACCTATCATACATACAAACATAGGCATGCATTTTGTTTAAAATCGCTTTAAAGGAGATATGTATGCATTTAAAAAAAATATCAATTAATTCAGTGTTTTTGCGTTTATTTTGACAGAAAATAAGCATTAAACTATCAAGACTTATCATACAGCAGCATCATATTATGGTTTCGTCAATAAAACCACTACCTCTTTAATTACTGCTTCACAAATTCCGTGACATTCTTTCAGGTTTGTGTGTGTGTGTGTGTTTTTTTCTTAAGCAGATGGCAAACCTTTTCAAGAATTCTTCAAGAACTCTACTTCTTTGTATATTCTCTTCAAACTCTTCTGTCCAATTAATCCCATGCTAATTCAATGGGAGGTGAGGTCAGGATATTGAGGCGACAAAGACATAATTTGCAAAATGTTGTTCCTTTTTTTGTGACTCAAAGAAATGTTCACATAATTTAGAAGAGTGATTTGGATCGTTGCATTGTTGAAAGCTGATTTTGTTTTAAAATTAGGCGTAAACCAGAGGATAATGCATGACTTTTCAAAATTGTGCTTTTTTTCATGATTCCTTTGAACTAAATGAAATTTTTAGCCCTTTTGGTAATTTCAAAAATTTATTTGGGTAAAATGGTGAAAAGAAAATATAATGCTTCTCATACACAATGTTAATAATTTGGCAAAAATTTATTTTGAATCCAAATTGGTACTTTTCTAGTACGAATGGCAGTTTCATTACATACCTTTTTCATCAGCTTGTCTGTAGAATTTATATCTTGGTTATGGTATTATTTTTGTGTCTGGTTTCATGTGGTAGATATTTCTTGGCTTATCATGTTGCTGCTGGAGGGAATGTTTTACTTTTATTATTTTTCATAGGTCTTTGTTATTTTCTAGTGATGATGTAATCAATAATTTTCTTTAAGACATACGGGAATGATTCGCTTTAAGCCATTTTAATCATTGATCTGAGGAAACGTTTTTATACAGTTCATATAGACATCTCTGAACGAGTTGGAAATCATTCACTTCATCCATATGAAAATCTAGATTTCACAAGGGTATTTACAAACATGATACAAGTTTACTGGTTAATAGTAACGGTTACTGTCACGAGAAAAGTAATCGACATATCGGAAAACTAAGTTCTTATTTCCATTAACGCTACTGATGTTTATTTTTCACTATTACCCTTGGGAAGGACAAGAATCTACTTTTCACGAGCCTTAGTTACGTACACTCTCAATGTTAATCTTACAGTAGCATCTGTTCACATCAAGAACATCTTTCTTTTCACATTCATCAGATATCATCTTACAAGCTCTGAATCAACTGGTTACTTTGATCAAACAGTATTTTTTTTTATCTATTTTCCCCAAGCAAGGCGGAAATGCCACAAGTACGTGGGGATTTACAGGGAATTAAAGCGATAGAAAAACTGGGTATAGGGAGGATTTAGGAAAGGACAAAAGATGAACGGGATTCTAGAAGATAGAAGATGGCGATTGATGTTACATTAAATATTTTGAAGATTGTAGTTATCAGGAAAACAAATAAACAGAAGGGGGTTCCACTGTCAGGAAGTGTGTGAAAAGAAACTGTTCGAAAAGAAATGGCGGTCGGATCTAAATATTTCAACAGTAAACGGGTGGGACCTTTATGCCAACCTAGTAGCACGCTTAAATTTATGAAGTCGGGGCACCAAGGAAAAACTCGTCAGAGCAGTTCACATGAAAATATTTGTAGAAAAGACAGAAGCTAGGTAGCGTGTATCAATTAGTAGAATAAAATGGTCGGTATAGACACAAAAATTAAATTCTTTCAAATATAACAGGAGTACGCCAGAGTGGAAACAAGAATACCATTCTGTTAAATCATTTCCCAGATTATACGTTTCGGGGTAGAAGTTTTGATATAATGAAATGAGTCTAGAATATTTAAATATAAACCAATTCAAGCGGGGATCTATTGTCTCCCATCCAAACAAAAGCAGAATCTGAAAACAGAAGCGATTGAGTCAAATATACACGTAATGACATTAACAGCGACCAAGAATAGACACAAATAGCAGCGTTCCGCTCATCAAATATGTGGGAAATCTGAAAGCCGAAGTATATACTGATAATCCTAGAACAATTGTAACAACCTCAAGGACAAAGCTAAAGAGACGAGCGTATTCATAATTCCGGAGGAGAACTAAATCGATCATAATCCACTTCTCGAAAGTTTATCGAGAATACTGCATTGTGCTAGATACTTGCAGAGAATGCCTCTGTCTTGTGTGCCAGCGACTCCCACGCTCCAGAGAAAATAAATGTGAATGAAGAATCAATAATATGCATGGGCACTGCGCCGTCATTTAGGGTCTAACCGGCATTTATGGCCATTCAGTTTGTTTCCATAATAAAAACCAACAGAACATAAGATAGTTAATAATTATAGTTATTTTTTTAAAAAATCATTTCGCTCCAGGCATGGCGATAAAGCCACTAGAGACGCAAACTGGTTATTCAGTAAAAATTTCTGAGATAAATCATTATTAAGAAGTGTGAACTCAAAAAGGACAAAATTTAATAGGAAAGAAAATGACAACTGACATTAAATTTAAATTGATTGAAATCATTGAGTTTGTAAGGTTCCTATACTATGACAAGTTAAGCAATAGCGAATTTGATGGGTACCTACAGGGGTGAGGGGTTTGAGAATACAAGTATTGTAAGCTTGTTTGTGCGGGTGATACAGTGTGTAAAGGCTATGAATTATTAATTGAATAGCCAAGTTTCAATTCCAGTTGGGTTCGTTATGTTCACTTACGAGCAAATATCCTTAGGAAAGGCATGAATCCAACTATTCTCTCCTTAGCTATGGTTTAATTAGTAAGACTTGTATCATTTAAATTTTTTTTTAAAATATGTTCTGGCTCTAAATAACTTGAAAGTGGTTGATAAGCCGTAGAAAACGAATCAAACAAATAACCTAACGCAAGGCACAAGAACAACTCAAGCTAATGCACTACTCTTTAAATATGTATGAGTGCAAGAAAAGTCAAAAATTTATGTTAATGATGTTATGTTGAAAAGTTAACCCTTTGAGCCCTGCGTTCTTGAACGATTTTTGCCCTTCTGTCTGAGCTCCTGCGTCAAAATTCGCTCAGAATTGGGATGTATTGTTTCACGGTAGATATAAAAAAAAAATAAGACAACCAATAGCAAAACAGAATGCAAGTGGTTACCCACTGTTCAACCGGTGGCTGGGTAATACTTTATTTTACTCTACCACCGGTGAAGCGTGGTCAGATCTCAAAGGGTTAAAGATTAACCATAGACTTGAACATAAGAACTAATGAAACCATTGAGAAAAGATGTGAGTGCCAAGGAAGTCTTAATAAAATTGTAACTAAAAGGAAAAGATTTGTGAATTCTGAAATACATATTGAGGAAACACGGTTGGCAGAATTTAATATAATATATATGTGTGTGTGTGGGAGAGAGAGAGAGAAAAAAATAAAATGTATCTGTAAAAAGTAAAATGTTTATTTACTGAAGAGTTTCGTCCTTTGATGGATTTCATGAAGGCAAATGTAAGAATTTTATTTTTACACATACTTAATGACGAAGGAGAGATTAGAAAATCTGATTCTCACAGGGAAGATTGACAGAAAAGGGGACAGAGTAAAACAGCGCATAACATACTTGATGGGTTTGGGAAATGGATGGCGAAATGGGGTTTAGAAGAAATAGCAAAATGACAAAATATATTAATAGCTACAAGGGAGAAGAACTTTTGGAGGGCCAAAGTCCTGAGGAGACACATTACAATGTTAAGATTTATAGGAAAAATTAAAAATATCGTTCGTTTTTCTATTTTTGATTCTAATCCAGGAGAATATTAGTTCTTCTAATAATTTGTATGTTGTCAAGATCGGATAAATTGCCTTTGAGAATATATATTAAGGTGTTAGTAATAATATTATAGGCTGTCTTCATCTTGTTTATTGTCACTGTTGCTGTTAATTTCATACTTTTTGTTAGTTTTCGTTTGCCTTTCGATTCGCGTTTTGAATGAAATAATGTGAATAATTGTGGTTTTTTGGCATTCTGGTACCACTTTTCTATCAATGTCAATTTTTGTACAAATCTGTGAAAAAACTGGACCACATATCCTTCATATTTTTCACATCTCTCATTGGTCAGTTAATATTAAAATCATTTTCTCGCCCACGTCAGTACAACACCTACTCGTTATTCAAAACCATATTTCCGCTAAATATTAGAAATATTCTCCGGAGCCGATCACGTGACTACGTTGTTACATTTTTTTTTTGTGTACATATATTTAACTAGTGAGTTAGTCCAAATGCCTGGACTCATTTTATAGTCCACCTATAGAAGGTTAACCAATCAGAAGACGCAGAACATTCTATCCGTCGTGTATAAAGGCGGCCATTTTGTTCACTCTACCCGAATGACCAGTACCAACTTGTCAGGCGAAGGGAACTAGAAGGACGAACTATGCTCTGCTACTTTTATCGAAATATCCACTGCTAACCTGAACAACGCTTTCCTACTGTCTTCGAAATATTCACTGCTAACTTCTGGATTCTATACTCAAAGACGACCGTCATGATGAACAACATTATAACATACGTTATTAATACCAGACTCTCTCTCTCTCCCCCTCTCTCTTTCTTTTCTCTCCCTCTCTCTCTCTCTCTCTCTCTCTCTCTCTCTCTTCTTTTTGATTTCTATCGCTTACTAAAATGTAACTGTTTAAGAAATTGCGTTTAGACCCTTTACGTGCGTACGCTATGAAAACAGCCACACACGTACACATACATGCACGTACGGAGACTTAATTACCAACATCACAGAACATTACAAGCATCAACATATTATAAATATTCAACTACAAGTTTCGGAAAGTAATTAAACGTTACAGAACATTCATTCTTTCAACTCTTCTGAAGCTAAAATTCTATCAACATATTCTCAGATGTAAGGAATTCTTTCAACTCTTTAACAGTGAACATTTTGAGCAAAAGTTCATTCAACATTTTATGAGCTCAGATAAAAAAAATTCTTAGTAAACACTTTAACTCCAGTCAAAGGGAAGTAACTCTTATTAATCATGCTTATATATCATTACATACATAATTATAAAATTGTTTTTGTTATAAAACTGTTTTGTGTTCATTCTTACTGTTTCATATTTTGTCGTATTTTGCGTTAAATATAAATTCGAGAGGCCGCAACAACTAACAGGCCATTGCAGTTTTTTTTAAAGTGTTATATATATATATATATATATATATATATATATATATATATATATATATATATATATGTATGTATGTATGTATGTATGTATGTATTCAGGTAGATACTGAGCTGACGGTTACAGTTTCTACGCTATTTAATGAAAACAACGACTACTTTAAATAGGGTAAAAAGAGCGTTACAAACGGCGAAGAACTTTGTGTCTGAGCGCGCTAACATATGGCTGATCAAACAGTAATCACCACTGCAAAGTAGGACAAAAAATCCATCATTGCCGACAAAGTTTCTTTACTAAGTCTTCTCGAGTGAGCACATTTATCTTTTGAGGTAATGAAAATATCAGATTAGAAATAAATCTATTAAATGTTTAAAAATTTAAATATATATATTTCCAATTTTTTTTTCTATATGAAAATGTACTATTCCAATATCTTTCAGAAAGTATAAATATTGTTGTATTCCAACAGTAAGTTTTAATTTTTGCCTGACGATTGGTATGTGCATGAAACTCGGAGATACATCAAACAGTGCGGAACAAATGTTTATTATATCATATTTTGTATAAATTTAAAGTCTAATATTTTAGATCGAATACTTTTTCATTACCACCAGTAATTATCTTGCGATATATATATATATATATATATATATATATATATATATATATATATATAATTATTAAATCAATATTTAGCAAAAAGTGATACCTGAAAAAAAGAACAGCTAGATTAAAAGACTGCTTGATACAATTTTATTAAAATTAAAATGTAGGGTAAAATATAAAATATTCGAAACTCTGACATTTCCGTAACCATCATGTTAGAAAACATGGATGCATAAAACTTTGTATATATATATATATATATATATATATATATATATATATATATATATATATATATATATCTCGGTAAAACAAATCGAGTCCTCTCAGTCGATGTGTGTTTATCTAAAAATAAATACGTTAAAATCCATCTTTGTCCCTGCCGTGCGCCGGTGATTTAGTGGTAGAATCTCCGACTGTCTCCAATTCAGCCGGGTTTCCATTTTAGCTACAGGCCACTGGACATCTAGCTACACTGAAAGAGTCTATCTGTGGATGATAATATATATATATATATATATATATATATATATATATACACACACACACATATATAAATGAGATTATATAAGGAAAATTTGAAATCGCTATACAAAAACTGTTATATATTTGTACTTCAGGTGACGGCATGTGACTGGTGATTAAACGATTTTTAAGGAAATTAAAACCCAAAGTGTTACCTCTTTTCTGAAAGACTTTTGGATATGTCTTGATTAACCAATTAAATGTCGGATCTACCCTAAATGGGGAAGTAAGCTCAGAGGTTGGAGATGGGTGAGTTATTTTCGTGTAACGATAAACCGAAACATAGACATGCTATCATTCACGATTACGGAACATATATCGCCGATTTACATACATGTATGTAATTATAATATAGTTTTCTTATAGTGCTGGTTTAATAAAACGGAGCTATTAAGTATATATTAATAAATATACATATTAATCCTCACCGATAGCACGACTCGGAGTTTCATGCACAATGAAATCTTCCTTTGCTGAGTATAGACTGGCCAATATGTAATTTAAATTTTAATAAAGATATCTGGATATCGCAATGTATGGTGGAGCAGTTATATATTATACTGGAATTACAGATTTGTTTTAAAATATATATATATATATATATATATATATATATGGAATGTAAAATAAATAGAATACATATATGTGTAAAAAATTGTTGTTGTGAATATTCATTTTTTATATTATTATAAAGAGTACTGTTTGTTTTTCAAAATTACAAAGAGGTTTTTAGATAACTAACCTTTACAACAAGGCATAAATAAGGTTTATTGATTTTCCTATTGTACGATGTGGCTCTTGTTACAATATCCCACGTAATAATGGGTGTATTGTCGCCATTCTTTAATTGCCGCAAAAGTTCAGAGCGAGCGGTTTAGTTTAAGAATTTTATATTGCCTAAAGCCATTATATATATATATATATATATATATATATATATATATATATATATATATATATATATATATACTATCCCTTAATCTTCAGGTGCTGACCGTTACGTAATTTACACTTTAATAAAAAAAATATATATCTCGTAAACGAAATGCTGACAGCTTTTATTTATACGGGGAATACAGTTGTTTTTTTTTTTTGGTTTGTTTTTTAAATATAGTTTGCATTTAAAATAGATGGAATTTTATTTTATATCTGTTAAATAAACGGAGATGAATATTTTATTTTGTATTTAAATAAACAGGGATAAATGGCATTTATTATAAATATTTTTTTAATTTAAATTGGGAATATTATTTGATATTAAACATAAAGGGATATTACTCGTTTATTTTTTTATGTTTTTATTATTTATTTTTTGTTATTTTTTTCATATAAATATAAATGAATCTTGAGACAATAGAAAAAACAGAAAAGTGAAATCTCATTATTTACATTAAAAATTAATCTGGATCAAGATATTTCAACAGTAGTGCTGTTCATGCAACTTACATTGCCTAAATCATTCGATGGGGAAAGAAACGAAATTTCCAATGATAAAAATTTGACATGTTTACCGGAAAGTATGCTAGCACGGCATGCAATTTTACCAGTCATACATTGGCCGTTTGAGGAGCAGGTGGTATTTTTCGGCAGTTGCATTTATTATTTAAAAAGGCAAACGTTGTTATCTTTGCTGGACATATATTTATTCAATATTAATATTGCAATAAGAAGATATTTTAATAAAACTTAAATTATGTAACAGTCAGGCTTTTCCCAGCACCTGAAGATTTTATTGTGCATGAAACTCCGAGTCTTGCTACCAGTGAGGGATAATACGCATATTTATTCACATATACTTAATAGCACTGTTATACTACATCGAGCACTGATTTATTAACAACAGCACTTTATTTGCGATATATTGTGTTTGAGTGTGTGTGCAACAGGTAGCCATCTGTTGAGGCTGACTGTGGCCATAAGGACAGTTTTATTGCCACTACTCGAACAGTTAAAAAAATATCAGAGAACAATATGGATGCAAAAATGAGACGAACGTGGCGTTAATTGCCAAGACACTACAAGATTCGTGATAATGAAACATCAAAGAACAAATATTATTTGTAAAGTCAGACGTGTTTTGGACGAGGATTCTATTGACATACTACCATCTTCAGACTAACTCCTCAACAAGCAATGAGATTTAAAACAGTTTCTCGAGAAAAAAAAAGACATCCTAATTATGAAGACGAGTCATCCTACTGTAGCTTACTAAGCGTTGCTGGGAATGTGGCACCAGGCCGAAAGTATGGGATACCCAATGTGGATCGATCTCACTATTCAGTCGTAATTAATGTCGTGTAACATGCTTGTTAACCGTTACACTACGTCGAAGTGTCTGTTGATTTTTTAAGCATATTATAGATGGGGATCAATTCTCACTAGTCAGCCGTAATTAATCTAGGAGACATGCTTGCTCTCAATTACGCCAAGTAGAAATTCTTGGAGATGTTCTAAGAATCGCTGTGACACCCTGCCGAATATATTGTAAGTAATCTAGCGAGATATGCTTACTACGTATTACAGCACATCGAAGTTATCGAAGATGTTAGAATAATCCAAAAATATGGGGCACCCTGTGAGGATCGAACTTATTATTTAATCGGAATTAATCTCGTGTGAAATGCTTGTTAACCAGCACACCACGTTTGAAAAGACTACATGAATAATTCTATAGTCATTATGATATATTCCTCGTTTATATCGACTTGTCAAGTTATGATAATTTTAAATGATTTTCTTCTATTTAAACTCGGTTAAGCCAATTATTTTCAGAAAACGAAAAAACTCTAAGAATTTATTATTTCTCCTCATTAAAACTATTAACCAATTCCAAGAAGTCTTTGTTCTCTAAGAGTTGTCAAGTCTAATTTTCGGCGAAAATGACACGCAATTATCTTTTTTGCATTATGCTAAAGGTGACAAATAATCTGAATTGATGTTAACTGCGGGTAGACCATTTAATTTAATGAATCCGCGAATTGGAATTTTTTTTGCTTTATATTTTGTATTCGCTTTCGAACATTTGGAAAAAAATGGAAAGATTTATGTATTTGTTTTTAATCTATCTGAATATACATAAATTTAGGAACAAGAAGAGATTTACTGAATATTTTATAAAAGTGTGGGACAAAATAAGGATATCCTGTGGTTTCGAGGACATTAGAATTAGTCGAATTGAAATTATTATTGATTCTACTGCGTTTAATTTACAGATCTACCGAACACTAGTTAGGATGAAAGACCTAATTTAGTCTCAATGAAATGATTTTCAATAGCGGACCAAAAGTAGGCTTACAGTTGTTTCACTATTTGTTTCCAGTTTTAGATCTAATTTATCCAAATCGTAATTCCACACCAAGATTCCATATTATGCTTTGACAAACTTAACCAAACATTTCCACGGCGTTGGTTCAGAAGAGGAGGCGGCATTGAATGGCCACCATGTTCACCTGACTAATGGATTTATTTCTGATGGGGTGTGGTAAAGAACAAGATTTATGACAGAAATTCCGACACAGCGGACCAATTAGATAGTACATCTCGAAAGTATTTATTGAAATTGATGCAGATCGGGATTTATACCGTGCTGTGTGTCCTAGCGTTCTGGGGATGTTCCAAGAATGTTGCAATGTTGAAGGACATTTTGAGCACTTATAGATTAAACTATTCTCAAAAATGTAAGTAAAATGTTAAAAAAAAACGTACATAACTCGTTTTCGACAAATAGGATTGTAACTAATAAATATAAATGTAGTTTTTTTTTTTTAATGTAATGTGCATACTATTAGGTTGGTGCAAAAATAATGACGTAATAATGTCGTTTTTTGACGTTAAAAAATACGTCAAAAAACGATATTATTACGTCATTATTTTTGCACCAACCTAATAACTAAAATTACTGTATATAAAATAATATATTTTACTAGCAGCATGACCCGCCGTTGCCCCCGCTTGATTCAAAAATCGTACGACTCATACAGCAATCGCTATCACTTGACTTAAAATATTTTGCCCTTCCTTGCCTTTAAAGGAGTGCCCTTTGGCGTGCTGATGTTGCTACATGCCTTATTTCTTGCCTATATCACACTGCGAATTTCTTTCTAAGCTCTATACTAAACATTAAATCTGTTACGAAAAAATAATGTTTGGGTGTAGTGCCTGAATAACCATCCTGGTCCCATTACAGAGTTTCGGTGGACGCAGTTTTCTAAGCAACATAACCGGGATCCCCACATTAAGTTCCAGAATATGAGGAGGGAGACCAGCGGGGTGGAGGCTGTTTAAAAACTCCACTGTAAAGTTCGCCATTTCAGCGGGGTCTATAGTTCTGTCAATGGATTTGTAAACGTGCAACACCCCTGGCACATTTTCCAGAAGCTGTCTATTAAGGTTTGTCACAGTGGTGTTTTGGGGGGCAAGAATTGCCCGCCCAGCAAGCCACTCAATATTGTTGTAATTGGTTTGAAGATCAAGAAAAACTGATTCCCTAAGTGTTGCTGGCGTTGTGACAACCCTTGGACGTTTACAAATCCATTAGTGTCCGCTGGAATAATACCTTCGCCAAGGGCTAAAAATGAATTCGAAAATTCGGCAAACCCAACATCGCCAGTTAGGTGTGCACGCATGTTGGTGGTAAGGTTCAACGATCTACCAGGGGCCAAAGTTGTGACGATTTCAAGCACGCACTAATAGCGTTGGCCCTTGTCCCCTTAGGTACAACGGGGAGGCCTGGCGAAAGTCACCAGATAGAAGGACAGTTATACCTCCAATAAGGTCATCGGAGTTTCGAATATCCTTCTGAGAGCGGTTTACAGCCTCAAGTGCAGTTTTGGGACTGACAGTGTACTCATCCAAGACGATGAGCTTACATCGCCTGAGTACCTCCGCTAGACCTGATTGCTTGGCTATACTGCATATAGCTGTTTCTGCCTTAATCAGGTCAAGCGGAAGTTTAAACGTTGAGTGCACTGCTCGACCACCCGGTAGTAATGTGGCAGAAATGCCTGAAGATGCTACTGCTAGCGCCACTTCGACATGTCGCCGAATTTCTGCAAGAAGCAGTTTTGTACGAACGTTTTTCCTGTTCCCCCATGTGCCTCCAGGAAGAAAACTGATCCTGTATCCTGCCTGGTGGATGCAAGAAGCGCATCGTAATCGGTCCTTTTGTCTATGAGAATTTTTGGCTCATTTGTTGTGACATAGGCGTTGACCTCCTCAACAGAGAAGGATGTCTCCCGCAGGTGAAAGACTGGAGGAAGCGGCGTCGGTTGCATTGCGAGTAGCTTTTCGTTGCGGGCTCTGTCGAGACCGCAAAAGCGCTTTTGATGAAACCGCTTTTTTATTGTCTTGCAAGCGTTTCGGTAGTTTCCTCTTACTTTTCAGCGAATATGTTTAAACGGATTTGCAGTACAAACGGTAGTTACGCTCACCAAGCATTTCATGTGACAAAACATACTGCCTCCATTGAGATTGACTGGAAAGCCTCAAAGAGGCCTCTACCTCGTTTTCCTCCTCCCGCTTTCTCTTTGCTGCAGAGGCTCTTTTAGAACGCTTGCTAAGGTTGCCTCGCCATGGTATTTTGGCACGCTTAGCAAAGCTGCCGGGTCGGTCATCGCCACGGCACTCAAAAGAGTGGAAAGCCGAGGTTGAAGCAGACGCCAGCCGCTTCTCCCCCAAAGAGGCGCACTCAATGGAATCTTCCTCCCGTTTCCCCTTAGCCGATGAGGCTTTTTTAGAACGCCTGCTAAGCTTGTCTCGTCTTGGTGTTTTTGAAGCCTTTGCAGAGCTGCCGGGTTGGTCATCGCCACGGCAAGCAGAAGAGTGCAAAGTAGAGGTTGAATTAGACGCTATATGATCATCTGTAACTGGAGTTATTATGTGCTCCTCCACATTCGCCTATTCTACATGTGTAACGTGAACGGTATTAGGGGTCTTCAGTTGCTGACGTGCGGACGTCGTGTAGGGGCCATTTGAAGGGTTGTAGAAATGCTCTGTAAGAATGCGGATAGAAGTTGATGCCGAAGCTGAAGCGGTGCAACCTCGTTGTATGCGAAAACTAAAGATGCAGTGGAGCGGTATAGAAAAAGCTTCTCCTAACTATGGGCCATGCTTTCTGGCAGCACGAAAACGTCGCTGTAGGAAGAGGTTTGCAACCAAAACGTTGAAGCGTTGAAGGTTAAAAAGTTGTGAAACACTGAGGTGTACTGAGCCCCGTATTAAAGGCAGAAGAGAAGTAAATTGAGACAGCAGTTAACTGTCTAATAGCGAAAACTGAACTACGAAAAGGTAGAAAAAGGTATGGAACGCTAAGATGGACTGGGCTGCGCAGTAAAGGCAGCACGCGGAGATAAAATGGGTAATGTAAACTTTTAAGCAAATAGGCAGAGAAGTACTGAGGTGTACTGGGCCGCGTAGTAAAGGCAGTACACTTCAACTTACAGTGAAAACTGTAACGTCGAGGGAAAATAAGTTGAGCAGACGATTGAGTAAATAAGTAACTTGAGACAGAAGTTAACTGTCTAATAGCAAAACTGAACTACGAAAAGGTAGAAATAGGTATGGAACGCTAAGATGGACTGGGCTGCGCAGTAGAAGCAGCACGCGGAGATAAAATGGGTAATACAAACTTTTAAGCAAATAGGTAGCTTGCGGTAGCAGAAACCCTGTCAATTAATCCAAGGACAGTTGAGTTAATGGCGATTAAATCAAGACGTGAGTGCGGATGCAGCCGCGCTGAAGATATTTAAAGGGAACCTGACCTGTCATTGATTGGTGTAGCCTGGACAATGGCCATGACTTAGACCAATGAATGAGCTCATGCAAAATGGAAGATACTAGCGCGCATTCACGCACGCGCGCATGATTTTACAAGCGCAAGGCTTGGCCGTAAACGCGGTCAAACTGCCTGCTGCATATGCAGCTTGGCTCTAACGCACGTGATGCCGGCGATGAGAATGCAAGAAGCTGCAATGAAGCGTTTGCTCGTTTGGTTTGTGCGACAACGAAAAGCCGTTAACCGTTTGCCGACATTAGCTTTGAAATGGATTGGGAGGAAGCCCTGCTGTTTTAGCGCAAAAACCCCTCGTCAGGTCTGGGGTGCAGCCTGGGCTAGGGGAAAAGGTTCCAAGAATTGGAAAATGGACTGCTGAGGGTGGAATCATTTTCACTCAGCACGTATGCCGTTTTTTTTCAGTAAAGACGCGAATACAGGTAGTGCTTATTTTCGTAAGATGCGACGATTAAAGCAAAAGTGTTAACAAAGTCGAATAAGACATTTGTGGCGCAAAGTCAGACCTGGTAGCAGGGATAAAAAAGCCGAATTCCAATGGCCCTGCACCCATTCCAGAATTTGAGATCAAATGTCTTCTTCCACTCCACTGCACGCACTGACCTGTTTCTTCCCGCGCATATCTGGGCGTATCGGTTTTGGGGTTTTATAGATTTTCCGCGCTATTTAGGTGTCCGTGGTCATGAATCTTCTAATGGTAGACTCTAAGAGAGTGTCAAATTTGGTTGAAATGCGATCATTCCTTCTGTAAGCAGACTTTTATGATTAAATATTTTTTCCATTATCGATTTTTTTGGAACCAAAGTTGACCTCAAAAATAGGGCTCTGTCATGTCCTTACGGCAGCCATGTGCAAACTTTTGGTGAAAACCGCATCGAAATCGGGTGAGAAATACGGCCTGGCCGAGGTAACAACGCCCACGACAGACACACAAACGGACAACATGAGATAGATAGATAGATAGATAGATAGATAGATAGATAGATATCACAGAATTTAAATATGGCTTTGAAAATCACGACAAACATTTTTTTAAAGGGACCTTTTTTCTTCTTTCAAGATGCGTGTTGTATTTAATACTATTCTTTTGCTAACGATAGTTTACTCTACATGCAAAGTACTTCTGTAATTTAGCAATTGAAATGTGAAGCAAACCAACTTTTCGTCTCGTGACTCGGACTGGAAAATACGTGCCTGCCTTTTGGTGTACCTTTTTCAATTTCAACTTTTTGATTATTGTCGTTACAACGAGTTCTTCAGAAGAAGTGTTGAGCGGAAACAGCCCCTTTTAAAATAATGCGTTCTGTGTTAGCAAATATATATATATATATATATATATATATATATATATATATATATATATATATATATATGAAAACAGTTTCCTTAAACCTAGATTATGCGTTTCGCTCTTACTAGTAATAATCAGATTAAAAACGAAAAAAAGTTTAATAGTCTATACTTAATTAATTGTTAGTGCTTTTTTCGCTAAGATGTCGTTTTTTGTGATAAAAGGGTTGATTTGGATCAATTACGACTGAATGATTTCAATCCTCATTGGGTACCCCTATTGCTTTGCTACACGTCAAAGCTATGCTTAATAAATCACAATTTTCATGAACGTTCTCACGATCAGACTAGTCATCCGTAACATCCAATGTAGATCGAAATTTGTAAATAATATTGATTATAGCGAAATCAATTTTTTGCCATTTTCAATGTTGAATTCCAATCACTCAATAACAGTACAATATCTTGACTCTCTTTAGAGGTTATAGATATTAATATAGATCACCAGTAAATTGTCTGAAATTAAAAAATAACTGTCAGTAACTATACTCTGATGCTTTTTTTAAAATATGATGAACAGCCTAAGGTTGCCTAATCTTATGCTACTAAATAAGTTAGTGTAAATATTTCTAATAAAAAACATCAGCTGAAATACACATGGGATATCATCCATATTAAATATGTCATGAAAGTTTTACCAAAATGAGTTTAATACCAATTGGGAAAATATTAGCTTACCCTGTAAGATTTTATAATGCATACAGGTACTTCTGTGAATAAAATACCATTGTTTAATAGATATATAATTCTATGTATATATAAATAAAAAGAAATGACAGTAAGATATATAATCCGGTGTTCTTATTGATAATTTTTTTCTTTTTACAAAGTAGTGCTTAATGTAAATTTACAGAGCATAAATATTATAAATTAACTGATTTTAAATATATGGTTTTTTCGCTACACAGTAATAACCTTGTTTCAAAAATCGAAGCTAAAAACATTAAATTTAATTATATAATTAAATTAAAGGCACATAAATCTATAAATGTTTTTTATATGCATGCATGTTCCTCGGTAGAAATAATAAGTATGAATATAAACAAAAAAATGAGATGTTAGCAACTATATATGTATGCGATAGCATGCATATGCAAATAACCAAATAAATGTTTATTTTATTTAATTTATGGTACAAACAAAACAGTTCTCAATTTAGTTAAACAGAGCTATGAAACATATTAATAAACACACATATACCTACATTTGTCGTGCAACTTAAAGTTTAATGGTTTCCCAAGTCGTCAGGCAAATATGGCAGTTATTACATTTGTCTTTTTAAATACTGGTTCTCATGGGAGCGGAGCAAAATTATGCTCAGATTCAATGCTCAGATTCAAAGCTCAAATTGAATATAAACCCGATACAAATATCACATAAAAAAATCACTGGAAACAATCACAGTAATGAAAATCTGGGAATCCTAAATTTCAGGATTGTGGATCCAGATCCGACCCAGAATATTTTTAATTTGCTCACGGAGTTCGCCTGATTCCAAAATAGTATGTTGGGCTTAGGGCCCTAGGAGTATAGCCGAAAAAGAGTGACTCACTTACATTCGCATTTATTATATAGATATTCTCCTCTACTTCAAATATTTAATATTTTAACAATTTCTTGTTTACAAAGTCGAAACATGAATTTATAACTTTTACTTTCTTATTGAAATATCATTTGCCTGGATTTCTGTAAGAAATACTTCACTGTTGATTGAGTTGATTTTCGGTCTTTTAAAGAATAGGTTGCCCCCTTCAAAATCTTTATTACTGCAATAGTAAGTCAAATTGAAATGTCTTCTTGACAATATACTTGTGTACATGTCCATTTCTATATTTATTCTTAGAGAATGATGGATTTATTTATATATAGTATGTACAGTGATGATGGATGTTTGGTATATCTTGTACTAAAATTTAATTTTCTATTATGTGTGTAAATTCTGAATTAAAAATATTCATTTGCAAGCTTAAATTCAAGAAAATGTAAAGTGTTTGTTAATTTGGAGTATTTTCCTTGATATTTTTAGTTTGAATTGCTACTATGATTTAAATATCTGAACTTGAATCAAGATAATTTATTACCTTGCTTAGATATTTTCAATTTTTTTTTTTTTTTATAAGAGATACAAATATTTTTCTTGATCTTTTTTTTCCACATTGAGTAAGATTTAATATGCTGTTATGAAATAATTACTATGAATAAATCTTTAAGTGAAAAATCAGTTATGATTGCATATTGATTTTTTTACTTTTTATTATCTTCCGTGCTAAGTGAATAAACACATAACACCAGGTGGATACTAGAAGAAAGGTTTATTGTACACAACAAGTACAATATGAAATACGGTACAGTTATACACACAGGTCAATCTAGTAGTGAGTGTTACTAGTTGGAAGGTCGAACGTGCTTGCGTCGTCTCTATCTCCATTCCTATATTTGTTTCTGTAAAAATACACAGAAAATGTGGCACAAGGCCTAAAAAGGGTCGGGAAAAGAAGGACGGTCATCATATGAAAACTTAGCTAACCACAACCACTGACGCAAACACACAAACAATAATCCTAGCACCAAAACAACACATTCTTACTTACGTTTCTTACTACATCCACCATAATACCTCATTGTCTCAATGAAATCCTAAAATCGTTGTCTGGGGGGGGGGGAATAAAAACAATTTAAAAACATCCCCAATGTGTATGTACAATATGAATATAAAATTATTTACAAAAACTAAACAAAATCATCTTAGTAATAAAACTTCCCACAAACCTTAAATATGACAGAAATATCAGTTAACTGGACGAAATCGATGCGGGTCTATAATAATAGAGAAATATTCATCCATCCCAAGCGCTCGCACAGACACGCAGTCACTCTGACACAACAACAAATACGAAAAACACACACGCGAAACGGAAGGCGCCCCACATCCACCAGAGAACTGACATCACTGACCACCTAACGAGGGAGGGGTATTGGGGAGTTAAACTAAAGGAAAATGGGGCCAATGAGCAAACATGGCCTAGCTAAGTTTACTGGGGGAAAAAGAAGCAAAAACTAAAGAAGCAAAAACAAAACCTACACTAGCCTAATTTTAGGGGTGGGTTACCCAAGTTCAACTCAGGAAGAACCATATCCTGATGCCTAACCGACATCAAAATGCAACTCTAATCTCTATCTTCCTTTATTTATTTCTGTAATAATAACAGAAAATGTGGCACAAGGCCTAAAAAGTAGGGAGGGGACGGTCATCATCTGTCTTAATTAAAAAACTCTCTATCGTCATTCCTCACCGAGTCTCTCGTAGACGGTCGACTTTATAGGTACTTACTACTTATAGTGTAATCATTCATGGGGGTGACTAGTTACTCCATTACATCACTAATTAAACACACTTTCTATATATTTGTGACAACTATTGAATATCCATTGACAATTATTGAATTTAAACTTTGCTATTCCTAGAGAAAGATGGATTGTATTTATACATAGTGTGTGCATTGATAATGGATGTTTATTACGATGCTAAGGTTTTTATTAAGTGTTTTCTGTTGAGATAAGCACTTGAAACTATTTAAGTTTTAAATAAATTTATAAGGCTTCGAAATCATTTAGAAATATACAGAGTTTATTTTAAATTCTCTTATTATTTTAAGCACTGTTAATATTCCAGTCTTATACGGTTGTACTTCATCATTCAGAATTAAACTAATTTAAAATTAAATTCTGGTAGTTGTTTTAACTCTTAAGCAAACTCTCGACCAAATAAGTTATCGAAATCTGCCGAAATGTTTTATTTGGGTATATATTTTAACGGTCTTTTATGGCTTCGAAAGCATTTATAATTGTTGATGGAATTCAAACGTCATTAACCTCACAATTATTTATACAAAAAACGTTCGATTTCTGCAGGCTTATTGGATGTGACAAGTTATTTTATAGCTATCCAATTTAATGTTTTTCTTTTTGTCATGTGCTAATCCATGCAGAAAAAATTTGAATGGCTATTTCTCTATTTTTTAAAACACTGAAATAACAATTATTCATTTAAGCAATCTAATTTCTGACAGTCATATACACATAAGAGAAACCAAAACATATCATGGATAATAAATTCAATATCCTACACAAAAAAAAAAACATAAAATAAACACATTAAGAAAATTAACACAGGTAAAAACGAAATGTTTTTTTGCATCCAAAGTAACAAAGAATGCATGCAAAATACATACAAAAAAAACGCGTAAATAAAATAAAATAAAAACTCACAAAAATTGCCTTTTTTTCTATTTTTTTTTTTTAAAGAATGCCTTTAGTACTAAATCCACTTTAAATCCAGACTATAATTTATTACCATCAAAAAAATTACTCGTGATACCATTCGAAATTGTATCATCATCTTTATTGTTTTGATCGCATTATTTACGTTACTGGATTTTCGTTCATTCCTTTTACTTTTAAAATTCTGAGATAACGATTCCTTATTGTCATAAGATAAAAGAAATAACCGTACAAGACAGTGAAGTTTTATTCGATATAAAAAAAAGTTTTAGAAATCGTCGATAAATGTGCCATTATTAATGTTACGCATAAAAAGTTGTAATGCTTACTTTCCGAATTTTAAACAAGAATTACTTTTCTGCGATTTTTATTAAGGATTAGGAAAAAGTTGTTTTCATTAGGATTTTAACATTTACTTAAGAAAATCCAACACCGTAAGTTCTGTTCGATATCTGAAGTCATTTTTTTGCAGATATTTACCCTTTAATTTCGATTAAAGAACGGCAACTCTTCAAGTTTAATGACGCATTCAATATATTTTTCTTCATTTCTGTGCTATGAATATGCATCTGCAAACATGGAACATTTTTGTGATTTTAGAGAAGAAAATGTTCAGCCTAGAACTGTGACCTGACCCTTTTTAAGCCAGTTTCAGTATTGTTATAGTGTAGGCTGATTCATTCAATTTTCTTAAGGGAAAACATATTTTTTAATCAATTCTGAGACATTCGAAATGACGATTTGATACTATAAGAATATGTTACTATTGAAATCGTTTCATTCTGTATTTCTCTTCATCACTTAACACACACACACACACATAGATAGATAGATAGCTAGATAGATAGATAGATAGATAGATAGATAGATAGATAGATAGATAGATAGATAGACGAATAAATGAACAAGAAACAAGGAAATTAAACTGGATATAAATATAGATAAGAACAGACTGACCTATAAGAAGAGATAGATAGATACATATGAACGGAGAGAGAGAGAGGGGGGTAGAGAGAATGATAGAAACACTGACATTTCTATGTAGGAAAACGAAAATAGAAAACTGAAAGATAAATAGATACATAGATTGGAAGAGAATCAGATATATACAAAGAAAGAAAGAAAGAAAGAAAGAAAGAAAGAAAGAAAGAAAGAAAGAAAGAAAGAAAGAAAGAAAGACAGAATGGAAGAAAGTAATAGAGAATAAAAGAAACAAACAAACAAAGAATGGAAGAAAGAAAGAGAGAATGGAAGAAAGAAAGAGAGAATGGAAGAAAGAAAGAAAGCTAGAATAGAAGAAAGAAAGAGAGAATGGAAGAAAGAAAGAGAGAATGGAAGAAAGAAAGAAAGATAGAATAGAAGAAAGAAAGAGAGAATGGAAGAAAGAAAGAGAGAATGGAAGAAAGAAAGAGAGAATGAAAGAAAGAAAGACAGAAGGGAAGAAAGAAGTCAAAAGAAACGAAGAGAGTTAGTATAAAGAAATAGAAAAGAAAAGGCACAAAGCCAGATCAGCTAATATTGTTGCCAACTATTCCTTTGTGGCCTGATTTTTAAAAAAATCAGCAGTGAATGTCTTGATAGTGATGCATTTGCGTATGAAGCATTGACCTGTGCTTAAACAGACCGGCCTGCTTATTTAGAAGCAACATCACTGAGGCCTCAACATTAACTTAAAGTGCAAGATCAGCTGGTCTGTGCTTCATCAGCCAAAATCAGACGAAAGTGGCAAACACGTATGCGCATACACACATACATACATTGACGTAGACATATGTATATATACATATATAAATGAATATTTGGACAGTAATCACACTAGTACATGTTTCATTAAAAATGCCTGATAAGGTTATTCTATTAATATTTTATTGTGTTGGACCTCGAATGTTCTCGTTTAGACATAATGTGGGTAGAAATCGCAGAAATAATTGTTCATTTCGAGCCCTTTTAATAGACTCTTGAAGTATTTTATTTGCGCCATTTTAAAGTTGTTGGGAGGTAGTTATATTTTTAATTAACGAATAATGCAATTAAAAATAAGTATCCTTAAAAGTATATGTATGCTTTAAGTATTTTATTTTCATACTTAATAATGTTGCTATTTTTTCAATGAGCATCAGTTATGACAACGTTAATATACGCCTATAGCTGTAAAAAACAATTGAAGATATATATCTATCTCCTTACAACTGATACACCATTTGTAATAGCATAATCACAATCCATGGAAATCGAGCCTGGGTTGATCTCTTGAACAGTTTCTACACAAACTTTGTTCAAATGCAATCTTTTTTCATATATGCAAGAAACACACACAATCAACCTAGCATTTTTAATTTTAATTAAACAGAGAAATACACTCATATACGCAAGCATATATTGTAAAATTTCCCAGAATAATTCTCTGGAAGAGACAAATTAGTATGAGAATGAAAAAAATAAGTTACCATTAGCCAAAAAGAGGCATACGAAGGAGCGTCTCTATTTGTAAAATTTGGGATTTAATGTAACTATAACAACAAAAAGGGGAATAGCGATGCTTTTCTTTTTATGTCTCCTTAAGTCACATCGGAGTGATTTCCTGTGGTGTCATCCCCTGGTTAGGTGAAACCATTTTACTTCTTTAATTTAAGTGTCATTCCTGTCCTGTTCCTGTCTGATTCTTTTGGTTATGATCCATGTCGAGATTTCCAACCTTCCCAGTTTGTTTTTGAACCCCTTTTTTCCATCTCGACTGTGTCAGCTCTTTTCTTTCCTCATGGCCTTTGCGAGAGGGCTTCTTGATTTTGTCTAAAGACAGAATACAGCGGCTTCTTTTAATTCTTTTGAGATTTTGGCGGGCCCAACTAACACCAGTTATCTTTTTATTATGTGTTTTGATATTTTAGTTTATGTTGGGGTTTATTCCCCACCCCGCCTCATTACGTATCATTGACAGATTTTTATATATAGAATTTTATAATTGTTAATTTGTATGTCATAGGGTGTTTCTATAAGTCCCCTGACAGCATGCGGTATGTGGTATATAGAGGATTGAATGATGCTGGATAAGTTCTTTTGGCGGATGTGCAAATCGAAATAAGTGAATGTGTCGCTAATCTGGTTAGGTACGTATAAGATAGTAAGTGATGATCAGCCTCAACCCATTACCCCCTTCACCTCCCCTTTCGGCCTTGTGCAACAACTGTATTTTTGACAAAAACATTTCGCTTTCATAAATTCGGAAGACTAATCGCCTCTGCATAAACTAAGATTTTTTCCAATTTTCATTCTTATTCCATATATATATATATATATATATATATATATATATATATATATATATTATGGACTCTCCCGTTGAGTACAACGTATGAGGTTCCGACGACCACGAACTGATTATCTCCATGCCTATGACGGGCGTAACTTTTGAGACCGGCTAGATAATTGCACAAAAGAACACAAACAGTACAGGAGAAGGTATTGTATCCAAGTGCAGCATGAACACTGTTAGATGTCTTATTTAGCTTTCTCGTTTCATGTAGTCGACTGATGGTTACTTCTCAGTGCAGCTATATCAATGTTGTACTTCTTTAGCTCCAATGCGACCAGAGCTTTTTTTTCATTCTGGGGCTGAGTTGTTGTCGTGGAGAGTTCGTACATTCAAAGTGCCAAGATGAAGTTGATGTTGTTTCGTAGAGATTTTCGCAGTAGCCGGATATGTGTGGAACTAATTAGATATAATTGTCTGAAAACCAACACAATGATTTTTAAGTGGTGTCGGACCATCCACAATTTTTGGATCTGTCGATAAAAAAAGTAACGGTGCAAAAGACTTGCCACGGAAACTCCGAACTACAGTCCTCATGTGTTATTATATAAGTTTAGCCTCTCTGGATTACAGTCAATACCGGCCAGTACACGCCTCTTGGCAGACACATATAATATAATGACCGGGGTAAGCTGTCATGTATTTTCCTTCCCATCTGAAGTCTTTTTATCGTGAAACACTCATAAAATCATTGTTAACCAAAGCGCAGAGAGACTCCTTTCACCCTCATCAAGAGCAGCTTGTCCGCGCCTGTTCCCAACATGGTACTTTACATAGCTCCACCGGATATATATATATATATATATATATATATATATATATATATATATATATATATATATATATATATATATATATATATATCGTCATCAATGTGCCAATATATTGCTATACATTAAATAATAATAATAACGTATAAAGTTATTATTAATTCTATGAAAATATTTTATTATAATTATATATATATATATATATATATATATATATATATATATATATATATATATATATATATATATATATATATATGTATGTATGTATGTATGTATTGCTTGTCAATATCTGGTATTTGAAAATAAAAAGAAAAATATAATTTTGCGTTTTTAAACTCAAGCACATATTTGGGTTCAGGTTCAAAACTTGAAAATAAGAAATGGGAAAATAAAAATTTAGCACTAAATGGGGAAAATTTCAATACTATAAAATTAGGCTTAATACTTGCTGGTCAAAACTTTAAACCCATATCTAAAAAAATTCCTAAACACAGTAGGAAATACCCAGCAAGACATCTAACGGCCGTCACTGGAAATAAATTCAAAATGTCGTTTTAACATAGTCGATATAAACACCTGCAAACGGTCGACTGCTATGTTATTTCAAATGATGCATAGTTTTCAATTCATGCATAGTTTTGAATTGACGTCCATTTTTATAGATTTCCATTTCCATCCACCGCTAAACATTTTCATTGGAGTTCAGTTCGGGAGAACATCCTGCATGGTCAAAAGGAATCATGTTATTCGCCATTAATTTTTTTTTCACGTATAAAAAGAAGCACGGATAAGGTACACCGGTCAGATGAAGATCTCCACCGAATGAACGGCCAATCGAGCATCCTATCAGCGCCATTTTAGCTGACTCGGTCACGTTCTGCGACGACATTTTTCATCTACCAGTTTGATCCACCATCTGCAAAGTGGAAACGACCTCGTAGCGCCCGTTGGAAGGACGTCGCCCACTAGGACATCCAGCAGATTAATCTGGTCCTGGAGGATGTTCCGATGTTCTACCCAGACAATGAGAGCTGGACGAAGAAGGTGACTCTCCTGGACTAAACCCCTTCATCGCATGAACAAAACATTCAGTATTCTTTGACTGAAATTTTACTTTTATTTTTTTTAATATAATATTTGGCAAAAGAGATTTCAAACAAATTGGAAATCTCTCGTTCACTGTTACAGTTCTTTAAGATATTGTTGAAGGGTTTCATTCCATCCTTTTCAGTTTTAGCTTTTGGTAAAGATATCAGTTAGATTATATCATTATTTAGTTTTCCAGTTTTTTCTTTAACCGAAACACCCCAAACAAAACGACAATGCCATTAAGACACATGGTACTATTGGGAGTAAAAGACAGTGAGAAAAAGGAAGAACGAAAAACCAGATCTTAAACAGGAACCAAAGGATATACCTACAACTCAAAAGATCGGGGAGGAGTATGAAGCGGACGATAGGCGAACCGATCTACTTCTATTGAGGAAAAATACTAAATAAAAGTTCAGAGTTTAAACAGATATTAAAAGTATACAGTTGAAATAAGGAATCTAAAACCAAATCTGAAACAGGAAACAAGGCCTATTAAAACTAAATACAATTTCAGAGTTTAGTTAGAGACATTTAAAGTATGAAGTCGAAGTAGTTATTAGAAAGAACCGGAAACCCAATCCTAAACAGGAAATAAAGGATAAGTCTCTACTCCTGATGTAAAACCTGTAAAATGACTTACTGAAATATTATTTTATGTCCAGAGTACTGTTAACACTCATTGGTAACTTACTTAGAAAATAACTTGGATCGTCGAGAAATTGCCATTGTAGTGTTCATTTTGTTAACGGTCTGGAATTTACAGTAAATATGTACATTGGTTCACGGTTTTTAAATTGATTTTAGCGACGCTTAAAAAAAATTAAAATTACGTTTCCAAGATATTAAAAATATTCAAGCCGAGATTAAATTTGTTTTTTATTGATAATCAATTATAGCCCTTTGATATGTTTAGCCTCCTTTTTTCTTTTTCTTTTTTTCTATAATTTCGCAGTTGCATTGTCAAAGTAATGTTTTATTTTTGACCGTAAATTCATGATAATGAAACTAGGCGCCATGGATTTTTAAAAGATTCTTATCATAAAAACGATCAATTGTAACTGCTAGGCAGCGTTGATAGATTTGGAAAGGATATTAGAATAATCCAAACTTATACTGTGTGCAAACCTCCTACATGTAGATAGAAAATGAAAGCAGTATATATACACAAATAGAAAACAGTTTAAGACAAGGATGTGAATACTGGACAATTTCCTCGCAGATGAAAAAGAGACATGAAACAAATGAAATGTGGTTCTACAGAAGGATGCTGAGAATATCATGGACCAAACATGTGAACAGTGGTGAATTTGAGAAAAAAATGGAAACAAAATTGAAACTTATAATTAACATCAGAAAAATAGAAAGTTTAAATTTTTAAGGAATATAACGAGGAAAGAGAATCTGGAAAATTTGATACTCACTAGATAGATAGATAGATAGATAGATAGATAGAGAGATAGAGAGATAGATAGAGATACAGGGAGTGAAAGCTATGAAGAGAGATAGAGATAGGAAAAGAGATAGGAAGAGATATAGAGATAGGAAGAGATAAAGAGAGAGACAGAGATAGATAGATAGATAGATAGATAGATAGATAGATAGATAGATAGATAGATAGATAGATAGATAGATATACAGGGAGTGAAAGCTATGAAGAGAGATAGAGATAGGAAAAGAGATAGAAAGAGATATAGAGATAGGAATAGATAAGGAGATAGATAGATAGATAGATAGATAGATAGATAGATAGATAGATAGATAGATAGATAGATAGATAGAGTGAAAGCTATGGATATAGGAATAGATAGATAGATAGATAGATAGATAGATAGATAGATAGATAGATAGATAGATAGATAGATAGATAGATAGATAGAAATAAATAGGGAGAAATACAGGGAGTGAAAGCTATGGAGAGATATAGAGATAGGGAGAGATATAGATAGATAGATAGAGAGAGAGAGAGATAGAGAGAGCGATATATATAGGTAGATATCGAGAGAAATAGGTAGAGAGAGATAGGCAGAGACCGATTGGGAGAGAGTGATAGGCTGAGAGAAATAGAAAAAAAGATTGAAATAGATACAAACACACATAATGGCAAAGACTTGTTTTATGTCCTAATATTACATTATTATTATATATTTTATATGTTACAATCTTATCTAGTATATCTCATTAATCTTTAAATAAAATCAAAGAATGTATGTTTCACTGGGAGGCAGGACCTGCAAATAAGAAGGGAGTATATTTACATCTATCTATATTTATATATACATACACATTCTGTTAAAAAAAATGTACCAAACAGTTTAGGTCGAAATGGCTTCTTAGATGGGTTCATCAAAACAACAACGAAGGTATAAAAAATAATGAAAATCTCACATGAAGAAATGTATGAATCAGAAAGAAAGTAAAATAATGAAGACACTGCAAATATTTCCTGTTTTTTTTTTGATTGTTTTTGCAACGAATTTTTAAACTTAACGATGTCAATGAATTAAACATTTCTCGTCGCATGTTTTAGGCATATTCTTCCAATTTATATGCCAAATCATACTTGCAAATCATGGCAAATTTAAAAGTGAATTTTTGAGATTTCATTTCATTAAATAAAAAAAAATAAAAAATCCTGTTCTCTCATATAATGTCATAGTCAGTCATCTGTACACTTTTTTTTTCATCAGATTTCTTTTACGTATGCCTAGTCTGAATAAAAGTTGCTTTACATTTGCAGGCAGGATTTTGTTGGATGAAAAAGTTCATTGAATGAGAAGCAAAGTTTTGGCTTTACATAAAATACCGAAATCGTGTCTTGTTTACAGAAACATTCTCAAAAAGAAAGTCTTTTCGACAGCGAGTGTTAAACAATGTCATTTAATTTATGCTTTCTAACAAGCTATATGGCACAGCAAACAAAACGTGTATAATATTCATACACTTGGCTTCATGTTAGACAAAAAGAATCGTTCTGCTGTGATAACTGAAAAGATTTTAATTATCTATAAAAAAAAAAATCAGCCCAGCAAATGGAGAGACGTAAGTTTTCATAGTTCCTTTAACTATGTAAGATTTCTGTATAAACTAAATTTTCAGTATATCCACTAAGTTATTTTCAAAAGTTCTTTTTATCATTATGTCAAGTTTACTTGAATTTTCTACACTCGAATAAGCTACATAAAGTTGGCCATGAGAGAAGTATTTGAATAATTTCCTAATTTTTAAAATAATAATAATAATAATAATAATAATAATAATAATAATAATAATAATAATAATGTGGCCGAATGTTTAGAAGGTTCGCGTTCTGACCCTGATTCCAATCTCACGATGGCCGATTTGTCAGGAAGAAGACTTTCTGATGTTATCGGGCTGGAGGGGAAAGTGCCTGAAAACCATACCACGGGTTAACCTAAGCTATGTGAGTGAAAGCAGGAAGACGGAACCCTTGGTGGACCGTCGATAGCTGTACTAGCACGAAGACATAAGTCAACGTGATTGAGGCCTTGTCCAAATTGTTGATCACGCTAGATAACACGCTCTTCCCCAGAAACTGTAACTAAGGTCTGCTCATTATAGTTGCAGTATAAACCACAGATTGACCCTGTGGGAGCTGAATAAACAAAATGCGCCTGAGCAAGCGTCTGCAATAGGGATTGGATAGTCACCCTAGTAGAGAGGTATCCTCGAATAAGAGTGGCCAGCTATACATACAATAATAATTACTGTAAACATTATTATTATTATCATTATTATTATTATTATTATTATTATTATTATTATTATTATGAATAATAATAATAATAACTGGAAATAACCAATACTTAAAAACTGTTAAACCGAAATGCAAATTCTGTGATAAATAGCAAAATGAAATTGACTACATTGTATCATGTTGCACGGCATTAGAATCAACTGAATATAAAACTCTGCATATAAAACTTTGCCAATAACTGCACTGGAAAATTGGCAACTTTTACGGGATGGAAAATGCTTGAAATCGCTATGAACAGTACCCAGTCCTCGTTAAATATATAGGACTTGTAACAATTTTATGGGGCTTTAAAATATACGCAGAAAGAAGAATTAAAGCTAATCGCCCAGACGCAGTGATCAAAGACCACAAAATCAGAATGCGCATCACAGTAACGTACCTCGAAAGATCTTCAAAGTGCCAATAAAATATAAGGATCTTAAAATACAGATCTCAGAAATGAAGCATAAGAGGATATCAATAATTCCAGTTATCGTTGGAGCTCTCAGCTTAATTGGAAAAGGTTATGATAGACTCATTAAAGGTATACCTGGTAGACCATGCCTTAAATACAGAAAATTATACTCACAGGTTCAGTTCACACATTACGAAATGCTCTATCTATGTAAAATGTGTGTGATCTTATGCAGATTTTTTTGTTTTTTTTTTGTTTTATTTTTTTTACAAATATGTTCAGTTGAAAAATTTAATGATGATATTTCTGACTATCGGTCCGTGTTTGAGAACCAGATGGAAATGAGTATAGAACAGAAATCAAAGGAGGAATAATAATAATAATAATAATAATAATAATAATAATAATAATAATAATAATCTGCAACTTCTACTGAAAGAAACTGGTATGAACACCACCCAGACCCGGTTACGGAGATAGGACCTGTTACAATTCTATGGGATTACACAATACACACTGACAGAACAATCAAAGCCAACCGCCCAGATATTGTTATTAAAGACCACAAACAAAAACGGTCCCTCATTATTGATATGGCAGTCCCTGCTGACTGCAATGTATCTTTGAAGATATTCAAAAAGCTGTCAAAATACAAGGACCTTGAAATAGAAATCTCGAAAACGTGGCATATGAGAACATCAACAATCCCTGTTGTAGTTGGAGCCCTAGGACTGGTTGGAAAAGATTGCAGTAGACTAATTGAAGGGATTCCTGGAAGTCCATGCCTCAAGGTGATACAAAAAATTGTTCTGACAAGTACAGCCTACGTTTTACGAAGGGATTTATCTTTGTAATTTTTATTTTTTATTTTTTTTTGTCAGTGGAAAGTGTCATGATTTCATTTCTAACCTTAGGTCCCTAGGCGGGACCCGGAAAGAAATGTGTAAACGCCAGAAATCAAAGAAAATGAAAAATAATAATAATAATAACGAGTAAAAGATAATATGACTGACATAATCAGCAAAGACAAAGACAATAAAATCTGCTGAATAACTGATATGGCGGTTAAACCAAATTGCAATGTACCATTAAAAAAAAAAGGAGGAGAAGGAGAAGAAGAACGGGTAGAAGGAGGAGAGAACGAGCTGAAGAAGAAGAAGAAGAAGGAGAATGAGAAGGAAAAGAAGAAGAATGAGAAGTAAAAGAAGAATGAAAAGGAAAAGAAGAAGAAGAAGAACGAGGAGAAAGACGAGGAGGAGAAGAAGAAGAATGATGAGTATGAGAAGAAGAACGAGGATGAGAAGAAGAAAAAGAAGAAGAAGAAGAAGAAGAAGAAGAAGAACGAGGCGGAAAGAAGAATGAGAAGGAAAAGAAGAAGAATGAGAAAAAGAAGAAAAAGAAGAAAAATGAGAAGAAAGATGGATAGCTTTTGAATAATTAGTAAGTCTTGCATCACTAATCCATTATTATCTACAAAATGAAAAAAACTCTTTATTTTGCTTAACGGCGATGATCTTACGAGAACCGATTTCTCAACGAGATATGGCCGTAATACTAGTAAAGAAGAAAAGAGAAAACTAATGCTTTGTGTTTAAATAACGAAGTTGATTATTCGAGGCAGGAATAATCTTTAACCTACACCGTTTATTAATTTCTGGAAAACGCCCCGCCGATTTTAATCCAACCCCTAGCATCATATATTTTACACCAACACGAATTTGGTTTTTTCCTCTGAACTTAGAATTAGCTAAAAAGTTGATATCTCTTTAAATACTCTTGGATATTATTTCAATGTCTAATTTTGCTATTATTCTTTTTATGCTACAACTATATTTACAACCATTGTGCTTGCAAGTAAGTATTAAATTGCCGTTTCTTCTGTTAACTTATTACAACGCCTTTATTGTTCGCTACATTCTACTATAAATACACTACAGGTTTATTGATAGCCGAAAGATGCTTATCTGACTGTTAAGGGAAACACGTATGCACGAGAGAGGAGCGTTTCCGGAGACAGTACCTTGAAGTGGCGATCGTTTCTGGGGAAGAATTTAGAAGTCTGGCGAAGGAGAAATGGCACACCTCAATCTGTCCATTTAACTGGCGTTTCCGGTATTTTCTAAGGATTAAAGAGGAAATAGTCATAAGCTATCGCAAAAGGGACTGAACAAGGGAAAATAAAACATTAAGTGTGCTGTAGTTTATTAAGGGAATATGGCTTATATTAGGGATCAATTATCGACGGGTCACTTTAAAGTTATTTTCATTATACCAGCAGATATTTATAAAAGCTGTTTTCTGGTTTGTCCTAGATAATACTGGGATTCAAGTTTTTCCAGTTAAATCACTTTGAGAGTATTCCAAGCTCTCCAATAATGACGAGCCAAAATGTCAACTTCATTTGTTATATTTTCAGATTTGGATTCTTTCACTTACATTTAGTTATTGTTTTGTCGTTTTCTCTGACAGAGTTATGCAGTAACTGACAAATTCGTTTCTTTACGATGACTATATCTGGCCATCTACCCTTGATTATGGGGTATATCATTTGTATTTCCTTGTCCAAGACAAGTGTGATTTTATTCCCAAAGAAATAATTTAACCCGTGCATATAATACACATTTATCAATTTTGCTATAATAAATAAATCAAAAATACTTTGTTTGTAACCAAGACCTAATTAAACCCTTTCTGACAGAATAAGGTTGTTATACGAGTGTGAGTCAAGAACTATCAGCTCTTTCACCAAAACATATCTTGAGGTTTGTCACTCTGCTCATGCATGCTAATAGTTGGTTCTTTTGAGGTCACTTGATCGAAATTTGATCAATTGAAGTTTGATCGTATTGTTTTAAAAGCCTCCGATGAATTTCAGCCCTTGATATATCTCCTGACCAGAGAAATCGGATCACTTCTATTCGTTTCTCGTTGGTACTCACTACTAGCGGAGCGACCATGTTTACACTGCAACAGCAAGAAGATAACCAAAGCTCAAATGATGTGACCACGATAGATTTCTTGTCAGAAGGTGAATTCATTGAAGGCTTTTAACACAATACGGCGATAGTACACTGCTGCATGGAAATGTGTGTGAGTGGATCGAGAAGTTTAAAAGTCGCCGGAGAAGCGGGACGCTTGAAAGAGAAGCAGGACGTCCGTCAGCCTCCAACACAGACGAGAAAATTCAGCAACCTCGACAGATCTTAATGGCGAAATGGCGAGATATTATCGACGAGGTAGCATATTCTCTGTAGATTCGGATCACTGCTTCTTGTTCCGTCTAGGTGTACACTGCAATCGGAGCGGCCATGTTTACACTGTAACAGCGGCAAGAAAACTAGCTCAAATTTTCATCATGTTACCACAATAGTACCAACTATAAAGACGCAGGAGCAGTAAACAGTGTAAGAAATCTAAAGTTATGTTATAGCTAAAGTGCGGATAATTATTGACTTGCCCCCGTACGTCTGTTTGACTTGAACTCATATGAGATTAGACATGTGCTTTGGGGCAAAATTCTAGCATATGATCTTTTCGAGGTCTTTTTTTTGTAACCTAGAAAAGGATACTGAATGAGGAATAACCAAAACGGAGGTTGGAAATGAAATGGTAATCTTTATAACATCAACAAAATACAATACTCGCCAGCGGCGTGGAGTAGGTAAACCACTGCTAGTGGTGGACTACTTAGCATATGACACGCACTTACAATAATGTCCACCGTATTTATGTGGATTGTGATATACTCATTAGTGTTCATAGGTAGGATATATAACACTTTTCTTCAACTATAGTCATCCATTCATTTTTGTTTATCTTTTAAATCTAACACATTGGCTTATCCTCATATAAAGTCTATACTTTAGCATCTGTCGGAGAGTTAATAAGAATGTGTCTCTTTATAGAGGCAAAGAGAATATGTCGCATTATATTGTTTTAAAAAGGAGTGCCTGCCTCCTCGTATTGTAAGGGGGTTGTATCCTTTTATATCTGTAAAATAAGGACCATATGCTTCATCATAATGTTGAGTAAAGTTCATCTTTTCATATTGTTTCAACATGGGATGAGGATGTTTCATCATATAGTTAAGTAACGTGAAAATCTTTAAAATTCTCATAAAATGAGGTGAGCGAGTCTCCTTATATTAAGGAGAGTTTTTTTTATTGATTTGTTTTTTTTATGGCTTATCAACCGTATATAACTTTTTGAGTTACTTAAAACTGAACCATATTTAAAATTGTATTTAAGTACATACAGAACTCGACAATGCTTAACGTTATGGAGAGTGTGTTTTAAAGTTTCAAAATAAATAACATGTCTCCCATCGCATTGCAAAGATTTTTACAATTTACAAAAAATGTTACATTATATCGATAAGAGAATGTCTCTTTATTTTGTTAAAAAATAAGGAAAATTTGCCCCACTCTATCTTTTCCCTTTATAATGTTTTAAAATAAAGGGAGGATCTAATCACATTGTTTAAAAGAGTGTATCTCATCATGTCATTTTGCAGTATAAAAAAGTATAATGACATTGTTAAAGCAGTCGTTTTTCATGTTTCATTACAAAAAGAATGGTTTTAGATAAGAAGAGCAACGCTCGGGCTATATAGCTTCAGTCAACCTGAAGACCTTTGACAAGCTTTAGCATGCTGATCTCCTCAAGGGCTATGGAGTCAGCGGACAAATATTTGGCTTAATTCAATCGCTCTTAATAAATCATGTGATGAAGGTTGTGGTGGGTGTATCCACTTCTAGATCCTTCCACCTTAATGCGGGCGTTCGCAGTGGTCTGTCCCTCTACCGAGGTTTCTCATCTTCATCAGAATCCTTCTCGATATTATCAGTTCTCAGAAGATGACAAAACTAGTTATCCCTCCCTTACGAGCAAGTCGGACATGCCTGGCAAATTAAAACTGTTAGCTGCTCTTGAAAATAACCTTCGACCTATGGATAAATGGGGCAAAGAATAGATTGTAAATTTTAACGCCTCCAAAACAAGACTGTTATAATTTAATTACAATAAAGGACCTTTTCAGCCTACAATCAATATGGATGATTCTGAAAACCGGTACCATCCTAGGTATGACGATAAACTACATCACGTCCAGGGTAAGACGATAAAGTACGTCCAACAGCAAGGCCTCTGATCAGGAGTTTTTCCGGAGCGTGGAACCACCTCTTAACTGCTGGTGTTCCCAGGTCCGCAATGACCCGATATGGTAGCGCCTGTTAGGGTCCCAGCTATCGGCAAATAGTAAACCCCCTAACTGGGGAAAAACTATGAAATTGTAAAAATAGATTTTAATACCAGAAAAAAAAATACCAACAATACATTTTTGAAAAAAATTACCAACAATGATTTTTAAAAAAATAAATATTACTAGCAATACATTTTTGAAAAAAAATATTACCACAATACATTTTTGAAAGAAAAATATTACCAGAAATAGATTTTTGACAAAGCAAAATATTACCAGCAATAATAAATTTGTCGGTATTAAATAACCCATGGAGGTAGATATGCCGTAAGACAAACCAAACTAAGTAAGTAATTAAAAAAAAAAAAACATTTTACGAAAATAAACTATCCAAGATTGTAAATTTCCTAAAAGAAGTTGGATTGTACTCAAAAATATGAGTAATTGAAAAATGGTTCAAATTATATATATGTGTACATATACACCTTTTTTATCAAACTATCGCAATGAATCTATTTCAAAATTTTGTTGGCATTAAATGACCCACTGAGGTTGATATGCCATAAAACAAAACCACCAACTATCCAGCCAACCAAACAACGGAATAGCAAGTCTCTGATCCTTCTTGCATTCACGTTTTCTACTGTCATGAAGTGGAGTGAATATATTGATAGATCTTCTGCTAGGAAGTTTGGTTCAATGTGACTTGCCAGATCATTTTTCCTTCTCCATTTTGCACACTTATAAACCTACCATTCGTCTGTGCATTGGATATTTCTGCAATATCTGATCTGATGCGCCTGCTATATATCTCGAGATTTTCCACAAACTCCCAAGAAGGGTCTATAATATAATCGATCTTGACGTGGCATCTCGACTTCAGTCAGTTTCCCAATGCCATGATGTGACTTACCGCTGACTTTTCTATAAATATTTCGATGGCAATTGTTCTGATGAGCTTTCCCCTTTGCTAACGCATGAATTTAAGCGCAGTACTAGATTTGGCAACTAAGTGTCCCTGTTTAACGCAAGCCTAAGTCCTATTCTAATAGCTTCTTTCCACGTAATTATGTGGAAATCTTCCTTGTTCCTGCCACCTATAATTTTCAGAAATTTCTGTATAACGCCAGCCGCCATCTTCAGACTAAATCGAACATGTTCTTTTATTGTACTTTCTTCTCGCTGTTTTCTCTTTCTCTTTCACACCCAGCAACCATTTGTGTGTTAGTAGCATTATTGTCTTGCTCAGGGTAAAATAATATTAAAAAATATTATAGTATTAAAGAGAGTGTATCTCTTCATACTGTTTCAAAATGAAAAGAGCGTGTCTCCTCATACAGTTAAGGGAAATGTCTCATCACATTGAGATCAGCTGGTCTCACCTTAAGAACACTGACTTTTCATATTGTTTAAAAAATGAGGTGTGTCTCTCTATATTGTTATGGAGAGTGAGTATTTCACATTGCTAGACAATCATTAAAATGTGTTGCTGTTCTGTAGGTAGAGTATAGAATTTTTTTTTTCAAAAGTCAGTCTGCGAATTTCATATCTTTAATGGGCTATCTCTCTTGATATTACTTTCAAATATGGGGAGCATGCCTCATTTGCCTTTGTGACAGTGATTCATTTAGCTGTGAGTTATCTTCCGTCAATTTTACTAATGAATTTAATACCCGCTTGATTAATAATTCCGTTTCATTAATACTGTAAAATTTTACTTGAATTATTAATGGAAAAGCCCTTCAGTTACTCATTATAGTCGCATTTGATGTATCATTAATTTCTTTCCTGTTGTTTGTCCTTTGCAGAAATGACTGTTTAATTAGAGTTGCTGGAAAAGCGTGGAATTATATTCAGTGATCCACTTTAAGCAAGAGAAACGCTTAGCCGATCAAAGTGTCGTCTTTTAACAAAGCTGTAGTATTCAGAAAACGAAACTTCATCAGAATCATATCAGTATCTGCACTATGTTAGCACCGCATGAACATTAAAAAAACATAATTAGAAAGGAAACTAAATGAGACGCATACAAGGCTGCTACGTGTTGACTACATTGAATTTATAATTGAAACAGCAACCTACAAAAAAAACCCGTTCTTTGGCAATCTACCTATCTCGGCGCGTAGGTCAGACGGTGATACCAAGTGACGTCCTGTTGTGGACACTAAAATATTCACGACGCAATGGGTCAATTGTCGCCATTTTTTAATTACGCACATGCGCGTTCTTTGTTTTTGAATTTGTCGACTGCACAGTAGAATAGGGTCAGTAAGACACCGCCTGTGAGAAAAAGAGCACAATGGCGCAATTCATTACACCAGAAATTTGGAACCGGCATGCTGTACTCGTTGGCATTCGCACCGGAAGCTCCAATACGAACGAGAGTTTGGATGTCAATTTGAATAAAGTGCAGAGGATTCGGAAAGAGGTGAATGAGTCTAATGATGATTACGAAGGTACGACAACTCTCTAGACTCACTCAGATCGTTCTGATAAGAAAAGAACTCTCGAATTAGTTGGTGAGGGCCTTAGCCTCAGCCCGGTGGCCTACATCAAATACCTTGAGGAGGTAGTGCTGCTCTGTGTCAATGGGTGGCTTCTGGAAGACCCTATATCTGGCAACAAGACGCTGCATCATGCCACACAAGCAGGAATACACAATAGTCTGTTAATCAATACTCTGTTAATCAAATTCGATTTCATTTGTTTATTTAACGGCATATCAAATCCTTATGGGTCATTTAATGTCGAAATTTAATTTTCTGCTATGAAGTAATAAAATATGTTATTCTGCCTTCACAATTGAATACATGGTAGATGATACTCGGTTTTTGTGCATATACATGTTTGCGTGGATGTAATTACTAGTGGCGGTGATATGTGTTGTATTTCGATTTTTTTTAAGTTATATTAAAGGATGCAGCTCGATTTCTTCACGAATTTGTAGGATATATAAATTAATGTCATGAAAAAGTTACTTCATGCTGGTTGGTTGAGTTTTTAGCTGCATATCAACATCTATGCGTTTTATAATACAAAAATGTAAATATTTCGAACACAATATAAAATTGATATATATTTGTATATAAAATAAATATATTTTCTATGCAGTTGTATGCCTTCAACTACAGATAAAATATATTGTTGGTCATTTTGCTACAAAATATATTGTGGATAATTTACCTTATTCAGACTACTGTCCTCATCTTTGTCGCCATATTTATTACAACTTTTCGGCCGTTGTACGCCCCAGCCTTCTTCAGGTGATTGGAATGTCGACCTGAACCCTTTATCTCGCTTACTGGGGTAGACTGTTCTAGTTCTACGTGTCATGTTTAATGGATGTCAGTTATCAGTTATTCCTGTTAATTCCTGTTAATTCCCTTCTCCAAGATCTCCACTGCCTTGAACGGGTATTGAACTCACACACTTTGGGTCCTGTCACTGGATCTAAGTAACGGTTCTATCTACTGTGCCATGTGTCCTGTCCTTGAGAGTACATGGCACAGTTCATCTCAGAAATATAGACATATATTGATATTGTGGGTAATTTTACTATAAAATGTATTGCTGATCTCCTTCCTTTAAAAATGCATTAATGGTAATTTTAATATAAATAAGTATTGTTCGTATTTTTATTACAAAAATATATGTTCATACTTTTATTGCATTTATGTTGAGGTGTTCACAATTTTCCCATACGTGACGTAGCCTCCCACTGTCTGTTTTAAAATACTTTCACGGTAACTGCTCGGATGAGCTGCTTTAGATGGTTCCCAGACTTCATGAATTTAAGCGTTCAACTAGGCTGGCATCTCGCTCTCACCCTTTCACTGTCAAAACTGTTAAATGTAGCCGTATCTTCTACTCCAATAGCTTCATGGCTCGCACTTCTCACCTGTGGAACCCCCTCGCCATTTCTTGTTTCCCTGATAGCTACAATCTCCAACTATTCAAATGTAACGTCAATCGACGTCTCCAGATGCCCTGATCTATCTCCTATCTCCTATTCTTCTCTTCATCCTTTCTTCTGTCACTCCTCTTTGCTCTGGCTCCAACTCTCTGTAACCCCTTGCGTGCTAGTGGCTTCGTGAAGCGTTGCCGAAGCTTTGAAATAACAGCAAGAATGAGGAGAATAGTCTCAATCTGTGTGTGTGTGTGTGTGTGTGTGTGATGTGACCCCTTATGATCTTAGAGGCACCAAATTTCCTGCAGCCATGTCAGCATTGGTTTTTCAGTGCAATATCGCTTGTTGGAGTCCAAACCTCCAAAATTCACAGATCTATGATCAAATGAAAATCATCAGTGACAACAGTATTCAAATATAGAATTTGACGATTGCCTCATCAACACTGAATCTGCTTTGAGGCAGTAAATAAGAATTCCTGCATAAATTATTGACAGAACAAGAATTCCTGCAAACATCACAGACAAAACAGATTATAAACTGTAGGATATGGGGAACATGTAAACAGCACACGAATAGCCGTAATCATTGAGTGTGGGGGGAGGGATGTGACCCCTTACGATCCTAGAGGCTGCAGGAAATTTGGTGCCTCTAGGATCGTAAGGGGTCACATCCCTCTCCCCACACACATTGATTACGGCTATTATCCTCATTTTTGCTGTTATTTCAAAGCTTCGGAAGCGTTTCAAGTAGGTATATGTCTGTATCTCGAGATATAAGTATCGTTCTTTCAAGGGCGCAAGTCTGGCCTGTGGAGATCGTGTGCTGTTTACATGGTTTTTATAGTGCAAGATAACTTGTTGGAGTCCAAACCTCTTCAGGATTTTTTTTTTATTATTCAGAATTTTCCCTCCCGTAGACTGATTCTCTAGTCAAAAGATCCCAGTCTACTCTAATTTTTAAACCGATAGCTGGGAGAAGACCGATTCCTGCCTTTTCCAAGTGTATTAGCGCGAAGTAAACGAAACAGAATCGAGCGGGAATTGAACTCGGCACGCCATGTTCACATTCCACGCTGATATTGTAACCATCTGCGCCTACAGTCTACAAGAAATAACGTAAATAAGATTCGGCAGGATCCGCCCAATAAACAAGAGAGACACAGACACATACCAACATAATGATGATAATGGCGGGATACGTCAAGTCTAAACCCACAAGAGCGAAATAAATATTAGATAATTGATCGACGTGTCTTGTCCTCTTATTAAGGCTTTTATGTACATCTCTGAAGAAGTACCTATATTTTAACTATCTTCCCCTCAGGCAATACCTTCTCAAAAGTAACACTATCACATACAAGGAATGGAATACCTATTCGCACAAACCTGAGACGACATTTTAATCCTGACACCAATTCAGCCAGCAGAACTGGAGTTCACTGTCTGAGAGAAAGGCGTAACATTAACTTAAACAGTAAAGGTGTACTTCAGTAACGAATAATGAATTAATATTTCATAATAATTAGCCACACGACGTATGATAGTTTGGACGGGTTATATGAAACAATTATTTAGAATCATTCATTCTTTTTTAATGAGTGCAGAAGCTAGGGGTTAGCAACGACAGTAACCATCTCACGGAATAAGCAGTTACCAAAATGTCATACGAACAGAGGCGAGTGTTCAAGCAATAATAATGATTAAAAACGCTGAAGATATTTGTTTAATACTGTTCACTTAAATTCAGCATCTAATTTGTTCTAAATTTTCCATCAGTAAATTTCTCCCTCGTTCATTGAGGTTTTACGCATGAGTCTTAACAAAGTATTAGGTTGGTGCAAAAATAATAACGTAATAATGTCGTTTTTTGACGTAATTTCTAACGTCAAAAAACGACATTATTACGTCATTATTGTTGCACCAACCTAATAACTAGATTTTAGCGATCATCTGCCTTCTTCAAAGTTTACAAACTGACGCTACACAATCACAAACGAAGAACAGTACCAAATATAAGAAGACATATTATTAAGAACTTTCAACAACTAAATGTATAGCACCTGTAACACGTAGAGAAAATAAAGCCATGATGACATTCGACAATATTCCAAACAAAAGATTAGGAAGGAAGATCCAAAGAACCGATTCTCCTCTGCTATTTAAGTCGTAACTGGAGGTGAGGAGAAGTAATTGATTTGTACATTTACCAAAAACATTTGTGAGAAGACTAAACTCTGAGGTGGAGCATGCAATTTTGACTCGGCAGGACTAGCCTCATTTAAACGCCGATAATCGCAACGCTAAGTGCATATTTATATACAATATATTTTGTTTCCCGCTTTAATTTACATAAGAGAGGGTTTCACCAATCATTGAATAGCATAGAGAAAATGAATACAGATGATGAAATTCGACAACATTTCAAACAGAAGATTAGGGAGGAAGCCGCCATCATTAGTAGAAACAGCTATAACAGTTAGTTGACTTAAGAAACCTATTTTCCTTTAAAAGTGTTTAATACGTTTACAAAAGTGCATACCCGGCGATATCGCTGGCTGCTTGATCAGGGATTGACGGGTGTTTCCACATAAGGAATCGGCTATTATCATCAGCATTATTACATAATGAGTATACTGTCGGCTCAAAGCAAGCTGTAAAGATCATTCCCAGAGCTATGATCAAATGAAAATCATCAGTGACAACAGTATTCAAATATAGAATTTGACGATTTCCTCATCAACACTGAATCTGCTTTGAGACAGCAAATATGAATTCCTGCAGAAATTATTGACAGAACAAGAATTCCTGCAAACATTACAGACAAAACAGATTATAACATGTAGGATGTCCAAAACGTGACAATTTTATTCACGCAATGACTACTTTGTGTGGCTCGAATAATTCAATCAAATATATTTACCTAAACACGCCCGGATATATAACAGTTAAATTTGCGAGAAACAGATCCGATGTGTAATTCCTTACCGAGAAGTAGAAGAAGCTGTATGTGTTCATGTGATACCGTTGGCAGAAAATGAGTGAAAAAAATCTTTATTAGTCGATTGATGTCAAATTTTGTATGACGATTGGTAAAGCTGCCAGTGAAATTTTAAGTCTATTAAAAATAAAGAAACTAAATGATGTTTTTCAAAGACACGGATGATTCCAGAAATGGAAAGATGTTCACGGTAGCACAAGAGAACAACTGAAAATGCAAAGAAAACATGAAAATATTTATTTTGAATCTCTGGACCAGTTATGAGAATCTGCCTGGAAAAAAAGAATCACCTGAAATCTAAAATTACATTGGAATTTTGCATCACGCCAATGTTCTTGTGCATGAGACACTAGACGTTAGATTTTTGGTTAAAAAAACGATATCAAAATGTCATCTACCGTATTCAAAAGACTTCGTCCCATTGTGCTTTTTTTTCCAAAACTAAAATTTCCTTGAAAAGACAAATATTTACTGACAGCACTGGCATCCAGCAAAACGTGATTACATTACGGAAAATGAAAGTTTTACGAATATATCTCGATTCATAAGCATCTCCTTATAAAATGCATAGGTACACAAGGGAGGTTTTTTGTTCTATTTACAATAAAAAAAGCCTAAAAGGTAACAGACTAAGTGATACGAAGCAATGAAAGATGAGAAAAAATGTCTTACCTCTGGGACAAATAACTTTTATAATATTCCAAAAATAAACTGGCGACATTACGAGTTGTATATTAAAAGTAAACATAGATCTCGGAGTCGGGTAGACATTCGCGAGAATCTTTCAACCTATGCCAATTTCAACTGACACTCAATCTATAAAAATTGCTTAATGTGAAAGAAAAAAACTCCAACAGGAGACACGTGTTGTTGGATTGTTTGATTTACGCTACGTTGAGGTTGCGTGAAACGGATTAGGAAACTTTATTACAAGCCAGAAGAGACTGATTGTAGGCACACTTTATGATAATATATGGTAATTGTCACCCCTAAACTTAAACAGTAATGTGTAGTAATCACAATCGGTGGGGGGTATCCTTTTCGGGATTGGCTACACAATCTGAATTTAAATCTTTGTCAGGCTGTATATCCCAAGATAGGTTAGGGCAAGAATTGATTCTTGATGCTGGTAATATGTACCCCAATACAATATATCGCATGTTTGGAGAGGAAATGGGCGCCGCTAAGGAATTCACATTGGCCTAAAGAATGCCATAGATGTCAGTTGCATATCAAGCACTCCAACGATCAAAGTCAGTTTATGTGAATTTGAATATACACTACAGGATAAAAGTTTGAAGAAAACCTTCATTTCTTTAAAAAAAACGCTTTCAATGAGATTTTTATATTCCTTAATGTAGGAGAAAGAGTCAGCAACTACTGTGTATCTGCAGGAACAACATTTTCGATTGGAACTTACATCTCATCAGTGGAATACGAAGGGAATGAAGGTGGCACGCTACAATATGTGTGGCATGGCGGGTTTTATCTGTAAGGATTAAAACTAGTGGAATTAAGGAATGAATTCGTCTGTTAAAAACAGAGTATCGAAAGTTTTAGAACGTTTCGTATGTTTGAAAAGGTTTGTAAGTGAGAAAACAATCAGCCACAAGGCCGTGTAGACGCTTTTCGACTCTGTCAAGATTGAGAAGGGAATATATGGCAGCAATATTCCATTTCCAGCCTGATCTGGCGTTTGTAAAAGGGAGAGGACAATCGGATATCCACTGGAGCCGTTATCATTTTTACTGAACTATTAGTGCTTGATCATATGAACGACATCCGCTTGAGATATGGGATGGGATTGTATTTAAAGCAGATAATAGTAACCAGGTAAACAATTTTCGCTTTCAGAAGTCTATTCCAGAAAATAAATTGTCGCATCTGGTATATAGATATATTATTTATATACAATTATAATATATATTATTTATATACAATAAATTTTGTTTTTGGTTGCTGATTATTTTTTACTAGTATTTTTCCTGTGGTGTATAGAGTTACAACAAAACTACGTTAGGTCATGCTGCTCTGCACCTTTTCACTCTAATTTACAAATTTTAATTTCAAATTTTAAAGAAAAAAAGCTTAAATTCAAATTAAAGAAGGTCAATTTCAAATTAAAAATATTTTTTAAATTAAAAAAAAAACTAAATGCTTAAATCTAATCGATGAATTCTGGAGCGTCAAGGAGCCTAAAACATTTGATACTGTCATGTCTTTACCACCAGCAGTGCAAGTACATATTATGCTATCCCCAAGAATGAATCGACGAAGGGATGTCTGCAATTAACCCACTGCTGGGTATGAAAACGTACAAACATATACAAAAATATTTTACCCCATATGCGGAACAACATCATCTTCAAATGTGAGACAATGTGCGAAATGGTTCATTTCTAACTTGATGTTTATGGTTATGTTTATTTTGTAGAATACAAAGCTTTTGGCCCGTATGTGGTTATATTGAACGTTCAGTCGTTTGTTCGTTAACTAATGCTGTATGTTTTTCACTCTAACTAAATTTTGATATTCACCTTTGTCAATTTGAAAATCAATGTTTTAATTTGATGTAGAATTTTTGTGGGTTTTTTTAACGTTTTTCTTTTTAAATTTGAAGTTGAGGTTCATTATTTGAAAGCTATTTTTTATTTGACGTTAATATTTTTTAATTTGACTTTCGGCTTTTGAAATGTGAAGTTGAACTTTTCTTTTATTTGGCGTTGAGTTCATTATTTAATTTCAGCTTTTCAAAATTTAACGATTAGATTTTTTTTTTTTTTTTTTGAAATTAAGATCGTTTTGATTTTCCATCTTTTTTTAATTTGGATGTGAGCCCTTTTAATATAACGGTAACATTTTTTAATTTTATGTTGACCTTTTTTAAACCGGGATTTGAGAATTTTAATTTGAAGTTGAAACATTTTAAGTTGATTTTTAATTTTTTTGTTTTTAATCTGAAAGTGATTTTTATTTGAAGTTGGGAAAAAGTGGAGGTTTTTGACGTTAGGCTTTTCTAATTTGGCGTTGAGCGTTTTAAAATTTAAATTTGAGTTTGTTAATTTTAAGTCCTGTCTTTTGTAATTTGTATAGTTAGCAATTTTTTTTTTAATTTGAAGCCGAGATTTTAATTTGTGGATAAAATAGGGTAGCAACAAGTCGATCATATGGGTTAAAGTTTCTAAGCACAAACCCAACAGATTTCGAATATAGAGTTGTCTTTTTCTTAGACTGGGTGCCAATCAGATCTAAAGAACCGATTCTCCTCTGCTATTTAAGTCATAACTGGAGGTGAGGAGAAGTAACTGATTTGTACATTTACCAAAAGCATTTGTGAGAAAACTAAACTCTGAGATCGAGCATGTAATTTTGACTCTGCAGGACTAGCCTCGTTTAAGCGCCGATAATCGCAACGCTAAGTGCATATTCATATACAATATATTTTGTTTCCCGCTTTAATTTACAGAGGGTTTCCTCAATCATTGAATCGCGCATAAAATTCGAGTCGACGAAGCTGAAATTCTTATTTATTGAACTCACTACCGTGACAGTATTTTTCTGTAACTAGCTAGCCATACAAATAGAGTACACGCAGTTATGATCGAACTTACTCTTCTGTAATAATGATCAACCAAACCAGTTCTCAACCGATTATTCTAACCCGAGGCATCAATTATTTACTAAACTTAGATTAGTTTGACACAAGGCCACGAATATAGAATAGATTTCTACACATTTTGAATGGTCACTCGGATTAGTTAGCTAACAATTACTCCAAAGTTAAACGCAGTAATATTTGCAAATCAAAGCTTACTTTTGATGAAAGTCTTCATATATGTAGTAGTAGTAGTAATAATATTGATGAATTTCCAACATATGAAAATAAAGTAACAAAAATCAATTTGGTGTGTGTTTATATATATATAAAAGTTTCGATCCTGACTTGAATTAATCGGATGTCTCTTCACACTGTTACAGCGAAAAAGTCTGGCTGTGGATGACAATATTTATGCTCCCGTGAAATCCGGTAGAACTCTAGAGAAAAGTTCGTTTAAAAAAAAAAACAGCAGCTCCCACTGCTATTAATGCACTACTCTTCAAGTATGAATTGAGTTCTCCGCATTAAAAAAGCTAAAATTTCCCTGTCTCTGGTGCGACGATAGTCTAGGTGTATAATCTCTGACTGATGTCAAATCGGTCGAGTTTCGAACCCGGCTTGAAGCACTCGGACATCTATCACACTGAAGAGCAGTGATATAGCGAAACAATATATCTGTGGGTGACTATATATATAAATATATATATATATATATATATATATATATATATATATATATATGTGTGTGTATATATATATATATATATATATATATATATATATATATATATATATATATATATATATATATATATATACAACGAGTGTAACAGCAAAATTCTTCAGTTGTTAGATTAAGATTTGAAACGCTGTATCTTAGAAATGATTAATATGTCCTACCGGAATTTTTCCGAGGATTTTAAAACATTATTGAAGTTTACTTTGAATAATAATGTTAGTTGAAATGATGATCCCTCTTCCTGTTGTGACCGGCTTATCCAGTTTTCCTCTCTACTATCCATCTTTTTTTTAAACTTAGTCACCGTTTTATTAATAGTTCTTGAATTTACTTTGAAGATGGAAGCCAGAGTATGAATATTACTACCATTACTGAAGGCCTGAATGATCTTTTTCCTCTCGCCATTGCTCAGTTGAGAAGGGAGTGGGTCTGACAAAACGATTTTAACTTTTTTTTTTCTGAATAACTCAAAAGGATTTTTCAGTTATTCTTACGAGAGATGTCTAAACGTCTTATCTGAAAACCTAGAAAAAATAAATGAAAAAAATATTCGATTAGTGTTTTATAGATATTAAACATTTTGTGGAATGGACAGTTTCCCATACTGTTACACGATATATATATATATATATATATATATATATATATATATATATATATATATATATATATATATATATATATATATATATATATATATAATTATTTATTTTTAAAGAAAAAAAAAATTTATAACATAAATATGTTATAAAATCACTACAAAAATAGCCATTTTGTTTCAACACCTTCGGTGTCTTATCAAGTGATGACGTTGAATGTAAAATAAATGGTTTTAAAAGTTTCAAATTAATTAATATTCTACGCAAGGGGAAAACGTTGTTACAAAGGCTAGATGGACCAATCAGAACACAAGTACAGGAAAATTCAAAAAGCTCGATAACGAAGTCATGTTATAATATCTATTCAGATGTTTAGTATTAAAAAATAATTTATTCCAACGAATAATTACTAAATTATATGATAAAATTTAATATTAAAATTTAAAACTGCTAATTACAAAATCAAAATTTAACATTTATTCGCTATCAAGTTTACAACTATAAAATTACTGAGGAGAAAAGAAGAAATATATATGTTATTCAATTTATTTTTTCATTGAAGTTACTTTAGCTATATTTAATATCCGGTTTTTTTACAATGTATACATTTTTATCTTCATGATGTGTAAATGGGGTCCCAAACTCACGCGTAAAACAAACGCAGTCAGATTCTAATACATAAGCACCAAGACATATACACACACAAAAAAGGGGACAAGACAGAGAACATCTCCACCGTCTGTCATGAAAAAAAAAAAGGGGGGGGGAAATGGGAGAAGGGAAACCAACACACACGTACATACATACATAATTAAAAGTGGATGCACTTTCCATACACATAGATACATATAAATACATGCACACACATCCACAGATATTGACCCAGACAGTTGGATACCCCAACCGATATATATTTAAGACAGAAAATGTCATTGCATGAATGTTAACAACCTATTGAAATCTAACTTAAGCGAGTAAATATACAAAGATAAAAATGATCAAAATTAATATTATTTAATATATTAAAATATAGTGTATGTAAAAAAAAACAAAAAAAAAACGGACATTAAATTCAACACCCATCGGTAGCTACGATGTCCACCTCATATACATATAAGTATATATATACACACACACACACACATACACACACATATATATGCATACAAACATATATATATACACATATATACATACATATACACACATATATACATATATATACATATACACATACATATAAACATACATATACATATATACATACACATACACACATACTCACACATATACATAAATATACATACATACATACACACCGAAACATCTACACATACATACATAAACATATACATACGTATACATTTCCATGGTATCAAGTACACATACACATACATACACATATACATATATGTACCCACAAATATACACATAAATATGTGTACACATATTTACAAATAAATATATATATACACAGCAATACACAAAAATAAACATATATACACACATATATCCTAACTCATGTGGCCGTAATGACATACCCAAGTTTCCCTACTTACACGTACGCATAAACAATTTCATATATAGTAGGTGTCAACATACATATATACAACTGCAAACCTACATAAGTAAACACACATACACACACATATATACATATATATACATATACATACATACAAACATATACACACACACATATATATACATATATATATATATATATATATATATATATATATATATATATATATATATATACATATATATACACATACATACATGCATACACACATACAGAAATATACATACACATGAATATCTACATAAAAATACTTATCTATAGTAATAAATAAACATATATACGTACATACACATAAATGCAACGACATTTGACCAAAAACATATATAAATATACCGACATACATACACATACATAAGTAAACACACACACACATATATACATATATATACATATACATACATACAAACATATACACACACATATATATACATATATATATATATATATATATATATATACATATATATACCCATACATACATGCATACACACATACAGAAATATACATACACATGAATATCTACATAAAAATACTTATCTATAGTAATAAATACACATATATACGTACATACACATAAATGCAATGACATTTGACCAAAAACATATATAAATATACATACATACATACACATACATATGCATAGACATACTTCGATATACATGCAAACACAAAAATACACGTATCCTAACATACATGTATAAAGAAACAAAAAAAAACAAAAAAAAAACATCCTAATAATTGTCCACTACAAAATAACTGTGGAATACGTTCTGTAGTCTATCTTAGTACTATCTCAACTATTGAGAATCCAAATATAAAGAAGTTTTACATTGGTAGCACAATGAATACATTCAAAGAACGCTGGCGGGGGCATATGCAATCTTTCAATAACTGTGACTATAGGTACATGACTTCATTGTCCAAGTACTTTTGGAACCTAAAAGAAAAGAACAAAACACCTACGGTTAATTGGACATTGATTAAGAAAGCCCGGACATGTAAATCCCTATATTCCCCGTGTTACCTGTGTCTTAACGAAAAGTTTGAAATTATTAGATTTAAAAACAAGGCTGATCTCTTAAATCAGAGATATGAACTAACGGTTAATTGTAAACACCGTTATAAATGTAACTTATTATAGGGGTCGTATACTTTAAATGATACGTAGCTGTAAGTTGAATAGATTATAACTTTTATTACCTGATGGTCAATCTGACGATATGAATGTGTATGGTATAACTACATAATGTTACTCATTTTTCTGTATGTGTATGTATATATATGTATATATTTATGTGTAGTTATGTGTGTTTGTACTGCGAAATGTGTATGTTTGTATTTTAATGTATTAATATGTTGCTAAGTTTTGTATATATATATATATATATGTATATATGTATGTGTGTGTATTTGTTTGTGTGTTTATAGATATATGTGTGTATGTGCGTGTATGTATGTATATATATATGTGTGTGTGTGTATATATATATATATATATATATATATATATATATATAAAGTAAGAAGGTGAAAAGGAGGAGAAGAAAAGAGGTTAAAAATATTGGTGTGTATGAGTATGTATATGTATTTGTGGATGTGGGTATGTGTGTGTATATATGTATGAGTATGTATCCTTATATGCATGTATATATATTTCTTTATGTGTGTATATATGTAAGTGTCTGCATGTTTATGTAGTAGTGTATATATATGCATGTGTGTATGTGTATATATATATGTGTGTGTGTAGGTGTATGTGTATATATATATATATATATATATATATATATATATATATATATATATGTATGTGTGCATGTATGTGTATGTGTGCATGTATGTGTGGGTATATATATATATATATATATGTATATGAATGTATATATATATATATATATATATATATGTATGTATATATTTATGTATATATGTGAATGTATGTAGGTGTATATGTATGTATGTATATATATATATATGTGTGTGTGTATATGTTTGTATGTGTATTGTTATATTGTGTACCTAATTTTTTTTACGTATATTTATGTTGATATGGATGTTTTTTTTTGGGGTTTTTTTTGTTTTTTTTATACATATATGTTAGGATACGTGTATTTTTGTGTTTGCATGTATATCGAAGTATGTCTATGCATATGTATGTGTATGTATGTATGTATATTTATATATGTTTTTGGTCAAATGTCATTGCATTTATGTGTATGTACGTATATATGTGTATTTATTACTATAGATAAGTATTTTTATGTAGATATTCATGTGTATGTATATTTCTGTATGTGTGTATGCATGTATGTATGTGTATATATATGTATATATATATATATATATATATATATATGTATATATATGTGTGTGTATATGTTTGTATGTATGTATATGTATATATTTGTATATATGTGTGTGTGTGTTTACTTATGTAGGTTTGCAGTTGTATATATGTATGTTGACACTTACTATATATGAAATTGTTTATGTGTACGTGTAAGTAGGGAAACTTGGGTATGTCATTACGGCCACATGAGTTAGGATATATGTGTGTATATATGTTTATTTTTGTGTATTGCTGTGTATATATATATTTATTTGTAAATATGTGTACACATATTTATGTGTATATTTGTGGGTACATATATGTATATGTGTATGTATGTGTATGTGTACTTGATACCATGGAAATGTATACGTATGTATATGTTTATGTATGTATGTGTAGATGTTTCGGTGTGTATGTATGTATGTATATTTATGTATATGTGTGAGTATGTGTGTATGTGTATGTATATATGTATATGTATGTGTATATGTATGTGTATATGTATATATATGTATATATGTGTGTATATGTATGTATATATGTGTATATATATATATATGTTTGTATGCGTATATATGTGTGTGTATGTGTGTGTGTGTGTGTGTGTGTGTGTATATATACTTATATGTATATGAGGTGGACATCGTAGCTACCGATGGGTGTTGAATTTAATGTCCGTTTTTTTTTTTGGTTTTTTTTTACATACACTATATTTTAATATATTAAATAATATTCATTTTGATCATTTTTATCTTTGTATATTTACTCGCTTAAGTTACATTTCAATAGGTTGTTAACATTCATGCAATGACATTTTCTGTCTTAAATATATATCGGTTGGGGTATCCAACTGTCTGGGTCAATGTCTGTGGTTGTGTGTGCATGTATTTATATGTATCTATGTGTATGGAAAGTGCATCCACTTTTAATTATGTATGTATGTACGTGTGTGTTGGTTACCCTTCTCCCATTCCCCCCCTTTTTTTTTTTTTTTTTTCATGACAGACGGTGGAGATGTTCTCTGTCTTGTCCCCTTTTTTGTGTGTGTATATGTCTTGGTGCTTATGTATTAGAATCTGACTGCGTTTGTTTTACGCGTGAGTTTGGGACCCCATTTACACATCATGAGGATAAAAATGTATACATTGTAAAAAGACCGGATATTAAATATAGCTAAAGTAACTTCAATGAAAAAATAAATTGAATAACATATATATTTCTTCTTTTCTCCTCAGTAATTTTATAGTTGTAAACTTGATAGCGAATAAATGTTAAATTTTGATTTTGTAATTAGCAGTTTTAAATTTTAATATTAAATTTTATCATATAATTTAGTAATTATTCGTTGGAATAAATTATTTTTTAATACTAAACATCTGAATAGATATTATAACATGACTTCGTTATCGAGCTTTTTGAATTTTCCTGTACTTGTGTTCTGATTGGTCCATCTAGCCTTTGTAACAACGTTTTCCCCTTGCGTAGAATATTAATTAATTTGAAACTTTTAAAACCATTTATTTTACATTCAACGTCATCACTTGATAAGACACCGAAGGTGTTGAAACAAAATGGCTATTTTTGTAGTGATTTTATAACATATTTATGTTATAAATTTTTTTTTCTTTAAAAATAAATAATTATATCTGCTCTACTTTGTATTGAGCACTCTTTTAAGAATAGTAATTGTTGGTTATTGGAATTCATTCCATATACACCAATCATATACTTGGTTATATATATATATATATATATATATATATATATATATATATATATATATATATAACTGAACATTGAAGGCAACACGGAGACGACTATGAATGTTGACTTCAATGTTCAGTTTTATATTTATATTTACATACGCTCTATCTCTGATATTGAGCACTTTATCCCATAAATATAGCACATCTTAAAACTATATTTCTTCACATATATATATATATATATATATATATATATATATATATATATATATATCAATTGATAAAACGACGGGGGTAAATTCTAACAATGACACTTTCTGTCAGGTTCCACCTTTGCAAGACTGATAAGAAATAAATTTATGCAGAAAATACAACGGTATATGTATGCACCTCCAAATTTCTGGTAGCTGTTTTCTCCTCTGACCGAGGTCTAACATGTCAGTGGCGGTAAAACTCTCTGGTAACATTCGATACCTCAAAACTCAGAATAGTAACGGCTCATCATCACCGAGGAGATCCTATATTTCCGTCCATCGTAACGAACCCTTGTTCTCTTAAGGAAGCCCCTTTGCCTTAAACGCCTATTGGAACTTCAGATCACCCCCAGAACTCAAGTGAATCTCGTATACCCGATACACTGTTAATGTCGTCACGAAAATCGTAGGTTTACTGTATCTCTCCAATAAATATCTGACATCTGCCACCCACTATCAAGAAGCCAAAATTTTATTACTGCTGCCATATCAGGGCTGGAACTATCTAGTTTTCACTTATTAGTGTCAATATAGTTCAAAAGCATCTAAACAGTCTTGAGGGGGATTAATTATTCTGGCCCTACAACCCTTTACCAATGACGAACTTCGCGAGTCTTTCGTTACTCTATACTCATTTTCAAAGAAAATGTTCAGACAACTTACATTCCATAGTACCCCATTTCTAATTTTCATTGCTAGAACCTGCCATGAACACTGGGGCTGACCACCCCCATTCAATTCGTATTCCATTAGTGAGAAGAAAGACCCACCTGAAAGCTTGTAGAATTGACTCTCAATATGATGCCTCCCCGATCCCTGTTCAGTTCTTGATTTAATCTTTCCCCACATATCCTCAATCTGCGACTTTTACTTCCTACCCCTCATACAACAGCCTCTTTTAGTAACTCGTTACATAGAGTGGTTCTTGTGTTTTGTATATGGCAATATATATATATATATATATATATATGTGTGTGTGTGTGTGTGTGTGTGTGTGTCGAAGCTACTCAATCCTCACATTCCAGCCTTGATAGAGTTATGGACTACTCTTGCAATCTTATGAGTGAACACTCTATAGCAACTTCCCCACATATTCAACCTCTCACTACTCTGTCGCTATTTCCATGGCAAATGCTCAGATGTTCTACATTCTTTAATTTGTCCATTTTGTAATTTTGCAGCTCGGAAATCATATACTATTTTCACGTAGTCGAACTGCCCTCATTTCCAAATGTAAAATGAAAGGCAGTTTCTTTTTTTTTCAGCAGCCACTAAATTGTGACTAACTCTCACAATAACACCCTCCTTTGAATGAAACATGAGCCTTGTATTCGGGGGAATTCAAATATACCAGAAATCCTCACGTATTCAATATTGTTGAAGTTAACTCTAACATTTTTGTCGAGATTTGCAAACTATACGTTTCGGTCAATTTCGGAAAACAATCGATAAAATTTGAAGAAAGCTGATTTGTTTGGAAAAATACTTTGACAAAATCCTACTTCGTGGTTTAATAATTTCTTTAATTTTATAGGACTTCATGGTAAAAAATTTTCTGTAAGAATTATTTTTTCCCCTTTTTAGCAGCGGGGTATAAACTCTTAGGATTTCTTACTCTAGAGCAGGCAACATGGAACTGGCCATGCCTAAATATTTTTTTTCTGGAGCCAACTTTCTGAATCCTTTGTCCTTGTGATTTGTTTAGAGTTCTCGCAAACACGCGAACTGGAAAATGGATTCCTGTATATAAAAATTTAAGATATACCAAAAAAATGCATTTTTTTTATAAAATAAGTAATTGTTATTTTAATCATTAATTTTTTTTAAATATTTGAAGTATTTTCTATGTTAAAAAATACCTCTTAATTTTTCCAAAATACATGAAAATGTATTGGACTGAGCTATGCACGCTAGTAAAACCAACTGTACTTTGTACTGCTTAACCAGTTTTCAGTTCTCCCCCAAATTTGGTTTATTTTAGAGAGTGTGAAGGGCGGATCGACTAACGGAATTTTATATGTAGGAAATAAAAATACAACGACCCATTATTTTCTGGCCTCTTTCTGAAGTAATACCTGTTACTTCACGAAGAGATGTTCTTTATATGGTAACTGATTATGTAAGTCTATCTAACCTGCACACTAAGGCAGGATGTGACACAAGGTTATATTTGAATGTGAAGGGGTTAGCACATTAATTACACATTAATTTGTGTATGGGCCAAGGATAAAAAATTATCCAATCTCCGCGACAACTGTTACGCTGGTCTCGATATTACTCTGCTTATTGTAGTGCACTGGGGAAGGTTCCGCTGGGGTTGGAATCATTGGTATCAAGTGCCTTTTCCCATCTCAAAAGTGAGGCTATGTAAATAGCCATTTCCTAACTGTAGCTTAGATTTTGAGCAAAGCCGAAATTGTGGAGCATCCAGTTAGAATTTAATTGACTGCTCACTCATAATTTATCAAGTAAGACAAGCTTGTCCAAAATAGTGATTTTCAAAGCGTAGAGTATTTGTGACACGAGGCCGGAAATATGGGACGCCTAGTGAGGTTCGAGCTCACTATTCCGTCGTAATTGATATAGAGGGACAAGCTTGATAACCATTAAACCACGTCAAGCTTGCTGACCATTGATATTTATTGTATTAAAAAATACAATTATGGCACAAGGCCGAAAGGGGAAAGAGGTTGAGGCTGGTCGTCACTATCTTATACCTAGCTAATGCGATTCACGACCCATTCACTCGTTACAGTTTGCGCATTCACCAAAAAAAAAACTCGTTCGTCACCAATCAATCCTCCATACACCATAGTACCGCATCCACTCAGGGAGACCTACAAAACGCACCCCGAGATTTAAAATTTTAAAGCTTGCTGACCATTATAGTTAAGCGAGTGTTGTTTAAATCAAGGTTAAATTGCTACGTTATTACGTTATATTATGTTATATTATTACTTAATAGCTATGCAAAACTATGCAAAGTCTATATAGTACTGAAAAATAAATCACCTGATGGAAAACATTACCAGTAGAATTTAAGACGTTTCCATGCGATTCTTTTCTGTAAGCTGACAGACGTATGGCGCCAATGATAAACTGTTTAAGTCATTTTTGTCGTCTCGGTGATATTAAATTCTGTTTCGGCTAAGCTAGAAACAAATGATTTGTTTGCTCGCCCGCTGTGGGTTACTTACAGCAGAGTGCAAGAGAAGAGCCTGCTAATCGCAAGTTAAAACTGTGGACTTGTTCTGAGCATGACAATCTCAATATTGATTTTTAAAATACCGCTCTTATAGCAAAATGAATACGAATTATCTGAAAGTGTAAAATCTTCTAAACTGTGAATACGCTTTCGTTAAAGCTGCATTCATTATTTCCATTTTTAGTTGATTTTAAATGGAAAATTGCAAAGCATTTATAAACAGGTCTGCTCTCCTAGATAACAGGGAAAGTTTGGTAAATTCGTCACAAATAAAACAACAATAATACATGAAGCACAAAAAATAATGAGAACAGAATAGCATTTCATGAGAGGTAGATTCGTTTTCTACGTTGGTCTTGCCTCGCGAGCCCACCTCTGTCTCGTACCCATGCGTACCTTAAGATAAACTTCTTAAGGGTTTAATGCTCTCAAGAGAAAGTCCTGTAAAGAGCACAAGGGTAAAGTTAGAAAAAGTAATAAATACAAACTTGACACTAATCTGTCCCTTCAGTGTGTTGATGATCATGTTATTGTCCTTTGTGGCTCTTAATAAATTCTATCTTTTTTATCTCTCCTAAACCTTACTCTCCATCCTTTGATACAAGATCGCTATGTACGTCATGTGATGCTTGCCTTTCAACATGACCTGTGTCCAAACCGCCTTGCCTCGTTATGTGCCCTATATATTTCCGTTGTCTACATCCTTCTGTTGGTAAGTCTAGGTGTTCTTTTTGTTCATATTTTCTAGCATCTTTCTCTAGGACCACATTTCTGTTGCTTCAAGGGTCTTCATCAACTGTGTGCGGATTTTTCAGAATTCGCTGTAATACAACAGGACTGATTGCGTCTAACTTAATAAGCTTTAACATTAAAAGGACTTTTCACGAAACCATCATCTTTTACGCGCTGAAAAGACATGAAATTTTTAATCGATTTCACTCCAAGCAAGGCAGTAAATCCACTAAGACACAAGGACAAAGACACAAGGGGTTACCGGGTGCGAAGAAATTAGGACCATAAACGTTACTAATGAGCGGAAAGAGAAAAGAGTGATCAAGAAGGACAGTAGATAGCGATTGACATTGCAATTAAATATTTGCGGATTAAATTTGGCTGGAAAGCATGGAACCGGAAGGGAGTTCCACAAGGGAGAACAGAAAGTCTAATACTGACCTTAAATACAAAAAGTCTAGGTACCATAGAGAAAAGCTCACCTGAATAATCACCATGAAAGTATTTATAGAAAAGACACGGAGAGAATTCATTACGGCGGTGGGAAAGCGACGGAGGCCAGATCGGGACCGATAATATTGCTGATTATTTGGATTTTATCAAAGAGCACACGGTAAATGGATGAATGGTAGAATTATATTAGGTTGGTGTAAAAATAATGACGTAATAATGTCGTTTTTGACGTTAAAAAATACGTCAAAAAACTACACAATTACGTCATTATTTTTGCACAAACCTAATAGATATGATAGACTCTGGTGAAAAAACGGTCTCGCACGACACAGTGAACCAATTTTCTTCGTAGCTGACCATTAAGAGAAATAGAAGGGGCCAGAAGAAGAGGTCCTAGTACATTTATCCCATGGAGTGCATGGACAGTAAAAGAAACAGGGGCAAGTTTTGGATAACAAACTTGCTGTACCCATTAAAGACGCGAGCGATCATGACTCTCTACAACTTTCTACCATATATAGTTCTGAGTAAGGTTTATCTTTTTACTATCATTCCAAGTTCCATGTTCTCCCAAATATATATGCAAGTTCACTATATAGATCCATCGCTGATTTCTGTCCTTGCTTTCAATATATCCTGTGAGTGTTACAATCTCCAAGACTACCTCCCTCAGTATGTGTCAAAATTCCAACTTTCTTTTTACTTATATGGATATCTCAGCTTCCTTGTGAAGGACCACCATTTCTGTTTTGTATCAAGTCTCTTCAACTTATGTGAGGAGTATCTAGCATTAATTGCCGTGTGGGAAGACTGGTATTACGTAACAATTCATTGCTCTTTTATCTGAATTTTTTTAAAGAAATTTTCATATTTCTTAATACTTTACTTAGCTTTTGGAAGGTAACTTTGGCTATCGCAATTCACCTTCGGATTTCGGTTCCGAACTTTCCGTCTGTTATTAAAACAATTCCTAGATATAAAAATGCGTGTACTTGATTAATTTTGATATCTCCAATTTCTAATCCACAGGTTGAGCTGACAAGCATACATTTTCTTTTCTTATAACTGATCTTAAGTCCCTTCTTCTCCCTTTCATTCGCGGCCTTCACTACTTTCCTTTTTGCATCTGCTATCAACACCGTGTCATCTGCATATCTCGTTTTAAGTTTGTGGCCACCAATAATGAATCCTGGTATGACTTCTAATTCTTTCAGTATTGATTCATTATAAAGTTTGATTAAGTCCGATGAGAAGACACATCATTGCCTTAGGACCCTTTCTATTTCCTCGGATATTAAACTCATTAAATGGAGAGTTGCAGAAATATATATAACTTCTGTGTGAATAGATAAGAAACAAACAAACAAAAAAACAAAGAAACATCTGTATGGGCGTATGGAGGACCAGATCTCAACAGGGTATGCTTGCTGCAGTTGTTTCTGTAGTAGTGTCTAGCCATGTGTACAAACGCACAGGACAGACAGAAGGCAAGATAGACAGAGGAAAACGACGCATAACTCGCCTAGTGTACTTCAGAAAATGGTAGTCAGAACAGGGTTTAGAAGAGATAAAAAAAAGACATTTATTATAGACATACAAAGGACTGTAAATCTTGGAGAATCGTGGTCGCCAGTGATGATGAAAAAAAGAGAGATAGAAAAAAAGAGATATAGAAAAAAAGAGATAGAAAAACCAGAAACAGAAGAAAAAGAACTAGAAAAAAGAAATAGAAAAAAGAAAGAAAAAAGAAAGAAAAAAGGAATAGAAAAATGAAATAGACAAAAGAGAGAAAAAAGAAATAGATAAAAAGAATAAAGAAAGAGAAAAAAGAAAAAAGAAAAGAAAAACTAAAATAGGAAAAGAAAAAGAAAAAAGGAAAAGAAAAAGGAAAAAGGAAAGAAAAAAGAAAAAAGGAAAAGAAAAAAAGAAAAAAAGAAAAGAAAAAAGAAAAAAGGAAAAAAGATAAAGAAAAACAGAAACGAACGAAAAATGAAAATGCAAAAAACAAAGAAAAAGAAAAAAATGAAAAGAAAAGAATAGCTTTATATATATATATATATATATATATATATGTATGTATGTATGTATGTATGTATATATATATATATATGTAAATATATATATATATATATATATATATGTATATATATATATATATGTATGTATATATATATATATATATACACATACATACATACATATATATATATGTATGTATATATATATATATATATATATATATATATATATATATATATATATATTGTTTTTGCTTTCATTCAAAGAGAGTTTTGTATTTATAAGTGCGAGAAGATAGAAAAAGTGTTTAATGCGGAACTTTTATTGAGTGTTGAGCAATTAATTTTGTGGAATGGTCACAGTGAAAGGAAGCATTATTTTCAATGTCAGGAAGTCGACTCAAATTATTATTGCTACACAACAACCTTAGAAATACTATTTTGAACTTGCGATGTAGAAACATTTCATGAAAGAGAGTTATCATATACTTTAGCATCCGTTTGATTAACTTGGCACGACACTTACAGATTATTAGTTTGTTTTCATTTTTTTAAAAACAGAAACCAGATGCCTTCTGCAATGCTGGAACAGACAAATGAGTTGTAAATTGGCGGAAGCTATCAGAAAGCAAACGAAATGACTGATGAGAAAATAATATCTCTCTTTTTATATTTATTTATCTATTTATTAATTATTATTATTATTATTATTATTATTATTATTATTATTATTATTATTAATTTCTTTGATTTCTAGCATATACTCATTTTTTTCCTGGTCCTGAGCAGAGACATGAGTTCGAAAATGGCATCATGACTTTTTCCACTGAGCATTCTTTGAGAAGAAAGAAAAAAGGCCTAAGATCACACATATTTTACATAGATAAATTATTATTATATTATATAATTCATTCAGTTTCTTATATATGCTTTGACTATAATCCAGTCTATGGTATATGGGTCAATATCATCCAATCTGATATATATATATATATATATATATATATATATATATATATATATATATATATATATATATATTTCTTACAAAGAACTCATCAAGTTAGTATTTTTTGTTTAGTTGCTTAAGATGAAATAAATTATTATTAGTGCTATTATTTCTTTGAACTCTATTCAACTGTTTGATTAGTTTCAAAAGAAATAATGTGATATGATGATTACTTAACATGAACATAGTTTATATTACCATTAAAACGATAATACTCTTCTGGGTGGAGAGTATGATGTCATGTATCCATGACTGCATCCTGTTAAATGCTTTGTCTGTAACATTTTTTCAATTATACCTAAACCTCCAAGTTCAATTTCATTAAGCTATATGTACTCTTCTAAAGTTAGCATTATATATTATGTTTAATTATTTTCCTCAAGCAACGAAATAAAGCCATTAAGATAAAAGGTGTTACTAAGTTTGAAAGAAAAAGAAAAGCATTATTCAGGAGCAAGAAAAATGAAAGCCGGTACAGTTGATAAGAATTAACTTTGCATTTATATTTTTGAAAATCAAATTTGGCTTGAAATCAAAATGCTGAAAAAGGGTCCCACAAGCAAGAAGTACGGGAAAATAAAATATAAACAAAGAACTTACTGTTATATCTATGATGTTTTAGTAAGGTTCTCAATGTACAAGGCCCTGAGACTACGCGAGGTAGAGGATTACGTCAAGAGGTAGTTTAAGCCGATAGGAGGTTGACTCTAGACATGAACAGGTTAAGATTATAGTGATCAAAAAACACCCTCTTGGGAGTCTGTTTCATAGAGCAGTGGTTCGCGGGAAGAATTCTTTTAAAAAAAGTGGGGTCCAGAAAAAACAATTTCCCGGGTCTTATGCATAAAAAAGAAAAGAAGCCTTGTAAATTAATGTGATTGCCAGAGCCTTTATATTTGTGAATTCTATCATAATATTAACTTCACTAAATCCTTCGATTCTGTACATAGGGGAAAGGATTCTTTTGGCATATGGCATCCCCACCCATGAGACAGTAACTGCCATAGCGATGCTATCCAAAAATATCAAATCTTTCGTTAGATCCCCAGACGGAGACATTAAATTCTTTGACATCAAAACAGGAGTCCCTCCATGATAGCAGACACCATTGCATTTTTTTCTAGTTGTTATCACCATTGAATACATATTCAGAAATGTTTGTTATCACTCTTAAATACGTATTGAGAATTTTTTTGTTATTACCATTTAATAAGTATTGAGAATTTTTTGTTATCACCCTTGAATAGGCATTGAGAATTTTCTGTTATTACTCTTGAATACGTATTGAGAATTTTTCGCTATCACCCTTGAATACGTATTCAGACACTGTTGAGAAGATATTCATTCATAGTTCCACTCCATGTATATTAATTAAAACGCTCTAGTCTAGGCTTGAGTGAACCTTCAGCGAGAGCTACACCTAACATCACCTGGAAAAAACATCCAACTAAATCACAGCTCTATAGACCAATCCCTGATATTTCTTCCACCTTACACGATCGTGGAACGCTCTTTGCAGGACACTGCTGGCGAGCAAAACGAATTCGCCAGTGATCTACTGTTTTGGACATCTAACCATGTAACAAGACAGGTTGGTTGAACAGCAATCATTACCTACATTGACCAGCTACGGTACGACAGAGAATAACTACCTAATGACCATTCGACCTAGATGCACGACCGTGATAATTGGCTTGAGAGACTCAGGAATGTCCGAGCTAACTCAACAACATTTTTTAAATATGTACCCGAGAAATTTCAACTGTTTTTTTTTTTTTTTTTTTTTTTTGATGTTAGTCACAACTGTCATTTCAGTTTTCCTTAAATTTTCTTCAATGCTTACATATTCCATTCATGGTAATGTTATTTTCGAGAAAAAAAATCTTTTGTCTCAAGTCCCATTTTCATCAGGGAAGAAATGTTTCAAAATACAACGCAGGATTTCTAATACTCAACCAAGAACGAGGTTGTCGCATAGTTGTTTGGTTGGTTGCTTGGTTGTCTTCGTTTAGTAGCATATCAACATCTGCTATTCCCCATGTATACTACGCCTTCCCCCATAATAAGCACACCTAAAATTCTGCTGAAAGTGTGGAAAAATGTTTCTACTCACGGATAATAACCCCTTGTTTGGTTATCAAACCCTATAAATTATAGCTCACCAATTTAATTACGGCCAGCGTTTCCTACTGTCATTTAAAAAATGATTTAAAACATGCAATAATATTATTTTAATTTTATGATAATTCTTATTTTATTTTATGGCAATTTTTTTAAGATTTTTGTAGCTGTTCATAATACACAGCGCTGATTTTGATTTTTTTTTTTGGAAAAATGCGTACTATATACATGGGGAATTACGGTATTTAACGACGAAATATGTTTTGTAAGCAAATTTTATTTTATTTTTTGTAGATATTAGGTTGGTGCAAAAATAATGTCGTTTCCTCACATATGTTACTATGTGAGAAAACGACATTAATTTTGCACCAAACTAATATTAATGGTTTAGTGATAAGGTTATTTATGAGTAAGTAAATATAACGAACCTAAGGAGAATTGGAATTTGGCTATACGATTAACAATTCTGAGCCATTAACAATTTCATCGCACACACATCCAAGCTTACAGCTCCTAATAGCCCGAAACGGTTGAGGAGGTTGTGATTATAGTAAGCAGAATCGTCCTCTTGGAAGTCTCATTTGGTAGAACTAAAAGCTGTAGTTCGTCTGAACATCATCAATGGAAATAGTATGATAATGTTGATACGTATGTGATATTTGTTCTGTGGGGAAGAAAAGTAAAGTTAAAAATAATGCATCACTCAAAAGAACGCATAAACCCTTTTGAACTCTGTAACGGCTTTAAAGTAAGGGTTGAGGAATTTCAGTATATATAATGTCGTGACCAAGTAAAAGGTTAAAAAAAAATAACAAATGAAGTGTTGCAAATATAACATATATTAAACAGTAAGTACAACAGAAGAGTATTACACGATTAGTGAGTGTGTGTCGGTTGACCCAACGTTCAATCTATTCGACTGTTCCCCCATGGCCTTCTCTACTACTAATCTTATAGTAGTCGGAAGAGTTCAACATAGACCCTTTAGAGGAAGGGCAACACAACAATATATATATATATATATATATATATATATATATATATATATATATATGGCAGCAATACTCCATCTAACTTTAGAAAGGTTATGTCAAGATTTGGTTGATTTTGTTTAGCGGCATTTCAAAAAATGTTCTAGGTTATTAAATATTTTGCACAGTTTTATGACTTCAAATAAAGATAAAGTGCTTGGGCATTTTGCTATAAAATTATTTTGGTCATTCTACTATAAAATATGTTACTGGTCATTTTGTTTAAAAATATACTGTTGGTAATTTTACTATACTATAGATAGTTTTAGTCATTTTATATAAAAATGTATTTCTGGTATTTTTATTATAAAATCTTTTTTTATATACTTTCATATTGTTTTGGGGTTCAGTATTTGTCTATAGACATCTAACTGTTTCTCGTCATACATTTGACTGAGTATGTAGAGTGTAGTCAGATACTTTCCAAAGCGATACAAAGAACATGAATCCCGGTAGAGGTTCAAATCAAGGAAACTCATTGAGAATAAAAATATTCACCATGACTGGAGATGAAATACATGACGAGAGACTTAGTAATGTCTCTATTAATTTCATGGATCTTAAAGAATTGGCGATTAGCAAAATACATCTCGAAATTTACAGGGATAACTTTATATTTCGGGCGAGATGCTATAACTGGAAAGCCTATTTTATAAGAATATCAGTATTTTGAGCAACTAATTAAAAGCAAAGTATTGAGCAACTGGGACATCTCATTGGAAACAAAGTAAATAGTACTTATATAGCGTATCTTCCATTTACATGCAACCAACAATTAAGATTTGACATCTTATTAAACGCTAGTCAAAGATTACTTTGTTCTAAAATTTCAAATGCTAACATGTACAAGACATTTTGCAAATCAGACTTTATCAACTCGTATTCCATGTGCCGCAGATTTACCCATCACATATTCGGAACATGCATACAATGCAGGGCAAAAGTTTGGGGCAAACCTGTATTTCTTTTAAAAAAATTACCTTAAAATGAGATATTTCTGTATTTTTTACGTAAAAGATAAGAATATAAGTACAGTGTAACCCGGATATAAGCGACCCGGATATAAGAGAAACCCGGATATAAGAGCGATTGTATCTGGTCCCAAATTAGAGCCATACTTACCTAAACAAAATAGACCAAACCCGGATATAAGAGAAACCCGGATATAAGAAACTTCTCCGGTCCCGACAAATCTTTTATATCCGGGTTACACTGTACCTAGAATGCATTTTCTTTTATTTATCTATTTTTCTCTGTGCCTCCTCTTACTACCAAAAAATTTCAAATTTGGATTAGTCTTTTTGGCGGTTTTATTGAAGAAAACAAAATATGATGCTGTTGTATGATAATATTTTTTTTTATTGTTTATTGCTTATTTTTGACAAAATAAATGCAAATAAAATGTAGTTACTGAAATTATATCTCATACATTAAAAGAATTCAAAAATATCTCATTTAAGTCCTTTTTTTAAAGAAATGCAAGTGAAGCCATCTTTTGTCCCGTAGTTTGTTTTTTTTTAAGTTTTTTTTTTTTTTATCCAAATTCAAATAAACTTACTTTGATCGTCGGGTTGCTCTGATTTTCAACTGACATCTATGGCATTCGTTATGGGAATGTAAATTTTTAATCCATTTCCTTTCTTTAGTTTTTCATACACAATAGGATTTTGTTCAAATTCTCTCACCATACAGACACTCCTTATTTGCCCTATCATCAGTCATCCTGATCAAATAATCAGGCCATCGTAGCGAGTGATGGCATAGAGGAGTCTATACTGGTAAACTGACTTCGTTCGAGAATATCAACGTCAATGACTTATATTTTCGACCGAATGTTCAGTATCCGACGGAGACATTCACTCCAGGTTTTTCATTTGCCTCCGTTATAAGGATGACAAAACAGATACACATATAACGGCTGTCGACCCGTTAAATGAGTCTGACTAACCCTGAAACGTTTGGTGAACGTTTTTAATTCTCGAGAGAATGTACGCATGGTGGAAATCGACTTGTGACCGGGAACAGACAACTCTAAGACTCATAACTCCCAAACGAACAATATGACCATGGTTTCCATGTTGTTGATTGTGCATAACATGGTGCAAAAGACCTGCAAGTGTAATTATGCACACATACATATTGATGATAACTACATAAGGTCAGCTTCACTTGCACAACCACTCTTACATATATACATGTTACCAGGCTTCTGCTATACATGTAGCATCCTCTCCATACCTTTAATCTGGTGATCAATGACGAGCCGAAGTAAGAGGACTGAACGAATAATATATATATATATATATATATATATATATATATATATATATATATATATATATATATATATATCTATATTAGGTTGGTGAAAAAATAATGTCGGTTTTTGACGTTAAAGATTACGTCAAAAACCGACACTATTTTTGCACCAAACTAATATATATATATATATATATATTTCACCACTCAGCCACGTGCTTGCTTTTATATATATATATATATATATATATATATATATATATATATATATATATATATATATATATATATATATATATATAATATATATATATATATATATATATATAAAAGCAAGCACGTGGCTGAGTGGTGAAATATATATATATATATATATATATATATATATATATATATAAATAAAAGCAAGCATGTGGCTGAGTGGTCAGAACGTTCGCAGTTCGCATTCTGACCAGGAGACAAGAGTTCAAATTAGTTAGGAAGTAGAATTCCTGATGGTATCGGAATGGACGCGACAATCGCAGCGCGCGGAACGTTTGGAAAGCACCAGAAAAGCCATAGCAAGACTTTTGGGTAAAATTGGGCAGACGAAACTGTCGATAGCTGTGCTAGCACGAATTTCCAGGTCAGAGAGTGCTAGATGATATGCTCTTTCCCCAAAACTGCAACTTAGGTCTGCTCAGCATAGTTGTAGTATAAACCACAATAAAAAAATATAAACAAATACAGCTGACAAGCGTCTGCAATAGAGATCGACTAGACGCCCTAGTAGAAGGGTATCCTCGAATACGAATGGCCAGCTACACCCCTATATATATATATATATATATATATATATATATATATATATATATATGTATATATATATATATATATATATATATATATATATATATATTGTGTTATATTATTAGATTCATTAGATGAATGAACAAATGTCTGTTTAATGCCATTTCCTGCGAAATATATATATATATATATATATATATATATATATATATAATGTACATGGTTTAAGGTGGACGTATTTGATGTGCTAATGAAATTAATTTTCAGGTAATTTACTAGCGAAATGCCCACAATGAAAATATCAGAAACGTTTTGTGTACAAACAGAATAATTAAAAATTTATAACATCAGACAGCTATTAATAATATAAAAACTGTCACGTAATGATATTATTGAACATGTAAGAGTAGTCATCTATTATAAAACACAAAAAATACTAATAATACTTAGTCAGAAATAACAAATACTATTAATTGAAAGCACAATAATATACGAATTCCACTTCCAGTTAGATGACATCCATTTTAATATTTCATCCAAGATAAATCGGTCAAATGACTAGAATGCTTTCCTATCAACGAACGTGTATGCATCAGACAAAAGCGTCAAAAAAGTTAATATTGAATCAACACAGCGCACAAGACTAACATACTTTTCTCAGTATATTAGTGGATAACACTACGAATGTTATACTAATGAAAAGGTTTCGATCCAAACCATTATCCAGAATCTTATCTAAGAAAAATATACGCCCTCAGATTCCAGGCCAACGGACGAAAATACATAAATGTAATATTTCATAAGGAGACTGAGCGTTTACTCAAGCTTGATTATCCACTTAAATAACATTTAAAGTGAGATATATATATATATATATATATATATATATATATATATGTGTGTGTGTGTATTACATGAATCATTCATACAAAAAACAGATTAGTGAAGTTTATTAAAATTACATTAACACACGAACCTCTAGTTGAATGTTGTGATCCTTGTTTTTAATAAATTAAACTTGTATAAGGTCTATTTTTTGCAAGTAATTACATCTGTTCATATAGACATCATCAGGCATGGAAAAGTACTTGCAAAAAAAGACCTTATACAAGTGGGTTAATCTCATTTTAATAAATTTGTTTGCGAAGATGTATTCTCGCCATTTATATCATTGACTTCACTAATTTGTTTTTTGTATGAATGATTCATGAAGTATAATTTGAACTGCACCACATATTTGATATATATATATATATATATATATATATATATAGTGTGTGTGTGTGCATGTATGCGTGTATGTGTGTGTGTGTGTGTGTGTATTCAAAATCTACATCCATGGTTGGAAGGTGTCAGGTTCTAAATACTCGGCTACAGATCTGCCTGAGCAGGTGTCTGACATATTAATGTTACTTAGCAGAGGGGCATATTTGAAATATATATATAAGCCAACACTACATGAAATCGTCAGACCACTGTGGCCTGACGATTGCATCTAGCATTAAACAGACTGTCGCCTCTAAGTGTTTACGTCTATGTTCATTTTTATATTTACACACGCTCTATCTCCGATATTGAGCACTTTATCTCATAAATATACCACATCTTAAGACTATATTTATTCATATATATGTGTGTGTGTGTGCGTGTGCGTGTGTGTGTGTGCTATATGGTTCTAATTTTGTCTGCTACGACAGTTTTGCAAATATGTATATAGGCGTGAGTGTTTTAACAAACAGGAGTGTGTATATATATATATATATATATATATATATATATATATATATATATATATATATATATATATATATATATATATATTTGTGTGTGTTTACATGTGGGCTTAATTGTGTTTGAATATGACTCGCTGTTTTCGATTTATCTTAAATCGATTCTTGTGTCCACATTGCTATCCTAATTAAATTAGTTTCATTTCACAAAAATTGTTTGGAGAATATCTTGAATTCTAGCGTTTTTCACTTGAAATTGTTCCTGATAGGAATCATCTTGTGGCAAGATTTTCGAGTGCAAAAAACTTCTTCCTGAATGTCGCCATAGCTAAAAAAAAAACAAAAACAGTAACATCGAGACTATTATAGAAACGTCGGGTAGATTTGCTTCATCCTTTCATTTAGGTGCTCAATGTTACTCTCTGAGAAAAGGAAACAAACTATTCTTGCCTAAGTATATTTACGCTAACATTTCATTACACAGACATACCATATATATATATATATATATATATATATATATATATATATATATATATATATATATATATATATATATATATATATATATATATAAAGAACAGTAAGATATATAATCCAGTGTTCTTATAGATATTTTCTTTTTACAAAATAGTGCTCAATGTAAATTTAGAGAGCATTAATATTGTAAATTATTTTACAAAATAGTGATGGTTAGAACTGTGTAGGGAAAAACCACATTTTAAATGAGTTAATTTATAATATATATTTATATATATATATATATATATATATATATATATATATATACATATATATATATATATATATATTAATGAAACATGCATATATATATATATATATAGATAG
>OZ010581.1:120088021-120108021 GCA_963932145.1 Acanthosepion lycidas | reverse complement strand
ACTAAAGGAAGTCGAGGCAGAAATAAAAGAGCCTAATGAGCATATATTCCATTGCAAAGTTAACCTGTTGTAAGGAAAGTTCATCCGAACAATTACCACGAAAGAGTTTATAGAAAAGGTCCAGTGAGGTCACATTACGGCGACGGAAATGTGATTGAAACCGAGGTGACAGATCAGGATAAATGACATTGCAGATTCTGATTTGGATTTTATCAAGGATATATAAATATACAGCAGGAAGTCCAGACCATATGTGGAGGCAATTTTAAAAGCAGGGATGATTGGTAGACTTATAAATATGTAAGATAGATTTCAGTGAGAAAAATTGTCTTAAACGACAAAATGAACCAACTTTACTACCAGTAGACAAAGCATTTGAGTCGATATATTCATGTCAGCGGGAAACTTTAGCCTGAGAAGGCGCCATGAGTCAACTCTTGGAGGTTAGACAAATCTGAGCTGATGGAAGGCAGAAATATTTCACTCAAACGGTTGAGAGTAGTTGTGATTTTGAGGCGTTAAAATTAAGTCATTCCTTGGTCCAGTTAAAAAAAAAATTAAAAATATTAGTAAAATTTAAGAATGATAAATGTATACAATTTCTTTTCTAATACACATTATTGAAACAGATAATGGCTCCATTATCTCGATACTTGCCGGGATTATCCAGAGGTGACCTTGTGCCAGATTAAGCTAACTAGTTATTTTATAATCTTAGCTGGATAAACAGAATACAGAGAAGAAAATCGAAATCCCTGCAGTGATGTAATGCTCGGAAAGGCATAAATATTAACCGCTGCACATAAAAAGGCGATTATGGAGTTTAGTAACCTTATAACAGGCTGACATATGTCTGCCATTTCAAAGCTCACAATGACTATCGAAGTCACTACAGTAGCCATATTGGTTTACTTTGATCTGCACTAAGGGAAATAACCATCGGATTAGTAAATATGAGAGATGGCAACTGAGGTATTTTACTGCACTTGATTGGCATATTTAGAAAGGGCTTACAATTATTATTAACATATTCCTTTTTTCAGACAAACATGTTTTTACAAGTAAATACAGGTTATTAGTAATGGGTTATATATAGAGAGTAGCAACATGGCCCGGCGTTGCCCGTGCTTGATTCAAAAAGCGTACGACTCACACAGCAATTGCTATCACTTGACTTAAAATATTTTTGCCCTTCCTTGCCTTTAAAGGAATGCCCTTTGCCGTGCTGATGTTGCTACATGCCTTACACACTGCGAACTTTTTTCTAATCTCTATACTAAAGATTAAATCAGTTACGAAAAAAGAACTAAACAAAATGAACACAAAACGATCAATTTCAAAAAAGGACTTGTCACTAGAAAAACCGAATTAAAAATGAATGTTAACAACAAATATTTTTTCACACCCAACCCAGTTCTGCGGAATCAGAATCAACGTTGAGTTTAAGCAAGGGAATGAGCCAATTGGAGTAAAGTGCCATGCAGATTTAAATTTTCCCACTTGTGACGAATGCAGCTATCGCATTTTTTTTTTTGTATGCGAGCATGCTAGTTAACATTCGTGTCATTCACCTGTTGGCTCTCACGCTGGTCAATAGAATCTACCTGCCTATTCGTGGCAGCCAGCTATAGGTTCTAACTCTGGCCAGTAGGAAATGGCCGCAAAATACATGAAAACTGCCGTAGAAGCAGGAAAAAAATCGATTATTTCCATTATCGATGAGAGTTGGGAAATGCAATGTCAGTCTTGGCCTTCCCGCTAACTTGGAGCATGTGCATGTAGATTTTGGTGCAAATCCGTCGAAAATTGCGGCCGTGCATTCGTTACACACACACACATCCTGCCTTATATATATATATATATATATATATATATATATATATATATATATATATATATATATATATATATATATATATATATAATTGGCCTTGCAATTTGTTTTGCGGAAATTACATGAAGAAAGATAGATTAGATAAAATATCACCTCAATAAACAAAAAGAATGAATTCATTTATTCAAGAAATTCTTGGAGCTTCTACACCTTATTGATAATATATCTGAGACTATGTAACATATTTTGATTTGTCTATTTGGTATAAAACCGTTTAATAATATTCACCCAATAGAAGCCCCACTAAAGATAGAGGTTTAATAATTTTGTTACTATAATATAAAAGCTTTGGTACCTCTTGCTTTTCTTATTCTTGGAAATCCTCTTCCGTATTTCCAATCTTTAAGAAAGACGCCTGGTCCGTCTAAACATCCAACGATAAGCTTTCTACCCTTTTATTGACAAAATTAAAATTAAGTAATTCATCGAGTCTAGAAAAAATCTCAACAGAATGCATAAAGAACTTGACGGCCGTTTCGTCCTATATTTGGTACTCTAAAGATGCTGCAATGTTATTGGTCATGATCTGGCATCTCGACTTGAGTTTCTTTCTCATCTCCGTAACGCAGCTCCGCTGTGTCTTTTTTATAAGACTTTCCATGTTAATTGTTCTCATGAAATTTCCTCTATGGGACAAAGGTCTCGTCATTTTAGACTTTAAATGGCTAGATGTAACCATAAATTATAGGCTAACAGTTTCTTCTATCGCACTTCTCGATTGTGGAACACTTCCGGATTCTTGCTTTCCAGGAAAATTTGAACTTCAAAAATGTAAATGCAATTACAATCATTATCTTCTGCAGTCTTAATTCTTATTCTGTTTTTCCTCTCTACATGTAGTTTTACACATATTCTTTAATACTCAGTATCCTCTTGTGTCTTAGTGGCTTTATTGCCTTGCTTGTGGTGAAATGATTAAAATATACCTGAACGCTTTAATTTCTCATAAGGCATTACCAAAGATCTTCACATCTGAAGCAAATTTGTAGATAAAATCTTTGAAATTCATTATGTCTTTCGAGTTCTTTCGGCAGTAAATATTCATAAATATCTACATTAGTGTTGTTACTTAAACCAGGAACATTTTATTGTAACTTATTATTAAGAAAAGTACAAAAATATTTGTATTATCATGCAAAAAAAACCATCAAATCCCCATCTTTTGCTTTACAGGGGAGGACATTTTAAAAAGTGTTGATAAGTTCCTAAATAGTAATGACAGCATTGATCGCTCAGAAAGATGACACTGAAGAGGCACTGTCAAATTTTGGTAACTATATTTTTTTTTCTAATGTAAAGTATATCCACATCTAGTGGGAGTACAAAACCAAAGACTATATACGGAACAAAGTCAAATGTCTCGTGGGCCTACATTCCTGTGCCTTTTAACTAACATTTAATGTATCTTGATTTCAGTCCCTTTAGAGGTAACACCACTACCAAAAATATAATTTCTGGCTTAATAATTACAAACTTATAAACCCAACTGACGCCTACAGTTTTATTAATTTTTTGTCGCTTTGCTTTTATAAGACATATATTCAGCATTAAATAACCCAACAATGGTTGAAGTTTTTGTTTTTGTTAAAATTAGCATTGATTTTTAGTCTATTTTCTGGTCGGAATTTTGGTGACCAAATTGTTCGATTTCTAATTACTAATTAAGACGGTTTTTACAAAAAAAAGCTATTTTTCTCGGGGCTGCCGATGAGGACATAATCCTACTGGAAAGGCCGATCGACTTTAATGAATATATTACTCTGCCACACTTAAGCGACGGAAGATGTCATAGTTTGGTCACGTCCCACGGTATGACAGGTTCGGTAAGACCTTCATGCAATACACAGTTTTTGGTGTACGCAAGCAGTCTCGGCAGGGATCAGTCAATATCAAAGAATGGACGGACATGACAATGCCATAACTCCTGAGAGCGACCGCCAACAGATCCTCTTCGAGGTGGTCTGCTTCTTCTGTCCCGAGGTCACGGTGACGATTGAAGCGGTCGCTGACGATGATGATGATGATGACAATATCCCTTAGAACCGGCCTACACATAACATTACAGGACGTCGATACCTTGATATTTAAATTAGAAGTGTATCTATTTTATTTTAAATATTTTTTTCACTAAAAACATATCAGGTTACGGCTGATAAAAATAGTTCATTCCTCGAAATGATAGCATCCACATTCCTGATAATGACTAAAATGTAATGTAACAAGTACGTTTGAACCTGACGTTTGATAGACAATATGCAAAACAAAATGTAGCAATATTATTTCTGGGGAGAGTCACTGACCTTATGACTGTGAGTTTAAATTCAGTGAAAATAAAACACGAGGGGAGTTATTTAGAAACTTCTTGGCCCAACGTGTAGCGTATCAGTTCCAAATACGTGGCTTATTCTACACGGGCCGATATAATTAGCTGTGTGAGTATTTAAACAGTTCAATTCCAAACTGATCTTTTCAGCGCTCATATGGGAAAAATGAAGATTACTTGTTGTAATGTCTTTTGTAAATGAAGTTTTACAAACTGAATCAAACAGTAGTTTCTCCTATAAAGAAAGATTTTTTTTGCAGTGGTGTGCCCGAATGTTTCGTTTATAAGTTAGAGAAAAAGGGCACCCCTAGGCTGTGTAACGGTTAGTCAAGCTTGTCTTGCTAGAACAATTACGACTGAATAGTGACTGCGATCCTCACTGGGTGCCCCATACTTTCGACCTTGTGCTACATCTAAGCTACGCTTGGAAAATCACTATAAGTTAGTGAAAGATGTTTCAGTATTAAAATAAATATTGAAACTTGAAATCTATTCTTTCGAACATCCATACAAAGAAACATTCGATATGTCTTTTTTGATGTGCCGTGTGCCTTAAGAACGTGATTTATTATGACTCTCCACATTCTCCTGTCCCTTGTGGCTCTTAATAAATTTTGTCTTTTTGTTATTTCTCCCAAACCCTGTTCTGCCATCTATTCACTCAAACCAATTAAGTAGGTACTTCCAAAGATTCGGTATACCTAAGGTTTAAATGTATTTTTCATAAATGATATTTGTTTTTTGAAATTTTCCCCAGCTTCAATTGAAAACTAAAGGATTAAATTTCCTAATTCCAGAAAACAAACCACTGTAGTGTATTTCAAATAGAATTTATAATTTTTAGTCGAATCTTCTAAAAAAAAACCAATGGAAACAGCCATTTTTAATTTTTTTTAGTGAAAAATAAACAAAACTTAATTCAAGTTTTAAAAATCCACCTAAAATAAAATATATATTTCTGGAGCGTTTCTTTCATAAAATTAGCAAATTTAAAGTTAAAATTATCTATTTTGAAACAAATAATACTTACACCATAGACAAGCATTTCTTCACCACAGAGCATTGCTATTCCCACGTCTCTATCGATAAATTGATGGCCGAATATACTGAAAGGTGTGGTATGGTAAACCAGAATTGACAAATTTACGAATTCTAAGAACGGTTTGAAAATATTTTGAGTAATTATCTAATATTTTATTGTTTTTTTTACGGAATTTCAAAGATGCTCTCTCATCATTTAAATTATTGAGTTACCTCTATAATGATATTTAACCAAGATAATGATAAATAATTTTATTATTATAGCATCAGTTATTACATTTTTAATTTAATAACTGAAATATAATTAATATAAATTATGAATTATTATATTAATAATTAAATTATTTCATTCACTGTTATTACATTTTTACATTGATAACTGAGATATATATTTTTTATTCTCTCAATAATTAAATTTTTAATTTAGTAACTAAGATATAATTAATAAAATTATTATCTGTTATCAGTTTAATAACAGAGAGAAATGAAAGAATCGCTCGCAGCCAAAAAAGATTTATATGTCAATGAGTTTTCTCTAAGGGGAACAAGCCTTGAAACATGTGACCTTTTAACCATAATATTATTTACGATGTACCATACTAAAAAAAATAACATTTTTACGCTCAAAAAGTCTTTAATTTTGTTAAAAAAATTTGGTAGGATGATTCGTATTGACTCTCTGGGTCTTGTCACTGGATCTAACTAACGCCTTTATCCACTTTGGCATGTGTCCTTGAGGATCCAAAAACCGTGTGAGTTCAATACCCGCTTAAGGCAGTGGAGAATTTGAAGAGGGAAATTAACCGGAGATAACTGATAACTGACATCCATTAAACATGGCACGTGGAAATAGAACAGTCTACCCCAGTGAGAAAAAATAAAGGGTTCAGTTCGGCCGAAACGTTGTAATAAATATGGCGACAAAGATGAGTACAATATTCCGAATAATGTAAATAGTGTACAAGCTAATCTCGTTAAATAAATTATAACCCTGTATTGAGTTCAATCCTTTTTGGGTGCTCCATACTTTCGGACTTGTACCACAAGTAGGCTACACTTACTAATTCACTATATGGATACAGCAATTATCGAAACAATTTGAGTTCCTTTTCACGAGTAAAGTCTGATCTGTGTTTCACCAGGCCGTTTTCCCGGAAAGGATTTAATTGTGTTTTTGTTCGATTGATGCCGGGGTGGCACGCAGTGATCAGATAGACGAATTCGGTCTGACAATGGAATTTCGGTCTCTATGACCTTAGGCGTTCGGGTTGAAATGTCTCACTAACGACATGGCATAACTCACCTGGCTTTTGTTGCTTTATTCAGCACGACTGGAATTTAGAACGGAATTCGTACGCATCAGTGATTCAAGCTGTTTGAATGCTTCATGGTCTGCATGCAGCGGAGAATGTCGTTTGTCTTGAAAGCCACGTCTATCTTTACGAATGAGGTACCCTTACTGCAGAAGACAAATCACTATATATTCTTGTAGTTACTAAGTATGGTTAGTTGTGGTATAGACGACACGACAGGAAGAATTCCATGGAGTCGAGAAGTTTACCTCTTCCCAACTTTTGTTCTTTAAGTATCAGCATAAAGTCAAGAAAGCGACTCCCTGCTTCAGAATTGGAAGAACTGTGGTTGAGGGATTTGCGATTGTGTCGGGCGAAAGGAACTGATAGAGTGGCATATGGACTTCGGTTAGGTGTCAGGATTTGGGTTCTTCCTTAGCATTTAGCCAAGGAGTAGAATAGGTATATTTTTCTTGTTTTTTTTTATATTAACTTAGCTAAAGTATGTTCATCGGCCCGTTTATTTTGTCTCTTCTTTTTCTTTAGTTTAATTTTCCAAGGGATAAAGATATGACTTCTCTAGTGTGTACGAGACCACTATATGTGGATTTTTAATTGAAATTCAGCATTTAAAATGTATCCTCGAATGAAGCCAGATCATTTATGCGGCAGTAATTGGATTCACCTCAAATGCCCCATGTCATTTGTCTTGTGTCAGACTTTTCCCAAATGTGTAACTATTAACAATAGTATTTAAAGTCAGATAAATTTGCGATCATTTTGACTGGAGTTGATGCAAACCTTAAGTTTTATATTTTCATAGTGTTTTGACGACTTTTGGAGAGTTAACTATTTGCCCATAGCTGTCACCCTGACAGGTGCTACTACCCTAGATCAGGGTGAACTTGGCAACAGCAGCAATTAAGAGATGGTTTCATGTCCCTCAAAAAGGCTTTCTGTCGGATGTAGTTTATCGTAATACCCAGGACGCGGATGTAGTTTATCGTCATACCCAAGACGCGGATGTAGATTATCGTCAAACCCAGGACGGAAAACTTTAGTCCAAGAAGGCATAACGAGTTACTCTCCTGGAGGTTAGCATCAGACATGCTAATGAAAGATAAAATAGATCCTCTCATATTCGTAAAAGTGAGCAGTTTCGTTTTTGAGGCCATTTCTGAGGTATTGGCTTGTTTAGACTTTAATTAGAAATAAGAAAATGGTCCGAAATATAGATAAAAAAAACCTTTCATTGGGCTTTAACCAAATTTTATACATCAATTTCCAATGACATGATAAGAAATTAGTATATTGAACCAACTGCTAAGTCTGCTGATAGGAAATCCGGTTCACAATGTCCGGCTAGACGATTTCTCTCACATCCTTGAACCTTCATATGTCTATCATTTTTCGAATATTGCTGTCAAGATTTGGTATATATCGAGAAACCCTCGACAAAATCCCTAAACAGAATCTGCCATAACATTGCATCTCGACTTCTGTCACAGTTCCCCGGCGTCACCATAACTTCACTGTGTCATTTCTATAAATATTTTTTAACGTAGTTGTTTTAAAGAGATTTCCTCTTTCTCACCTCAACGCCACAAATATAAACGCATTAATAGGTTGTCAACTAGGGCTGATCATTTTGCTAGCTATAAGCACAATATTTACTTCTCTCACGCTTCTTAATTATAATTATTTCAAATCATCCTAATTTCTATCACTTGCATATCCTTGCTTGAACCGGAATAAAGTGTGTTCTTCCGTTCTCATTCACTATGGAAAAATTATACAACCAGCATCTCTCCCAACAGCGGCTATGACAAACGTCAGAATATTAAACTTTCTAGCTTTGAATACAAGACTGTTGATAATAACACACGAAACTAATAGGCTTTGTTATCATAATAACGGAATAGCTCTTTACTAAGTCTTTTCAGATTTCTATTTTGTTTTTATTATTGTGTGAGATTTCTGTACACATTTAAATTTAGTTAAGGAAATGATTTTAGTATTTGAAAAGAGTGTTAATTACATTTGTTCTGTGTACCGTTTCCCTGCAGAACGTGAGAGATCATTGCTCTCCACAACTTCCTGTTTTTGTAGATTTCAATATGGGTTGTCTTTTTCCAAACTCTCCTAATTCTTACTCTGCCAATCATTTACACAAGCTCAATAAATAGGTTATTCCCGGCTTTCATTTATACCACTTGCATACAATGCCCTTTAAGTGTCAAAATCGCCAAGAACCTATTTTCTCCTGTGCCCTAGAAATTTCACTTATCTCTTTTTGATTCATGATTTTTATTATTTCTCTGCATTTTAACTGACATTTAATATATCTTGACTTCGGCCCCTTTAGAGGTAACACCACTACTAAAAATATCATTTCTGGCTTAATAATTACAAACTTATAAACCCAACTGATGCCTACAGTTTTATTAATTGTTTCTCGTTTTGCTTTTATAAGACATATATTCAGTATTAAATAACCCAACAATGGTTGACGTTTTTGTTAAAATTAGCTTTGATATTTAAGCTTTTTTCTGTTCGGAATTTTGGTGACCAAATTGTTCGATTTTTAATTACTAATTAAGACGATTTTTACAAAAAATATTTTTTCGGTGTTTCCGATGAAGACTTAACCCTATTGGGAAGGCCGAACGACTTTAATGACCATATTACTGCTATATGTAAGGTAGAAATTTGTTTTTATGTCTATTTTTTTCCAAAACCGTAGACGAAGAAATAGGTAAATATGTATATGATATAATGGAATAACCAGTCAACCCATAAATGATTGCATTATAGGTAGTAATTACCTACAAAGTCTACGATAGGACAGGGAGAGGAGGTGATAGCGAGACGACGCAAACACCTCCGACCTTCCAGTTAGTTGCATTCGCTACTAGATTGACCTGTGTGTATAACTGTACCGTATTTCATATTGTACCTGTGTACAATAAACCTTTTTCTAATATCCACCTGGTGTTCTGTGTTTATTCCCTTAGCACGGAATAAAACAATTAAATTGAATTTCTAGCTTTATAAAAAATACATTAAAAAAACTAGGATTTATTACGTATATTTATATTATTAATAGTGTAACTTTTTAAAAGAATTATATTAATAGTGTAACATTTACAATATCTACTATTAACTAGTGTAGAGGCCGCCCTATCGGGTGGCATTTAACTTAGCCTCTACGGAGGGTTATGGATTGGGCTTTCGGTTTGTTCAGGAGTCTGACAGTCCCTAAGTCTTTGCATATTTTCAGCGTTGGAAGCTCTCCTGGCTGCCGCTTGATCTGGGTTTCCATTTGCACCGGACATTCTTATCCTCGCTGTAGCCTTGGTTTTTTGAATTGCAATCTGGCCCTCTGTTGGCGGAGATTTCTTTTTGCGAGGATTATTGTTGTATTCGATAAGCAACAATAAACTACAAAAGAACTCAAAAGATGATCACTACATTTAATATTTAAGCTTACTTTTTAAAAGGTCAACGATAATTCTTCTGTCGCCACTTAATTTAAAGACAATTTGATGTGCGTAGGTTCTTGCTTTCCATACAAACAATTATTTTTATTTCAAGGTTGACTTTTAATGGATTTCGTAATTAATCTCAATTATTCCCAAATTTATTTCCAAGTTATATAACCAGTCACCCCCATGAATGAATATACTACAGGTAGTAAGTACCTATAAAGTCTACTGTCACTCACTACTAGATTGACCTTTGTGTATAACTGTACCGTATTTCATATTGTACTTGATGTGTACAATAAACCTTTCTTCTAGTATCCACCTGGTGTTTTGTGTTTATTCCCTTAGCACGGAATATAACATTGGCGACGGGGATGTTTGAAACGAACTCACAAAATATAACAGTAAACGAACGTCCACAAAATGGTGGACTCTAAAATGACAAAAATGTCGTTCTGACAAGTCAAATAAATGAATAGACACATTTGGAAAAAAATGAGCACTATTACACTTCTGCACACCCAGAAGTCAGTATGGACTGTATTGTTTGCAACAACCGTTGTAGGGAAGAGGTAAAACGTGCCGGAAGACAACTATTCGGAACAGGCCCAGGGCCAGCTGTAGAAACAATAAGATAGAATTTAGAAATATACAGTACAAACACTAGGGTTGGCTGAAATCAGTTTTTCGGTGATGTGTGCATTGAGTTGTTTATCAACTACCAACAGAGTAATAAAGAAGAACAGGAAAAAGATTTAAAATGCGCGTTTGATGTTCTAAACATAAACCAGAAATAAAGAACAAGAACAAGTAATCAGAGAATTAGTCGCGGGAAAAACCTGGGGGAGGGTGGGGGTGCGAAAATGTAATAGCGCCCAAAACTGGAACCTTTCTTTCTAATGGGAATACACCATTGCCTCAAAAATATTGTCTCTTCGCATTTAACAAAAATACAAACGATATGTCAAGATTTCTTGTTGAAATTTCAAAGTGAATCCTTTATTTCGTCCACTGGATAAATGGCGCATGGGATAAAAGCGTTGACTGGATACAGTGACTTAACCCCAAAAGTTTTGTGTTCTGTATCTGGATACTGTAGTGGTGAACAAAACTTGGGGTTAAGTGAAAGGCTGATAAATGAGAAAACCGGAAGAGGTATGACAATTGGAACTATAACATTCTATCCCGGTGGAAGAAATAAAGTGTTTACCTCGAAATTCCAATCATCGGAGTTTACAACGACCGAAACGTCCTGAATATGGCAACAGTCTGTACATTATAAATAATGTAAATAATCACAATACCTCATGCCAGAAATATAGTCAGATGTTTATGTATTAGTTGGCATGGTAAACAAATCCCTCTGTAATGACCATACGAGACTAGTTAAGACTTTATAGAGATATAGTAAATTTATGGTGTCTAACATACGAATGAGTTGTATAATTGCATATTTATGTTGAAAGGAAAATTAGCGGACGATTACATAAGGTACCTATGACTCATTTAACGATATGTGCGTTCAGGGCGCAGGAATCTACAGATATTTCTTCATTATATGTGAACTGCAATATATTTATTACAAAAATATTGAAGTGGTTCTCCGTTACCTTCTCCACACTTTGGAAGTCACTTGTTTCATTCTCCTAGGCTGGATGCTAACCAGGGACATGCCGTCTAAGGTAGGGCAGGGAATTAAATAAATCAGTAGTTATGGTTATGTTTTCCTTCTGTGGGACACTAAGCGTCTAATCCAATAAACTTTTGAAGGTTACTAGTGTTATTATGCGTAAAATTACTATATTAAGGTCACAAGCCGACTACCCTGATTTAATATTTGACGGTACTTACCTCGTCATAGACAATGTTAAAGACCAGTCAATGCTTACTGTTTAAAAATAATTAGTTTCAAACAAATGGCATAACATCTGAGACCAAGTCCTCTCATTTAGATAACATACGTTTTTTTTTTCTTTTTAAATACAATGTTCCTTCTGAATTGTTGTAGTCATGGTTGACAAGTCTGGGTTGCTATAAATTATTGGATGTTTTTTTGTTGTTGTTGTTGTTATTTTTTTTTTACCTTCGGCAATATTTTACATTCAGTATTTTTTCCTAGACTGGTTACCAATCAAGGCTAGTGAGTCCAATCTACTCATCTATTTAAGCCAAAGCTGCTGAAAAGTAAGGGAAAGAATGGATTCGTGCTTTTTTTCGAGAAACCTAACACGATGTTTGAACTTTGCCCTCTGACTCCATTTCTCATGACGGTATCCATTATATTACTAACACATCAGATTTATTAAGGATAGTTTAGATATATGTAGCACCCGTCCGCCAGTATGCAACACCGAACGAGGATTAAACTCAATCGTAAGTGATCAATCAAGTCAAGCTTATTAATCTTTACATCCTGTCGTAGTGTGCATAAATTACATGCGGCTACTTTGGTTGTTATCTACAAGAAAAATTATCTACACAATAAAATTTTTATTTTGAAGATATGCATATAACAAAGAATATGATAATTAAATTATTAATTTATTTTCTTTTATAGATATTCTAGCTATAAACAGATAAAATGTCTACACAGTAAAAATTTTAATTTAGAATATCTACTTTCCAAAATATAACAGAGAAAATATAATTAACATATTTAAAACATTTCTATTAATAATATTCTAACGATAAACAGCACGTACATCGGCTAAGAATGCTCGACAGAAGTAAGTGTAGATCGCATAGTAAATAGATTCATGGCATATAGATAAGCCAAAGTAGCCCATTAGAAAAGATTAATGATAAGCAGTCTTTGAGAAATGTGCCACAGTTTTTTTGAACTAAACACTACTTTTTATTTTTTTGTACTAAACACTATTCCTGGTATAATGATGTAGGACATGCTCTATTCTGTATTGCTCGACTAAATTTAATTCCGTAAAAAGTAAAATGTGTCGCGGTCGGGTAATGGTAACTAATCTTGTTTAGCAAATAATCGCTATTATTTTTATGAAAATATAAGTCAGTAATTTCGCCAGACTTTTAACGATCACGTATAAAAGAATAAAAATGAACAAGTAATTATGCAAAGCTATGACAATGGTTTCGTATTTGTTATGGTTTTCTTAGAGCAATAATTATTCAAAATATATTTCTAATAAATTATATTCAAAAATAAAATTTACAAAAAAAAAAAAATTATGTTGGTGTAGTGAACTATGTCATAAAGCAAACAAGCCAAATGTTGAGTTGTTTTTGTTTGTTTGTTTGTTTTTGCATCTCTAGCATAAAATCAAGAATAAAAAAAAACTCCAACGCAAGCAAAGACTTGAATATGCGTCGCTGTGTAAACTCTTCAAAGGAGGAAAAATATATTTATTATTGTATATAGTACAATTATCTTGACACATGGCCGAAGGGGAAATGGTGAGAAGGCTGGTCGTCGCTAACTATCCTAGTCCTAGTTAATCACGACCCATCTGTCCAATAAAAATTATCCAAACACCAAAAGAACTCATCCGTCTTCATTCAATCCTACATGTACCACAATACCACATATTCACAGGGGACCTACAAAAACACCCCATGATATAAAAATTTAGCATGATTAAATATAAAAATATATAAAAATTCCATGAAACATGAATTGAGGAGGGGGGATTGAACCCAATAAACTAACCAAACATTAAACCAAAACAACTGAAACAAAAAAGATGTTAGTGAGACCTGGCTACTCCTCAAAATAAGCAGAGTGGCAGCTGTATTCTGCCGGCAGACAGAATGAAACCGCGCAATCACTAATCGAGTGGGGAAGGTGAAATAAACAGTGGAGCGGGAAAAATCAAAGTCTGACCCAGTTGAGATAGAAAAGGAAAATGTCCAAAAAACAAACTGGGAAATTTCGGAAACTCAACCTGGATCATAACAAAAGAGAATGCCCGGACAGGCCGGGAACAACACTTATTCACATTATCTAGGAAAACATAAAACAGTCTAACTTAACCAGGGGAGTGTTCTCAGGAAACCGCCCCGTTGTGACTAAAGAGGACTTAAAAAAGTAACTCAAGACTAGCGTCTTTTACAAGCATCAAGCTCGCTATTTTCACCCACCTTTTGCTGAAATCTGTTGATATCAAGTGCTTTTTATCAGTTCTAATCTTCAGTTGATGCTGAAAGAATCCGACCAAACCCTGATGAGAATAGCGTTCGTATGGCAATATTCCCTCCATCCGCGACGTCCAAATCACCATTAGCGCTACGGCTAGCAGCATCAGAAACACTATTCGTTTCTCCCCGGAATACGGGGGCGACACATTATCGCACACGTATGGGAGATCGATTAGCACTAGAACATCGGGATCGATACTAGCTGTCAACTCGCCGACATAATACCAGAAAGGACGCACTTGATGACAATGATAGAAGGCGTGATAAACCGTTTCTTCTAAACCAAGGTCACACCGATGACAGTCGGACAAATCCGCCCACCCCAATTTGAAGAACCTGTCATTGAGAGATAGAACGTTCCGAATCAATCGCTAGCCAAGCAAAAACTCAGGGTTACTAAGGTAATTTGCCGCTGGCGCCCAAACCAGGAAGAGTGCGACACATCCAACGACAGGCCGAACCGCCACCACAGAGGATCCTTCACGATACAAGACCCTTCTTGGCCGTGAAAGGTTACCGGAGCGGGGAAAGGCCCCCAAGGCCGCTCGACCGTCGCTGATGAAAGTCGACAGTCTCCGGGACCTACTAGATTGCTTAGCCCAGGAGATGGGAGGAGTGATGGTAAAGTAGGGAAGGCGTCACTAACACTCCCCTTCAAAATCGAATCCTCAGTCAAAACGCGGCTTAGGAAAGCCAACCACGAAGCGTGTCGATGAATCACCATTCCCGGCCACCCATGACACGGACGCTAGACACAGCATTCTTTGCTGTCCTTCGCCTTGCGACCACCCCACAAGAGGGTGAACAACAAGCGCTCGATCGCTTTCCGATGTTCTTTGCAAAGAGGAAGTTAGCCAAGCGTTAAAGAATAAGAGGAAAGATGTAAGTGGCAGACACCTCAGCTCTAGCCTTCAAGCACAACCTCCTTCGAAGCCAAGTCCGTACCGACACTCCGACTTTTGCCTATACTTCTGAGCAATTTTTCTCCAGCTGGAGCTCGGGTCCAAACCACACTCCGGGAATGCGGACACGACAGTCCGTTCAACTGAATGGCCCTAGAATCCACCTGGCCGTCCTAAGTGACCATAGAACGAGCGACGGTCCGTCTGGTCGGGGAGCGCATAAACCGCAACGACCCGAAACGAACTATTATTCACGGCACTATCAGCCACGATCAACGCCCTCCCTCCGCATCGACGTATACGAGGTCAACCCTCAAACCTAGCGTACGTTTAACTAGCAAGGAAACACTTCTGGCCTGTTGGTCCCCGTATGCTGAGAAGACAAGTCGCTAGACAGCACTCGCGAATCAACTTCGCAAACAAAGTGTGTCTTCTGGATCGCAGCCACATCTATGCCTAAGGCCAGGAGGTCACGAAGAAGGTATGCACCCTTACTCCGATCCCTCAAGCCCCTCACATTGAAACTACCTAACATGAAAACCATTTTCTAAGTGGATTCCCCCTAGTCACAGACTGGACGGAATTCAGCGGCGGTAAGGACCCCGACGGATTGTCCTAGGTTCCCTGTCCCAATCTGTCGGCATGTGACCATCTAGGACATGCCTCCAACGTCCGTGGGATATGTTAGCTTTAGAGCCCTGTATAAAACGGAATGGAGCATAATGGGGAACCCCCCGTCGTAAAACCTTTGCAATTTTTTCAGATCATGAGATCCCTCTGCACCATTCCAATGCTCTGGGAAGGCCTCCTTAGCTTCCCAAAGGTGATACCATATAGTTAATCCTCTCCCCACGTCCCTAAACAATGTTATGACACCTGACGCTTTCGTGAAATTTTCGGGTTTTCAATTGACACCCCACCGACCGAAGTAATTTTAAAGAGGGGCATTAGAAAAGAATTTTGTTGCGAGGAAAGGCCCCGCTTCATAGTCTTACAGTCTACTTGACATGTCTTTTCCTCTCGATGGAATGGCCTCTTATTTCTTTGGGGAAATGGCAGAAAGCGCGGAGTTGGATGGGGTAGAGTCAGAAGGAGGGCTGTTGGAAGGAGGCGAGAGACCCTTATAATATCCGGGTCCTTTTTGAGTTGGCGTATTACCTGCTCACATCGAAGGGGTTGCTGATGTGGGTGTCTCCTAGTGGACTTGGGACTGCGCCATAGTGTCAGCGTTGCCACAACACCGGTCATACAGAAAAAGAAGTCACAGAAAACAATCTAGGAACAATGGATACAAAACACCAACTAAAAAGACGTAACCATACCTACTTTGAGGCAATGTAGCGCACAGAAATTTCAAAGGAATAACCGACGTAGAGACTAGCGTACAATGAGAAAGGAATCACGCGAACGAAAAACTGAACGCTAAGATAAAAAAATATCCAACGCGGTAGCCAAAAATCCAAGGGGAGAGATAATGGCTGCTTCGCGGGTTATATATTTAAGATAGTTAGATCCCAGCGTAAAATCCACTCACGCGAGATTATGTGTGCGCATATGCAAATTTTTGTCTTTCAATCATACATTAAAAAAAAAAAATAATAATAATGATATTAATGATAATAATGATGATGATAATAATGATAATAATAATAATAATAGTTGACGGATTTACACATATCTCAGACAAGAGAGAGAGAAAATGAAAATGATTTGGGCGGTGATTGCGAGAAAGTTTTTTTTTTTTTTTTTGCTGCAATTGTGTACAGACATCTTTTGAAAAAATAGCTGTCATTTTGCTATCAATTTTGACACACGTTAACATTCACTTCGTGAGACTGTGAAAATTTATTTCAAAGTAAACGTGGAGACGTTCGTTTGATAAAAGTAAGGCATGACTATAATTTCTGTAACAGGCAAAGCGTCCATTAGAAGTGACTATGATTATTTTTGTTCTTCCTTTTTCTCCATACAAAATTTGAACTTTTTATTTCGTGCGATTCTGAAAGATTTCATTCAAATATTGAAGTCGATTTCTTACGTTTCTCCGTTTGCGCTGTAAAAAGAGCGATAGGACCTCATCAGTAATTGTGACTGCTAGAAGCGTTAATCGGAATAGTATGCAGTCATCAACTACTCTAAAGGTAAGTCAATATTCTAATACGAGTGGGATTTTCTTTTGGTTAAAATTCAGTCAACTGAAATAGTGTAATTCTGTCTAAAATATATATGTACCGTTTGGTATATTTTGTCCATATACGGCTTTCATTACCCTAGCTTACCTGGTGATTACCTGATTTTTAAAAATATAACACCTGTTGATATATGTAAAAAATAAATCTAACATGTCAAATTTGAACAGTAATTTGCCAGTTAAGTGCATAATAGGTGTGTAGAGAAATTATTTTAAAAATATGAAGTTTCCTAATTTTTATCGAAGATCGACTTAGAATTTCGCAATGTTTTACAGACAAGAATATTCTATAGTTTCTTGTATAAGCATTTATAAAAAAAAAACAAATAAGTAAATTTTCAAACTTAAAGATTTCGACGCTAACTAAATTAAATTTGGAAATTTGTATTGTCTACGGTGACATTTGCTAATCCCGGGAGTTTTTCTTTTGTTCTCACAAGAACGAAAAAATTAAACATTCGATTTTATACTCGTTCATCAGTAGAAAAGCGAACAAAAAACTACCGTTTTTCTTTTTCAATAAATACATGTTTAAATGTTTATTATATATAAATTATAATTGATCAATAGATGAAAATAGTACGAATAATTGAACTGGCTATACGGGAGATGGATCCATTTATAAAGCTGGAGAACCTGGACCCTTACTTTATAGCGGCAGATGTTCAAGATACAATATGAATTTAATGCTTAGACGATTTCTGAATTATTTACATGTCGACTAGTGACCTGATCACTGTCTTTGGGGACAATACTCCACCTATAAACAATGTAAATAGATCCTCGTACAGAGAAGATATTCCTGAATGATTGCTTGTCTTGTATGCAAAGATGCAGATTGATCGGAAAGTTTTGTCACCCCCTTACCAAAAAGTAATTAGAACAATAGAAAAACACAAGACAAAGCCCGTACATTGGATACAGTTTATTCATTTTCATTGACGCTCACACACACATCGTGAAGGTCTGTATGAATACCATTTTCGTGACATAAAATGATGCGGTGCCATGTCCTGATATTTTACGAAGATGTGCTTTGATAATTATTGCAAAGGTTCTTTGAACGGTGTTCTTTTTAACTAATAAGTACTTTGGTATCGTTCGTGTGAAACCCTCTAATACCCGACATATATGTATGTAGAGGTGATAACATTCAGACCACCCTGTACATGTTTAGATAAATTGAAAGAAAGTAAAAACGAACAAGAAAGTAATGAAATGGGCCCGAGAAATCCCTTCACCGAAATCAGTTACCTGTCAACCATCTGAAATAGAAAACTATATTATATAGGGGGGAGGCAAGCATTCGGACCACTCTGTATATGCATAACATTTTGCTTGTTATAATAGAAGGCATCATTGTGAATGTTGAACAATTATATGGCGTGTTTTTTTTGTTTTTTTTTTTTTTTTGTGGGGGGGGGCTGTTGTCTGCTTGAATTTAAAAAAAAATCTACAGGGGGTCCGAAAGATTTGTAACCTCCTACCGAAAAGTAATGAGAACAATAGAACATGTAATACAAAGCCCATGCACTGGATTCAGTTTATTCATTTTCATTGACGCTCATGCAGACCTCGAGAAGGTCTGTATGAACACCATTTTCGTGACACAAAATTCTGCAGTGCCATGTCCTGTGTAATATTTAACGAAGCTGTGTTTTGATGATTGTTGCAAAGGTTCTTCGAACGGCGTCCTTCAACGGATGGGTATTCTGGTATCGTTCATGTGAAAATCTCTCCCTGAAAATACCCCACATACATGTAAAAGCGATAATACTTACGAACCACCCTGTAGATATATATATATATATATATATATATATATATATATATATATATATATATATATATATATATATATGTATGTATATATATATATATATATATATATATATATATATAAAGAAAAAAAAGTAAAAACGGAATAGAAATTTTTGAAATGTGTCCGAGAAATCCCTTCACTGAAATCATTTTTTGTGGAAGCCATCTGAAATAGAAAACTATCAGATATTTACTCAAACCCACAACGAGGTCAGGTTGTGACACAAGGTCGGTTTAATGTGGAGAGTCCGACGCGTGCACCCGGGCAAGGAACAAAAACTTCCCGAGCCCCCTGCGAGCAACGATCCCTCCCTCTGGTGCAATGTAAGGGCGCGAACTTGGGCAGCTGTTCCCCAAAAATAGAAAAAAAAATAACTATTATGTAGGGAGACAAGACTTTCGGACCACCCTGTATAAGTAACTGAAAAATTATGTTTAAAAAAAAGAAAAATGTGTAAATTAACTTAAATAGTAAATATACGTTTCTTCGAAATATTAATGTTTGGCTACAAATTGAGTTCCTAGTTGCAGAGAAAAATAAACTGGTTTATTTTTATTATTTTTCACTCTAAAAGTGGATGTTATGGATTAAGACATGGTACATTAATATGAAGTCACAGAAAGTAATGGTCATATTTATCATCCCAACAACCAAGAAACGTTATTTCAAACGTTGCAGATATATTGTATTCTTAGTCACAATATGCAAGTCGCCCTGATCTGGCATCTCGTCTGCAGTCGCTCTCCCACAGACGGCATTTACCTCCTTGTCTTTGTAACAAATACTTTCACGGTAACTACTACGATGATCTGCTTTCCAGACTTCATGAATTTAAGTGTTCAACTAGGCTGGCATCTCGCTCACACCTTTTCACTTTCGAAAA
>OZ010581.1:120048021-120068021 GCA_963932145.1 Acanthosepion lycidas | reverse complement strand
AGGTTATTAGTACTATAAAAATGATGGTAATATTTTAGTAATATTGCAATTGGATTGATTATATTGTCTACCTCAAGGTAATATATCAGTTCTGATTGGTTATGCAAAAATCGGTCACGTGGAAGACTAATGAATTAAACCTCCAAATTCTTTGTCGACCCAATTCATTTGTAAAATTTATTAAATAATACCGCCCTCCAGCATGCATTTCTGAATCTATATTCGTTACCTCGAAAGGCGTGCTTTTAATCTCGTCCTAAGTCTGAATAATCTGTTAATGCAGGCGACATTTCGAAATCTTTACTCTCTTTTTGCTGTATGACGGGCCCTATTCTGACAACAGTCAATATTATTTGGAGTTGATTTTTTTTTCGGACCTTCAGCTTTTCACGGTCTGGTTGTACGGTTCTGAAATAAGTACAATGAAATTCCTCAGACGTTACAATATTAACCTCAATTCGAGGGTCATCTATCCTAAATATATTTCTAACATCTCCCTACCTGTACGCTCTTAGTATAACCATTAGCAACCCTCTATCTTAAGTACCTCTTTTTTTTCTTATTGAGTGAACAAGGGCAAAAGTAAACGGTTATGTGTGATTCGAAACTTCATCGTCTGGTATAGTCGATGAAGGTATGCGCGTATGGGCACATACGTAGGTAATTTAACATGGCTCTAAACAAAGCGTTTATTTTATATACACTTATTTTTCAACGTAACCGCCTTCTTTGCCACTGCACTTAATTCAGTGTTAAATATATTACTAATAAAGGTCAAATGTTATACACTGAATGTTTCAGATCTTTATTCACTGTAGAGCGTATCTGTATTGGGCGCAGCGCCGTTGCATGATGTTTAGAGACGTTTCAGGTTAAACATTACTGCTGGGTAGGGAGTTCGAAATTCATTGATTGCTTACCTACTTGTTACCTTTTGTCAAAACTACGTTTATTAAACAAAAATGCCAAGTGTTCAATTTGTTATTCGTGGGTAGATCAGCATTTGAAATTGTATAGATATTTCATGCATACGCCTACTTGCATCTATATCAGATGTTAATATGCACATGCATTATTATAGTTGAAACTTCGTATTTGAAATAGACGTCCATTTTTTTTATTTAAACAGTGTATATTATGTCTATGGGCTTGTGGATTATGCATCATTATATATATATATATATATATATATATATATATATATATATATATATATATATATATATATATATATATATATAATCTACTTTGTTGTGGATGCCACCTCTCGTGTCGTCCACCTGCGGTCTACTACGATGTATTTTAACATCCCCTCCCCTCACGTGTGTCCTGACCATGTAAAAGGGAGGCAGCTCCCACATCAGAATTCCCCTCGTTGTGGATCCGTTAACGTCAGCTGGATAACATCCTTCGGAGTAAAATGTTGTTGATAGCCTTTTATATATGTGTCATCATGACAGTAAACTGCAGTCGCATTTTAAATATATAGATATATTGTAAATAAGGTAGATTGTATACTATAGTGTTAAATAGCCCTGGTAGACCGTTGTAATAAGGTACTCGAATACTACAGTGTAACCCGGATATAAGAGAGTTGTCGGGACCGGAGAAGAAGTATCTTAGATCCGGGTTTCTCTTATATCCGGGTTTAGTCTATTTTGTTTAGGTAAGTATGGCTCTAATTTGGGACCAGAGAAAATATCTCTTACATCCGGGTTTCTCTTATATCCGGGTCACACTGTATAATGTTTAATACCGCGGTAGACCGAATAATATTTTGACACCAAGCATTCTCTAAGAAATAGGACTCAAGTTAAACGTTTCCAAATGAAATCAGTGATAGCACTTACTCTGAATCCATCATAAAAAAATACAGCATCTGGAATTAGTAGATACTAAACACTTCAGGTACCTCAGTGTATGGATCCCTTATAACAAATTTAGTATAGAAGAAATTGAATATAGAATACGTTGTGACAGAGGTAGTCTCTTCAAACACCGCAAATTAAAACGAAACCAAAACATTACCTTGAAAACTCTAGTGATGTTAAATGTCCTTGTGCAATCGTCACTTTCATATAGATACATTGCACGTCACGACATCCTTTCAGAAATATCTAAACTGTAAGCTGTATACAACCGCTTCCTAAGATCAATGATGAAAAAAGTCTTTGAGCGAGGGTCATTTCTCTTTGAACATTGTGGATTGGCTCTACAGAATCCCCCAAAATTGTACCAAATACACAGAAACCACATGGGAGGACTACCAACAGTAGCAACAAGTAAAATGGGTATATATTACTCGAAGAGAAAATAGTGACATAAAATGTAAAATGTCCACACCACATCAAGCAGAATGTTCGGAAGAAAAAACCCTTCAATACTGAACTGTCCTGGGTAAGATGATAGATTACATCCGACAGCAAGGCCTCTGATCAGGAGGTTTTAGAAGGGTGGAACCACCTCAATTGCTAGGGTTCCCAGGTCCACCCTGACCCGAGGTGGTAGTACCTATTATGGTCCCAGCTATGGGCAAATAGTTAACTCCCAAACTGGCGTCAAAAGGTTTGTTTTTTTTCTTTTATAAAAAGTTTTAATACCAGCAATACATTTTTGAAAAAGAAATACCAAAAATAAATATCTTGTCGGCATTGAATAACGCATTGTGGTTGATATCCGGTAAAACAAATCAAACCCAATCAATACTGGAAAGAGAGATAACACCTGCTAAACATGAGAAACCTGTTTTCCTTAAAAGGAAAGTGTTTTTCAGAGAAAGATTTTGAGATTCAACTGAAAACTGTACTGGCTTCTCGTTAATGAAGTCAAATGTTTCCTTACAGGGAAACGCCTGATATTACCATTAGCTTTAATCATTATTTTGTTGCCTACTAACAGCAGCCACTGGGGACTTTGATATAACCAAGTTCACAGAAGCTACTTAAGGGTCGTAAAATGACTTGACGGTGCACACAACCGAAAAAAATCAATACAAATCCTGATTGCCAGTCGTTTATATGATTTAGTCTTGACAAAGTCAGATTTCTAATTTACCTCTCTTTGATATTTTTTCCTTGTCTGCTATCTTGACGTGTTTTTTTGTTTTTTTCCTTTAGCACTAAGAGACTGTCAAATAACGTTGAGGATACAGTACGCGTTTCTTAATTCTGTTCACGAGCAGACAGTTTGAAAGAACATTCTGAATACACTAAAACCTGTAATAGAATAACCTAAATCATTACCTCTGACTTAATTTATCAGACAATATGTTCTTACGACTGAAAGAACATTCCTTGCATTTTCGGCGGCGCCCCGGCGTGGAGTTACTGTTAGCGAGACTACTGATTAGTGAATATGTTCATTACCGCGTGCCCCATAGAAAAATTTGGCATTAGATAACCCAGCAAAGGTTGTCATGTTATAAAATCTATCAGCAGAGCATAGCCTGAAGAGTTTAATGAGTTTGATCAGCACCGAGTTCCACGTACAAAAATCATACAAAAGAAATAACCCGATAAAGTTTGACATACCGCAAAGTCAGCTAGTCGAACGTAAAATAAAATCCAGATTAATGAGTTCGATCCTTACTGGGTGCCTCATTATAAGGCATTAAATAACCCAAATTGTGTTCACATGTAATACAGACGAATCTCAAATAACATGATCAGTGAGTTCGATCCTCACTAAGTGCGATTTAAAAGAATTTGACATTAAATAAGGGTTCATATAGCGTAATATCAAACAACCAATCATTGGTATATAGCTTCTGTGTAATGAATTCGATCCTCACTCCGTGCCCCACACAAAATTAGGCATTTAACTCTCAAATAAGTGTTCACATGTAGTGAAATCAAATAACCTCTTCAAGTGTATTTGGTTTCTACAACCGTAATGATATATTATCATTTAACGAGCTGTGTGTAAAAGAAAGTTTTTAATTAGTTTGAATTATTTGTGAAGAATTAATCTTTTCTATTGGATGTACAGTGGTTAGCTGCACGGATTGAGGAATCGTAGAGCAGAGTTCAAATTTCAGTTGAGTTGATTACATTCACTTAAGTGCTAATATCCTTAGAAAAAGTATGAATCCATCTACTCCAGGTTATGGGTAAAATAGCAGACAGTCCTATTGCACGCCAGTCAATGAGAAGGAAACTTTGAATTCAAGCTATCTTTAAAGCCCGTATATATGCGCCCAATTTCCCACTGAAACACTTATAATGGATTTGAATATCCGAATGAATACGACCTCTGTTAGTTGCAGTCAGATTTCGTTCGGGTTCGTTTCAGGTCGCCGGCTAAACCGAACGAGCCACATCTGCAACAACTATAGGTAGTGTTATCTACCAATTCTACCAATTAATTTTGGTCTGCCTCGAGTGTCAGCTGGGATCTGATCGGTGATTCCCCTATCAAACCAGCAGTGAGAGGGGAAGTTCAAACTCTTGGAACCAGTTAGTTAGGTGGAGCTCGTCTTGACATGATTCAATTATCTCATTTTATCAACTATTCGCCCTTGAATGGATTATTGCCTCCATATATAGTCTGGAGCCCCTTCTGTTTGTCTCAAGATCCTTGATAATATCCAGAGACGGATATGTAATGTTATTGGAACTGACCTGTTCTCTCGTCTGCAGTCGCTCTCACACAGACGTCCCGGTGCCCCCCTCTGTCTATTTTATAAATACTTTCACGGTAACTGCTCCGATGAGCTGCTTTCTCTGGTTCCAGAACTTCATGAATTTAAGCGGTCAACTAGGGTGGCATCTCGTTCTGACCCTATCACTGTCGAAACTGTTAAATGTAGCCGTCTCTTCTACTCCAATAGCTTTATGTCTCGCACCTCTCGCACCTCTCGCCTGTGGAACTCCCTGTCTTTTTCTTGTTTCCCTTATAGCTATAATCTTCAACTATTCAAATGTAATGTCAATCGACGTCACCAGATGCCTTGATGTATCCCCTATCCTTCACTTCACCTTTTCCTCTATCACTCCTCTTTGCGCTCGCTCCAATTCTCTGTAACCCCCTTGCGTGCTAGTGGCTTCCCGCCTTGCTTGGGGTGAAACGCTTAAAAAAAACTATTACCAGCTGCACCGTTTCGCTGTGGATTCACATGTTAAAAACGGATTAATTTCTTTAAATGATTTTCGTTTTCAGTAATTTTTTCCCCAATGGGGTTAGTTTTTCGTTATGTACTTTTACTGCACCAAGTCCTGGGTATGACGATAAACTACATCCGGCAGGAAGGGTTTTGACCGGAAGATTGGTGGTTTTGAGCATTGAACCACCTGTTTAATTGTTTCTAGGTCCGCACTAACCCGCATTGGTAGCACTAGTTAGGGACCCAACTATGGGGAAATAATGAAACCTAAACAAAAACCACTATGAAGGTATAAAAATGCCAACAATACATTATATATATATATATATATATATATATATATTATACAGTTTATAGTCGAATTACCAATAATACATTTTATCTGTAGATGGAGGCATACAATAACGTTCAAAATAAAGTTAGTTGAAGCCATGAAATTGTTAAAATATTTAGATTTCGTCATTAAATAACCCATAGATGTGTTGATATGCCGGTATTTTAAAATTTCTTAAATCACACGGTATTCCAAAATATAACCTCAGCAAAGGTACAGCATAAAACGCACATATCACGGCAACTAGTAATTATGTCCACGCAAATATATGCACAAAAGTTGAGAATCGTCTACCATGTATTCAAATGTGAAAGCAGAATAACATTTCTATTACTTAAAAGCTACAAAGAAAATTAAAAATCGGCATCAAATGACCCATTATTTAACATGCCGTCAAACAAATCAAATCATTCTGAGCCAAGCATATAAAAGCTAAGTAGGTTTTCGTTCAAGTCACAACGCTATATTAAACCTAAGCAGACACAAATGAGTTCAAATCTTGGATTAGGCAGCGTGATAATACATAGGTTCTTACTGAAAACAGTAAGAAGCAAACATTGGCAGAAGTGTGTTGTGGTCTCATATCACTAGAAAGTTCTCTCTTTAAAAGACGTTAGCTATCTATATACAGTGTAACCCGGATATTAGAGACCCGGATATAAGAGATTTTCTCTGGTCCCAAATTAGAGCCTGTATTAATGTATATAAATTAGACCAAACCCGGATAAAGGAGACTTCTTCTCCGGTCGCGAAAACTCTCTTATATCCGGGTTACACTGTATACCAGGCGTTTGAATTAAATGAAGAGTCAGACCTGAATAAGCCAAGAGAGGCCATTGGCTGAAATCGTATAAAACGCCGTTACTCGACCCAGAGACCTTACCGAACGGTGTTTGTATTCAGGTGAATGCAAAATTCTAAATAATGAAATTATTATCACTTAATTGTATAAAGTATTTTTTATATTCTTTTTAGCTATCGTTATCTAATTAACAAACCGTGGGTAACACGATTCCAAACGATACAAATTGCTTTGTTAACGCCAGCGTGCAAGTAAAATAATCAAAGTCACGTGGGTCTTTTTATATCATCAACAATAAAAGAGTAATACCATTAAACTGGCAAAGACTCCTGCTACCCCGTCAACCGAATAACTGCTACCGCCACATGAAGTTGTTGATCGCAGTAGTTGCTTTGGTTATAATAGGAGTAACAATAGTCGCGCAATTGAAATAACTGCTTTGTTGTCATCGTATTCTATTGTCAATCTCATAAATGCAATTACCTTCTGGTAGGGGAAAAACCAGGACAGTTTTCAGGTCTACGATGTGAACGCGTTTCTTTTCTATTTTAATTTTTCATTGGGGTTGATATTTTCTTTCGCTATTTTTCTGTAATTATCTTATCCTTTTATAAATTACGACGCTGATGTATATTTATGAATTTATCTGCCTTTATATAATTTATTTTTAATCGGTGTCAAAGGTAAGACATTACAGCCACTAACACAGAAAGATTTACAGGTTGTGGAGGAATTAGAAACGGAGACATTAGTAATGAGTGTAAAAAGAAAAGAACAATCAGGAGGACAATAGACATCGATTGACATTGCATTTACTTCTTTACAGATTAAAGTTGGCTGGAAAGCTAAGAGCTCGAAAAGATTTCCACAAGCAAGAAATGCGAGAAAAAAAAACTGTTATCGTAGAAGTTACGACTAGTTCAACTGTGAATTGATGATACCTCGTTTTCAGTCTAGTGTTGCGCTCAAATTCTTACCGGCGAGGTACCATAGCAAAGAGATCACCCGAACAATTACCATGAAAGTATTTATAAAATAGGCACAGAGGCAACGTTACGGTTGTGGCCATGTGTCTGAAGCCGAGCCGCCAGATTAAGACCAATAATATTGCTGATTCCTTTTGGATCTTATCAAGCTGAGCCAGGTAAATCGCAACAGAACCGTTCGATATATGGCAGCAATATTCTAAGCATGGGCGAATGGTAGACATAGATATGCAAGATTGATTCAGGGGCGAAGAATTGTCGAGCCCGACTCGGTGAACCGACTTTCTTAGCAGCTGACCTGGCAATGGATTCAATAAAGTCTTTCCAATTCATGTCAGCTGAGAATGTTAACCAGAGAAGGCGCAATAAGTCACTTTTCTGGAGGAGAGCATCAGCCATGCTGATGGAAGCCAGAGAGAGAGAGAGTTATCTCAGATGATTAATAGATAGAAGTTTAGTTTTGGATGCGTTAAAATTGACAAGCCATCTTTTGCTCTAGTTAAGGATGGTCTTGAGGTCGTTTTGTACACCAGCTGCCAATTTCTCCTTGTCGGACTGATCAGGTATCCTATCGAGGCAGGAGTAAATGGAAGTTTCTTCAGCACGGACGCAAAGTTAAAAGCTGATTTCATCTGGAAGGTCGTTAATGAAAATTAAAAACAGCGTAGGTTCAAAGAGGGGTCCTCGGGGGAGCACAACCGCTTTAGTATGAAAGGATGAAGAGGACTGCCATTTAGGATAACTTTCATTTCATCATTTGATACGAAAAAATGAGCCCGGGGATAACGTAACTTTTCATATATATATATATATATATATATATATATATATATATATATATATATATATATATATAAAGAAAGAACAGTAAGATATGTAATCCGGTGTTCTTATTGATATTTTTTACTTTTTACAAAATAGTGCTCAATATAAAAATAAGTTACTCTAACATTCGCTTGAGGATGAAATATAACTAATGTTTTTAATTTAATTACAAAATTAAACTTACATTTTTGAAACATGGTTATTACTGTGTAGCGAAAAAACATATTTTAAATCAGTTAATTTATAACGTATATATATATATATATATATATATATATATATATATATATATATATATATATATATATATGGCAGCAATCCTTCTTTTATAGATGTCTCATTAAATACTACTGGCACGGTTATGCATTTAAGCTTTTTATTTATTTTTTCTGATGCTCGTATAAGCGTTTTCTTTTCTGGGCATAATGTGAATAATTTTCAATGTTCTTCATATCTTTGCGCTTTCGACTATTTTAGTCATTATCAAGAGCGAGTATTATTTGCATTTTTTATATCTGAATGTAGTTTTATCTGAATGTTTCTTATTTCTTCCTATACAGACCGCTGTTCTCTACTCTATTCTTTATATTTCTCTGTTCGGATCCGTATACGAGCGAGTGTTATCGAACAAGTACTATTACTTCGAGTGGTATTCGAAGGCGTCTGACACCAGTATTGTTCAACGATGTTACTATAGTTGTTTCTGCGATTACAAATTCTTTACTACAACGAGCATTGCGAAAATGGCAACGAGTATTCGTTGGCACCACAAAAATGGCAAAGAGTGTACGTTGGCATCACAAAAAAAAACAAAAGATTACGTTTCAGGTAGACAGAAGATGACGCTGTACGTTTCCTCTATGGTCATGTGGTCTACTTAATTCAATAATGGGATCGCCTGTGTTTGCTCACTGGAGATCTATGTTCAAACTCAAGTGTCGGCAGTGACACTTTATTCCTATATAACAACGTTTTATTTTCTAAACACGGTCAGAAAATTCTAGACCGTGTTCATAGTTGTTGATATTGAGTGTTGGCTTTTTTCTTATTAGTGATTCCACTATTGATCTTTTTACATCAGTCCGAGTTTGTTTTCTTCAAATGTGTTGCGGATTGATATTGGTAGGTTTCTGTGTGTGTTTAAATGAGATTATTGAATTCAGCTATGGCTAGATATATGTAATGTGAGTTTTCACGGTATACATATAGTGTGTCCAATATAAGTTTCGTTTGATCGGGAATGTTTGATAAATAAAACATTCCTATAAATCTAGATACGCATATAAAATGAAATCCATACATTCAGTTGAAAATAAACATTCTCGATAATGTCTAAAATGATTAGAGAAAATTCTCGAATAGGCAGAACATTTGGACATTTTTTACACTTTGTCCAAAAAAAAAAAAAAACACTTACATTAAAACAAAGATTAAATGAAATGTCTTTAATGAAACACGTGTGCCTTTGTGTCTATAACATATGATATAAGATATACCGTGTGTGTAATATAATGAAATTTGGTATGTAGGAGGACAATAGTTTTTCAAATTTCAGGATTTTCACAAACTACTGTAGCCTACGTCAGTGTTTGCTATTCGGTAGTTTTTTTTTGTTTGTTTTTTTTTTACCTGGACTCAATTCTAAAGGAAACGGATGTTAATGGCCTTAGTGCAAGAACTTCGAATCTTTTGGATGCGGCATATAAAGGTTTTATTACCTCTTTTTTTCCTTCACACTGCTCTCTCTGTATCTCTCTCTCTCTGTATCTCTCTCTCTCTCTGCTGTTACATTGCGCAAACGCTAAATGGGAGAACTACCTGTGTGAAAATTCTTTCAATTTGTTCGATTAGTCTGTTAAAAAGATGCATATGCTACAAATGTAACGGTAAATATGAGAAAATGCAATCAAGTGAAATATCTACGGTAATAATTACATATATAATTTTTAAAAATCGTATTAATGATAAAAAATATATACGTACACACACAAAAGTATTGAGATATATAAAACACTGTGATGTAATGGATAGCGGCTTGGACTGAGGAATCAGAGAGTCTAGTTCGAATTCCAGTCGAATCTATTACATTCACTTACGTCCTAATACCTGTCTTCCTCTTCTTCTCCCTCCAGCTATCAGTAAATAGCAAGACAGACTGGGTTCTATAGCCTTGGATGGCAACTGGTCTAGGAGAAGGACCTGTGGAGGGTCGTTTGAGGACCTTGTGGCATGTAGTGTACCAGATCTCTGTAATCGGCCCTTCAAAAAGTGTGGATTGTCCTGCACGAAACCTTCACCACTACAATCAAATCTCATGTACTGCTGTCGGGTTGTCTGTTTCCTAGGAACTGATCTGGTTGACCCACATACGCAAGAGTCAAATATATATATATATATATATACATATATATATATATATATATATATATATATATATATATATATATATATATCCCAACTTCGAATTTTCTTGGTAAAATTTTGAGTCTTCAGGGGTTGTGGTTTCATTAAATTGATATATTAATTTAATTTTTTCATATAAAATTTATTAACGCTCTATTTTTAATATTGAGTACTATATATAAGTTTATTAAATCTTGACTTTCGAGATACGAGCCGTCTTTCGGTCCTTTTTTTGAGGGGGGGGTACGAGTCTGGAGCTTCAGATACCCCACCGCTCATTGACACAGAAAACCCCACAGTGTGCGCCCAGCATCCTGTATCTCACTCATTCAATTTAACTAGTTAGCTCTCAGTTGAAAGCACCAATGTTGTACTCGTAGTTGTGCTTGCAATTACTTTGAAAAACTTCTTTTCCACAACCATAAATCCGAAGAAAGTGAGTGTGAAGGACAGTGTTTAGAATTAGCGGATGATGTGCATTGAATTAAAAAGCTTATCAAAAAATCTGAGCACGGTATGCGTGTAGTCGACTTGGCTAAGCAGTGTGAACGTAGCATTTCTACAGTCTGCACCGTACAGAAGCAAAAAGAGTTGATTAAATCTATAACGTTAACCAAGGGCGTTAAAGTAATCTCTAAGCAGCGCACATTTATGTATGAAAATATAGAGGAGCTGCTGATAGTGTGGTTGACGGGGGAGCAGCTCTCAGGAGATACCGTGACAGAAGCTATAATCTGCGAGAAGGCACGAGCTATTTACACTGATTTGCTGAACCAAATACTTGATACTTCGACGGACGAGGCATCGCGCAATCCAATTATAGCCAGTCAGAGCTGGTTCGAGAATTTAAAAAGAGGACCGGTATTCATTCTTTTGTCAGGCATGGTCAGGCAGAGAGCGCAAATATGAAGATAGCTGAGGATTACCTTAAAACTTTTGCCGGAATTACAGCAGCCAAATCATACATCCTAGAGCGAGTCTTCAACTTTAACGAGACAAATTTTTTTCGAAGATACCAAGGAGGACTTTTATAACGGTGGAAGAGAAGAGGATTCCAGATCTTAAACTCGTGAAGTATAGGCTAACTCTCACACTATGCCTCACTGCGAACGGCGACTGCAAGATTAAGCCGCTGCGCGTTTATCATTCGGAAACCCCATCCCCAAGAGCCTTTAAGTCACATAAGATTCTTAACTGCAGGGTATGTGGAGGGCAAACCTGGGAGTATGGTCCAAGCAGTTATTTGTGGAGTGGCTGAATTTGGTCTTTGGTCCTGACGTTGAAATATCTCCAGGAAAAAAACACCCCCTGTAAGTGCTTCCTGTCCTGAACAATTCACATGCTCACCCACCTAACCTCGACGATGACATCCACGAGGAGTTGAAGCTGATAAAGGATGTCTATCGTCCACCCAAAATCACCATCCTGCAGCCCATGGACCAGCAGGTGGTTTCTAATTTCAGGAAACTCTGCACCAAGCACTTGTTTCGCCGTTGAGTTAAGGTGACGGAGAGTAAAAAAAAACTCACCCTTCGAAAGTTCTGGAAGGACCACTACAGCATCATGATATGCCCCGGTGTGGCTTGGAACGCCCTTACAAAAATGATATTGAACTCTGCGTGGAAGAAGCTGTGGTCTGAGCTTGTCTGAAACGGACTTTGAAAGATTCGAACTCGAAGTGGCAGTGGCAGTGGCGGAGGAGATTGTATGGGTGAGGGTAACATCGAGCTCATCGGTGGGGTCACTCCGAGGAATTGGCAACGGTGGAGCTGAAGGAGGTACAATCGCAGCAGCACATGGATGTTCTGCACAAAGGTGACGTGGAGGAGGTTACATTTACAAGTAAGCTAGGGGCTTCTCTGTCAAAAGATAGAGGGGCAACTGATGAAAATAAGACTGAGAGGTGCCCAGACCTGGAGAACAGCTGTCCGAGGCCGCGCCCTCCCATTGAACCAGAGGGAGATATCGGTGCTCACACCGAGGCCAGCACAACAGACAGATGCGGGGGCTGAGGAGAATTTGTGTTCCTTGTCCGTATGCACACGATTGGGTCCCCACATAAATTAGACCTTGTGTCACATCTCGTCCTAGTGAGGGGACTGAGTAAATACCGCGAGCTAAAGCAAATGTTAGGATTGTGAGTGAAACATACAGACTTTATCTAAAAGAAACACCCAGAAAAAAAGTTGCAACTGGGCGTGCGACGGCGCAATTTAATGACACTTGCCGAGTCATTTCAGAAAAATACTGATTGGGAGGATGCAACAGACCTCATAGGACAGGTCGTTATCGAAAATCGTAGCGAAAAAGAACCAAAATCGGCGAATAAGATTCATTTATTCAGTTCAGCCACTCCTCCATCTCCATGAGAATCTTCAAGTCGTCTGATCTCAAACGCAAATACCGTACATTATACTTAATAAAACCAGTTTATTGTATTTTCTATTGCATTGTGTTTTTATACAGAAGTCTTTATTTATAATTACATTTTCTTATTTAAAAACCAGTAACAAAAAGTGCAGTGTTTTGGGCGGGGTGAGGAATGTATTAATGGCATTCAAATTCATTTCAATGGGCAAAATTGAACGAATATACGAATAACTTTAGCTACGAACGCCGTCACGGAATGAATAAAACTCAAAGAACCACTATATATATATATATATATATATATATATATATATATATATATAACTGCGTCTAGGGATTATATCCAAAAGAGGTATTGTCATATATTTTATGTAAAATTCATAGATATGTGTTATCCAATGAAATAATTTGTACTATTATGTATAGCGAGTAAGCATGAAAGCAATTAAGTCCCAATTTTCAATTTCAGATTGATATTTAGTATTTTTTTCAGTAATTATAGCAATTTGCAGTGTCACGAGATTATTTGCAAGAACTAGAATTTAGTATTATGGCTCGTAAAAAAGAACTAACAATGAATGAAAATAACTATATAATCAAAGAAATTAACAAAGGAAAGTCTTCGCTTCAAATTTCTAAGGATTTGAAAAGGGATCATCGAACAATCGAGAAAATATGTCAAATGGGAATTCAACCAAGGAAAAAAAGCCTCAGGCTGAATTCAGAAATTTAACAAAGCGAGATCTATCACATATCCGAAGAGAATTAATAAGAAACCCAAATGGGTCAAGTGCGTTCATATTTGAGGCCGCTGGAGCTCCTATGGTGTCAAGGGAAACAAGGTGTAAAGCATTAAGGAAGTTTGCTGGTGTATAAAGTCAAATAAAGAAACCCATTTTAATAAAAAAAAACATAAGGAAAGAAGATTGCAGTGGGCAAAAAATACATGAAAACTGATTTCAGTAAAGTGCTTTCTACAGACGAATCAAGGATCACCCTCGATGGGCCCGATGGATGGGCTCGAGGATGGGTTTGCAAGCAACATGACTCAAGAATTTTTTTTAAACGCCAACAAGGCGGCGGTGGGATCATGATATGGGGTGGGATTATTGGTAATGAGCTCGTGGGTCCAGTTAAACTGAAAGACGGGGTTAAAATGAATTTCAAAAGTTACTGTGATTTTCTCGAGCAATATTTCTTTGAATGGATTCATAACCAGTCTTTAGCCAAGCGTAGATCGATGATCGTTATGCAAGACAACGCCCCGAGTCATGCATCAAAGTTTACTAAATCCTGTTTAAAAGAAAAGGAATTTGTTGAAGATTCTCTTATGGACTGGCCTTCAAATAACTGTGTCTTGAATCCCATTGAGAACATGTGGAGCATCATCAAGAGACATATTTATTCTAATGGAAGGCAATTCAACAGCAAGTGTGAACTCTTGGAGGCAGTTAAAGTTGCTGCAAACAACTTAACAGCCGCTAAAAGTGCAAATCTAACATCATATGTAGACAATAGGCCGCTAAGAGTTATTGAAAAGAATGGAGCATTTGTGCAATAAATTTTAGGAGGTTCTTATTTTTTGTTAATATATCTTTTATTTTTAAAATAAAATGTTTTTTTTTATGTTTTTCCTTTAAGAAATTGACGAATTTCTTCCAAAATCTTTTCATATTATTTTTTACATTAGTTTTACATGGTATAATAATGTAAAAGTATCAAAATTAATAGTTGCAAATAAACTACTGACAGTCAAATTAGTCTGTTTTGTTAACTTAGTAACTTAAGTTAATAATATTGAGTAGAATCTAAACATCATAATAGGACTTTTAACATTAAAGACGCAACTCAGTACCAATTCATAAGTTGCATATAATGCCTAGACGCAGTTTATATATATATATATATATATATATATATATATATATATATATATGCACACACACTTACATATATATATATATATACACACACACATATACATATCTATATATATACATACACACACACACACACACATATATATATATATATACATATATATATATATAAATATATATATATATATATATATATATATATATATATATATATATATATATATATATATATTGTCTGTGTATTGCATTGGTTAAGTAGGCCTCACTTGTAATTGTCCGGTAACATTTGTGTATCATAATTCTAATTCATCTATGCGTGATTTGGTTGATAATATTAGTACATTTAGTGGATATGTTTATTTGTGTCCGGCAGTGTATGTATGTTAATTGGGATGTTTTGTGTGAGTGAAAGAATTTAGATTACAACGGTTTTGGATGTAGATAGACTGACTTTTAGATTCTTTAAGTTTGGACTCTACTAAAGTTGGGGATATAAAAGTTTTTGGCGTGATTATTTATTAGGAAAATATCAAGATAATCAGTATTTTCTATGGAATAAATTGTCTTTTTCTTATCAGCGGCATTTTATTTCTGTATGTTACGAGCGCGTGCAAAGCTTTGTTCCAGCGTAGGTCTCACATGTTCATAAGTGTGGACATTTAGATTTCTGGATGTTTCACCTATATAGCTTATTGCGTTGCAGGCATTTTATATTTAAATCCCGACATCAGATGTTGTGTTGGAGCTCAGTTTCTTGATAATTATATATCTAGAGATGGTGGTAGTGATCTAATGTTAAGGATGAATAGTTTGTTCTCAAATTTTGTTGATATTCTTGGAGGCTAGGATTATAAATGTTGATTTTTGTTGTCGGTGGTGCCTGCTTTTTGGACTTTGCTATACATTTTCTAGCGAGGAGGATGGACAGATATTAGTAGCAAAGAAATATAAACATTTTTTTCAATGTATTTCGCTCCATCTTTGTAATCTGGGCTGGGTATTCTAAGGGCTCTGAGGTAAAATCCTATTAGTCTTGATTTTTATTTTTTGTCTGTGATGGGAATAGAAACTGATTAGATTATTTTTGCCTGTGGGCTTGCGGTAAAATTTACGATCTAATTTGTTCTGGTTTGGTGTTAATAGAATGTCGAGGAAAATTAATTCTCTTTTTCATACACATGTTTGAATATGATTGTTGCTTCTTAGTAGATTTTCATTGTGAAAATATTAGAAAGACGTCATCTATGTACCTGAGGTAAGTGAGGATTTTAGGTATGATACGTTTAAATGGGCCAGACATTAAAAACTCTAGAAAAAGACAAGCAAGAACACCGCTTATTGGGGACCCCATCGGTAAACCGGATTTTTGTTAGAAATTGTTGTTGAAAGACAGACAGTGTTTACTTAGCTTAAACAGTTGTGCCCTTCTGGGAACCGGTAGAAGTTTTTATTGGAATTTGGTTAAGTTGTTTCTTAATATGTTCAGGTATTTCGAGAAGTGTATATTTGAATATAATGATTTGATATCGAAGTATTTCGACATTGTTTTCCACGTTCATTTTTCTTATTGGACATCATCGAAAGAGTATATGTCGATATCTCTGAGACGAGGTATTATGTACACTATTTACATTATTCGGACTATTGTCGTCAAGGACACATGGCACAGTGGATAAAGGCGTTGGTTAGATCCAGTGACAGGACCCAAAGAGCGTGAGTTCAATACCTGGTTAAGGCAGTGGAGAACTTGGAGAGTAGAAATAACAGTAGATAACTGACATCGATTAAACATAATACGTGGAACTAGAACAGTCTACCCAAGTGAGCGATATAAAAGGGTTCAGTTCAGCATTACAACCACCTGAAAAGGTCGGAGCGTACAACGGCCGAAACTTTATAATAAATATGGCGACACAGATGAGAACAATATTCCGAATAATGTAAATACTTTACCATCAAAACACATTAAACTCTCTGGTGACTTAATCTTTTTTTTTTCTTTTTTTTTTTGTTTTAATAGATATTCCAATATTTAAAAGATTTATTATAATTCAGCGGCAACAGAACCGATTTAGAAAATATGGAATAATAAAGCAGAATTTTTTCAACCTCCCCTTTCACACACATTCCTCAGAAGAATACGAGGGTAATACCACCTCCCTTCATATTATAGCTACCCATTTCCATTGGTGTCGCGGAAGTTTCAAAAGGATTTCTTTATTGCTACAGTATTACAAACTGGAATTTGTTTCGAAACAAGCCTGGAGGAAATTCATGAAATATCATGAATAATATTTTGAGTGAAATATATATATATATATATATATATATATATATATATATATATATATTTATATACGTGAACATTTCTCAGAGTTAACCTGAAAAAAAGACAATATTTACAAATATGAATGACAATAGGAAAACTTTAGTTATTTCCAATGCGGACTTTATGAAAACAAAAACAACGAAATGAATTTAATTAAAGAACGTAACTAATAATAACAAAAAAAAAATTATCTTAGCAACTGGGGGAATGTAAAGAAGACTATTTTCATATTGGTAACTGAAAATAACATCAGTTATTGTCACGTGTGGAGAATATTGTCATTATAACTGTGTTGGCGGATTCAAAAATGTTCTTTTGATTTTACGATATTGTCATGTACGTTTGTTTGGGTGAGCAGTAATTTTGTTAAGGTGAAATATGGAAAAAGCCTGGGCGTAGATTAATATTTGGGTAATATTCTATGGCAGCACTCTCTAGAATTTTCCTTCTGAGTTATTTTCTTTTTTTATGAGTGTAGCATTTTTAAAATCAAAATTATGGTTGAATTTATTTCTATTTATGACTAGTGCATTAGCTAAGTTGTTTTTTGTGAGGTCTCTTTTGTTCTCATAAATGCATTTTTTTTTAATTTCTACTTGTTTCGCCAATCTTTATTTTTAAATTATTTTATAAATGCCTGCTTCAGAAATATCATTGCTATTAGTGTTTGAAGATCTTAGTATAACCATAATGGTTCTGGAAGTGTTTGTAACTATTCTAAGATTATTTAGATGGGATAGGTTATTATGGATAGTGAACGTGACAGTTCCTCAGTAGTATTATAAATAAACTTAGAATGGTTTGAAACAGCCTGAGAGTGTTGACTTCAATGTTCACTTTTATATTTCTAATTACATAATCTTTATCGCTGATATTGAGCACTTTATTCCATAAATATAGTACACCTTAAAACTCTATTTCCTTATACACACACACACACATATATATATATATATATATATATATATATATATATATATATATATATACATACACACACACACGCATATATATATATATATATATATATGTATATATATATATTAGTGTGTCTGTGTTTGAAGCTGATTAAATGGGGAAAATTTAATGATGACGCGTTTCTCAGAGAGCGTCTGCTGTTTTAGCTTCAGGTTAGAATGAAAAACAAAACACTGTGAGAAAATTGCTCTGGGGTCTTTGAGGATATGTAGCAATCATAAAACTAATTATATACTTTATCACCTCCAATATCCAGTCTCAGTTAAATGTCTGTCCGCCTGAAAGTTTTATTTTATCTATACAAAGGTGTTTAGTGTCGTTTGCGCTTGCGGCGAAAGGAGTCGTTAATAACTTGTATAGTTTATCATCTTCACTTTTGTCTGGGGGAATACAGGTTTATTGAAAAAGATTGAACCGATTTCATTACGCAATATTTTAATAAGGAAAAGCAATAGAAAATTCCAACCAAGTCACAAGTATTCTACTCAATGTCAACTATTATTTCCTGTCTTACAAATGTTCAATGTGGTCATCACCCACAGCACGAGCAAAATCAATGCGATAAGATAATTCCTCCCAGACGTATATCGGCATATCACAATTCACTCTGTTGATCGCTGTTATTTGATGTTTAAGTTGATCGAGGTTACTAGGTAGCTGTGGAACCTAAACGCGATATTTTACGTATCCGCACAAGAAAAAAATCACACACTGCGGTCACACGCACACACTCATTCAGGCTCTCTCTCTCTGGCACACACACACTCCCTCACGCTCTCTCTCTCTCTCTCACGCTCACTACGCACTTACGCACGTTCTCAAAACGCACGCCCTTTCTCTCCCTCACTCTCACACATGAGAGTGGGTGGGTCGAGAAAATTATTTTTTCTACTGAGAGGTTAAGGGTTTAAGTAAATACACCAGTACCTCTTTGGTTGAATTAAATTTTACTTCCATAAAACTGATGAGGCGCCGATGAAAACCTTTTGAAAAATCATGACGGATTTTATGCAGGCCTGCTTGATCAAATTCTGGGGACATGATTTGACCAAGAATATCCAGAAAACATTTTGTGTGCACAAAATGATTTCATAAAGAATTTAGGAATATGAAATATTAGCATAAAAACAGTGCTCAATGTCAAAAAGACAAGACACTGCGTAAAATTAAATTAAAAGTTCCAGAGCGGGGGTCGTCAACCTACGGCACGCGTGGCACTCCAAGCTTCTTCAGCCGCAGACGCAAATGACACCACGAATTCTGAACCAATAGCAACTACAACGCAAAGATATTTAACTTCCAATTTTAATATATACTAAAGAATATATACTACTTATTGCTATATTAAATATATTGTAGATCAGGTGTATTGACCTTGCCTTGTATAAAAATACGTATGCTGATGGCACACTGAATGATTTAAAAGCCTAAGTCGGCACATAGCAAAAGGTTGCTGAACCCCTGCTCTAAAGCATATTTAAATTGAAATTATATGATCTTACATATACACTGGTGTACAAAGCTTTTGACCCACGTTGGTAAATTAATTACATTATTTTTTATTAACGCAAACCCAGTACATTTTCACAGTCCATTTTATACTTGACAGCCAACAACAGTCGATGATAAAACCTCATAATCATAATGATACTGAGCAACGTCTATGCAAAAATACTGAACTAACAGCAAATTTTCGCATTTCAGTTCTTTATTATTACAGAAAATACATCAAAGTCTGGTGTTAAGAATTAGTTTCGCTGCCTTTGGCTCGAATAATTGCGTCAATTCGATGTAGCATTAAATAGAACAATGTCCAGAATTTTCTCAACGGAAGTTGTTTCCTATTCTTCTTGGCAGTAATCCCCAATCTCTTGGAGACTGCGTAGTTTACGTTGCATCATATTGTTTTCTTCAGTTCCCACCATAATTGTTCAATTGTACTGAGAACAAGATTTTGTGCTGGTTAGTTTTCCAACAGTTGAACAGCTTCCT
>OZ010581.1:120030521-120043021 GCA_963932145.1 Acanthosepion lycidas | reverse complement strand
CTTTTACAAGCATGCCTATCTGCTCAATTACATATTTCTTCAACAGCCACTGTCTGGCTTACAGTCATTTCACATTCTTACACCGGCTCTCGTAAGATCACCGAAGTTTTCCTTGGATGTGCAGGTGGAGTAATGGATGACAGCTTTGAACTTGAAATGGGAGAGCTGTGTTCCAATTCCAGTCTGGCCCCTTAACTTCACTTCCGCGTAAATACTCTTGGGAAAGGTATGAATCCACCTTTTCTCCCCTAAGCTATAGTATAATTTGTATTTGTAACCTGCAAAAAAATCTTACAATCTGAAGAAACATTTTCTGGCTTTAAACAACCTGCAATGAGTTGATAAAATGTAAAACGAATCATTAAAAACCCTTCAATTATACCAATCAGAACCTTAGTTCAATCAGTGTATGATAACGAACCAAGAAATTTATAACGAGAAATCGGCACTTTATTCTAAAATCGTTATTAAAATTTTAATTCTTTGTCACAACGTTTTACGGTCCTTATTAGATCCTTACTCATCATCAAACTTAGTTGTGGAGAAAATCTCAAATTAACGAAGTGGGCATTTTATTACACCCGTTCTTGTTGAATAATAATGACGTCTATTTTCTGTCTCCTTTTGAATATATTTTGCAAAATATCTCTGTATGCTAAGTTCCTTGGCAGACTTAACGAATTAAAACGTTTGCACCTAAAACAGCTCAGTAGTTTGACATCTGACGAAACTAATTGGGTTTTCAATCCTTTGGATATGGAATATAGATTTAGTCGAAGCGAAGTATGCAAGCAATAACTGAGTCTTAGTAGATAACAACACGGTGATCTTCAAAACTTTAATTGTAATGTTAATCATTACCTACTGTCTTAATTGTTTTATTGTTCTCTCTATTTAATAGTATTTTTCTCATAGTACGGTTAACCCGGATATAAGAGAGTTGTCTGGACCGGATAAGTGGTCTCTTATATCCGGGTTTCTCTTATATCCGGGTTTCTCTTATATCCGGGTTTGGTCTATTTTGTTTAGGTAAGTATGACTCTAATTTGGGACCAGATAAAATCTCTCTTATATCGGGTTTCTCTTATATTCGGGTTACACTCTATCTAAAACTCAGTAACCCCTTGTGTCTTGGTGACATTATTGCCTTGCTTAGATTTAAATGCTTAAAACAGAAAAGATATTCCAAAAACTAAAAAAAATACTGTTTTATAACGATTTGTTTATATTCAATATACGATGCGCATGATTGTATTGGCTCAAGCATTCAGGAGCTTTTGCATTTGCAATGCATTTAACAGATCTGATACATTTAGTTTATCAAGAATGCTGGTAACATTTGCATCAACCTCACATGAAAGATTTAAATTTCCGTGGCATTCCATTGGGTGGGCTAAAACAAGATCAAGGCGTCTCTTATTTCCAGAAGTCTATTTAATTTTTGTTTACTTAATTACTGAATTTTTCTTTCCTATCTTTTTCCCCCAATCAATTTTCAAAAGTCTGTTTCAAGTGCTCCAATCAGTTGTAAAAAATGGCGTATGCTGTTTTAACATCGGGTTTGGACAAGCGATATAGACATAAGCCTACAACATTCTTCTTTTTTTTTCTTTTTTAGAATAAGTTTTTAAAATATTACCTTTTTTCATAATTATAATATTCTGCTTTCTTTAAAGAAAATTAGACTCCGATATAAAATGATACAGATGTGAGCATTATCAATACTCCAATTGAAGAAGGCATGAATTCATATCTCGCTCAATCTAGAGTAGTGTTCCTCGACATTTTTAAGCAGCGAAGAGCAAATTAACATATCACGGCACACTTGGCAAAATATTTAAAGGGTATATATTTAAATGTTATGAAATAAAACCATAGATTTAAAAATACAGATATTGAAAAAAAAATGAGGTAAAAGGCGATGGACATCGGGAAGAGCCATGGAACGTGGAGCTAGAACAATCTGCTCCAATTGACAAAATAAAGGGTTCAGTTCGAAATTCTAATCACCTGAAGAAAGCCGGAGCGTACAGCGGTGGAAACGTGATGAACAGAACAAAGATGAAGACAAGTCTGAAACAATGTAAATATGAACTTTATTTCAATTTTTTTATTCAATTATTTGTGCAGTTTATTTAGTGTGAAATCTGTGCCTGGTGATTTTTCACGATTTCTTCAATGTTTGGTCGAATGTGTGGGTGGAAGACTTTCTCGATTATTATCTTGTTTAATGTTGAGAAGACTAATTCACATAAATAAGTACAAAAGTGAAATAAAACAAAGCCTTTTTAGTGAATGTGGGATATTCCTCTTGTATTAAAATCCAAAATATATCGAAGAAAAGACTTATTTGAAAAATAAAAAGCTTAATGCTTACTCATTTAAAAAGTAACCCTGTCCCATTACTACTTCCACACACACGGTGCAATTTTGTATTAATTTCGCGCATGCGCATTTTTGATTTTGCCGAATGCACAGTATGGCAGGGTCAGCTGGGAACCGTCTGTGAGAAAAAGAATACCATGACACAATTCACTCCGACAGAAGTTTGGAAACTGCATGCTGCTAGATATTCACCCTGGAAGCACAAATACAAACATTTCAGTGTTTGGGTGTCAATCTGAGGACAGTCCAGAAGATTCGGAAAGAGTTGGGTGATATATGCAGTCAACATTATGGTGTTCGGGGTCTTCACTTATGATGGCCACGTTATGCCTCATTGATCTTCCCACAGGGCGTCAGATTGAACACCAAGGCCTACATAAAGAGCCTTGAAGAGGTAGTGCTGCCCTGGGTCAAGAGGGTGGCGCTTAGTAAAAGGACTATGTGTTATTCCACAGAAGCAGGAGAACCCAGTCATGTCTGTCAGACAATTTCTGCAACCACATTACCCCTTCCATTTGTCCACCTAACTCCCCAGATTGCAACCCCCTTGATTATTATTTGTTGGGTGCAGTTGAGCTAGATACCAATAAAACTCCTTGTAAAACAAAAGACAAACTGAAGGCAATGATTATGGCAGCATTCACCAACTCAAACAAGGAGAATATCCAGAAGAGTTGGTGGAGATTTCGAAGTCATCTGGAGATCATGGTTGAAGCCAATGGCTATTTTATCGAATTAATTTATTTATATAAAGGTTTTGTGTAATTTTAGTAATTATATCTGTTAAAATGCCGTGTCAGTGGTATTTTCATTTTTGCATAATTTAGGCGACAATTTATTCATTGCACCCTGTATATGCATACCGAGAAAATATTTCGCAGCATAATTAAGAGAATTGTGTTGCACACTATTGTGCGTTGCACGGTGGTTGAGAAACACTGGTCTAGAGTCTAAATTGTTCTCTCTAGGCACGGAAAAATTTGGAATTCAGTCGTCCTAGGCTATCAGTTCTACTATTAAACAGACACCTGGGATTCTGGGAAATTTCTTAAATGCCAGACTCGATATCTGGTATGAAAGCAGTGGTTCTTCATTTTACAACTAGTGTAACTTTGTTCTAACTTCTAGTATTAATTTAGAATTGTTTAAATTAATCGATCCTCGCACATGTTTCATAATTCATTTTTAGATGGTCAGTTCTGGATAAATGTTTTACTTGCTATGAAAAAAAAGTTATCGAAGTCATGAAATGAATGTTAGAAGTGACATACGTAATTAGCTTGAAATTCTCTTTCAAAAATGATATCAATGGATTCAGGATAAAACACAAGATTTAGTCTGACACTATTTTCTGACATATTTTGGTTAATATTGTTCTTTTTTGTCACCGACACCATCTTTGTGATTGGAAATATTGTCTAAGACAGTTTTCTCCCAAATGTCTGTGGCGTCAGTTTACCTGGATTTTATGAGGAAAAATAAATCCTAGTGTCGTGTCTACAAATTACATTACAATATAATAAACAACGAGTTGAATTGATCTTCTCAGAAAAGAACATGCTAATTACGACAATAACGTTTATAAAGATACATGTATTTACATGCTGAAAATCAATCTTTTTGGTATAGGTATGAAGAGACCAATAGTTCGAGTTTTCAGTCATTTTGTTGCAAGTGAGTCTGAAAAGTTCGGAATCATCGAGGCTGGTCTGGTTCGTTTACTGTCTTTTGTAGATTGATCGCAGATTGTTTCAGATCTCGACGCTGACTGGCTGGAGAGTCGTTTTTATGGCTTATGGCAAGACGGTGATCGGCTCACGAATGTTATCTGCGTTTTACGCGGGAATTGTCATTAACACGAGCCATGGTCTATTTTCTGATCTTTTGAAGTCTGGACTAACAGACTTCGTAGAGAGTCAATCGCGTGACTTGTCCTATCCAATCAGTTTCTAGAATCTACTTATTTAATTTTGAAACTGTGTTTGTACAGAGTTGTAAGAGTTTTTAAGGATAAACAAGTAAAAGACGCTTCCTAATAAATCTTAATAAATTCAAGATTTATTAGTAGGCGTCTTTTACTTGTTTGTTCTTATTGGCTTTAAAATATAGAAGTTTATCATGTTAATGTAATCCCATTCTTATAGTGAGGATATTTCAAAAGAATTAATTTCTTTTCATACGTTAAATTGATAATTACCCATTTGGCGGGTACCAAATATAACAGAAATTTTTGTGAGCACTGAATCATTGGCACTGAGCTCCAGCCAAATGAAATCTAAATATCTTAAATGCAAAATTTAAGCTCTGATCGCTATTATTGTTTCCTTGCAAGGCAGGGTCTCTAGACCTAAACCCATATTTATTTTTAACAATAGTGTAAGTTTAATTTCAGTCTCATCGCAAATTATAAATAACATTGATACATTTCAATAATTGTACTACAAATCATTCAGTGTGTTATCTGCTTTGGGCTATTGTGCTATTTTATATGTTCATGTAGATATAAAATATTTATATTTACAAATGAACGTGTGTGAGAGAAAACTGAGTTTTGCCTTATTATACAGGTATATGATGGATGGCTGAAATATTCATGACCAAACTAATAACTGACTAAATTTTAATTTGATGAGATCCGGGAAGGTGATCGCGCTAATTGTGAAATATACAAGAAAAAATTTCTTTACCAACGTGTTTCGTACTCTGAGGGACTTAAAATAAACGGGTTTGGAATGAAATTGAGTAAAAATATCGTTTTGTAAATGTCACATTTATGAAGGTTCTAACATATACTTAAAACTAGCAGAGTAAATAAACTATGGAGGACGCTTGGTGATATAATTGAATTGAAAAATAAACAAAACGAATATAGGTTGAATTTTACTGATTTGTTTATATTTATTTTTTAATAATTATTTTTCATTTTAATTTGATAAATTATTAAACTTTTGTTAAATATGTCTTGAATTAACCTTTTTTTAATTTAAAAAAATATTTTCATCGTTTACGTCTGTTTGGGAAACTATTATTTCTGTTACAACGAAGATATCTACAAGTTTTCCTTTAGTCTTTATTTATGTTGTCTTTTTTACAAATCTATTTATATCTGAATTTCTATATATAAATAATAGTGTAATATCGCGCTGATTTCGACATAGGAATGTCTAATTATGAAGTTTATAGAACGAACCACACTTTACGATATAACAGATAAGAGAAATAGTTTAGAGGGTTTCACGAAGACAACTGGGTTTCCTTCTCCATGATTGGTTGCTAGCCAAAGCTAGAAATGCCAATCTGTCCGGCTATTTAACACACAACTGAAACCAGAGAAACGGTTATGTACCTTTTGCCAAAATTATCCATGAGAAAGGCCATGAAACGAAATAGACAGGAATAATAAATATTTTTAATACTTCAAACGGTATTATAGTGTCTACTTCATATTTGAAATAGACGTCATATTTTATTAAGTCTACCGGCCTGCACAATCGAGAAATCTTCAGTAAAGAAAATGAGTTTATCTGCAACGTTATCAAAGTCGAATTGTCGGACATATTCCATTTCATTGTATAGCAATAAAACGCGATTCCTTATTGAATAGACTAAAGAGTTTGGAAGGCGATTCATAACTGTACTAGAATGAAATAACAAATCATCGTGAAAGAGGGGCTTCGTTCAAGTACTGATCACACCAAATTATGTGCTATCTCCTAAAAACTGCAAAGTACATACACTCGGTACTGTATCGGTATAAGCGATACGCTGCCTCTGTTGGTGATTAAGAAAGTCAAATTGGTTTGACCGTACGACTGCCACAAGAATTAGCTAACCACCGTATCAGGCAATATATATATATATATTTATATGTATTGTCTGTGTGCGCACGCGCAGAGGCTTGCACACACGTGGTAATGCATTAAAGTAATTTTCAATCCTGAATAGGAGGCTAGTTTGGAAATTTCATTCAAAAGCAAGGAGATTGGTATAAAGTTTTGGGAAATGGGGGAATAAAATAAACGTGGAATATAGGTATGTTGGGAAAAGAAATAAAGACTACCAGGACAGTCTATTCTGATCCGGTATATCTTATGATGTTTCATTTTTGTTTTCTACATTAAATACCGTTTAAATTTAAACATTACAATGACCGATTTTATTCTGTAAGTCCGTTGTATATGAAACAATTTATATGAACCAGAGCAACGATGATAATTAGGAGAAAAAAAAAACGACTGCTGCGTATTTTGAGGGTTCGGTTAAGAAACTGGGGAGAATCAAGCTACAGCATGGCGAGCTATAAAAATGAGACACAAAATTAATTTTATTAAAATGAAATAAGTGCATCTTCTAAAGATTAGGGGTGCACAAAGTTGGTGGTTTGTGTGTCCGCGAAAGATGGGATGGTTATAAATTCTTGAACAAGTAAATAAGTCTCAATGGTAGTTTTTTTTGTGTGGGGGCGGAGGATATCAAGTTTACAATCAAAATGAATTAAATAACAAAAGATCACATGAAAAAATGACTACGTATACAAAAATAATTAAAATTACAAGAAAGAAGGAAAAATGAAAGTGTTTCAATGAATTCAAACTCAGTTAAGATGGTATATTTATCTCGAAGGTAAAAAATGGGAATGTACTTAATAGGGCTTGTGAGTTGTCGAAATTCGTGACAGAATCTGTCCATGGCTTCTGAGTTCAGAATTTTTAACGTAGGGCGTTGTTTTATAGCAGTAATTGTTCTCTGTTGCAGAAACGACTATTTTTCTTCAATTGTCTGCGTAAAAATGACTTAATTCTATCGTGAAGACGGAAACTATGGCTTGTCAAGACTTCATTGAGCAGAGGTCTACGGGTGTATTTTTTTTTAATCCACGCACAGACAGGGTTTCAGATATTTTTAAAAGAGGCCGTGTCTCCCTCTGCCTGGAGTAGTCACGATCCTCTGCGGTCGTTTCTAACTCTCCAGGGTCGCGTCACCAACTCCCGCTGATGTTAGAATGACAGGGATTTTTATAGCCAAAGATCGGCTCCGATTTACCCAAAAAATTATGGCGGTCATTACAAGCATTTCACATATCAACCTGCTCGAGTAGCGTTTGGTTAAAAAAAAAAAATCACGTTTATCAAAACAATTTATTGTAGTTGAAAAGGAACAACACGCTCTCCTTTCCTTTCCTTTCAATTGCCTCGCTTCCACTCCTTGGGCAAGCAGCTTTGCACGCAGGGTGGCAACATTCAGGTTTCAGTAAATTATTTTATATCCTTTATTCAACACCTCCCCAACCCGAAAAAAACTACCGAGAGCCGAAAATTATTCATTGAAAAAAAGATGAATTTTTAGGGTTTCATGATTCTATCATATAAATTGCAATATAAATTTTATTTCTATGTAAATCTAAAATCTATTGAGTACAGAAAAATTGTCCGTTAATATCGCGCATACTAGAAAAATAATAATCTTCATGTTGACATAAAGTCCTTGGGATTGTAACCTTTAACAAACTTTTATTTTTTTTTTATATTTTCCAATATTTCAAATATGCAGCGCATAAATATATTTCAGTGATATACTTGATTGAGAGGCTGGGCACCATTCCAACGAGTTGGTGCCATTTTCTGCAAGTTGAGCGATGGCCAGCTTTGCGAAGGTGCATTTTCTTGCAGGACTCTGCATATTTCTTATATATTACTCCAAAGTAATCCGCGTCCTGGGTAAGACGAAGAACTGCATCCGACAGCAAGACCGCTGATCAGGTTTTGAAGAGGGTGGAACCACCTCTTAATTGCTGCTGTTCCCAGGTTCACCCTGACCCGTGTGCTAACACCTGTTAGGGCCCCAGCTATGAGCAAATAGTTAGTCCCCAAACTGAAAGTTTAAAAATAGTTTTTAATACCAGCAATAGATTTTTGTAAAACATTACCAGCAATGAATTTTCGAACGAAAAACTTATTACCAGCAATAAAATATTACCAGCAATACATTTTTTAAGAAAAAATGTTACACTATTTACATTATTTGGGCTATTTTCCTCATCTTTGTCACCATATTTATTACAAAGACACGTGGTACAGTGTATAAAGGCGTTAGTTAGATCCAGTGACAGGACCCAAAGAGTGTGAGTTCAGTACCCGTTTAAGACACTGGAGAACTTGGAGAGGGGAATTATTAGGTTGCTGCAAAAATACTGACGTAATAATGTCGTTTTTTGACGTATTTTTTAACGTCAAAAACGACATTATTACGTCATTATTTTTGCACCAACCTAATAACAGGAGATAACTAAAAACTGACATCCATTAGACATGGCACCTAGAACAGTCTACCCAAGTGAGCGAAATAATGGGTTCAGTTCGACATTCCAAATACCTGGAGATGGCCGAAGCGTACAACGGCCGAAACGTTTTAATAAATATGACGATAAAGATGAGGACAATAGTACGAATAATGTCAATAGTGTACATAATACCTATTCTCAGAAATATAGATAGATAAAAAATATTTACCAGCAAAATAAATCTTGTTGGCATTAATTAACCCACTGGTGTTGAGGTGCTGTAAAACAAAACCAAACTAATCGAAGAATTTATAATTTGCCGAAATTATCTTTCTATTTTCATGAATGACCAAAGCTCTTGTCCACTCTACCCCTGTAGATTAAATAAGCTCAATTCGCAATACCCAGGATATTACCTGGATCGACAAGATCCAGATGAAGACTGTAGTGGACAGAGGCTGAAACGTTGGGATGATGAAAGGTATAAAGACACTAGTCTGTATATACGGAAGTAATGTCAATGATAAATACTCGTCGAAGAAATGTAGAGAATTTGTATTATTATGGGTTTAAATTTTGAAGACGAGTTGCGCAAACTGTAATTAACTCCAGTGATTATATCGATCGATTGCTAAGAAAGTTGCTATACTCTGCCATGCATGACAATTTTTTTCCAATCAGAACTCACCTTGCACATTTTCCGTACATTGAATATTTCTGTCATATCTGGTCTGGTGCTCCGACTATATATCTTGAAGCTCCTGATAAAATCCAGTAAATTGTCGGTAATGTGATAATTCGTGGCCTGGTATCTCGACATCACACTTTCCCAAAACCGTGACCTGGCTTCTCTCTGTCTTTTTTTTTCTTTCTATAAATATTTTCATGGTTGGCAGTTCTAATCAGCTCGCTTTCTTAGTACCTCGACAACATGAATTCAAGCCTGCTACTAGATTGCCAACTAGGTCCCATCTTTTTACTGTTGAAATATATACACACAACAGTAATTACTATTCTAATACATTTTTTTTTCTAGCATTTGTCACTTGTGGAACTTCTTTTCGATTTCTTCCGTCCCTACAATCTACAAAAATTTAAATGCAATGTCTATCGTCATCTTTTGTCTTCTTGAACTGTTCTTTTATTGTCCTATCTCCTCAGTCTTCTCATTCTCGTTCACTTTCAGTAGCCCCTGGCGGTTTATTGGCATTACTGCTTTGCTTGGGGTGAAAAGAAAAACAATCATTTCTCCGTGTCTAGAGACTCGTTATACATCAGTATATGAATTCACCCAATTAATCGTGTTTGACATATAATATTCACTTGCAGAAAAGTCTACTAAGGACATAAGAGCGTGTTTTTCAATGCTACCATGTCATCTACAATACAAAATAGCACTTGAAAAAAATGGAATTATTTCCGCCTACCGCCAACAGTATTACACAAAGTAGCTGCTTTTATTTCGAGTATAAGTATATCCACTTAAATAGGCTATCCTGGGTATGACGATAAATTACGTCCGCGTCCTGGATATGACGATAAAGTACGTCCACATCCTGGGTAAGATGATAAACTACGCCCAACAAGGCCTCTTATCAGGAGGCTTTGATGAGCTTGGAACCACCTCCTAATTGCCGGTGTTTCCAGGTCCACCCTGACCCGCGGTGATAGCACCTGTAAGGGTTCCAGCTGTGGGGAAATAGTTAACCCCCAAACTAGGGTCAAATCACAATGAAAGTGTAAAAATAGGTTGTAATAACGGAAATATTTTGTAAAAAAAAAGTTATTACCTTCAATATTGTTTTTGAACAATTTTTTTTCTGAAAAAAAAACAAATTACAAGCGATACCATTTTGAATGAAAAAATATTACCAAAAATAGATTTTTGAATGAAAAAAAATTTCCGGCAATACATTCTAAAAAAAATATATTACCAGCAATAAAAAATCTTGTCGGCATTAAATAACCCATTGATGTTGATATACCGTAAACCAAACCAGTTCAATAGGCTCTCACTTCAAAAGAAAGAGCAATAGAAATCCATCAAATACGATTATGTACTTATGTTTCGCCTAATAAAAGGATCGAGAGCCTCTCAAGGTAGTTACATAGAACAAAAGATTAATGCTGACTGAAGAGGAAAATTTACATGCAAGAGGTGGTGTATGATAACTCTTAATTTAAATTGTGATTTAAAAAGGTCAAGATTAATTTTTCCGGGGAATCACCCACGTGGGAGTTAATTCCACATAGTATCTATTTTAGGATGGAAAATGGAAAATATACTTAGATTTGGATCATAGAAGAAACTGTATTTGATTTCGTGCACGTGGCAAATCTTTACCTAACTGTAGGTGTCTAAACTAGTGGAACTAAATAACGAAGCTCGTAAATATTGCCTTGCGTTTGAGTAACTGTAGGCTAACGTTGTCTCCTGCGGAAATGAGGTTGCATAGCACAGGCTGGTCCTAAACTCTTGTCACCGCTATTTAATGTAATTTTCTGCCCTCTCTTAGGGTATTACCAAGCAGTGTTTCACATGAACGATACCAATATACCCATCAGTTGGAGGACGCTGCTTGAAGAACCTTTGAAACAGTCAACAAAGCATAGCTTCGTAAAATATCGCAGGATATGGCTCCGCATCATTTTGTGACACGAGAATCATGTTTATACAAACGTTCTCGATGTGTGAAAGGGAAAACTGAATCTATTACATGTGCTTTGTGTTATTATTTTTCTATTGTTCTCATTACTTTTTGATAAGGGATGACAGTACTATCGTGTCACCCTGTAGAAAAGTAGCCATCACCAATGTAAAATGTTTTGAACTGTATCAAGGTCGAGCGGCGGTAGCAACATTCTGCTTTGGTCTAATTCCTGTAAGGGCATATTAGTATTATTTATCAGTCAGTCATAGCTTACCGGCTATTTAGTGTTAAAGAAATACGCCAAAGAAAAAATTAAAAAATACACCAACCAAAAAATAAAGTTACTTTGCTTTCAAGACCATGTTTCGTGTGTGGTCAAGTACATTGTTATAGAGATTGTCCTTTTAAAGATAAAAAATGTTTTAATTGCGATAAATTGAGACACAAAAGTTCCCACTGCAGTTAAGAACAAGACAAAAAAGTGTTGTAAAAATTACCAAGTAATGATGAACCAGAAAGTCAAAACATCAGGAAATATATTGAAGTACAAATATTTAACAAAAATATACGGCTCCAGCTTGATTCGGATTCAGACCTATCCATAATTAATTATCAAACATGGAAGATATTGGGTAAGCCGATTTTGTTAAGAACGAACGGAATAGCTAAAGGATTAACTGGCGATACTATTAAGTTTATGGCCGAACTTATAACGAACGTGTCATTAAAATTTAACCTTAAAATTTAAGTCGTATATTATGAAGAATACGGGACTGATTGGTTAGAACAGTTTCAACTTTGGGATATTCTTATTAGTATAGGTTATCGTCCAGACAGTTTACTGACTATTTTGTGTTAGAATAACGTGTATTAGCCTTCCAGTAGCACACCGATACTAATAGCATTAGCGTAGCCATTGATACACTAACACTGAATGCGAATATAGAAACACGAAATACGCGAGCGTAACAAACAAAACATTTAATAAGGCAAACAACTTACATACATATATTTAAAAGATTTACAAATGTCCCAAAACAAATAATTACGGTACAAATCTTGAAATATTGGCTTCAGTCCTTCAGGCCATGGCACCACATGATGGACTACATAAAAAAAAAATGATAGTAGAAGAGCAGTCGTGGTAGCATCGATTATACGAAGTAGCGGGATGAGGAACTTCG
>OZ010581.1:120015521-120023021 GCA_963932145.1 Acanthosepion lycidas | reverse complement strand
ATATATATGTATGAGATATATATTTATATATATGATATATGTATATATATATGATATATGTATATATATATGATATATGTATATATATATATGATATATATATAATATATATATATATGTATGATATATATGATATATATGATATATATATAATATATATATATATGTATGATATATATGATATATATATATGTATGATATATATGATATATATGATATATATATATGTATGATATATATGATATATATATGATATATATATATGTATGATATATATATGATATATATATGATATATATATATGTATGATATATATATGATATATATATAAATATATATGATATATATATATGATATATATATATATGATTTATATATATATGATATATATATATGATTTATATATATATGATTTATATATATATGATATATATATATATGATTTATATATATATGATATATATATATATGATTTATATATATATGATATATACATATATGATATGATATATATATGATGTATATATATATATATGATATATATATATATATATATGATATATGATATATTTATATATGATATATATATATATGATATATTTATATATGATATATATATCATATATAATATGATATATATATTATATATGATATATATATTTATATATGATATATATATTATATATGATACATATATTTATATATGATATATATATATATATATATGTATATATATATATATATGTATATATATATTAAATATTGATATACATATTAAATGTATGAGTGTGTATATCTATATTTCACATGTATGTGTGTGTATATATATTACATATATATATATACATATATATATATATCTGTGTGCGTATGTATATTTATATATATTACATGTTCACTCTATTTCTGATACTGATCCCTTTCTCATAAGTACTATATATATATGTATACACTTTTTTCACATATTTACATATATATTTTCATGTTTGTATATCATGTCTTTTATATATTACGTATATATTTTATGTGTTTTTATGTATTAGATATGTATGTGTATTTATATATATATATATATATATATATATATATATATATATATATATATGATATACATCCTATTTTTTTATTTTACTTATATATTTATATATATATATATTATATGTGTGTTTATTTTATATAACTGATATATGTGTGTGTATGTGTTTTTATTTAGCAGACATGCATATTTCTTCACATTTACATTTAGTTGCTTTCGAACACCTTTCGACAGTATCAATTTTTCATCTCATTTCTCAAAATGAATTACTGACAATTCTCTCATCCCCCTGTTCTTTTCTTTATTGCTCTGTATTTGAGGTTGAAAATTATTGATGTCATTTTTTATTATTATTATGTAATTTTTTATAATGTTTTTATCTATAACTGTCTTATTCTTTTTTTAGACTAACTATACCATACCAGCACAGTTCAAATTTTTCCTTTCCCCTTACCTGTGCGACCTGAGCATTTAGAATGTGCTTTGATTGGCATCACCTTGCATTCTCTCCCTTCTTCTTATCTAGGAACCTTTTTTTTTTTTTTTTTTTCTTGTCTGCCCTTCCGTCATTGCTGAATAAATAACGATCGGACAGTTATAAATCCTTACCTTACAATTATAATCCGTATCCGTGAACTGACTGATATTGGATCCTTTAAAGGGGATTTTTCCTTCCCACTTCATTTTGAGTTTACTGCACCAATATATTTATTTCCATATCAAAAATAATTTTTTGCACAATCTTCATAGTTGATTGTGTATGTCTGTCTTGGAATTGCATCAACTATGTTCCTTGCTTTATGCACGGGTTCACGTACCTGCCCTTAGCACCCGTTGGCAAATTCGAATCTGCCCCGGAAACCAGCCTCCTTCCTCTCCTTAGACATACATGCAAACATTCGTTTTTTCAACTTTTGGTTCCCGTGAACGGTAAGTGGTTTCATCAAAATTTTATTAGGAACCCTTTTAAAATATATCTTGTTACATATTTTGAATTGACGTACCCTTAATCTGATACAGAACTTACTATTTTTATTATCTTTATTATTTCCTTTGATTTCTATTGTATAGCCATTTCGTTCCGGGTCCTGACCAGAGACCTTATGTCAGATATGGCATCATGACTTATTCTACTTGAAAGAAAAACTTGTTTTACATTGAGGAAACCCTTCGATCTGTGCTAGCCTCTTTCATTTATTATTGTTATTATTATTATTATTATTACTATTATTATTATTATTATTTTATCAGTTAAATGTGCAATTTAAGTAAATGAAGTGTAATCTTCACTATTCCTATAACAATTAATATCATCATTAATGTAATAATTATTAGTATTATTATTATACACAACAAATATTGTATATTAAATAACACCCGTGTTCCAAGCAGAGACTTAATGTCTGAAATGGCATCCTGACCTTTCCCACTTGTGTGGAAGAAAATGCCCTTCGTAAGGTGTGACATGTGGAAAGATTTTTTTCTTTATTTCTACAATACGTGAACTACCAGTATTATTATTATTGCTGCTGAACTATGCGTCTCTTGGGCCGTGATCAATGTATTGTATTTGTTCGAGCTATTGTTCTTAATGTTCTGAGGGTTACATGATTGCATGTAATCTAAGCCTTTTTCTAGTATGTCCATATGTACGGGTATGGTCACCCTAAAGTGAATCTCTATCACCATCTCCCATCGTAGGGAAATGGGTAAATAGCGGATCAAAATGTAATATTTTTTCGCTTTTCATATAATTTTGAGTGAACCGTATTTCTGGAAAATCCAGCTCTGCGGCAGCATCTTCATCGTTGCTCGAATAGGGACAGTTTGTAGATACCGAATTCAGTGTAAAATGGTTACGGGGACTGGACAACTTTTTTTTCTTGGTACATATGTACGTATAACAGTTCCGCCGCCCCGACGTTTAGCCGACTTTGTGCTTTACGACGTTTGACCGGCCTTGTATACTACCACCCTATTGAGCTGGGTAAACACTGAGAGGAATGAAAGTGTAATAACTGTTTTCTCTTTCCTTTTAAAATGATGCGGGATGCCTAGTTCCGAAGTATTTCAATCCTGCTGGAAAAAAAGACAATGATTGCGTGGTCTGGATAATTATTTACCTGTATGTATGTTCATTCCATTAAAACACCTTAACACCATGGGTGTTAAGCTGTAACACAATGTAAGGGGCAGCATTTATCAAAATAACAATTTATGGCTCTACAAATTTAACGAGTCTTTCTAGCTCCTTGATATGTACAAAATAAATTTAAAATATTCGGCTTTTCATCAATAGATTCCAGTGAGGATCGAACTCTGAGATACAGTATTTTAAAGTAATATCAGCAACTATCGATCTGCACTGGTCCCTTAAATGCGTATTTTATTATTAATAATATAAGTAACGAATAAAGGACGAGAGAGAATATTTATTGGTTTGAAATATAATATGGATAGATGACTGAATAGGTATCCCCCCTCCACAAAATAAAGATGGTTAATAGTTAAGTTACATAGAGAGGAACTTGTGGAGAACCATGATCTCACATATCAGATGTAACTTGATCTTTGTTATATACAAACTACTTTAGACGTGGCGGTATAAAAAAAAAAACGTTGTGGCTAATGATATAAGAACAATTCTTTTTATTTTTTTCATATTGTCAGAATTCTTTTAAATTTTACTTTCTCAGAAAAAAAAGCATTGCTACTTCTTTTTGGTCATGAAAGAAACCAACTATACTTTTCATAACATTAAACGGGGGAAAAACATTCTACTGCTATTTCTACTCCTACTACTACTCCTGTTCTCACTCTTCACCTCTCCCTCTCCCCGTACTGTTACAAATATTACCAGAACTGCTACTCTTAGTCCGGGCACTAGAAGATTTTCTTCTCCCACAAGAATTGGTGCTGTTACTACCGCTGCTGCAGCGACTTCTACTAAAACATTACCGGCGCTGCTACCGTCACTATGCAAGCTCTCTATTGACACTGCAACTATCACGAGTAATGATACTATCGCGCCTACTATTTCTATGCCAGCAACAGGGGTATTCGTGTATGCATTTTACGTTAGACCGCTCTCTCGCTGACTGGGACACTACTGCCCTTAAAACTCCATCTATTTGACCGTGAAGTGGAATGAACTGGACGTTCGGCACAAGGCTTCTTCAAGAGGTCGGGGGGTAATATACGCAAAAAGGAAAAACGTACGCAAGAAGAAAAAACAAAATATATATATATATAAATATAGTTATCAAAGTAGATTTCATCCACCGGGAGGGGTTCTGGTGTGGTCACTGGATTCGCCAGCACAAAAAGACGTTTTTTTTTGGACCCACGGACGGTAAAACTTGCTCGTATACTCAGGCCGGTAATGCATGGACAGCATTGGAAATCTTCGAATAGAGACATTGCGATTGTCTACCATCGCCACCACTATCCCCACCGACGCCGCCGACGCCGACTTTTCGACTATCAATAATTTTTCTATTGATAATTCTTGATTTTATTGTATTTAATGTAAGACGGAATTCGATGTTATTCAAAAGCGAGAAAATACAAACGATGTCGAAGAAAAATATACAAGGGAAAGTTGAGGTGTAGTAATAGCAATGGGCCGGAGGAGTTGTATAAGTCTCACTATACCTTTCGGACAGTGATGATAGATCTAATATTGTGCTTGACCAAAAGTCAACGATTTATTCTTTTTAAAGCCTCAACCTTTCTTTTCTTCCGTAACATGTTTTGACAACCAACATTGAACCATCTTACAGGTAAAAAAAAAGAATAACTAAAAAATGACCCCTTCAAATCAAGTTCTCTAAGCAACAGAAGCCACTTACCACCAGAAAAAAAAGTAAACTCCGTCGATCTCCACGCCACATCTGCCAGTATTGAGACCCTTGTCACCAGAAAGTGGAAGGAATCTTTTGTTCTCTGCCATCTCCCCCGAAACCCACCAGTCTCCCTATGCCCCACACTCTCTCACTCTTCCCTCTTTCGTTCGGAATCCCACACTCTCTCGTTTACTATCTCTTTCTAGCACTGCACCACCTCCCGCTTTGGTACCGGACTCTTCTCTCACCGGCCACCCACACACGCACGCAATCCACCAGAACACCCACACCAAAACAACACTCAGTATTGAAAAACTTGTTTCAAACCTCTGCCCGTCCTAAACTTTATTTTTCTCTTTTGTACAACAGTTTTCATCTTCTGTTATAAAATCTCTCAAGTCCTGATATAATTTGCTTCCGATCAACTTACTAGTTCTATGTTGTATATCCTACATGTCAGAGTTAAATCGTCCCTTTTAAACAGTACATAATAGCCCGCCCTTAGTTTAAAACCTATACACATCAACGCCAAGCTAAACCCGTTATATGCAACCATTTTTTGGTGATCTCTTCAAAGTTAAGAATATACTTCTTACCTTCTGAATACGTTTTTCCAACTTCGCTTCTTAAATTCTTTCAATTATTCACAGATTCTGCTCCCTTTACAAACCGTTTCTCTTTGAGTTACTGGAACCCTTCTTAAACTTAAGGCCTATTTTTATCTCCTCCGATATATCGCTGCTAACTGATTTGACCTTTTTAATTCTTTTTCTTCGTAATTGCGTCCTTCTCTATTCATCCTTTCTCTCATGAGTAACGATTAATTTATTTTTATTTTTAATGTGAACAATTTATTTCTTAATTACGTCTCTACCTCAAAAACGCTGTCTCTCATTTTGACAAACATATATTCTGTATTCCTCTTTGTGCAAAACATGAAAGAACACACACATTCTATTTCTCTCTCTTGCTTTGAAACACATCCACGCTTTCTCTTACTCTCGCTCTGACACGCGCCCGCTCGTCCCTCTCTCTTATCTCTCTCTCTCTCTCTCTCTGACACGCGCCCGCTCGTCCTCTCTTATCTCTCTCTCTCTGACACGCGCCCGCTCGCACTATCTCTGATTTCTCTCTCTCTCTCTGACACGCGCCCGCTCGTCCCACTCTTATCTCTCTCTCTCTGACACGCCCCCGCTTGTCCATTCCTTTCTCTCTCTCTCTCTCTCTCTGACACGCGCCCGCTCGTTCCTCTCTCTCTCTTTCTCTCTCTCTCTCTGACACGCGCCCGCTCGTTCCTCTCTCTCTCTCTCTCTGACACAGGCCCGCTCGTTCCTCTCTCTCTCTCTCTCTCTCTCCGACACGCGCCGCTCGTTCCTTTCTGACACGCGCCCGCTTGTGCCTTCTCTCTCTCTCTCTCTCTCTCTCTCTCTCTGACACGCGCCCGCTCGTTCCTTTCTCTCTCTCTTTCTCTCTCTCTCTGACACGCGCCCGCTCGTTCCTTTCTCTCTTTCTCTCTGACACGCGCCCGCTCGTTCCTTAGTCTCTCTCTCTGACTCTAACACGCGCCCGCTCGTTCCTCTCTGACTGTCCGTCTCTCTCTCACTCTGTCTCACGTCCTACCGTTCATATCTCTCTCTTTCTGACGCGCGTCCGCGCATACTTATCGCTTTCTTTCTCATCGGCACGTGTTCGCATACTCTCACTCTCTAGCTATGTTACATTCCCTCTCGCATTTTCTCTCTCTCCTTTTCTCTCTCTGTAACACACATTCGCGTATACTCTCCTTCTGACACATACCTCCTTACATTCTGTCGCTTTCTACCACACACCCGTGCCTATTCTCTGTGTGTGACACATATCCGCCACTATTCTCTTTCCCTCTCTCTCTCTCCGACACATATCCGTGCCTAGCCTCTCTTTCTCCATCTCTCTGACATATATCCACACCGATTCTCTTTCTTCCCGTCTCCCTGTGACACACATCCGCGCCTATTCTCTCTCTCCCTGTGACACACATCCGCGCTTCTTCTCTCTCTCTCCCTGTGACACACAACCGCGCCTCTTCTCTCTCTCTCTCCCTGTGACACACAACTGCGCCTCTTTTCTCTCTCTCCTTGTGACACACATCCGCACCTCCTCTCTCTCTCTCTCTCCCTTTGACGCACATCCGCGCCTCTTCTCTCTCTGCCTCTCCATCTCTGTGACACACATCCGCACCTCTTCTCACTCTCTCTCTCCATCTCTGTGACACACATCCGCGCCTCTTCTCTCTCTCTCTCTCTCTCTCTCTGGAACACACATCCGCGCCTATTCTATGTTTCTCTATCATGCTAATTCTTGTTGACCCGAACTCTGAGACGCACGTGCTGATACATTTGCTCACACACACATAACAATACTGTGTGCTACATCTGTGGGAAATACCCTCACTCTCTCTATATGAGAAATGCACTCGCACACACACTTTCTCTGATTGTTACACTCTAACCCGCGCATTTTAATACATTCCTATAACAGAAAATAAAGTATATAATTGTTAGTTTCTCGCTCTCATATTATATGCAAATATAGTCACACCACTTTCATATGTACAAAACTTTTTATTACTTATACAGTCTA
>OZ010581.1:119991608-120015321 GCA_963932145.1 Acanthosepion lycidas | reverse complement strand
TACTTATACAGTCTAACGATTATTTCTTTATCTTTTATCTATACATTTTTAACCTAATTATATAACTGTTCTGTTGTTCAGCATTTCTATTTGCAGTTGTTGCTTTATCCCATTTTTAAATATTCGTCTTGGTTTCCGTCCACTACAGTTCCAGGAAAAATAGGTTTTACTATCACTTTCGGTTTACTTTCATTTACTTTCACTTTAGGTTCTTTTACTTTCACTTTTACTTACATTTCACTTTCTTTTACTTTAACTTTCATTTTCACTTTCTTCAGTTATCACTTTCCTTTCACTTTTACTTTTCCTTTCATTTTTACTTTCTTTTTACTTTCACTTTTATTTTCCAATGAGCTCTGCCGTTTTCCGTCTTTTTTTCGTTTACAGGCCCACTGGTGCGTACGCACACAGTCCCCCAACTTCTCTATCGGCACTCATTCACACGCATGCCTACACCGACAAAATCAGTAACAAATCTAAAAACAAACTTTCAGACTACCGCATAACCCTTGGCCAACCAATTTAAAAAATATATATAGATTTCCATAAACACACCCGATAACGCCTTCAAAACGCACACGCAGACATCCTTTTACTCTTTCTTCCTCTCTCTCTCAAAATATATATAAATATATATTTATACATACATATAAACATATATCGATATATACCAGAGATGGGAGGGGGAAAGTGAGACACGCATGACGACAAAGCCAGCACGCAGCTAACACATACACACTTGGAAGACGCACACACGCATCTTTTATTTCGTTCACAAATGTATATCTACGTGCACGCGCAAAGCTTGGCCCCAAAGTCTAAGCGTGCATCACGCACCTCTCCAGAAGGGAAAAATTAAGACAAACCTTGACGACTAAAGGCCCATCTCTCCGGTGACTCATTTGGCGTCCTCAACCAAAATAATACTCCTCTCTGTGACAGGATATTGTTCGGTGTAGCCGGGTGGCGGGCTGATGCCGCCTGAAGCAGACTGAGCCGGCAATGTCTGTTGAAACGGTACTATGCATTCGAGGTGAGTAAGAAAATGTAGTAAATCTAGTAAATTCACTTATCGCCATTTTCATGCATGCACACATCTCTCTATCTCTCTCACTCTTTCTCTCTCTCTCTCTATATATATATATATAAGGTTGGTGCAAAAATAATGTCGTTTTCTTACATATGATACTATGCGAGAAAACGACATTACTTTGCACCAACCTAATATATATGTGTGTGTGTGTGTGTGTGTGTGTGTGTGTACATATATATATATATATATATATATATATATATATATATATATATATATATAATCTGTTATTAGTAAAAGAGAGAAAGCAACTTAGATACTTGCTCCCATTAAAAATAACTTATCGAATAAGAAAAAAAAATGTAACAGGTTTCACTTTTGGTTAAGCTACATCAGAAAATGAAATTAATTTCTTTTATCTGATTAAGCTTCAATTAAATAAATGTTCAATTTATGTTTCATATATATATTTATGTGTGTGTGTAGTTGGACTTATGTGAGTTTGTGACCCTGGGTTTCACGCTATTTGCGATCGTCAGACAAAACCAGCACGCAGCTAACACAGCTGACGATCGCAAATAGCGTGAAACCCAGGGTCACAAACTCACATTAATCCAACTAAATATGTTAGCTCTATCACTGATATTGCGCGCTTTCCAATGAATACCGCGCATATATAATATATAAATAACATATATAAAAATTCCATAAATATATATATATATATATATATATAGTTGCATCGATCCAACTAAATGTTAGCACTTGAGTGCTTTCCTATAAGTACCGCGCATATATAATATATAAATAATTTATATATACACATATATATATATATATATATATATATATATATATATATATATATGTATGTGTATGTATATATATATATATATATATATATATATATATATATAATCTCGAACTTTCCATTCATGAAATTTAACTTGCGCATGTAAAGTTCTAAATTCGTATCTGATCATGAATTTAGTATATGCGCAAAGTTATTTTTTATACCAAAAGAGCAAGTACATTGTTTTTTTAGTTCTTGCTTCTTCAACAGTCTTTTCTAATTTTTCAAGTATTAGGAATATAAATCCTTAATATGATCAGATAACTTAAATCCAACGTCGCTCGAACTCGTTCGATAGAATAACTCTCAGCAGATCACTTAGCACGGTAGTCGCAATTGATATTAAGATATTCTCGTACATAAACCCTTTCACTGAGCTATAAATTTGATGTTCTTTATCTATGTATACACGGGCAAACCTACGCACAAATATGTATTATTCACACACTGAGATATCAATAGGTCCATTGCCAGTAATACATTTATTTTGCAAACAATTAATTTTCATCAATTTTTTGTCAATGCACTCCATCCAGTAAATATTGATCACAAAATAGAATAACTCAGGAAATGTGTTAATCATATATCGATCCGCCCGCGCGATCGATATATATACAATAATCCTTTTTGTGTGTGTGTGTATATATATATATATATATATATATATATATATATATATATGTATAATTATTGATTTTTACCTTTTTTATTAATAGTAATTCTGAAGTCCTTTTTTATCCTAATCAGGTGTCAATTTGCTACTCTGTTTTCTATTAATATTTAACTCTGTTTAGTGCTGGCAACAGTTTTTTTTTTCTGCAAGTACCGGTTTCAAGCACCCACTACAGTTTTGTTGATATTAACCATATCTTTTAAAGAGACAATGTGTGGCAGATGTTTTCTTTTCAAAAGTCTATCTAAAGATTACAAAATACTTTGGCTGAAAATAAAAACTATAAGACGAAAAGGATTAAATCTTCCTCAATAAATTATATAGAATTTTCTCTAACACACGTGTGTGTGTGTGTGTGTGCATATGAGCGTGTTTAATTCACTGATGTAAATTCATAATGCGTATGTGATAAACGTACGTGTATGTATGCATATATATATATATATATATATATATATATATATATATATATATATATGTATGTATCTTTATACTCACTAGTTCGTTAAATGGTTCAAATATCAGTCAGTTATGTGCCATGCGTGATACACAATCATGTATAGAAAGATACATGACTGACAGGGCAGATTTTTTTCTGCAGTAGGTTGCCATTTCTTTCTGTGTTAAACCAGTTGCCATCCAAGGCTAAAGATCCCGTATGTCCTGCTACTTACCCAAAGCTGGAAGAATAGCATTCATACCTTTCCCAATGGTATCAGCACATAAGTGAATGTATCCGACTGGAATTCGAACTCGGCTCTCCGATTCCTCAACCCGAGCCGTTATCCATTACTATACCGTTACTCAAATATAGTGAAAGAAAAATTGTCTCCCACGTTTTCGCTATTTGTGAATCTGGAATTCGTACAAGCCACAAGGCTTAATTTGAATCACTTAGATTCCAATCATAAATTGTCTTCGTAGAAAAGCAATATATTAAAAAAAAATGCCACAAGTATTATTGTAACGTGCAGTATAAATGTTTTCAAACGATATCGTAATAGCTTAATTTAAAATGCAAAATCTAAGCTCATACGAATTAATGCTTTAATATAGTTTTCTCAGTTCAGCTGACAAGGGCATCACTTTCTTTAGATCTTGATTTGATTTAGCACATCAGAAAGCACTTACATATGACAATTACTTTCTTTTTTAAATTATCTGTCTCTCGTAGTCTAATATGACATTTTTGCCGATCTTTTATATGCTATATTATTTCAAATCGTGGGCGGTCATGGCTCTCTGCACGGTGTCTAATATTTAAGGCAGAAGTATTATTGATTCCAAAGTACCTTTTTTATAAAGTTCTTCTACTTACGTAAGGAACTGTATCGTCTCTGACTGAATCTGTTTTTCGTTTTATCGATATTTACTACAAATTTAGAAGATATTAAACTGTTAATAGTAATTACTCTTCATTTGTTAAGATAGGGGTAGCTCATTTCGTACAAAGCATTTAACTTCTTGTCAGACATATAGATTAAACTTGTGACAATACCGTGTGTATATATATATATATATATATATATATATATATATATATATATATATATATATATATATATATATGATGTTTTTGTTTTGTTTTGTTTTTTTTACGCCATTCTTTCCAAAGCAGATGAGGATTGACAGTATTCCGCTAGCAATAGTGATAGTTACACTTCACAAAACCACACAAAATATTGGGTTGTCCAAAATGTACGTTCGGTTTACTACTTAAATTTTCTACTTAATAAGCGGTCGGACTTTTTGGCCAATCTAATAAATAGAATCATTTTGCCTTAGTGTCCAGGGATTTACTAATGCTTTTAATTATAAAGTCTCTCTTTGTGTCTCATGAACGGAAAGGATGTCGATTCTACTTATTTTCGCGTGGAATGATGCCGATTAAAATTGATTTTGGGCATCAAAGGCGATAAAATGATGATTAAATAACATTAAATTATATTTTTTCAGATCTAAAATTTCTGGGTTCTGCCACAGTTACCAAAATCGTCTTCCGGGCGACCAAAAAAAAAAATCGACTCACTCTGGGTGATTTGCTCTGTTAGTCTTATTCCACACTAGTCTAAATTTAGCCATCGTCTCCGAAATGTCATTTGAACTGTTCTAATCATCAGCATGTATATTGTTCTCCGGGACATTGAATACTGCCTGTTGGCGGGTCCTGAATACACCGACCCCAAAATTTTGAAGGATAAACCCTTACGAAAGAGGCCAACAAATAAGTAAAATATTCACTGAAATATTGTCGTTTATATTTGAATCTCTATCTTGGCGCTAAGTACTCTTACTGCCATATCACGTTGAAACGCCGGTTCCCGTACGATCACCGAAGTTAAGGAACGTCGAGCATGGTCAGTACGTAGGTGGGTGACCATTTGAGACTATCAAGTGCTGTAAGGTTGGAAGTGCGGCTGGGAGTAATTGGTAGTTATCAGTTGGAGAGCGGAGTTCCAATTTCATTTGGGTTCGTTATATTTACTTACGCAAAAATGTCCTAGGTAATGGTATGGATCCACCTCTTCTCCCACCAGCTATGGGTTAATTATTAAGATTTGTATCACTAAATTATCTCCCAAAAAGTCTCACAATCTCAAAAAGAAATATTATTTGGTGTTAAATAACTTGCTCCGTGTTCATAAGCAGTAGAAATCGAACCAAAAATGAATCGGTGTTAAATACTCAAAAACATCTATAATTAAAAAAGACTAATCAACCGTGACTACCTATTTATTACTTGTTAAATGTTACAAGTTTCGTGATGTATTAAATGAAAAATTTTGCATACTTCTAAAATCTGTTATTTACCTACTAAACTAATGACACTAATCATTTAGCTAATCTTTTGTCACGCACTTTTTACAAACAAAAAGCTATGTTTTCTATTATTACACTATTTTTTTTTTTTAACTTATACTTAAATATTGGACAAAAATATCAATGATGTGATTGATAAATAACTTTTATTCAGTATTTTAATTTTGGTAAAATGATCCTATTAAGTGTGTAGTTGTAAAATTCTTTCCTACCTCATTTTCTTTGCTGCTATTCTAATATTGTTTACAGGCGAGGTAGCGAAAGATCTGGGAATGTTGGCTGCAGAATTTGTGAACTTTCTAGTACGTTACTTAGCGTCCTCGCCTCATTTTTAATTCTCGCTTCGAACCTTTCCTCGTTCTCACAGGATCTTGAACATAACACATTTCTTCAGCTAGAAGTTAATTTCTTTTCCTTTCTTACAAAGAAGCAGTAACAAGCAGCAGCAAGTTCATTCAAACATTTACCAATTATTATTGACAATGCTATAATCTGTTTTTCTTACATACACACAAACACATATATATATATATATATATATATATATATTAGGCTGGTGCAAAAATAATGTCGTTTTCTCACATAGTAACATATGTAAGAAAACGACATTATTTTTGCACCAACCTAATATTTCCGGCTCCCAAGAGGATGTTTCACTCGTTACTACAATCTAACCAATTCTAAGTTTAACCGTTATCTTCCACGCGTCTCTGCATAAACTATATCTCTTTTACAGTAGCTCTCTTTTTCAAGTCGTTCTTAGCCTTTGTGCAGGCTGGATATCATAGTTTATATATATATATATATATATATACATATATATATATATATATATATATATATATATATATATATATGTATATGTATGTATGTATGTATTTGGTGGGAAATAAATACCTCTCGATTATACCTTGTACTGTCTTGTGGAAGGTACTTTTGACGCATTCCACTCTCTAACATACACACACACACACACACATATATATATATATATTGAAAACACTTCTGTTCTCTAAATGTTCCTTTATTTTCATTTTTAGCTCTGCCTCCTACTCTAGAGTATCGGATCCATTTGAATTTGAAAATATTGTACTTAAATCTTTTTCTAGGCTATCTTCTTTGTTTTGTATGTTAGACAGCATCATCACATCTAGGCTGTCTGCTCAATTCTTAGCCCTTCATTATTTATACCCACACAATTCTATTTCTGTGCTACAGCTGAGATAATTGCTTAAATTCACTTATTATAATAACCGCCATTTCAACTCCCTCCCCAACCAAGCCATATCACCTATTCAGGTGTGTTAATCTCTAAGTATAACTTTCGTTCTTGTCAACATTACGTAAGTCAATTCTTGCTGTTTTTACAGAGTCTCGGTTTGATTTTATACGTATTTTCCTTGTGAATCAGACGAAACGAGGCTCTCCGTAGTTTACGATATACATATATATATTCTGATAGAGAAACTAATCGACTACATGGTGAGAATTATTCGAGCTTGGCGATCTTTCACAGATAATGACCTACGCCAATATATATATAGATAATTTATGTTGAGACTTCATTAAACGAATTTTATATTTATTCTAACGTTTTTTGTTTTTTTTTTGTTCTGTTTTTTTGATCTGGCTTTTCAGAATTATGTGAAATTTTATAAAACGTCTGAATTATCTGATGAAGTAATTGGTGTCTTTCGATTGTACTGAGTCAACTCTACGTCTTTTTGACTGTGGCGCACCACCTCTAGGTCTTTTTGGCTATGGCGAACCAACTCTAGGTCTTTTTGGATATGGCGAACCAACTCTAGGTCTTTTTGGATATGGCGAACCAACTCTAGGTCTTTTTGGATATGGCGCACCAACTCTAGGTCTTTTTGACTATGGCGAACCAAATCGACATCTTAAGTTTTTAGTTAAACAATTACCCTATACTTTCGGAACTATTTGAAATATAATGTGAAACCAATTGTTTCTGATTGTTATAAATCCTAAAAAATATGCTATTTTAAGAAAATATACGCAAAGTTATCCAAATGGAAAATTTAATTTCGATGGTTGTATTTTTAACACTAGTATTGCTTTTATTTGCTTACTGCTGGTTGTAAATAATCCTAAACTCTTTAAAACCATCAAGGAGTATATTATTATAAAGTAGGGTAGGGCTGCCCGTGTTATATTGTAAAATATTCTGTGTTTGAAAAATCATCCTTTTTTTTCTATAAATTCGCATGTGTGATATTTGAATAGTTATAAAGTATAAACTTCGATTACCCTTTGACATTCATCTTTTACATAGACCTGAGATAGAAATTATACACGAAACATAGAAAAAAATGTCCTAAAAATATTATTGCTAACATACAATATTACGTAAAGAAATTGTCATAGTTATATTCAACAAAGCCTATCATTTAATAGAGAACCTTCACGGATCATACGCGAATCAATTTTGGCTACTGCTAACATCAGCCCATTGACTTTCCGTTCGACAGATATATAACTATAAATAGCAATAAAACAGGAAATTTACAACGATGTATTGGTTACATTCATGGTAATGGCATTATTATTTATAAAACTGAAGCAAAATATGAATGTACTAAAAAGACCCGTGATAATTTCACGGTTTTCCCAATTGAATTTTCTGATGAATCATAATGAAGTTAATGATGGAGTAATCTCAGGGCGAATTCTACAATAAAATATCTGAAGGAATTCCTTTTATCGCAGCGTTAAATATTTAAGCGTAAATATTTTAACGAAGTATTGCAATAACAATCATAAATATGAATGTCAGTCGTTAATGTAAGAAGTAAAAGTGTACAAATGGAAAGATTTCAATTGACAACTTTTTCATTTCTTTGAAACACTTTGTTTCCTTCATTCCCGCCTCACCTCTTTGCTTGCTTGATTTTTCCTTCTTTGCTTGCTTGCTTGATGTTTCCCTCTTTGCTTGATTTTTCCCTCTTTGCTTGCTTGCTTGTTTTTTTTTCCCTCTTTGCTTGCCTGCTTCATTTTTCCCTCTTTGCTTGCTTGATTTTTCCTTCTTTGCTTGCTTGCTTGATTTTTCCCTCTTTGCTTACTTGATGTTTCCCTCTTTGCTTGTTTGATTTTTCCTTCTTTGCTTGCTTGCTTGCTTCATTCTTCTTTGCTTGCTTGCTTGCTTTTTCCTTCTTTGCTTGCTTGATGTTTCCCTCTTTGCTTGCTTGCTTTTTCCTTCTTTGCTTGCTTTTTCCTTCTTTGCTTGCTTTTTCCTTCTTTGCTTGCTTGCTTGCTTTCTTCATTTTCCCCCTCTTTGCTTGCATGATTATTCTCTCTTTGCTTGCTTGCTTTCTCTCCCTCCTTATTTGCTCTCTCTCTCTTTCTTACTGAACCCAAGTATCTTCTCTGTATTTACCGCCTCTTCCACGTGATCAAAAATGAAAATGCTAAACTTTCTATCTATGCTGATGATAAATCTATGTAATCCTGTCTCGATAGTCAAATCAGTTCTATAAAGTCAAATTGACAGCTGATTTTAAACATGACCTACAGTTTTTCGTTAACTGGGGCAAGGAATAGTTTAATTTTAACGCCATTTTTACTCTCATTATTATGGCTGATGCTATCCCCACCGAGTTTCATTGTTGCGCCCTCTCAGGCTAGCAGTGCTTGCTGACATAAAATTGAAAGACTATATTGAATCACTTGCTACGTATGCTAGTTCAGTGTGTTGTTCTAGAAATTATCTTGAACTAGCATCTAGGCATCAATCACTTTCCCATCGCCGTAATGTAGCTTCTGTGTGCCTTTTCTATAAATAATTTAATGGTAATTGATCAGGGGAACTCCTTGCTATGGTACCTACATTTTATGAATTTAAGCACAGTAATACATTGGAGGTAAGTTCTCATCATTTTCCAGTTGAATTTTCTAGATGTAGCCGTACGTTCTATGCTAATAGTTTCTTTTCTCGCACTTCGTGCTGATGGAACTCTTTCTGCTTCATGCTATCCAGGTAACTCTGATCTTCAAAAATTTAAATGCAATGTCAATTGCTATCTACTGTCTTTCTGATTAACTCTTCTATTGTTCTCGCACCTTAACGTTTCTTTCCATTCGCCGGTTTGTTTTTTTGAGGTTTTACTGTCTTTCATAGTGTTAAATTATTAAAATCCTTCCAAATCCCATTCGAAAACTCTTAGCTACATTCGATGAAAATTAAAATCAATTAAGGTTCAAAAAGCTAACTAAGTATATTATTCGAACTATAGACTTCGATTCCTATTTGGCGATCATCTTGCGCCAAGCTCAGTCAATATCGGTCGAATATAATCAAACATTTTTAATCACCCCATTTTAGTGAATTTTTCTTTTAAACACGTCTTTCAATGAAGTTCAGCTTTCAGGCACGAATTTAACATTGTGAGATTCTTTGGCTTCTTAAAACAACCTGTTTGTGCATTATTAATCGTTCAATACTTGCAAACGAGTTTCTTAGTGAGACGTTTGCCTAGTCACCTGACAGAGCCTTAAGTCTGGTGATATACAAAACGAATGCGTGTTGATTGACGGACGTGAATCTACGAGTCTTGTGACATCTTAACTTTTGCTGATGATGATTAACTTAAAGAGTAAGTGATTTCCTTTATTAATCCATGTATTATGAACGATAAAAGAATGAAAAACATCCACTTATTGATGGTAAATGGTATATAGCTAGATATATACATGCACAGATACGTAACTCTTTGATGAATATACGTGAAGCTACACACACACACACACACACAGTGATACACACACACACACACAGTGATGCGCGCGCACTCATTTAAACGCACACACCCACACACATAGTTATAGTGATATGGACACACCCACCCGCACATAGTTATAGTGTTATGCACACACCCACACCCACATAGTTATAGTGATATGCCCACACACACACATAGTTATAGTGATATACCCACACCCACACATAGTTACAGTGACAATGCACACAGTTAGTGAAAATGCACACACACACACACACAGTTATAGTAACATGCACACACACAGTTATAGTGACATGCACATACAGATATAGTAATACGCGCAGACACACACACAGTGATATGCACACACGCACACGTACTGACATGTACGTGCAGAGATAGAGATATACAGAGAGATACACAGTGCTAGTTATCTATGATAGATAAGATAGTTATCTATGCACACATAGTGTATGCAAGTACACAGACATGATACAGATAGTGACATATATCTAGACACAAACACACAGATATACTAATCTAGACACACACTCACTGATATACTTTATATATATATATATATATATATATATATAGATATATACGCACAGCGAAATACACATACAGTTTGCAAAATGAATAGTTAGATATATCCGTAAATAACTATATAGATGTGCGGAAGTTTAGGCAGCTTGATAATTGGACGAAAGGATAGTCAGCTAAATGCATTTAAAATATCGTACATCAATGAAAGAAAGCCTTTTCTTTTTTTAAGTCTATACGTGAATGAATCAGATTCTTAAACGCTTGTAATTTTTTTTAAAGCAGCCGCGTTCTTTTCTCGGTCACCTCAGTAAACAGTGTCTGCAAATACATCGTCGAATGAAATTTCTGTGAAATGTATGCAATGTTCTTCAGAATTCGTTCTTCGAACTACATATCTATACTTGCGTGGGTGGGTCAGAATTCATTGTACAGATGCATCTCGATAATTCTTGAGTAAGCGCAAAGCTAAAAGACATAACTAAACGTCAATTTCTCTCCAGCCTGTACGCATGCCTCTTGACTGCTACAGAATACCACACACACACACATTTGCGTTTTCATTATTAACATCGATTGTTGTATTTACATTCTTATCACATTTATTTTACTTTTTACTTCACATAAGGCCAAAGAGCCACTCCAGTACGGGTTTCTAAATGTGGTAATTGTTTGTGTCTATATTTCCGAGATGAGGTATTATGTACACTATTTACATTATTCGAACTATTGTCCTCATCTTTGTCGCCATATTTTATTACAACGTTTCGGCTGTTGTACGCTCCGACCTTCTTCAGGTTGTTTGAATGTCGAACTGAACCCTTTATTTCGCTCACTGGGGTAGACTGTTCTAGTTCCACGCGCCGTGGCACAGTGGATAAAGACGTTGGTTGGATCCAGTGACAGGACCCAAAGAGTGTGAGTTCAATACCCGGTTAAGGCAGTGGAGAACTTGGAGAGAGAAATTAACAGGAGATAACTGATAACTGACATTCATTAAAACATGGCACGTGGAACTAGAACAGTCTACCCCAGTGAGTGAAATAAAGGGTTCAGTTCGACATTCCAACCACCTGAAAAGAGCCGAAGCGTACAACGGCCGAAAAGTTGCAATAAATATAGCGACGAAGATGAAGACAATAGTCCGAATAATGTAAATAGTGTACATAATACCTCATCTCAGAAATATAGACAAAAACAATTACCACATTTAGAAACCCGTACTGGAGTGGCTCTTTGGCCTTATGTGAAGTAAAAAGTAAAATAAATATAAGAATGTAAATACAACAATCGATTTTAACAATGAAAACGCAAATGTAAGCAGATGAAGACAATAGTTCGAATAATGTAAATAGAGTGGCAATTGTTGTAGCCGGGTGCACGTAGATCACTAGGTACATATCATGATATGCATGGCAGGTAACTGCTGACAATATACAAGAAAATTTTAATTTTAGTTATCGTGGAATCATCCTCCCTGGATTCTGTTTCACAATGCAACTGTCCTAAGAAAGGGTACGTTGGAGTTGAACTTCCTCCTGGCTGTAAATTTCTGAACTTATGGAAGCAACGAACGTAGTTCACCAGAACATATGTGATATGAAAACTAGCGATAAACTTGCCAAGTCTAATTTGTTGGGTACTTGTTGTAGGGTGTAAGAAAACCAGCAACAAGCTATTTAAATGCCTTTTGTGAAGGCTGGAAAATTAGAATTGGACAATTGGACATTTCTTGTCCTGATATTAGGAATTATTCTGATATATATATATATATATATATATATATATATATATATACGAAAATTTGGTTGCATGGATATTAGTTTGAAACCCTGGGTCAGTTTAGCGGCTATATCTTTGGATTTCTGTTTTATTATTAAAGAGCACCGCTACATATATGAACACTACAGTCTCGACACCGAAATAGAATTACAATTGCTTTTATTTATATATATATATATATATATATATATATATATATATGCTCGAACGCATAACCTTGGATTGTTTATATGGCTGTGTTTGTGTGAACTAAAATGCGTAAACCTGTATGTGTGAGAGATAGAGAGAGAATGAGGGACATTCCAAACAAACCCAGAACAAAATTCTACCCCTCCCACCAAACAATCAAATACAAACAAGCATAGATAGATCCATTAAAACGAAAATAAACCATTTTGCCTTATGATCACAAAAGCGTGAAAGCCAGGGTCACAAGCTAATATCCATACAACTGATATATATATATATATATATATATATATATATATATATATATATATATATATATATATATATTGGGTGGGGAGTTTTTGTGATGCGTTTCGTCCGTTAGGATTTCGTCGGACTGAGCTTTGTTGATCTTGCCACGTCTGCACATGCGCACCAAACGAGAGACGTTGGTAGTTTTTGTTGTTTTTTTACCAATCCGACGAAATGCTAATGGATGAAACGCATCGCAAAAATTTTCCCCAGTTTGTCATACGATTTTTTTAAAATACTGCTTGTTCATATATGAAACAGTATATAATTTTGTATTGTATATCTCCAAGCATAGGCTTGGTGCATACAGAATACATTTCAATAATAAAAAAAAATAGTATTCTTAAAAGGGGAACCCCCTTTTAAGAATACTATTTTTTTTGAACCAATACAGAGAAGAGCAAATATAATTTATTTGAAAATTATAACATAAAGGTTATGAAATCACTACAAAAATAGCCATTTTGTTTCAACTCTTCTGGTGTCTTATCAAGTGATGGTGTTGAATGTAGAATAAAGGGTTTTCATTTCACATAAGGCAAAAGAACCTTATATATATATATATATATATATATATATATATATATAATTGTAATCAGTCTACACGTGAATGCATCAAGTTAATTTTAATGGAAAACTGCAGCATATGCCTGTGCTTGTAAATTTTTACATGTAGTCTTTAAAGATTTGTCAAAATTTATGGCAAGGACGATACCAATTAAAACATTACTCACACCTTTGAGTAATCATAAAACAAATTTGTATTAGGTTACTGCAAAAATAATGACGTTTTTTTACGTATTTTTTAACGTCAAAAACGTCATTATTTTTGCAACAACCTAATATATTAGGTTGGTGCAAAAATAATGACGTAATGTCGTTTTTTGACGTTAAAAATACGTCAAAAAACGGCATTATTACGTCATTTTTTTTGCACCAACCTAATATTTGTTACAAAATGCAATTCCTAGTTAAACGAATTAATTAATCATGTCTAATTAATAAATATGCAATTGTAACTGTTATGCAAGTCTGGTTGAAGACTGATGTAATGAATATGCATACACCTGGGTTCCCCCACACAGTAATAGGATTGACTGGTGTCAGCAATAAATCCAGACTGATGTGGAGGTACATGAGAACGCTTATCGTCTACGTCTATTGCCTACCACTACAACGAGGACCAGTCCATTACGGTTACCTGCTAAATTGCCCCACCCTCTTACAGTAGTGAACAATCACTTTTCTACTTCGAACAAATATATCCCTTTCCGGGACATATCAAAGACCAACGATTATTTTTTTTTAATTTTCTACTATTCGAGCCTGTTGAATTTAGATATATCTTGTACAAATCTGTATGCTTTCGTTTTTTATCATGCATCGTCAGCGTAATTTGTATTTTCATATGGTTGTCTATAAGTGTTCTTTGTTTATTTGATGTTTGACCAGCGTAGCAGCTTTATACATCAGTGTGGTTTGTTGTGTTTATTTTTTGTCTTTGTATTGCATTTTTACTCATTAATCGTCTGTGTTTTTTTTCTTTAACTATCTTTTGATTCCAAACTGAATGACATCTTAAGATTATATATGAATTACATATTATCTGCATAGATCAAAATATAATTTTTCTTTTTAATCATTTCGCCCCAAGCAAGGCGATACAATCATGGCGTTACTGAGAATGAAATAAGAACGAAGCAGACAATAAAAGAACACATATCAAGAAAACAAAATGACGACTAACGTTATTTAAATTTTTAAAGATCATAGATGAATGAAAAAAAATTAAATTTGAAACAAAGTTCGAAAAGCGTGCGAGAATCGGGTGGTAGGTCTACTGCTAAAAAAGCTGGTTCATTGTGTCGTGCAAAAGAAGACTAACAAAAGAGACTAGCTTACACCTTTTCTCATTCTATGTTTCGTCCCTACATTGAATACTCCTGAAATGCCTCTGCTATATATTTAGAGATTCTAGATAAAATGTAAAGAATAATCTACAAAGGTTCTGAACTGATATCTCGGATTCACTCACTTTGTCACCGCTGTAATGTAGTTTCCCGTTGGTTTGCTATGAATATTTTCATGGTAATTGTTTTCATAGCTTTTCTCTTTTGTATCTCGACTTCCTGAATTTAAGCGCAGTACTAGATTGGCAGCTAGGTCACATATTAAAGTTGACATTGTCAGATGTAGCCATAGGTTACATTCTAAGAGTCTTTTTTTCTCGCACTTCTAGATCGCGGAACTCTTTTTTCTTTTTTTTTTCCCGTCTGCGGAACTCTTTTCCTGTTCCTTGCTTACCAGCCAATTTTGAGTTTTAAAAATTTAGATGCAATGACTATTATTAACTTTTGTCTCCTTTAATTTCTGCTTTTTTATTGTCCTTTCTCTTGATTTTTTTTTCTTTCGTATAATATTTCGCAATCAGTAACACTTTGTGACTTATTGGCTTTATTGTCTTGCTTAAAAGGATGAGACCTATCTTCCAATCTAGTACTGCGCTAAAATTCCTGAAGTCTAGGTCTCGAAGAGGAAAGTCCATCAGAACTACTATGAAAATATTTCTAGAAAATCGTAGAAGCTACGTTAACTTCACTCGAAATCCTTAGAGTATTTAAATGTAGATACCTTGCTTGAAATAAATTCTACTTTGACAAATTGTATATAAATATTTACGGCATTACTAGAATAGTATTCATACTCTGATAAATAACATTTCTAGGTATAGAAATTATAACTTTAAGTGCGTATGATACAGTCTAGTTGATGTCTTTGTTGTCATCGGTGTGTACAATACAATGTTAAGAACAAAGTGCTTATTTACTAAGCGTACTATAGTTTTAGCATATAAGCAGAGAACATCACATAATTATAGGATATCAGTGTTAGTATATAAAAGTAGCTTGTCAAACATTACAACGGAACAAATCTTTCATGTGCTGTGTTCCTTCACGAAGCGGGCAATCAACAACTTCCCATCTTTTGTAGAACTATAATGTCTCTCTCCTTAGAATAACTCCCCCAGTCTATTCTCCCATCAGTTTAAAAAATCTAGTTATATATTCTAACCATTGTTTCTTTCTCTCTCTCTCTCTCTCTCTGTTTCTCTTTCTGTCTCTCTCTATTTCTGTCTCTCTGGATCTCTCTCTTTCTGGCTCTCTCTCTCTCTCTCTGACTCTCTCTGGATCTCTCTCTCTGTGTCTCTCTCTCGTTCTCTCTGTTTCTGTCTCTCTCTCTCTCTCTCGTTCTCTCTGTTTCTGTCTCTCTCTCTCTCTTTATCTCTCTCTTTCTGTCTCTCTCTCTTTATCTCTCTCTCTTTCTGTCTCTCCTTCTTTCTCTCTTCCTCTCTCTCTCTCGTTCTCTCTCTCGTTCTCTCTCTTTCCTTCCTTCCTTAAATAGACCGTGGGAATGTCAAATTCTAAGAGCTTTCTTTCCTTCTTTCCTAATTATGTCCTAGCAATTTCAATTGTCTCTTCCTGATTTTGAAGTGTCTTTTTCTTTCCATTTTTTTTTTAAATTTCTGGGTGCTCACATGTTCCCTCTATAGTATTCTTGGAAAAATTTTATAAAACATCTCTTGCCTAAACCTCTTCTTGTGAGAATTTCACATCGTAATTGTGCAATCTTTCCTTTGCTTCTGACGGGGAAAATGCGACACAACTAATGTTAGAAACCAAGAAGTCTAGCTTCCTAATTTAATCGGCAAAAGGTCTTTACTGGAGATTCGCACAACAGATCTTTCATCTTCACTACTCGACTCTTCTACCGGAAGAATGAATTTTAATATGCCTTAACTCAGCACTGCTATCAGAGAGCATATATTGTGAATATTGAACTAGGTTCTTTCATTATTTGATAGACTCTTAATATTCAGAAACAGGAGTAGATAGTTTCGCCTATCGTCCGCTTCACATTCCTTTCGGGTGTTTTAAATAGTAGTAGTGTTCTATCCCTTGTTTCCCCGTTCCATTTAATGTCTACTTTAACTGTATACTTCTAAACTCTCCGCTTAAACTCCGAAATTTGATTAACTGTTTTTTCCTCAATAGGCGTAAATGATTAGTCGTTTCCTTATGAGGAAACACTTGGGATCAATTCACCGAGGAGCAAATAACGCTTTAGGGTGAAGTTTATAAAACATTTCTTTTTAAAATTATATATATATATATATATATATATATATATATATATAAGACATTTTATGTTTATACATTCTTTTCTATAGATACAAATATTTAAGTAAATGCTCTGTTTATAATAAACAGTATTAACGACATTTACCGGCTTGAATGTCCGAGAAATTTTCATAGAAAGTATGCGTCCTCATACAGGAATCGAACCTGTATCCTATATATAGGATTGGTGTGGACGGAATAAAATTCTAATAACCAAAAACGTTATTCTTAAAAGAGTACTCAATACAGGGTAGATCAAATATTATTTATTAAAAACATAAACATGTTTCAAAATCACTACAAAAATATCCATTTTGTTTTAACACTTCTGGTGTCTTAAGTTGTGGTGTTAAATGTAGAATCATTCAACACTATCACTTGAAAAGACACCAGAAGTATTGAAACAAAATGGCTATTTGTGTAGTGATTTTGTAAAATATTTATCATTTATATATATATATATATATATATATATATATATATATATATATGAAAAGTCCAGTAGCTGTTATCATCGATGCTAATTATGTCATTCTTTTCTCTTCAAGTTACATGTGATATTCATAGCTTTGATTATCGCACTGTTATATTCCTCCACGGTTTTTTGAAGCAGAGGTTTATCCCTTGTTTTCTGGTTAGGATTGTATTTCTGGTACATTCTAAAATATTCTGATTCTGTTTCAATTCCAGTAGCTCCTTGCGTCTTAGTCATATTATCGCCTTATATGGGTTTGAATTTATTTACAAAATATTATGAGAGCTTCTCTGTATGTTAATGTATCAATGTAACTACTTGGTGAAATAAGTGTCCTCGTGAAAGATTCGTTTTTGTACCTACTTCACTGTAGGGTTAGCTTCAAATGCATATTATATATGACTGGTTCGGCGGAGGAGGGGTGTATTCAATATTTAATAATTTTGCGGCAATACCCGCTTAAAGGTTTTAGGCAGTTTTAATCAACATTTCTTTTCTTAGCCGTAAGGAATTGTAAATATAGGACTACTTTACACTTAAGTAAAATAATAATAATATTTATTATGAATTTATTAGGTTGGGGCCAAATAATGACGTAACAATGTCGTTTTTGACGTTAAAAAATACGTAAAAAAAACGACATTATTACGTCATTATTTTTGCACCAACCTTACGGGAAATATCAAGTTTTACGGAAACATTGTTGACAATTATTTACTTTATACACATAAGTAAATATAAATATATTTTGACGCTATATTCAATTTTTTGTTACGTATTTTTCAATTTCTCTTGACATTGCTAGCATTTTAGAATTCATTGGCTTCAATGCTAAGTTTCCTAAGTTGATCAAACTGGAGCTATTTCGTTTACGCTTTGTTACATTTCTTTTCCATTGTTTATTTTTAGATCGACTTCTTCGTCATTTTGATGGGCAACAGCGACATTCTGAAATTTAGAATCATCTTATTCCATTTAAAAAATAAAACCTGTAAAAAGGAATATTTAAATTAATTTACGATCAAAACTAAAACACTTTTGACAAGCCTTAATGTTTTTACTATAATTATGTAACAGCATAATGATATTCCGTAGAAAAATCTACGGTTTGATACCTCATCTCATTGCATGGTTACGAACTATAAAGCTAAATTGAGCTCAAATGTTGTGTAATCGGCTCTAATCTTTTGTAAAATACTTGGATATGATATAATCAATAATTTGCAGTGAGAAAGCAATTTTCGATTTCGTGTTGAATACGCCCCTCCTCCGCAGAATGCACATATATTTTGTGAAAGAAAATGGCGATTAATACATTTTCGAATGATTAACGGTCACTTTAAAATATTGTTTATGTCTAACATTTTAAATGTCCGACGCACTGTTGGTTTCTTTTTCTCCTTTCAGGCTCCAAATGTAATTTATCTTGATTTTTGTTGATTTTTTTTTTTTGTCTTTTTCGGCATTCTCACTTTCATTACCTTGCTCCTCTGTTCCTACCAAGATGAAATCGTTATCAAGCCCCCACCACCTTGATCTTCATAAGCTTCAATTTTTACAACCTCTCTTTTTTTTCACTCATGTAACACCTCGCTCATCCCAACCCTTTGAACGGTAACCTTTTAATTCGAGTGGCTCTCGAGTTTTGTTTTAGAAGAGTAAATTATAACATCAGCTTAAATTTTTCATTACATTCTATACTACGGGCCGAGTTGGAAATGGGAAGATGGCGAGAAAAGAATTTCAAGTCTTATATTTATAGGTAATTAAAGCTTTGTAAAATATAATATAGAAAATAAAAGAACCATTAAAAAAAAAAAAACATTTCACGTCCTATATTTGTAAATAAAGCTTTATAAAATAATTAAATAAATGAAAAGACTTGTATTAAAAATTCCAAGTCTGCGTAAATATAAAATGGGACAGAATCTAGCACAAATTTAATATTAAATGCGACCAGATTAGATATTTGAAGACGGCAAGTCGGGCGAATGTGAAGACCCCTGGATCCGAAGACCCACAGGAATAACAAAAACTAACGTTAAGAAATTGATCAGACCAAATCCCTGCTTAGTCATTTACAGTTTGCTTTTTTTTTTTTTGCATTCACTTGAGAAAGGTATGGATCCTACCAACTAAGTGTTTAATAGCAAATCTGTGCTATCTATGCATAGGTGGAATCCGTCCTCGAAGGTCTGCTCTGAATTTAAAAATCCGTCCGAGAAGGACTACTTAGAATTAAAAACCTCGGGGGGGGGAAGCAATAGAAAACTACCTTATTTTCGATACCGATGCCGAAAAGTCGTAGCAATTCATAGATAATAAGCGAGATTTGCGCAGAGTTATAATTGTCTAAATCCTGAAGAGTCATGGCATTATTGAAATTTATGTATATAAATTTACGTAATTCTTCATAGCCACATTTAGAAAAATAATTCCATTGTGAGATATTGGAAGATGAAAGCTTAATGAATTGAACTAATGTGGCCTTGTGAAAAACAAATTGGAGTTTCTAAATCACTGAGAGACGTTTAGATGCTTACAGCAGTGTGTTTCTTCTAGCTCTCAAAACTGAAGCTTTCTTCTATGTGGCCCTTCAGTATATTGACGATAAAGGCTCTCCTCAACTTCCCTTATATCTCCTCGTCTCTCCCCCATCACTCATCAGTTTTACACCATCCCTTCACACAAGCTAATCCAGTAGGTGACAGCATCGGTCCCTTTGTCTTAGATATGTCCTGAGAGTCTCAAATTCGTCATGCCTTATTTCCTCAGTATGTCGGTAAGAAGTTTTAGCTGTCTCTGATTCTAAGTGTCCTTTTTCTCTTAGATTTTCGTGTTACATGTCTAGCATCCACTACTATATAAGAGCATTGATATTACGTAGCAAATCAAAACCCTTTTTTTTTTGTTCTACTGGGCTTCTCCTGTTAAATACTTTGCTTAGCTTTTTAAATGATATCCCTGGTACATTTCCGCCTCCTATTAAAACAAGTCCCAGATATTTCAGGTACTGTACACCTTGATTTTGACGTATGTAATTCGTAATTGCTACCTTGGACTTCACTGACTTGTTAAGCTCTCTTTCTGAGAGTTAGATACATCATGTGAACATCTCTTTTCGGATTCAGGAGGTTTCGTAAAATATATTTCGTGAAAGTTATAGGCTACCTGGATATGGGTAAATGTCCTCCGTTCAATCCACTTTCGTTTTCATATTCGACTTAAGATTCAGATTTCATTTTAATTGTCATTAAGTTGCGAAGCAGCGGATCAAATATGATGAGCTACAGACTTGAATTTACGAATTAAAATGCAACTTTTATGATTCACATTAAATCACATGGTCAACCTGTGAACTTTTCAGCAACTATATAAGTTGTATGGTTATGAGTTTCACGCTTCTATCACTGATATTGAGCGCTTTCCACGAAGTACCGCACATATAAAATTTTATATATTCGATAAAGTGATGAGTTTTTCAGGTCGTGTGCAGTCATGTCTCTTAATAACTTACTATTTGTTTTAAAACTAAAACTACTGAATCATTCATTTATGGCGTTAAACATCAGGGCTCACCACAGTTTCACTTTTTAGCTCTTAATAAAATTTGTCGCTTTCTTACTTCTCGTAAGCTCTGTTTTGTTATATATATATATATATATATATATATATATATATATATATCTCGGAGCAATATGTTTGTTTATATTGTCATATTACTTATTTTCCAGATTAAATATTGAACAAGGAATTAAAAGTACCGTGAACAAATTTTAAAAATGTACGTACATGATTACAAGTATAATAAGATGAGTTCATCAAAGCACAAAATATTTAATGAACCTACGTATGGAAAAACTCCTCGATTTCCTTATGTATTTTGCCGTGTTCCCTTTTGCACTAAAACCCTTGCGAAAAGCCCCATTAGATCCATTCACTTTTCAGGAAACGGATAAATAGCATGGCAGACAGGACTCTAGCTTTGGGTAGCAACCAATCTTGGGCAGAGAAAAATGAATTCTCTCAATTTGGGCGTCGATGTGTTCTAGGGTAACTGTCCTCTAAAATTTATTCTCTTCGAAACTTTCTCGACCCAAAAAAGATGTTAACATGATATATCTAGACTGGATTAACTCAAAAAGAAATCCACGCACGCAAGCATAGTAACTTGGAAGAAATCACCTGATATTGATAGGTTTTGCTACAGTGGGAATCGGTGTAAAGGCGTGAACATATTTCAATTACTTATTTAATGAGGCATATGATTAAATTCAATCGATACAAGCCGAGAATGATACAAATAGATTATCAGCTAAGTTTTAGCACGATTAACTTTTCGAAGATGAATTGGAAGATCCATTCCATAATTAACTCAATCTTCCTTCAATATGTACTGTTTGTATCGAAATTGCCAAGCCCTGTTTCCTTACTATGTGACATAGAAATTTTAACCCTCTTATTTTAAGTATTGTTTACATTTTATTTGAAACCTCGTAATTGCAGAATTGTTCGGTTCATCTTGTTCTCGGGATCCACTGTAGAATCACAATTCTTTTACTTCAAGTCTTTTAATCTGTGAGGGGATTATTCATCATTCACTGCCATATAGGTGGACTGATATTACGTAACAGTTCGGTGCTTTTTTTCCTTTGTTTCTACTGAATGTTTCCTGTTTTTAATACTTTGCTTAGCTTTAGGAAGGCAACCGTCTCTGTTCCAAATGTGGCTTTGGAATTCCATGTCGCATTTTCTGTCCTGTTAAAACACTTCCCAGATATATAAATTGTTATAACCGTTTGATTTTGGCATCTCTAATTCGTAATTTACCTGCTGAGCTCTTGATTTTATTATCACTGATGCATTGTGTCTTCCCACTTCATTGCATTTTGTATGTGTTCTTGTAGTTACCTTATTGTGTCTACTATCAACACCGTGTCATCTGCATATCCTAAGATTGTGACAGCTAATAATAAAACCAGGTAGGACTTCAAATCCTCTCGGCCACCTAATTGTATAGGTTGAATAAATCAGGTGAGAACACGCATTCTTGTCTCCCACCTCGTTCTATTTTTATATATTTACTGAATTAATTTTCTATCCGGATGCAGGTCGTTTCTCTAATACATGTTCTGGGTTTTCTAATATTCTTACCAAACTATCGTTGTCTCTGCGCTGCTGTCTATTCATGCAACTTCATTAATAAATCTCTCGTTGTTGCTTTTTCCTCATCCTTCTTCAACATGTCCTGTGAGTGCATTTCATGCTTTCGTTCCTAGAAAGGTTTCACAAATGTCTGTATTTAGCTCAAGTTTAATTGTCCAAGGTATTTTCGGTATTCTTCTAAAAAACAAGTCATACCCATAGTATATAAATCTTTCACTATCGTTTCATAAATATCGTTTAATTAATGTCTATTGTTCTAATCTTAAAGTAAAACAGGAATGTCTTTTATTTTATGCATAGAAAACTATACTTAGAAACGGTAATTATGGAATGGTTCATCCAATTCATCTTCGAAAAATTAATCCTGCTAAAACTTAGCTCATAATCTATTTGCATTGATCTAGGCTTGTATCGATTGAATTTAATTATATGCGTCATTAAATAAGTAATTGAAATATGTTCACGCCTTTACACCGATTCCCACTGTAGCAAACCTTATCAATACCAGGTGATTTCTTCCAAGTTACTATGCTTACGTGCGTGGATTTCTTTTGGGGTTAGTCCAGTCTAGATATATCCTGTCAACATCTCTTTTTGGGTCGATAAATTTTCGAAGAGAATAAATTTTAGAGGACAGTTGTCTTAGAACACATCGACGCCCAAATTGAGAGAATTCATTTTTCTCCGTCCAAGATTGGTTGCTACCCAAAGCTAAAGGCATGTCTGCCATGCTATTTATCCGTTTGCTGAAAAGTGAATGGATCTAATGGTGCCTTTCGCAAGGGTTTTCGTGCAAAAGGGAACACAGGCGAAATACAGAAGGAAATTGAGGAAGTTTTTCCGTACGTAGGTTCATTAAATATTTTGTACTTTGATGAACGACTCTTTTGCCATTATACTTATATTCATGTACGAACATTTGTTCACGGTACCCTTAATTCCTTGTTCAATATTTAATCTGGAAAATAAGT
>OZ010581.1:119904108-119989108 GCA_963932145.1 Acanthosepion lycidas | reverse complement strand
TCGAGGAGTTGAGCGTCAGACATTCTAATGGAGGAAAGGGAAGGATCTCTGTGGTGATTAATAGAGAGCAGTTTTGTCTTAGAAGCGTTGACCAGCCAATTCATGGCCCAGTTCACAATCGATTGGAGGTCCTTTTCGAGACGCACGACCAGGCGAGTTTTGTCGGCGAGACTAGATTTGTTTTTGAGGCAGGAATAAATTGTGGTGTCATCCGCGTAGATGCCAACTTGGGAAGTTATTGCGTCAGGAAGGTCATTTATGTAGATAAGGAATAGAGTGGGGCCTAGGATGGAGCCTTGAAGAACACCTGCGTTCGTGGGATAGGAACTGGAGGAGAATCCATTGAGAACGACCTTCAATTTACGGTTTAACAGGAATGATCGTATTAGGTTATATAATCGACCCGTAATGCCATAACCCTGGAGCTTGCGAAGAAGGCCGGCATGCCAAACCCTATCAAATGCTTTGGAGATGTCTAGTGCCACGGCTCGGGCTTCCCCGTTATTTTGAAGAGCTCGGTGTGTGTGTGTGTGTGTGTGTGTGTGTGTGTGTGTGTGTGTGTGTGTGCGCTGGTGGTAATATCTTACCTGTAGGGTACAGATAAAAATAAAAAAAACTAAACGTAGTATGGATCGCGGTTCGAACAGAAGAATCTGAGATCCAAGTTCGATTTCCAATCGAAGTCCTTATATTCACTTACGTACAAATAGTCTTTGGATAATTACGAATCCATCTCTTTCCCTCCCAGCTATGAATAAATAACCAGGACAGACTAGGTGCAGTAGATATGGGTAGCATCTGGCCTAGGAGAAGCTAAATCTGAATTCACAAGCTTCCAACTATGGGTTAAAGAGACTCACAAATCCGTAACTCGCCAAGCGTGGTGAGTACGACTGCAACTCTGAAGACACGGTAAGGCAGGAAGGGTTTTCTCCAAGGATTGAAAAGCCTCTACATCAGAATCGGGCTATAAATATTGACGTATTGCAAGGGTCATTTTTATTTGTGTTTCACGATTACTACGTAAATGAAACTGAGCTGCATCGAATGGTGAGAAAGACATATTTTATTAGAGGGGAAAATGCTCAATGGTGTAAATAGTATATTTTTTAAAATATCGATATCTTCACTGCCTGCCAAAGCTTGGTATAAAAATCGCTTTGAGGCGTTAAGCTGAAATTTATCAAGAAATGTTGATTCCTATGTCACCACTACATATCGATTTATTTCACTTGCGCGCTCTCACACACCCACAAGTGTGTGTCTGTATATATATATATATATTATATAGGTAGGTAGATAATACGATAAAACTTATCATTTAACTAAATGGTGTTGGTTCAGTCATGACGATTTCGAAGTTTCGTGAGATAAGAAATAAGACAATGAAAGCATTAGTGTTGTGTATTAACGAAACTTCGAAGTCGGCATGACTGGAGCAACACAGTTAAGTGCTAAGTTTCTCTACATTAATTCGGTTAACCCTCTATCTTTACCTTTTTATATCGAGCATTTTGTCAAAAAACTGCCTGCCTAAAATGCTTTCTCACCAGTAAACTACGGAAAAAGAACCAGAAATATTAACACCAATATCCCTTACAACTAAATACTACTACTACAACTACCACACACACGCACACACACACACACATATTAAAATTTGTTAAAGAAGTCTGCATCGTATAACTAATAGATTATGCTCCACGTTTGTACGTGTTTCCGCTATAAATCCTTAAATTTGAAATATATAAACTGGCTGTTTTTCATATATTAAGAAAATGCGACGTTAAATAAAATAACTGCTTTTATCATACTTGTTGCACTTAGTTGTTCACGCTTGAGCAGCATAAATAATTTGTATCTTCAGCTTAAGAATTAACGTGTTTCAATAATGACCTATCTGGCCTTTTTGTTGACCGCTGAAAAGACATAGCACGCAAATGAAGAAACATTTACAAATAAATGTTTCTTCATTTGCGTGCTATGTCTTTTCAGGGCGTGGCCGATCCTGTCTCTCCATAACTTCATGTAATTTATATTTCTGAGTAACTCGTGGCCATTTATCATCAGTCTTTGATTTTTTTGACATCGATTCAGTCAAACACTATAGATTCTTTTTTTTTTGTTTTCCTTTAATTCACTCGCTTCGAGCGATTGTTAGATTCCATAGGCTCACTTGTTTTCATTGTCTTTGAAATTTCAATCATTTTTTTTTCTGATTGTAAAAGCCAGGTTTCTTCGAGCCCCCTTTCACGCACGGAAACCACAACTTCCCCCGCTTCTAGTACACTTTTCCCCTTCTGAGCCACCCTCTTCTCCCACTCTTTACAGTTGGAGATCCTTTCTCTCAGCTTTTCTTTGAGAGCCCCATGAGACATCGTCAATCCATGACTCAAGAATTGAGAGGTCTCTTGATCTGCATCAGGCTATAAATTGTGGGGTAAAGAAAAAAGTCCCTAACGGTTCGGTGCAACTCAGTTTCATGTACATAGTAATCGTGAAACTCGAATTAAAAACTGATGTTGCAATACCCTTTTTTCTCAAAGCTCACAAGTTCTTCACACGTCGTCTTTAATTGGATTTTATGCCTTCGGGATAACCATATCTCGAACACTATAAGTGTCTTCTTAATCTGCGAAGAAATCTTCCAGTATGTTAAAATACCATTATCTGACTTAAAGTAGCATTTACTCCAGTTTGTGCGTAAACCAAAATACTAAATATATTAGCAAGTTTACTATTTCCACGGATTTTCATTCCGATTTCAATAAAATGGAAGTGTTGAATATATGGCTGGGAAACAGGAAGTAATATTGATATCTTTCACACAAATAAAAGAAAACTGTTGACTTCAAGAGCGATTAGCTTATACCTGTTGTCTGGATAAGCTGACCACTGTTGTTTTTGCACATAAATCCCTTCATTAGGAAATGCTCAACGTTGTAAAAGGACATTACCCGCGTAATGTTGTGCATTGCTGGTACGAGTGAGCAAGGCGCACTTCGATGTGTTTAGCAAGTTTGTCTCGCTTGAACAATTACGACTGAATAATCAGTTCAATCGTCAATGGGTGATCTATACTTCCGGCCTCGTGCCACATCTAAGCTACGCTTAAAATATCCTCATCATGAATACTTTACTTCAACAGGGGTTTTCTAAGCTTAGCTTAGATGTGGCACAAGGACGAAAGTATGAGTTTCTATATGACTATTCAGTCATAAATGTTCGAGCGAGACAAGGTTGACAACATTGCAACCACGATAAAAGTACCCGAAAATTTTAATGTAATAATCTGTTACAAAGTTATGAATTTTACCGGTAATTCATCAAGAGATTCTTTGTTTAATTAGGAGAAACCGGCGAAAATCTTCTGCATTTCTCACGATTGACAGGCTAATTCATTGGATAGTTACGGGTAACGCTACATACAATAATGGTTTAATATACATTTATACAGGTGGTTATGTAAGAGAGACGAGAGAGGCATAATTACTTAGTCAAAAGGGTATTGAATGCTTACCTCTCTTCTGTAGGTTCAGCAAATTGATATCCCGGTAGCGAATAAACGCGGCTTTCTATGTAATATCTTTCAAAAATATATGCGTCGACATGGAAAAGTAACTTCAGTTTAATCTTTACCCCAAGACGCCAATCTGATAGCCTGAACCCTATTGCAATTTAATTATACAGTATGCAATTCCTCTCTACATATACATCCCAGATAATGGTAAGGCGTTACTGGCAGTGGTGTCTTCATCTTTCAGAAATATTTCCCACGTAATGGTAAGACATTAGGTATTTCTGTCGCATCCTGTAGATCGTTCAACAAGATTTTTTCTGATTCTTTAACAGTTTTACAGATAAAAACGGTTAAGTTGCAACAGACATATTTAAACGTACGAGAAAGAAGGCTTAAATTGAACTGAACAGAACGCGTGGAAGAGAAAATATTTGTCATTTCGAACAAAATGCATTAATATTGATTATAAAAGAAAGTCGCTGGCCATTCTTCTCTTGACCTTGTGCTACAAATATTTCTTTTTTAGAATAATGATTACCTATTGAAAATGGTTATAAGTTTTCGCTCTCAAACATTGTCACCCTAATTTCTCTCTCTTTCTCTCTCTCTTTCTCTCGTCTGATTTCTCTCTCTCTCTCTCTCTCTCGTCTGATTTCTCTCTCTGTCTCTCTCGTCTGATTTCTCTCTCTGTCTCGTCTACTTTCTCTCTCTCTCTCTCGTCTACTTTCTCTCTCAAGACTCTTTCATCCAAAGCTGTATAAATTTGCTAATTCCTCAATTAATTTATATGAGAAGAAGTATGTAAAGACTTTCAGACAATATTTTTCTGAGCGCTTATTAAAAGGAATAGTAGCAAAAATGTAAAATAAATTAGTTGATAGTTTTAAATGTTCATTAGTAGAGAGATACAATAAAAATAAGTTGTTAATGTTTTGACCTGTAAAGATTTGACAGGTTATTCGTAGCGGCAATCTTCTTCGAGGAAGTCTTCATCTGTGTTTTAGTAGTTGCAGAACAACAAATGCCAGCAATATGCTCGTCTGTTAACCAAAGTAGTTGGTTCTCCTTGTGTTGTTTTGGTGTCTGAAGTTGCCGCATTCAGTTAATATGTGAACGGATATGCTTGACCCAATCTGCTCGTCTAACCTCTGACAAACGATTCTTTTTTCCAGAACATTAGATTTTTATTCCCGTGAGATGAACACTGAGTCGCCATTAACGGGCTCAGAACCAAGGTTTTTCAAGAAAAGTCCCATCTTGGCTCTTGAGTGGTGGTAAGAGGTGTATTTTTAATATAAATCTTTATAGAAGACATGGATTTATATATATCTCAAGAGCATTTGTGAAAAAGTGCCGCAACAAAATTTGAAATCGGTTCGCCGATCATTTGAATTTGAAATCATTTCGTCGTAAGCCCTAACGCAACGCGCACATCTTGGTATATATGCACGTCTCACAATCAGAATTATTTTGCATTAACTCAGCATTTGCCATTTTATCTGCCCACCTCAAGGCTAATAAAATGTCAGTTATAGATCACCATCTTCAGCCGACATAAAATATTTACAGTTTTTCCTGCTATTGAAGTGACTTTACAACCAGTAATTAAATATGTATGGCCGTTAAGTTCTGAAAACCGCTGTCGGAGCTGATTTCAGACAAGGTTCATTACATTATAAAGTACATGTATTAAAAAAATGTATCAAATTATACTCGACTGATCTCTATAACCAGTCCTAAATTACAATCTTTGATTAGCCATGTTCAGTAAGTTAGCAGACTACAGGAAAGGAAAAACTTTTCGCACTTTTATCAAATTACGATAACACCGTTTACTGCAGTACGATATTTTCTCCACAGATGGTATTACATAAGATGTCTTTAGACAAGAAATTGAAAAGGCACGTGCAGCAATCCCACTCGGCCTACATTGCCTTAAACAGTGCTTCGCCGTACTAATAATGCTCTGGAATCTAAAAGCCACTATTTTCAGCACACCCTTTGACTGTAACTTATAAAGGTAACTTGTAGTAATCTCATGATATCTGAATAAATTTAGTATTACAATAACTATACAAGTTTTTCTTTCACTGAAGTGTCTGTTTCTGTATGTGCGTATGAACATATATATTGCATACAACGTCCTGGTCTTATTGAAACAGTGCTTGATGTTAGATAATAGCTATGAAATAAATATATTAATACGCACACACACAAACTTTCGGGATAACAACTGAGATATTACTCTATTTATTGAACAATTTAGTTCATGCCACATTGACTGATAAACTCCTACAACAAAAAGATTCTCAAATTGCCATATTAGTAACAAAAACGCCCTCTGTTAAATTTTCAAAAAAATTCAACCTTAGCGTTGCGACTGCACGCTCCAAAAGTTTGTATCCGTTATCAATAACTCATAAATAAAAACATATTTCGATTCTGATTAACATTTTAGTCTCGGATGCTACCCGAATTTTACCAAAAATAAAATAATTTCCATGCTTGAAGATGACTGGATATACAGTCGAAATTACTTGTGTATTAAAGAAAGATATTATACAACTTATAATTAAAAAAAAAGGATCATAACATTCATCGAGTGATTAGTAGGTTAATGCACCTTTAAAATGTTGTTAGCGAAGGGATTTCACCATTTTATATCATTAACTTTACTAGTTTACTTTATGTAGGAATAATTCATTATGATATATACCGACACTTTCTGATCCGTCAATATCTCTGATATCAGGTATTGTGATTATTTACATTATTCGGACAGTTAACCTCGGTGGACGAAATAAAGCCTTCGATCCGAAATTCCAATATTCTTAGGAAGAGCGGAGCGTACAACGGCCGAAACGTTGTGAATTTGGCAATGAAGATGAGGATAACAGTCCGAATAATGTAAATAAATTTCTTATTACTTGAAACGTTACTATAGCGCAGTTTCTTATACAAAATAGAAGCCATGTTTTTAGTCATTATTAAACTCCCCGCCCGAAGGACACTTTTTTTTTTTTTACTTAGAATTCTCGATTGCACAGTCTGGTAGACGGAATAAATACTTTTTTTAATAAATAAAAAGGGACGTCTATTTCAAAAAATGCCCACTCTAACATGTGAAGTTTTATATATATATATATATATATATATATATATATATATATATATATACCACCATTTCTGATGTGACATCTGTTGGGCTTTAATTGCCAATTTGCTAGAAGCCGTCAGAAAAAATTTAAGATTTTTACATTCGTTTTAAATTATTATTTCAGGGATCTCTCTCTCTCTCTCTCTCTCTCTCTCTCTCACACACACGGGTAGCAGTTGCTATCCAATATATGTTTTATTAAACTAACAGAAAGTTACTGTTCTTTCTTTCTTTCTTTCTTTTATCCATTATATTTTCTTTTCTGTGCACAAGAAATATCTATTATCAAAATCTTTTCTTTTTTTTTTCTTTCCGGTTGTCTTCTGCTATTTTATTAACCATTTTCAAAAATTTGAGTTTACAACTGCTGTAAAAGATTTGCAAGTGTTTTTGCAAACGTTGAAAGAAAATCAGTTACCGAATACAGCCAGTACATTGCGGCCGTGTTCAAACTAGACTTTAAAAAATAAACCATTTCCGATTACAACCAGTATATACAGGTTGTAATCGGAAATAAAAACATGCCTAACATTCAGCAACTTATACATTAGCAGGTTCATAAAAAAAAACAATTATTGTATAGAATAGATGTGTAGAAGTACTTCCGACACTGTTTTGAAAACTATCTTAAATACACAAAATATTTTTTAAATCACTGGAAATAAGTCGACCAAACACAGGCGGGACTCAAAGGCAAATGGTCATTTGTTCAAATTTCGGTAAGTTAGTGAAGTTTATAATCTGTCCATACATGATTTGGGAATATATTACTTCAGATATTAGTATTAGTGTACACAAATAGAAGTGATATTATTTATTTAATTTTAAACAATGTAAATAATGTCACTCGGCCAGCGCGTTAGAGATATGTTAAAGAAAATGTGCTCACTGGGAGGGATCGAACCTGCGTCGGCTTTTTAGGAGAAACTGCTTTTTAATCCAACGATTTTCTGGTAAAATGAAGTTCAAAATGAAAAAAAAATGTTGGATTATAATTAAATGCGTTTGAAATATGTATAGTTGACCAAAAACTTCGTTCGGTTTAAGTAAATTGTCAGTTTAAGTGAATGGCGTCTTTGGCCAATATATAGTGATAGATATCTATCTAGATATCGAGATGGGTAGAGATATAGGGATAGGCATCTCCTTTCTCTATCATTGGAAAGCGCGTAATATCAGTAATAGAGCGAGCATATTTAGTTGGATTGATTAGTTGAGTTTGTGACCCTGGGTTTCACGCTATTTGCGATCGTCAGCTGCGTACTGGTTTCGTCTGACGAAAGTCCAACTATCTGATATATATATATATATATATATATATATATATATATATAAAGGAAACATAAACATGTTCCGCTGAAGCTTCATCAGATAAAAGAAATTAATTTCATTTTCTGATGTAGCTTAACCCAAAGTGAAACACGGTACATTTATAAACGTCTCCCATTTTTTTCTTCCCAATCATTCTGTCGGATTGTGATCCATATATCTTATTAGATAAGTTATTTTTAATAGGGACATGTATTTAAGTTGCTTTCTCTTTTTACTTTATTAACACCAGAACTATTAGGTTGGTGCAAAAATAATGTCGGTTTTTGACGTATTTTTAACGTCAAAAACCGACATCATTTTTGCACCAACCTAATAGTAACAGATTTATATATATATATATATATATATATATATATATATATATATATAAGTTGAATAATCTAGACATGTTATATCTGTTTTTATTTTAATCCTCTCAAATTCACAGATCAATTTCATAGAGCCGTTTCAAACTGAGTAAGTATGACGCCGTAGTTTTGGTTTATTTCCCCACAAGACCTTTCAATTATATCCGAAATCATCTCCAGAGTTGAATTTCTAAGACATCAATTAATGCAACTGGTAGTTATTTTTTTAAATGCGCATGAAACACTTTCTGTTATAGTCAATTTACGTTTGAATATGTAAGGGAGGTAACTTATTTTTTTATTAAAGTTTTAAAAATACTGAACTTGCAAATTTTTAAGAGTTTTTTTTTCTTTTTTTTTTTAACAATTTGAGCATACCAAACATTGCTTTTATAAAGATTTTAAATCATTATTGCTAAACATATTAGTTTTATTCAGTGTTGGTTTCATTCCTTTTCTATATAGCGCTTCGAGAATTTGAAGTTTTTCTTTTTATTTCCTGGTGGAGTATACTTATATTGTCGATTAACATTTCTCTAAAGCGTGAATGTGGAAATATTTATGCAATAGAACTTGAATCCAACATGTGTAAAATAAGCTTTCTTGATAATGTCGTTGTTGTGAAACTTATATTTACATTCTTGTCAGAAATACAATCCCCCAGTGGACATTACAACATTGGTCTTCTGCAAAACATTAGTTGATAGAGATGTTATTGTGGATGATTAAATTGGTTATATTATTTTTAGTATAATATATGATTAATTGTTTAGTTTTTTTTCTTTATTGGAATCAGTGGGGAATATATTAGTATTTACGATTTTTTTTCAGAATTTTTTAATCTTGTTTGTAATTTTTATTACTTTATAGTAGTTTTCTTGTTTAGGGTTATTTGAGGAAGTATTATGATCTTTTTGGTCTATAATATTTCTAATATCACGTCTAATTTGTGAATCGACAATATATTATTGCATATATACAATAATTGTGGCATATGATTGTCTAAGCGTAGCGTATATGTGGAACACAGCCGAGTGTATGGAGCGCCTAGTGAGGAACGAACTCGCTATTCAGTCGTGAATGTTTTAGCGAGACAAGCTTGCTAACCATTACACCACACCGAGGTGCCCTATATTTGTTAATCAACAATGTAATTCAGATACACCATTCGAATCTGGTTTGATAAGTTTGTTAAAATCCACCGTTTTGGAGTTATCGACAGTAAAATTTGGGATTCATTCTCGTCGCCGGGAGCCCTTACGGGCGTTGTTTCTATACATTCGCTGCAGAATAGTTATCATTGTAGGTATCATTGCGCAAACTGAGCGTGTCTCCGTAAATAGTTCTTATGCGCAGTAATTGCCACAAATTTGGAAAGATCAGTTCCGAGCTTAGCTTTCCGTAGTCTTCCGCGTTTAGCTTTCTGCAGCGGATGTTTGCAAACAACGCGAGTAATATCGGCCGCCAACGACGCGATTAAATCTCAAATTTCACAGTAGATAATTCCAAAATGGTAGATTTTATCAAACACATCAAATCAGATTCGAATGGAGCATTTACAATTACACATAAATGTAAGTATTTTGGAAATTTCTAATGCAAACTGAGTGCCAGTGTTTCACTGCAAATTAATCATTTTTTCATGTTAACTTTTACGCGAATTATTAAATTTTTTTATAATCGTTATCTTGTAAGTCAAGTATTTTTAAAACATTAACAAAAATATTTAAGTTAAATTACCTCCCTTATATATTGATGTAAATTTGCTATAGCCGAGCGTGTCTCATACGCATTTAAAATGAAATTCAACACTGTCAATTACATTAATTTTTAACTTAGCAATTCACTCTGGTCTTGGGTAAGATTGAAAGTACTTACGGAAAATAAGAAATAACCAAAACTACGGTGTCCTTCTTACTCAGTTTTATAACAGCACTAATAAATTGATCCGTGAATTGAGATGATTAAAATAAAAATAGACCGACGTCTAGATTATTCAACCAAAAATGCTTGAAGATATGCTGCCTAAATATATAAAAAAATATTTTTGTTCTGCTGAAAAAATATACAGAATATTCTTAATATAGCAGTATTTACCGAAAATACAAGACATTTTCTTATGCTTCATAAAAGAATTTCTACTTATCCACGTTTTGTGAGAATCCGTCTTTATTCAAGTAGGGGAAGATCGTTAGAAATGACAATCGCGTTCGAAACGTGATCGTTTCAAAAGTGGGATTTGAGATTTACTCAGCAAATTTACAAATTGAGTTGAAATTTAATTTAGTAACACTCGATACACGTTCTGTATGCTGTACATTTGAAAAATCGATAAAAACATCCGGATGGTCAAGAATTAATTCAAGCCTCAGTTTCACGAGTGCTTTTATATGATAGACTGGTATTTTCGTTCTTGCATTCAATAATTCCATCGTTTGATTTGATCGTAAAATACTTTTTTTTTCTCTTATTTTTTCAATATCGATGCGATTTATTTAAATAGCTGCATTCGATGCTTTGTTGACGAACTTTTTCTCGCTCCTTTTCTTGGAGATTTTCGTTTCAATATTTTCATTGTGCATCTGCAGAAGAAAATACCGTTGTTTTGCTTAATGGCACCCGCGTCCTGGGTAAGACGATAAGCTACATCCGACAGCAAAGGCCTTTTATCTGGAGGATTTGAGGTGCTTCAAACCACCTCTTAATTGCTGGACCTTCACAGATCTAAACCGGTGGTGGTAGCACCCATCAGGGCCCCAGCTATGGGCAAATAGTTAACCAACACCAAAAGGGGTCAAAACATTATGAAAGTATAAAATATTTTTTTTCTTTCTTTTTTGTAATAAATATTACCAGCAATACATTTTTGAAGGAAAATAATATTGCCAGCAATATATTTTTGGAAGAAAAAAAATATTACCATCAATAAAAATCTTGTCGGCATTAAATAATCCATTGAGGTTGGTATACCGTAAAACAAAATGGTATTCCAAAGACGCAGTAATTTCACTAGAACTTTTTCATAAATGTGTTTATACGTAAGTTGAAGGAATAAGATTGTACAAGTCACTAAATATCTGCTTGTATTTGTAGAAAAGATATTAAATATGTCATTGAATCTGGCATTTCTATTTTTAAAAACGTCTAAATTTTTGTTTTGTGTCTGCAGCTGACTGTTTACTTCCTTACGAGGCTAGACTTAGTAGAAAAAATTTCTGCAACGATACCGGTCCTGACTTGGTCTCGGATTCGGTCCACCACTAACTTAGCATGTCTACGGCATTTCTATATTTTTATTGTAATTATTATGTTGAGCTTTCTTTTTTGTTACTTAGATTTGGAATTTTAACGCCGTACTAGATTGGCGTCTAGGTCTCATAATTTTACAGTTGAAATGGCGAGATATACTAACAATTTCTATTTTCTGATTTCTTGCTTCCAAGTCAACTGTGATCTTCAAAAATTTAAATGCAGTGTCAATCATTACCTTCTGTCTTAATTCCTGTTCTTATATTGTTCTCTCTCTTTAAACATTTTTCTCATACTCTCACTCGGAAACCCCTTTGTGTCTTAGTGGCTTGATTGCCTTCCTTGGAGTATAATGATGAAAAAAATGACTATTAACAACTAAAATGTTTGTAGATTAAATATCGCTGAAAATGATTGTTTTTACATTGTCCCGTAAGTGCCATAGTATTTAATCGTAATAACATTAATATTAGAAATAACAGGATATTGCCATCCGTAAAAACAATATTTATTTCTTCTAAATAACGGATTTTAAGGCAAATATTTTTTTATAAGTCCTCTGTATGAAGACCTAAAATATTAATACCAGCTATTAAAATGAAATGTTCATCTTCTAAAGTCAGGGTTTCCAATTATATCACGCTGAAAGAGCACTTCTCATATAATCACCGAAGTTAAGCAACATTGATCATGTTCAGTGCCTGGATGGGGGACTGCTTGAGACTACAAGCTGTAGTAAGTTCAGAAATTCAACTGGAAATAGAAATCTTAGTGCGGGATTCATTATATTTAATTATGCGTAAATTCCCCTGGGGGAAATGAATACACCTCTTCTCCCCACCCCAAGCTGGTAGGCCTTGTATCATTATTCTCTCAAAAATATTCTTACGATCGAAAAATATTTTTTTCTGGCATTAAATAACCTGCAAAAGATTGAGCTATAAAAAAAAATAAACAAACGCACACAAATCAACCAGTGTCATAGCCTATTTGAAAGAAAAGTTTCCTATCAAATTCCGTGTCGATCGGATACTATATCTGTAACTCGGAGTTAAAAAGTTAATCTACAAAACTTTGACAGACAACTTGCCAAAAATGTACTAAATTTAATAAGTAAATTGATTCTGTTTCATGGTCACAATCTCCCACGTATTCAGACACATTCAGGAATGCAAACATCCCACACTGGATGAATGAGGGAATCATTTTTTTTAAAAATGAGCATGTTTAGCGCAGGTAGGTTAAAAAAAAAAATCAATATTAGGTTGGTGCAAAAATAATGTCGTTTCTCACATATGTTACATTATTTTTGCACCAACCTAATACATACTACTTGAAATAATCCTGTACCCTCTACCGTCGTGTTAAGCTTCCACAAGCACTTAAAATAAAGAAGTGCGCAAAACAACAATGTTCCTTCCAAAATGCCCAACTTCATTTTATTTTTTCATTCAGTCAGAAATACAGGCGTATCTGAGAACTTAAAAAAAAAAAAAAAACTCGCATGCTTTAATTTTTTTAGAATGTTAGGCATATTGTATTTTCCGATTTTGGGTAGGAAGACGGTTAGTTTATCTTTGTGTAGATTTTTGTTTTAAAAATGTTTTTTTTTTTCGAACACTGCTACTACACACGCTATCTATATAATATATATAATGTGTGTGTTCACATTGACGAATGCATGGGAAATGGAGAGAATTTACTAGAAACTAATTTTACGGAGACAAAATGGCTGCAGGCTTTAGGGAAAAGTCAGCACATAATTCTTGGACATATAAGCTTTAAATTTCGAGCCTTTTAAAAAAAATTATCTAGAAAACATACAATAGCGACGAATTTTTACGAATATCACAATCAGCTGTTGGATGGAAGCATTCTTTGACAGCAAAGGAGATGACTGTCAGAAAAATCTAAATTCAAAATTCACGCGGGCCATTTAATTTTAAGCTAGCTGGAGTGCTTTCCTTTGCAAGCAAAGTAGCTGAGAGGGAATTTTTTAAGAGCGAATTTGTAAATTTCTGAAAAATGGTAGGTTGCAATAATAGTCTGCGAGCTACAGTGTTGTTCAAAAGTAACATTACCATGGATAACATTTCAAATTTTATATTTATTTACCGAAGGGAAGTATATTTCTATATGTGATTTTATTATTAACACATTTTATTGGTCGAATTATGGAAGATGATTTCATGCAAATTTTCCCTAGCTGCTATTTCACATGTGCATGTTTTCTGCCAACTTTTGCTAGACATTTGGAACACCCTGTAGTTTGTGAAAGTTTTACTGCAGGTTAGTGATTTCGATGCTCAGTGGGTGCCGTACTTATGGCCAAGTTAAGCTTGGAAAATTAGGCAAAAATAACGTCGTATTAAGTCTGATTGCCATCCTATTATTCGCCAGGCATATCTACTTGATTTGTTTCTCCACCTTGATGAAAATATAGCCACAGAAAAAATATATATCCGTAAATGTCTTCTTCCTAAAGACGAGGTAGGCGGATTTTGTACCCTGCTTAAGAGAAATGACAACTCGGAAGAACACTGAAACAGGCAACGTAGAAAAGTCACTGACTGAAAGAACGAAGATTACATTAGCAGAATAATTCAAATTAAATTATTTTTTTAATAACTACCAAATTAAATTTCAATGTGTCACGAAACTGTCAGCCGTAAAACTGATACCTTCATTATAGTGAAATCAATAAAAGGTTTCTTTACCAAATATGTCGACACGCTTTAATTTGTCGACTTTAAGACATCGTTTCGTTTGACTGATTGGAAAATTGAATCTCTGTTAATGTCGTCGTACAGGGGTTCTTTTTTTTATCACAGTTACTATTAAAGTTAAATAAGAAAAACATTCAAGCTTTATAATTATTACTGAGCATGAATTTGAAAACGCTTTTGGATTAAAACTCAGTGTAGCAAAGTATACTTACATTTTGTTCATGCCTCGCGGCTCTCAAATATCTGAACATCATCGTATGTAACTCTTGCATTAAGCAAGTTTGACCGCCCCTGTAAAAGTATGTGATGATGGGTCTAGCGTGGAAAGCAAAATTAGTGGGCGGATTTCAAAATCCAGTATTGTGTGTTGCGTTCATTTTTTTTTTTTTTTTTATACTAACCGCGAAAAGGCGGGAATCCACTTAGCTCCTCTTATAGACAGTGTTCTATAGCGTTACTTAACAGTTGAGAAGTAAATAGCTGTATTCAAAACCCTGGAAAAACAACGGAAAATCACTCCATTATCATTTATAAGAAGGCATAGCAATTCAGAAATAAAAAAAAAGGCAAGGATTACGTGGAGAATCAAGATCGCCTACATTCTGAAAATTGACGTCACAAAAAACGTACTTACTTGAATAATATTTAAAACGGTTTATTTATTCTTAATCTTAAATTTGGAGTGCAGTCTGTATAAGAAAAGGAGAGATACAGAAAGAAAGAAGATATTTGACTGTATTCCAATTAGTCATCGTAATAAATAAAAGCACCCCTGATGTAGATGTAAAAAATTCCAGGACTGATAATTTATTACCGGCGTATCAACCGAAGTGGGACCATGTCGCTAACACATGAATTTAGGCAAGATATCTTCTTCAGTTATGATAAAATCTGGGGCATATACCACCTGAGTCAGTCGCTCAACTCTTGAACGACACATCGGTTGAACTCTCTGCTTTTGAGCGGGGAGGAACCCGAAGGAGGCTACGCCGAAAGGCGGATTCTCTTTCGGGAAGGTTAACCGACCCTGAACCCGTTTATACGGGTTTAATGGGCATATTTTTGGCCGAGCACAAGGGCTCGGAGATCCCACGTTAAAAAAGCCTTGTGCCACATGACGCCCTCGTAGGGGGGGACTTAATATCGTCATATACTACCTAAGTTGGATGCTGGTGAAATCTCAACATTTCAGTTGACATAACTGTTAGTGAAGTCATTTTGCAAACCATTTTGCGGGTAAAGTTAGTTCGATATTTTTTTAGCAAGAGCCAGTTACCCTACTTACTATCACAAATGAATTGATCACTTCATAAGTAGTCCTGGGTACCTGTCTAGAAAGACAAAAATATAATACTATTGCAGTGACTTGTCTAGCTAAGCATTAGGGTAGCTTGTCTTGTTAAAACAATAACGACTGAGTTTTTGTGTTCGATCCTCACTGAGTGCCCCATACTTTCGGCCTTGTAACACATCTAAGCTACCATTGGAAAATCTGGGGACTAGCTGGAATCTTTTCCAGCTGTGCTGGTCGAATTCCCTGCCTTCTGGCCGAGAGGAACCTGGACGAGGCTATGTCGAAGGGCAATCTCTCGTCTAGGGAAGCATACGGGGTCTCCGGGCTGAGCCTACGGGTTTCAATATCCTACATTAAACTCGGCCTTGTGCCACATCTGATCATGGGGGAGGTTAGTAAATACACTAGCTGATCATTGAATACTACTACCATGACTGACTCGGTCGAGATTAAGTATTGTCTTGCCAGGCCCCACAAGACAACAGATATTGAACATCGACACTAAATTCTTCAATGATTCGAACCACTCGACAGACTATCCGCCCCCCTACGCTTTTTTATTAATGCCTTGAAAGTACTCGGAAAATATCTCGTCTTCTATCTTTAGTCTAGCTACTCAAACGAATGTTTAATTTCATACAAAATGTATAGATTAGCGTATCAAAGGGATAGAAGTTATTATCTATTATAATCGATCTTATCTGTTTATTAAATGATTAATGATTAATTAGTCTGGTTAGTCAAGAAATGGTCATTAGCCATAAACTAGTAGGCGTTAATTTGCTTAGAATTTGCAAGATCTCTATCTTCGTAGAAAATCGATTAAGACACATTACCAAGAAACTTCCGAAATGTTTCATGATTTTCAGCAATTTGTAAAGCTTCACTATATATCTTCCTTTTTTGACATTGCTCTGTATTAATAGATAAACACTCGGCTTTAAATTTGCCCGTATTTTTGAGAGATAACTTTAGAATTGAGAAATTCTGTTCGAAAGAAATGACGCGATAATAATAGGCACTACTGACTTGTGGCTACAACAGACAACATGGCTGTATTTTACTAAAAAAAAGAAAAAAAAAACAGACAGTACTTTTTGATTCTTTGCTCAGATTATTGGCGTCATTACGATTAATGTCCGGAAATTTCTCATCTGAGACCGGATGTTAACCCTGGAAGCGTGACTGTTCAAGTTCCAATATATCAGTAAGACATTGATGCTAACACTGAAAGGGAATCAAATTCAACATAAAAAGATGATTTATTATCGGATTCAGTTTTTTTTAATGTTAAAACTAACGCATAATTAAGTACTTTTTTAAAAATTTTTATAGAAAGTGCATCGTTATTTAGCCCCAAGATTTTTATATTTATAAGTTTATCCCATCAATTCAAAACGACAAAATTTTAACAGCCTCATAAATAAGCTCCATCTATCTGGGATGGACCTGATTAGTCTTCCCTTTCCAGATTTGATAGATTTCAATAAGCTTCACTGTGGCCTTGTGGGTCATTATTTTCCACTCTACAACACTTTTCCCAGAGAAGAAACATTGCAAGTCTCTCGGTACTCTATCAGTATGACTAGATATATTACTTAGTTTCATCAATTCTAAGACTCTTGCCTTAAGGTGCGCCATGCTACGAACACAGAGGCGACCCACGAGTTGATCAGTAAGAATATTATCACTAAACCGGCTTCTGATCTGGAGGTTTCGAGGAGCCGGGATCAACATCGTAATTGCTGGTGTTCCCAGGTCCACACTGACCCCGGGCGGTAGCACCTGTTAGGGCAAATAGTTGACTCCCAAACTGGTCAAAAGGCTGTGAATATATATATACCAGCAATAAATGGTAAATTATTACCAGCATTTTTTAAAGAAATTATTACCAGCAATATAGTTTTGAAGGAAAACTTATTCGAGATACAATGTTGAAGGAAGAATTATTACCAGCAATACATTTTTTTAGGAAAATTTATTACAGGCAATGATTTTGGGAAGGAAAAATTATTGATAGCAATACATTTTTAAAGTATCACCGAAAATACATATTTTTGGAAAAAATATTACGGGCAATACATTTTTGGGGAAAAAAATATGGGCAATACATATTTATTGTAAATGCCAATACATTTTTTTTTTTTTTTTTTTTTTTTTTTTTTTGAAAAATAATACCGGCAATATATTTTTTTTTTTTTTTTTTTTTTTCGGAAAAAAATTTTACCGGCAATACATATTTTGGGAAAGGTATTACGCGGATTTTTCTGGGGAAGAATAATTACCTGCTGGATATTTTTGAAGAAAAATAAAAACATTATTAGGAAAACTTTTGAAAAAAAAAAAATGCTAGCAATAAAAATTGTTGGCATTATATAAGCCATTGATTTTGATATGCCACAAAGCAGAGCAAAGCAAATTTATCACTAAAACATTATCTCTAAAAATACAAATTGCGTACGAAATATTTAAATTCCCATATTAAATAACCTATGGACGTGGATATGCTGTTAAATAAAAACGGCCAATAAAGTTAAAGGCTTATTGTTATATTTGCACACGTTTCCTCTGCGTTTTTTATATCTTACTTCTCATGAAACTGCCGGTTTCAGTGACCCTCTAACTTAAGGATATCTTGGCCTTGCATAGGGTTAAAATTAGTAAAAAATGTCAACATACGTATTTCCTTGATTTGATATTAAAATTAAAGGTTGATATTTTGAGCAACTTAAGCACAATAAACTAATATTTTTTCTTGCCGGATACCAGTTTCTTGCAACATTTTCTAGTTTGTTGAGCTGGAATATTTTAGTGTGCTGAGACTTATACATGTGATTATCATCATTCGATCGTAGTCTGGATCATCGAGCCAATGCGGAAGATCCTTTCTTTAGCTATATAATGTGTGTTACGACAGGGTTACATAGTTTTGAATTTCTCCTAGACCGGTTGTTACCAAATACTACAGAACCCAGTCATTTTACCCATAGCGGGAGAGGAAGAAGAGAATTCGTACATTTCTCACGTAAGTGAATCCATTACTCCACCTCCTGAATATGTATATAAGTTATAAGTTTTGAAAAAATTAGGGCAAGAATATATGTACGGGTGTAGTCTAAAGGACAGCGAATTAGAACGAGAAAACTTACGGCCGCATCACGTTGAAACATCGGTTCCCGTACTATCACCGATGTTAACCAACATCGAGCCATGGGCTGTAAGCTTAGATTTGCGGGTTGGTGCATAATGGATAATGTTAAGCAGAAAGAAGAGTTCCACTTTCACGTGGGTTCGTTATATCATTTTACACGCTGTTACCCTTGGGAAAGTTATGAATCCGCCTGTCGCTTTGTATCAGTAGGCTATCCTCATCATCTATCGACCGTAATCAGGATCATAGAACCAATGCGGACGATCTTTTCTTTAACTGCGATAGAACGCCAGATTTACAGTTTTGAATTTAGAGTTACTTTATCCGAGACCGATTGCGGCCCAGTCTTTCCTGCTATTTACCGAGGGAAGATTATCCATACATTTCCCAAGGGTGTTAGCACAAAATGAATGTAATGGATCCCACTAGAAATCAAACTCGGCCCTCCGATTTCTCAATCCGAGAAGCTATCCATTACTGCCCCCTTTTTCTATTTTGTACAGTCGACATCTCCACATGTAAACCCTAATTTTCGCCTACAGAGAATCAATTTGAATATTCAACTACAGATGTAAAATTTATCTTTTTCTTCTCCAGATTAAATTTCATTTATTTTTTCCGATATTCGAACAGGCCAGATGTCTTTACAGTAATTACCAGCTCCAGATGTAAAGATTATAATGCTTGCTTTCGTTCATCTCCTCCAAATTTAAACCCGTGTTAGTGCGTGTGAATCCTCAGATGTAAATTCTATCTATAGGTCGACCGTAGTCGGGATCATCACGCCGATGCGAACGATCCTGTCTTTAGCTCCGATATTATGTGCTACGCCAGGACTACATACAGTTTGTGATGAGTTACATTGTCCGAGGACGATTGTGGCCCAATCTTTCCTGCTATTTACCCATAGCTGAGGGAAGATTATCCATACGTTTCCCAAGGGTATTATCACTAAATGAACGTAATGGATCCCACTGGAAATAGAACTCGGCTCTCCGATCTGAGAGGCTATCCATTACTGCCACCTTTTTCTATTTTGTACAGTCAACAGCTCCAGATGTAAAGAATAATTTTCGCCTACAGGGAATCAATTTGAATACTCGGCCACTGCAGATGTAAAAACTTTTTTTGCTTTCTTCGCCATGTGTGGTAAGATTAGATTTGCGGGTTGGTGCGTAATGGATAATGTTAATCAAAAAGAAGAATTCCAATTCCACTTGGGTCTGTTATATTTACTTGCACATTATTAACTTTGGGAAAAGTATGAATCGGACTGGTAGGGGTTAATTAGTAGAATTTGTATCACTATACCGTTATCTCCAAAATAAAATTGCATTGCGTACAAAATATGTAACTTTCGGCAATTAAAAAAACACAAAAAAAAACAATAGTAGTTGATATGCAACTAAACAAAATCCAAGAAACTAGAATGAGAAATTGGCGAGAAGAATCCCAATTCAAGGCGTCAGAGAATACATCTGGCAGACAAACTGAGTTATTCCAAAAAATGGATTTTATTTTTAAAATTTTCCTTTTAAAAAAACTTTATAGCGTGAACGATATTTCCCGTTTTATCACCTAATATTAATATTTTCATTATTTAAATTTTGAAAATTGTCCTCATTTTGCTTCTTACTATTATCACGTTTCGGTTGTTGCACAGTCTGTCCTTCATCAGGTAACTGATTTCAATCCTCTACAGAAGAGTACAGCCTCAAAAGTGGGTGATCAATAATTGAGCACTGCGAAACAAGAACAAGAGACGAAATCCAGAGATTATTAGAACTATCTCCACCCCCCTCGGTAGACGGAATAAAGGTTTGTGTTCAAAATGTCTTGAAGGCGGCTCTGGAAATACAAATGCCAAAAGATTATAATAATCAGGAAAACAGTGCTCGTAATATACTCTTCTGATACCAGAAATTAAGACAGAAATGAACAAAAATTAATAATAAAATTGTGTTATTTAATAATGCCCTCTGTAGTCAAATACGCTACAGTGTTTTATACCAAGGTAGTTAAAAACATAATCTCTAATACGGTGTGTAGCAGGCAATTTGTGGATATAATGTACCAATAATGATTCGTATTTTGTTCGTATCTATATGCAGAGATTTGTTGGCAGAAATATGAAAAGCATTCGAACTATAAAAGGTCATCTCTTTATTCCGGGACTTGGCTATACACTATTAATATCGATTGGGATCAGTTCGGCTAAATGTATTTATTATTTAAGCATATGAACCTTCTGTTTGCAAAGGAAATTTGAAGCTGTTTCAGACAGCAAACTCTCGATTTTCCGTCGGCAGGAACTCGCGCAACACAATGTTGCAGACAGTATGTGTGAACAAAATTTCGACTTTTCTACGGGGGGAAAAAACGGAATACAAACATTTCTAAGAGTGTTTAAGACTTGCCTACCGTTGCTACTACGTACAAAAATTGCATTTAGAGTTTCAAGTTATACAATTAATGCATTCCAAAATTGGTTCCTATCCAGGGGTTTAATTTCAATAAAGACATTATATATAAACACTGAAATCTGTATGATTTGTGATCCTGGGTATGACGATAAACTACATCCGCGTCCTGGGAATACGATAAACTACACCCGACGGCATAAGGCGTCTAATCAGGACGTATTGAGGAGCGTGGAACCACCTCTTAAATGCTGGTGTTCCCAGGCCTAATCTGACCCCGGGTGGTAGCATCTGTTAGGGTCCTAGCTATGGGTAAATAGTTAACTCCAAACTAGGTGAAAACACTATGAAAGTATAAAAATAGGTTTTAATACCTTTTTTGTAAAAAAAAAAAAAAAAAAAAAAAAAATCATTACGAGCAATACATTTTGAAGGGGAAATATTACCAGCAATACATGTTTCGCGCGTTTGTTTTATATGTAGAGGTATTTGACAGAATCCAAAGAAAGATCGACAACATTATCAGTCCTGACGCAACATGTAGACTTTAGACACATTCTCACTGCTAAAACATATATTCCCTTTGCCAGCTTTATAAACATTTTCGCGGTAATTTTTTATCTTTCATCTTTGGACCTCGAGCATACGAATTTAAGAGAAGACACATAGGCACATAATCCTCCCCATTTTATTGTGGCAATTTTCTAATAGTAACCCTAAATTCTATACTAATAGTTTATTTTCTCCATTTACTCTCTTGTCAACTACGATCTTCAAAATCTTAAATGAAACGTCAATCGTCATCTTGTCTCCTTGAATCCTATTCTTTTATTCACCAGTCCACTACGATCTCCGGAGTTAAGTAACGTGAAGTTTGGTCAATACCTACAACAGTGACAAGTTTAAAATATCAGTTGCTTAAGCTTGGATGTCAAATAATCTCTAGGTTGCTAAAAATGTTCCATACAAAATAGGCATTTTAAATTCATATAAACTGGATTTGGCATTAAATAACCCACAGTGGTTGATATGCCATAAAACACAAACAAACAAACAAATTAATCTTGGATGTGCATAATGGCTCTGAATTATTAATCCGAGAGCCGAGTTTCAGTTCAGGTTGGATTTGTTATATTCACTTACGCGCAAAGACTCTTGGGAAAGGCATGAATCCACTAGCCTACAAGTATTGGTTAATTGGTAAGATTTGTATCACTAAAACCCTAATTATCTTCCCACCTTAAAAAATAAATTATTTCTGGCTTTAAATAACCAGCAAAGATTTAGAAACATTAGAAAACGAATCAGTCAACTTATTCTTTTATTATCCTCTTTTTTTTTTTTTTTTCACTCTCAGTAAACTTCTGCATGATAGTGGCTCTTTGGCCTTGATTGAAGCGAAATGATTAAAATATATCAAACTCACTTTGTTTAATAATGATAACTGAGGGCTGAAAGTCTTTTAAATAATAGACGAACACACGACGTCTCGGAATTAACGCCCCTATTATAATTTACGAATAATACATATCACACAGTCGAAACATAAACACCAAACTATATGTTATCGACTCTTGCTGAGTTATTGGAAGCTGGATTTTATTTCAGCTTGTTAGACATTACTTAGAATACTCTGACATCCATCTCGGTATTGACCGAGATCGACGTTACTTAACTTCGGTGAAGGACAGTCGATGTCTTTAGTGATTTCACCGTAATCAACAATAAACATCATATATATATAATATATGTAATATATATAATATATATATATAATATATATATATAAATATATATATAAATTTCCGAATCTGTACATTCAGGCTGATGCGACAGAATAAATTTGTTAATTTAAAGTACTGTTTATTCATAAATGCGGTCTACATAGATCGTAACAATTATGCAAAAGTATTAGGTTGGTGCAAAAATAATGACGTAATAATGTCGTTTTTTGACGTTAAAAAATACGTCAAAAAACGATATTGTTACGTCATTATTTTTGCACCTACCTAATAGTAAGTCTCTCTCAGACGTTTGGTTACTGTACTTTGCTATAGACTTAATATTATGGTTATTACATTTGTTGACAGAAACTTGGTATTTTCTATTGGGAACAAAAACGTTGAGTTTGGACGGAAAATTTTGAAAGTTTTGTGGGCCACCAGGAACCTTTTCTCGCCACTATCAAACGGAGAAAAATGGCGTGGTTTGGACATCAGTCTGTGCAAGACCATCATGCAAGTCACCGTTGAATGTGGGCGTAGGTGAGGAGGCCAACACAAAAACTAATTCGGTAATGTCAAACAATAGACAGGTGTGCCTGTATCAGAATTGCTGGTGGCTGCCGTTGAAAGACCGTAGTAGAAAGACAAATGTTAGTGTGGCTTCTGCATTCGAATCCGCCTTACGACTACAAAAGTCAAGGGGGTGATGTTTATTGTTGATTACGGTCAAATCACTCTAAAGACATCGACTGTCCTTCACCGAAGTTAAGGAACGTCAATCTCGGTCAGTACTGAGATGGATGTCAGGGTATTCTAAGTAATGTCTAACAAGCTGAAATAAAATCCAGCTTCCAATAACTCGGCAAGAGTCGATAACACGTAAAGAACGAATCAATATAGTTATCTCTGCATTTAAACATCTTTATTGCCATGAACTGCCGATGGTTCTTGTTTCCAATTAGTCTTTCCATTAATTTTTCCATTTTTATATTTTCTTTAATATTTCGGTATCAGTCTTTCATCTTCTGTAACCCACAAATATATTTTTTCTGTGCTTTTCTATTAGCTTAAAGCTTTCAGTTGAAACATCATCTGAGTATTTGCCGCAGTATAAAACTTGCTTGGATCCTTTTACGTTCAAAAAAAGCTTCCACTTCACATGGACTGTCAGTAGATATTAATAATGAACTGAGCGCTTTTGTTGAATCTAGCAATTTGCTTTCAAGCAGGTTTAATTTTTTTTTCCAGACTCAAAGCAAGCAATGAAGCGATACATATTGACTGAAAAGAAAAAAATTATATATCAATGAAATGAGTGCGATATCAATTTAATGCGTAAAAATCAGATAAATGTTTGTACAGCTAATGTTAAATTTGTTTAGCAAAAAGAAAATCATCTTTGATCCTTATACAAATATATCGATAATGTTAGCCATCGTTCTGGGCTTCTGGCCGAAGAGTTAGAATGTTAGCCTTGTGACTACGATACTCGTGTTCAATCTTACAAACACTTGACTGGGATCGTCACCCTTGACCAACATATGTGGCACTGTTCAGAAGTACCGTAAAACAAAGCTAGGAGTTGATCCAAGCATTGCGAGTCAAGTAGTGTAGAGGTTTTTGTTTTTTGTTTTTTGTTTTTTTTTTCTTGAAAGCATTGTAAATTGTGCAAGCAGGGGATCACAACTCATTGTGACTAAATGTTTGAGTATACGGGTTTTGGAAATTCCGGATTATCTTGGAAATTCCGGATTATCTCCCTACTCCGAGTGACTAACTTGAGTCCCATTCAGAATGGTTAGCTCTGCGCTTGTTGAAGAAACACCCATGTGGAGGCGTGTGGAAATGATTAGTCACCGGAGCAAAATGGTATACTTGGAAACAGGCAATAATAATCATTTGTGTATGTTATGCTTTCTATCCTGTTGAGTCCGGTCCAAACTATGTTCCTTAGGTCCTATAGAAGAATTGTCATTTGATAGCCCTTTTCTTAGCATATGGGATGTTCCTAGAAGGACGATCTTCCGGCCAACTTGTATGTTGATGTTACCTGCTGGGATACTGTTAATAAAATTAATTCCTTTAATTACTCACCCTCACTGCTTCAATTAGTATTGGTACAATCTCAGTCTTCATTCTCCACATCCTGTTAATCTCGAACTCCTAGTCATTGTATTTGGACAATTTCTCGATAATTTTCATGGCGGTGTTTCCCACATATGTTACTGCTATGTCAATAAGCATACACATCCTGAATGTGTCATTTATGATAATATATCAGGTCTATTGGCTTTTATTTCACGGTCAGTTTGAATTGGCGTGTTTCAGGGGATAATTACCTAGTTATTTTGGGTACTTGTGCCTGGCTGGTGCTCATACAGTCTCTCTACTACTACTACTATTATGATGATGATGATTTATTATGATTATTAGTATTATGATTATGATGATAATCATCATCAGAGACGCAATGCTACCAAGAGTTAAACTTGAATATAATTGACTTTAACAACAGAAAACCAACAAATATTCACAGAATAAACGATATGGAATAAATAAAAACACGTCTACATTATATCAAACGGAAGGTGACATTCATATAAAAGATATACAATAAAATATTGAAAAGTAAAAAAAAAAAAACAAAAAAAAACGTTATTACAGTTATTTTAAGGTATACTTTTCACCCAGACAATATTTTTTATGCAAATTTGGAATTAATTCTCAAATGAAGATATTCGCTTCACAGATAAATTTTATTTTTTATTTTTATTTTTTTTATTATTTTCAATCATATATTCCTTCTGAATACTTAATGAAATATTTTTTTGCTGCTTCCGAATGAACATTTCCGATTTAGGTATTGGGGGGGAGCTAAACAGATGCAGACTGTACACAGATTTAAATCCAGTTTAATTTTTCTGTTACTAGCCTTTTAATAAGGTTTGCAACCAGCGTTTCATTCTCATACTAATGTTCACTCTGTACAAAACTCGAGAGCCACTCTGTGTGGAGGTTTACTGTTAAAATCGTTTGAATGAATTCGGTGCGCGTTATAAATAAAGTCAGAAGATGGCAGGAAGTAGAGATTATGGAGATAGGGGTAGATAAAGACTGTGCTTTGACTTGAGATTAAGATTGTAGAACTCTGGTAAGTATCCATGCGTGCGTCTGTTCCACAATGTAGCTGTCTGGGAGAGTGGAGAGGAGCCTGATTTGACTTTTCCTTTACATTTGGAATATAAATGGAAATGAGTCATTTGAGTCTGTATGAATAACAGTGCATATCCCGACTGTACCAGCAATACTTTTTTCTTTTTTTTTTTTTTTTTTTTTTGAAAAATATTACCAGAAATACTTTTCGAAAAATATTTGCGCATAAAAATCTTCTCGGCATTAAAAAAACAAAACAAAAAAAAACAAACATTGGTGTTGATATGCCGTAAAACGAAACAAACCAAACTACTCTGAAATGGTAATAAACGAAAATACTAACATATCTAGACTATCGGATATATACACCCGTTTCTGGCATCATTAAAAATGGCTTTAAGCGAATGAATCCTTTTGGTCTGAAAAAAGAAAATACTTTATCTCACAATATAGATTGGCTCTAACAAATCACAAAAGAGAACGTTTTACCAATGAATCAATCCCTTGCAAGGAAGACAAAGAAATATATCATGAAGATCATAATTTTGTACATTTCTACAAACAAAAGCTTTGAAATGAAACTCAAATGAATCCGAGATAAGCAATAAAATTTATTGATAGTGAAGTTAAATTCCTGAAAATTGCTTAAAAAAGGAAGATTTTTATAAATTCCAACCGACAATTAAATTAAGTCTGGTCAATGAATACCGAAAGTTTCCAGTTTGGAAACGGGTAATGAAAGAACATTACCATGAATAATTTCTAAGGAATTAATGGTTTACAATATTAATCTTTTAATAACATTCACACTATACAAGGCACAATGGCTACTCAAGGTAATATCATTGAATGAGATTGTGTTAAGAGTAAGAGTTAATCAATGCAAGTTTATGCGGATATATGGGGAATATAGGGGGCCTCAAGGTGGTACAATGGTTACTAAGCTTGTCTCGCTAAAACAATTACGACTGACTAGTGAGTTCGATCCTCACTGGGTGACCCATAATTTCGGCCTTGTACCACATCTAAGCTACGCTTGGAAAATCACTATATGTGAAGATAACGGTTAATCAGGTTAAGATTCTAGAGGTGGAGATAGTATCCAGCAGCAGTGTGATGGGTCTTAGGTTTGAGGGTTTGAGTTAGTGGATCGAAGGGAAGTAGGTCGTTCTTTGTTTCCATGGTAAGAGCGGGTAGAGTAACAATGGTTCTCCTGTTGTAAGACGCATAACAATTAATAACCCACAAATCTGCGCCGATGCTTCTTGGATTCTATCGAGGCAAAAAAGTGAAGTTGGGCATCTCTAGACCAGATATAGCAGTAGTACTTAATTTTCGGTCTAATTTTGCACTTATAAAGTTACAGAGCAGTAAGATGAGTCAGGTACCTACTGGAAAGTTATAGATAACTAACCAATATTCCAACATTTTTAGCAATGGTTTGTATATACGAGTACCACTTGAGATTTGGGGCGTGTATAAGTTGTAATAGCTGTTAAGACAAGAGGCCTCCTTAAGAAGACGCTTTCATTACAGTAAACTAAAATTCAGAGTGGGGTCGGTGATAATAGTACGTTACAAATTTGATTTAGGAGGTAGTGAATGTGACCCGCCATTATTTCCTTCCATTGAGCTGTTGGGAAATAAATCAGAGGTGAGATCGGCTTCTGGATTGTGTTTATTTAGAATATTCGAAATGTAACCATATATCGTTATATCATTAGCATAGATATTTAAAAAAAAAATGGGAGTATTCTCTTAGAAATTTATGTAATTCAAAGCAGAACGTCTGTTGGACCGAAAAGCGAGACTTGGGTGTACTTGTATTTCTTTCATTGTTCTCGGAGGGCTGGGTATTAACGACTACCATTATGTTAGACCGAACAACTGAAAAGTCCATTCCCGTGATTTCATAGCTGAAGAGCTTGTGCAACAATCTCCAATGCTGCACTTTATTATAATTGTTTGATACACATCAAATGCGATCGTCTTCGGCGTATGTGTCTAATGCCTCATTGATTTTGTGACCAATGGCTGTTACGATGCCAGCAATGAACCCAGCTGATCGAAATTTGCATTGTTCGTTTCTGAAGAAGTTGTCCCTGTTGGGGTGATCCGCAAAGATGTTGATTATAGCGTCGCAGTTTTCTGATGACATTCACGAGGCTGATAGGCCGCTATTGAGACAGATGAGTACTACACCACCTTCTTGAAAACCGGGGATATAGCTTCCAGAATGAATTTGTGGACTTTTCTTCTTAGAGCAACGGTTAAACAATTTTGCTAAGATAGTGGATAATTCAGGACTAATATACTTAGGGACAGCTACAGGTATTTTAACTGGGCCGGAAATATTCTCAATTAAGAATTTTAACTTATCTGATACACTAGATATCCTTGGACATTTGATAGTAAGCACTGATGCTTTGCTTCTATTGAGAATTTGGTTAGATTTTTCAGAACTTCCGATATACATGTTGTTTGCTTTCGACCTTAGTTTGGTGCTCTTGTGTATAAATGAACCTTTTTTATTCTCTAAAAAACTAGCAATGATTCCGATCAGTTTGGAATGCAGCAAAGGTCTTACTACACAGTTCTCTGTGATTATGTAATGGTTATGGGGCGCTATGGACGCAGCATATTCAAGAGAGAGACAAAGTTAGCTATTAGGTTTTTGAGGAATTTTCTCTGGGGTATAAAACTGACAGTTGCCTGAAATGATCCCTACAGAGATGAGGACGGCAGTTTTGGTTTGAATAATATTTGAACGAGTTAAGATTCTTGTGCGTGTTTTTTTTTTTTTTTTTTTTTTTTTTTTTTTTTGTGTGTGTGTGGTTCAATGATTTCAAAGTACATCTGGGAAATCACACCGAAAATAACATGGAAAATCAGGAAAAGAACATCAGCCTACAAAAATTAATCCAAAAAGTGCAAAGTTTGGCTTGGAGGAAAAATAGGTATAATTATCTACCCAGACTAAAGCATACTAAATAAACGATCAGAAATCATTTCGAAATGTAGACACGTATTGAGAATTTTACTACGTTACTTGCTTAAAAATCGAAAACTGAAATGAATAAATAAAAATAAACAAAAACAAGTAAAATAAATTAATCCAAATAAAGTAAATAATAAACAAGTTAACAAACCAATCCCGTCAAAATAACCGTTATGTTACTGTAAACAATTCATCCCTGGCCCGTATATATAAATAGTCAAGAAAAACAAGGCATGTGGCCTGATTGCGTTTAGCATGAAACATTGTCACTTCTGAGTGTTGACTTTAATGTTCACACACACACACACATACACACACATATATATATATATATAATATATATATATATATATATATAATCATCCCTGTGTGTATAAATATTATTCAGTGTGCGTGTAAACATCCTTAGTGTATCGGTAGAAGAAATAAAATGAATAGAGAGACAAGAGCAATCTCTATACTTAGACAACTCGTTTCATCCTCTGGAGGACTTTATCAAGGCAATGTAGGATTTATTTAGTTGCATTTGGAGGCCATTGGTTTATCAAGGTTTATAACTTTGAGAACGTTAATGAATGGTCATCAGGTGGCTGAAAGGTCAGTCAAAGTATGTGGAGGACACATCTTGTCACAAACTATAAAAAAAAATGAAAATTACTCGCTGATAATATTTTTCACTAGACTTTGAATTAGGAGACTTTATGTCCTCCACATGCTTTGACTGACCTTTCAGCCAACTGATGAACATTCATAAATGATCTCAAATTTATAAGCCTTGATAAACCAATGACAACCTCGCCTTTATTATATATATATATATATATATATATATATATATATATATATAAACTTATTTAAAAATATGGTTCCATCGCTAGACAGGAATTACCATGTTTCAAAAACAGAAGCTAAAAACTTCAAAATCAATTATATAATTAAATTAAAGTCTCTAGTTCTGTTTCATTTTCAAGCGAATTTTCGAATAAGTTATTTTGAAATGTACTGAGTTTTATAAGCACATACATTCATAATATTAGTTTCTATGTATATGGAGAAAACCAATCATTTTAACAAGGGATGGTAGAGTATTCTTTTTCACTAAAAACTATTGTATCAACATATTAGTTTCTTTAGAAAAAGAGGTTAAGTCAATGTAGGGTAGGGGTGCATTCTTCAAACGAATGATGACACGCGTTCAACGCATGTCGTCTGGTCTGTTTCAACGATAATGTTTTTCGGCACATTTGTTTCGCCGTTAAATTTGTACTTGTTAATTCGTTTGAAAATGAAACAGAAATAGGGACATTGATAATAATTGAATTTGAAGTTTTAGCTGCTCTTTTTGAAACATGGTAATTCCTGTGTAGCGATGGAACAATGTTTTAAATAAGTAAATTTCTAATATTTATGCTCTGAGCACTATTTTGTAAAAATTAAAATATTAATAAAACACTGGATTATATATTTTACTGTTCGTTCTCTTTAAAACACACCCGTGTATATAATTATATGAGAAAGAACAGTCAGATTTAAAATCCACAATTTCTTGGAAGGTTTTTTTTAAGTGTTCGATTTAGATCCGTCAAAAATAGAAATACGCCCTAAATAAAAGTTTGTAATATATATATAATCTCATAGTATCATTTTTTTTAAGGAATACGGGCCAAGCAAATGAACAAAGCTGAAACTGGTGCATGCTCAAAGACTTCGATCTCATTTTTCTGAACACTAATCCATCGGATGGACCTACTGTGTTAATTAATGAAGCGTGATTAATGGCAGAAAAAACTTGGAATCAAATTGCTGAGAGCTATTTTTTTCCTTGTTCTAATGAAACACAAACAATGAATATCGATTCAAGACACAAAACATAGTGAATCATTGAACAGTAATCGCGAACAATAGCAAATTTGTTGTTTGAACTTCTCAGTATAGTTATTATTCTATGAATTATTTCTACACTTACGACCATAAAAGTTACTTCGATCCTCTTCCCAAAGAAGGGGATTTTTAGCCTGGCTCATGAAGTTCTGGTGTGAATTATAATTGAATTATTCGACTTCATGTTTTGTTATGTCTATTCCTGTGTGGTCTGTAGTAATCTACATGGAGTTGGCGTTACGATTACCAGTTGGAAAATGAATGGCAGGCCGAATCATTTTGCATAATGTTTCTTTGTTTCGCTTCGCATTCCTGATCTTTGTATCAAGGCGTGGAGTAGAGCTCCGAAGAATATTTAATCACGCACTCAGTCGAAGAGGATAAGATACAAGGCCGATGTTATAAAGGTTTTGCTTGTTTTTTGTTACTACCTATTTTTGATATTCATTTTTAATAGACACTTAATTTTAATACAATGTTCGTCTTTTATTTTTACTCACTGAAATTCATTTTCTTATATTTTTTTTTTATTTTTAATAGCCGAAATAATTTTTTTTCAATGGTTGAAATTGTTTTACTCGCCGAAATTTTTTTTTTCTTGGTTTTTGCTAGCTTATATATATATATATATATATATATAAGTTATTAGAGTTTCCCAAGTTAGTGTTTCGCTATAATTCGGTACTTATTATCAGTTCGTCTCTCCCTTCTTTTTAATGTGAGTTCTGTTAGCTGATATCCATGAATGTTGTCGTAACCTATGACTTTTACAGGACTACCACAATTATCAAAATGCCATTTGAGTAAATATGGAGTCGATAGAAGTAGAATTATAGACTTTGTCTGTAGTCATTGGGCATAAATTGACCTACATGAGTTATCAAACTGACATATAATATTCAGGCTGATTTTTTTCAGTTTTTTTTTTTATGAGAGATTATATATCGTAAAATACTATAAGTTCTTTGTCTTATTTAAGAAAATGCAAATAAGCAAATATTTTCCTTTATTATGGATGCATTTGAAAGTATTTTAGCCAGGTATGTTTGGTTTATGCTGTAAGTTTCGATGTATTTACAGCTACTCTTGTATTAACTTGTGGCTCGAAAACGGATAAGCGCGGAAATATTTTCTCAATTCTTTAACTAGTGAAAACACCGTGTCTTGAACGCAAGAATTCAAAATCTGATCTATTTATGTGTTAAAACACAACTGTATAACCGGTGAGGAATATGCTGCCGTACTCATCGCCAAGTCAGCATGTGTACGTTTGTATGTGCCATACATCTGTATCAGCTTTGTATATTAGCAGCGTTCTGTGTGTACTGATGCAGAACTATCATAATTTTGTGAACTAAATTTATAAATTTATTTTTTAAAAAATAGCAGGCGATTGTTTGTGTGCGTCTTCAAGGTCGTCAGCGGCTGTAAAATGTGTAAAGGGAAAATCGCCTACGTTTTAGAGTAACAAATTGAAAGTTTATTTGGCACTATTGATCTATGAAAAAACGATCAGGAATGCGTAACGCAATTAACCAGGTAAACATGTGTAATTAAAATTTCATGCACAGTCGTTATAGAAATGTCCACTGACATGAAGTGGTACAATTATAATGAATAAATTTTGCTATATCTGCTGCTATAAATGTTAGTTCACTCTGTGGGGATAGATGTGTTTTTCTCCAGAACCTTCTACCAGTTTTTTCAATCTACCTTTGGTCCGCCATCCTGGATATGACGATAAACTCCATCCGCATCCTGGGTAAGACGATAAACTACGTCCAACGTCAAGTCCTCTGATCAAGAGGTTTTGAGGAGCGCTGAACCACTTCTTAATTGCTGGTTTTCTCAGGTCCCCCTTGAGCCGGGGTGGTAGCACCTGTTAGGGTCCCAGCTATGGGAAAATAATTAGATCTAAAACTGGAGTCATAACACTATGAAATTGTAAAAATAGGTTTTAATATCATAAATATTGTTAAAAAATATATTACTAGCAATACATTTTCGAAAAAAGATATACTAGCAGTACATTTTTTAAAAAAAACAAGAAAAACATAACCACCTATATATGTTTTGGAAAAAATATTATCAGCGATGGAAAATTGTTACAAGAAATAGATGTTTTGAACGAAAAAATATTACCAATATTACCAAATATTATATAATTTTGTCAGCATTAAATAACTCATTGACGTTAATATAGCGTAAAACAAAGCAAACCTTTCGTCCGTGCATGGAAGTTTGCTGTCAGGTCTGCTTATGTGTTTCTATGTGTCTAGAATTTCTTGTCAGAATCCAAAGAATCGGTAATTTTATAAGTTCTGATCCGGAATCTTACCTTCTGTGATTCTCCAACCGCCGTAAACCTATCTTCTATCTCTTTACCATAAATATTTTCATGGTAATTTTTCTGATGAGCTTTCCTCTTTGGTAACTCGATTTAACAATTAGTAGCTAGGTCTCATTATTTTACTTTGGAAATTGTTAAGCCTAATAGTAATTTCTGTTTCAGCGATTTCTTCGCACTTCTCGCTTTTGGCACACACTTCTGGACTTTTACTTACCTCTCAGCTAACATCATCAAACAAATGAAACAATCTTTATTTTCTGCATTAATTTTTGTTCTTTTGTCATTAGTCTGCCTCGATAACATTTTCTCATTTTTCTTTAACTCTCTATTACTGTTTTTAGTCTAGTAAATTTATCGCCTTGCTTGAGATGAAATGATTAAGATAAATTAGTAAAGTTTTATTTTTCCATTTTTAAGATGTTTTCTCATGTTTTTTTTTTAAATTATTAGAACATTTAATTTTAATCTTTTTAATGTTTACTTTTGCGAACTATTTTTCATTAAATTTTTAAATTGGAAAGGAGGCTTAGAAAACGTAACACTCACAGGACATACTAAAAACAAGAGGGACAGAATGTAGCAGTGCGTAATGTACCTAACGAGGGATTAGGAGATACAAGAAAAAATAAGCTTTAAGGACTAAAAATGATAGAAAGTAATGGAGAGCCGTGATCGCCCACGTCCTAAAGAAACACGGCACGTGAAAGTATTGTTTGCAGCCGATAAATCCGATATAAACTCTCCTCAAATGACTCATGAATGTAACTTTTTAAAAACAGTTAATACAAAATAAAATTAAACTTATGTATGTTGTATTCAATTTTCGAAAACCGGGCAACGCCAAGTAATTCTGCCAGTATTTTGCTCGGTATTTGGTAGCAAAAATAGCATTGACAAAGAATACAAGAAAAAGAAATACAATCACCCATCCTCTATTGCTTCATACTTAAATACTGAGTTTATTTATTTTTATTTTATTTTTGTTTGTATTTTTCAGATATATTCTTATTTTATAGACCTTAGTTATTGGATTTTTTTTTTTTTTTTTTTTTTTTTTTTTTTTTTTACACCAATGGCAACGGAATATAAATTATGCAAGACAGATTTATGATAAAGTGCCACTTAGCAGATATTATACAGTAAACTTGGCCGAATAAACCGAAGGCAAAAATGAAACGGATCTTTGCCTGTTAATCGTGGTCAGAAAATATATATTTGAATTTAAACATAACAGTGGCTTCATGCTATCAAATACAATTCTATAATAGCATAATTTCTATTCAAACTCTTTCAAAATACAGGTTGATGGAAAAGTTACTCCCTCTTGCATGTAGGATAGACTCTCCCGTTTTGTAAAATCTTAGACGGAAGATTCCATCATACATAAAATACTGAGTTATCTTTTAATCACAGTGTGTGTATTATATATATATATATATATATATATATATATATATATATATATAACAAATCCTTTTACCTCATCTGGGGAATATGCTATTTCGGCAGACGACGAAAGTAGTCGTCTGTCTTTTCACCCCCGGTGTGGAATGAAATGCAAGGTTAGAGGAATTGAGATTGGAAACTAAATGGTCAACTTAAACCTCAGCTTACACATAATAGAGAGTTTTCATTTTTCAAACTTTCAGTCAGATACTAGGCATGGAAACGAGGTCAAGGCGGGTGGCAGGTACCTACCTTAAAAAATAAATTAACGTCATGACGACAAAATGTGGGCATTAGAAGAAAACACAAATTTTTACCTTAAATTTATAAAGAAAGAAAAGACGAAACCAAAACTAAATTTAAAAATATATTTTAAAAAGACGTAAGGGATTAATGAAAAGAATTAGGTAGATATTCTAAGTAGATGAAAGTTTATAAATTATACACTTGAATTATATACCAATGGATGTTTATTATATATATATATATATATGGTCGTGTAACCAAGTGGTTTGAACGTACGAGATTCACTTCTGAGGCTCGTGTTTCAATCACATCATGTTTGGTTTATTGACGGCAAACCGAGCTACGGGTTGACGCAAGCCTTATTAGTGACATGGGAGAGCTGCAACTGTTCCGTCGCCGTCGATGCTTGGGCTAACACTAAATCCCAACTCACCGTGAACGAGGATTTGAGCAGAGTGATATTGATTACACCAGATAAGGTTCTCATTCAGAAAATGTAACTAACGTCTTCTCATCGTAGTAGGATTAAGTACCGCCGCTGGATTCTGGATTTCGAATGAACAAGTGTGACTGAGAAGGCGTCTGCAGCAGGAACTAAGTAGATGCTCCAGCAAATGGGTGACTTCGGAAACGATTAACCGGCCATTTATGATTTTCTTTTTTATATATTTATCGTATTCCTGTTTACTCTTTTATTGTTCTCGCTCCTCGATAATGCTTTTCTTTTCGAATTATTTCACACCTAGTAACCCTTTGTGTCTTAGTGGCTTTACAAACCTTGCATGGGGTAAATGCGATTAAAAAATGTGTATGTGTTCGACATCGGTGTTTCAATGAATAAACCCGTTTCTTCTGTTATTTATTTTTATTTTTTTGCTCTTTCCTTTGCTTTCACGGGTGTATCGTGCAATCTTAATTGCACCTCCCGTCATAACAGAATCTGTATTGCTTCTTTCAGTTCGAGAACCTTCTTAAAACACGTTTGCATAAACAAGATAAGTGTTTTACATGAATGAAATAGGAATAGTGGTTCAGTTTCCGTTGGGAGAAGTTTATTCTAGTAGACTTTGCCGATATAGGCTGATGGACATAGCTTGATTATTCCGGATTTCTACTAGAACACATGCAGCCGCTTAATATTAAAAATATACAGTATTGTATTAATTATTGTATTATTGTATCGACAGTAACGAATAATGTTGGATTAAAAATTAATTTCTTATATATATATAAACTTAAAATAAAGAACTTACTAAAATCGCTGCACAAAAACTTTCCTGTTTCAATAATTTGATTGTACTTCTTTAGGCGACAAGGAACTGGCGATTACATGATTTTTAAGGAAATTTTAAAACAAATTATTTTTCCAAAAGTTAAAGAGGGCGTAAGGTCAGAAATAAAATTGGACTTGTGGGTGTGTTTTGATTGACCAATTATATTCCACATCTACACTTAATAAAAAAAAAGAATCAGAGGGTGGAGGTGGGTGAGTTATTTTTTTTTTTTTCATCTCATGATAAACTGGAACAATAGACAGGTCATATTTGGCAATTGCGACAAATGTATCTTGATTGTAGACAAATATGACGTGTTCAATTTTTTTGAAACGTTATTAAAGGGAAGGGTCAGACATAAAAATCTTTCGTAAAAGAGGTAACAATTTGTTTTTAAATTTCTTTAAAATTCATTTAATCATTTAGTTACATACCATCGCCTGAAGAAGTGCAATCAAATTATTGAAACATGAAAGATATTGTGAAGAGTTTTTATTATAATCTTTTATAATAAAATAATATATTGCTCTACATTGTATAGAGCACATTTTTAAAAGTAAACCCTACGAAAAGTGAAACTTTATTCCATCTGTTCTTTCTCATTTGTGTGTGTATATATATATATATATATATATATAACTCGACAACCTCATTCAGTTTTTATGTTTGTGTCCTATGTGATACTTCAGTCTCGCTACTGACCTGCATACAGTTCCACATATTATTGCTAGTTTATCTTTTTGCAGTATGTGATATATATATATATATATATATATATATATAATGGGTGTGCGCGCGCATGTTTGTTTGTGAAGAATGTCGTAGTTATTTGTCCTTTTCGTATTTTCTTTTCCTTTTGCACTCATTTTGTTGATCGGTTGAACTCCTTGCCTTCGGTCAGGGAGGAACCCGAAGGAGGCTACGCCGAAGGGCGGACTCTCTTTCGGGGAGGTAAACCGACCCTGAACCCGTTTATACGGGTTCAATGGGCATATTTTTGGCCGAGACCACGGGCTCGGAGATCCCACGTTAAACCGGCCTTGTGTCACATGATGCCCACGTGGGGGGGTGACTAAATATAGTCCTGACGATTGCATCTAGCAGGAAACACTGTCTCCCTTCAATGTTCCCTTATATATAAAGCGGTAAAAGTACGCCGGATCAGACTGTTGTTTCCTCCTAAAATGACCGATGTGGGTTCAGATCTTGTCGGGGTCGGAGAGTAGATTTATTTTTCACATGTACGCACGCCGGTAGATGAAATAAATACTGCTTAAAACAAACGCGGCGTTTATGCAAATGAAGGTATCCACTAAAAATGACGATTGAAGTGGCATTGAGAACAGTTACTACACATTGATCCTCGGTAAAAATGTTTAACGGCTGGTTTAAATGTTTATCAGCCATAAAACCCTCCCTTACAATAGCAAAAATGAAGCCCTATTTGTTTTTTTCTCGTATGCTATATATATATATAATTCCTTGTGTGTATTTATAAATCTTCCCTGTGCAATATCCTTTCAGCACATGGGCGATCATGGATCTCTTGAGTAATATACTTACAAGCGGATGTGTACTGTTATATTTAACGCCCCCCCACGAGGGATGTATGTGGCACAAGGCCGAGTTTACCGTGGGTTCTCCGAGCCCGTGTACTGTATGTATTCTGGTTGAATGTAAAGCGTCATGTATGTTTCAAGAATATTTTGAAGTCTTGTTTCCTATGTATAATGTGTGTAATTAAAAAGATTTAGATTAAGCGCATTGACAAGTTGATTGATGAATAGAAATTTCTGATGTAATTTATTTATCTACTGATTATTGACTGAAGTGCTTATTTAAAATTTAAAATATGACAACATATCGGGAATATTTTAATCAATAGATGACCTGACATTTCTTGCTCGTCATTTTTCATGTCAAGTGACCTGCTGTTTGTTCCGGAATGTCTTTTCGACACAGCTATTTCTTGATGCGATAGTTTCGATTCACGCGCGCACACACACACACATATATATATATATATATATATATATATATATATATATAGCACACACTACGGAAAAAAAGCGCTAACTGTAGGTGATGTTTTGCTTTTGATGTGTTCCATTTGAGCAAGCCTTTGATGTTAGACCGCCTGAATATCTGGAGATATCTAACGTTCTGTACGTGTGATAGTCCTTTTTTTTTTTTTTTTGCTCTTTGTTTTTCTTTCTTTTTTTTTTTTGCTCTTTGTTTTTCTTTTTTTTTTTTTGCTCTTTGTTTTTCTTTCTTTTTTTTTTTTGCTCTTTGTTTTTCTTTCTTTTTTTTTTTTGCTCTTTGTTTTTCTTTCTTTTTTTTTTTTGCTCTTTGTTTTTCTTTCTTTTTTTTTTTTGCTCTTTGTTTTTCTTTCTTTTTTTTTTTTGCTCTTTGTTTTTCTTTCTTTCTTTTTTTTTTTTTTTTTTTTTTTTTCCAGCTACTTAGAATTTATTTTTGGGTTCTTAGCGCAGGCACTGAATTACACAAAACTGTAGGTAAATATAAAAGTATGATTAACACACGTTAACGTCTTTCTGGGAGTTAATGGCATACAAATTCGATAGTATACATATTGCAATATCTACATACATATAACAAATATATTATCGATATAACTGAGTAAATATGTGTAAGCTAATGATTTCTTTTGTTTCTATGTCTTTGAAGGACTCGCCTTGATGATTACTTTTATTATTAATTCGACAGATTCATTTTAGTTTTCTTATTTCCGTCTTGGAACATTTTTTTTTTTTTTTTTTAAGAAAAATTGTTTTCAAAATTCTTAATCGCCTCATATTCTTTGAAATCAGCGGAACAGAAAGGCACAATTTGCTCAAAATAGCTCGATTCCTTTAAAGTAAAAGGAGGCGTTTGCTGCCTTAATATTCTTCATACACTGCCGCCTTTTGTCATGTGTTTTCGAAACAAATGTTTTTTAAAAAGCAACTTCTTTATAAGAAACAATTTTCATTCTAACGAATTCAAAAGGAAATAAATCGTTGCCACCATCATTTAATTGAATCTTGTGCAGGATTTCATATTTTTCGAAATTTCTCTTGGTATTTTTTAAAATAATTCATCGATCTTTATACATGGAAAGCCTGTTTCCTTTATCGGCTCGGTGAAACATTGGCATTGATCCCCAATATCAATTGTAACTTTTTATAACCAAACAAATATGTTATGAAAGGGTTATAGGTACCTCTAAGAAATCGCTAAGAAAAGAGCATAGCTTGATGTAAAAGACGCCAACCTTGCTGAAAACAAAATTTTATCTTCTAAATGCTTATGTAATTATTAAGAGGAAAGACTAAAGCTTTTTTTAATTATTTTTTAAAATTTTCCTTTCTTTTTAGAACATTCTAAATTTTGATTAAAAAAACAAATCTTGTTTCTCTTTGTAGCAGCGAACGAGTAAGCAACATAGACAATTTTTAGCACGTTTTTTTTTTTTTCTTTTTTTTTTTTTTTTTTTGGTATGACCCACATTAATTTGGAAAATCTTGCAAAAATATAAATAATTGTCGGATGTTAATGAATTTTTCATGAACTATTCACAGATGATCGAAATTATTATAAATGTTTTTTATTAACGTCATGGCAGAAATATTTTTTTATATTTATTACCCCCCCCCCCATATAATTTATGAAAACGCTAGAAATTCGATCGAGTCTAGTTTAATGATTTCAATAGTTAAAAGCACAAGGCTTTGAGGAATGCAAATTGTTTTTTTTTTTTTTTTTTTTTTTTTTTTTTTTTTTTTTTAATTGATCCCCCCCCCACCTGAAAATCAGCTCTGAATTGTAGCATACAAAACTCAATAAAACAAAGATATTATCTAATTTCAAATGCTTTTATTTGCTTTTATGAATATGGACAATATTTCTAAAAGCAAAAAAAAATTCCGATGAAAAATAAATTTTTAATACAATTATTTGATATTTTTTAATTATAATAGATTTTTACATTTAATTTTTTAAAATATTATAAAATTAGTTAAAAGCCGCATCACGTTTTTTAAGTGTCCTTATGAGATAGATTTCTTTTAGCGTGTTGTAAATTGTAATAGTTGGAAAAGCATGGACCGAGTTTATTACATGTCTTACGTAGAAAATACTATATTTACACAGGTCCGCAAACCGAAAATCTATGTTCGCTTCGTAGACGATATTTTTATTTTAGCTAATAACATTAAAGAAATAGACACTTAAGACCACATTTGAGAAACTCCGTCCTTAACTTTCCATATGAACTTAGCCAAAAAAACAAACTTCCATTCTTAGATGTTTTCGTTGAATACAGCAATAACACTTTCAATACATCATTATACAAAAAACCCACCAGCAAAAACTCGTGCCACCTTAACTTCAAAAGCGAATGTCCACTTAGGTACAAAATAACAATAATAAAAAACTTTCTAAATAGATCACACCAGAACTCATCTTCTCGACTATTCTTCCTCAAAGAAGTTAACGTTAAACACTAATCAACAACGGCTTCCCTAAGTACCTTATAGACCAACAAATCAGACTATTTCTCCCCAAAGCAAGTAATAACTATAGCGAACACACAGCCAAAAATCACATACACATTTATTACAAAAACTAAATGCATATTAATTAAAAACAAGGCGAATCTTCTCTAAAGCATATTGGAAAGAAATATACTACTCCAATTGAACCGAATAAAAAAATCAAATTTATTATCTATTATAAAAAAATTAAGACAGCCAACCTTATCCTCAAAAATAACAACACACCAACTAAGTCAAAATTACAAAGAACTAACATTATCTATGAGTTCAAATGTTCCTTAAGGAACTGTGTTCCTGATCAAACCGGACTCATAAATAATTACATCGGTTACACAAGCACATGCTTATCCAGGCGTCTTACGTTACAGCTATCTGATCACAGCTCCATTAGAACCCATTTAAACGCACACACAGATTTACACGATTCCATTAGGAACATACTAGTAGAAAACACAAATATATTAACTGCATCCACCTGCAGAAAATGACTAAAAATAATGGAAGCTTTAAAAAAAAATGAAAAAGCCATCATTTAACAATATTAACTACGAACAAAGCCACAATGTGCTAACCGTATTCGGAAATTAAAAACATCCCTACCACACACTAATACATACACAGAATGCACACACTCAATTAAGCTGAAAATGGAATCATCCTCGATAATGGCTAAAGGTATAGCCGAAAGCGCTCGGAATTATGAAACTTTGTTTTCAAAAAATTCATTTCTTTTCTGCCTTGAAAAAGTCCACATTGGACGAAACGCGTCGGCGAATAATACATTATTGTTTTTTACCTTTATACATAGTCTTTTTCTACAGCTTAACTCTGAAAACTTTTTCAGATATATATATATATATATATATATATATATATATATATATATATAAACTTGAACGATATAAATCAGGCAGAAACTATATATCATGTATCCATCTTTTTCAAACAATGGGCCGCACGAGATATAGTTCGTCATCAGAACAAGTATAAAGAAACAGAAAACGATTATTTGACTAAATATTGTGATAATGGCAAGAGACGAAATTATAATTAAGATATTTTTAAAATATTTTCATCATTTTCATTTTTTTTCCACAGGCATATGTCTCAATTTTCTAACTCTGAAAGTTGTGTGTTATTAAAACTTGATCCCTTTCAGATTTCAGTCTTGACGCTTAAGTTGCATTCGTTAAAATGATTATGATACATCAGGAAGGCCAGTTGGCTAATATTCGTTGGATTATTACAAGGTGTCCAGTTAGTGTGACCTTGCATCCATCTACGATAAGCTTAATAAATATGTTCCAATTTCATATAATCTTCATCAGTTATTGCTTGTATACTGACCATTTTATAACTCTTTCTGTTGTAATGTTGTCATATTCTCTACCATAGCTTAACAGCCAACTAAATTCTCCATATTCCTATTTTTATATTTTTCCTTCTAAGCATAAATTATGAATCTAGCAACCTTTTGCTCCCTCTGTTTATCTTTTCCTTTATTTTGCTAAGTGATTCGCTGACCTCCAGTTTTCTCGTTTAACCATTGTTTCCTCTACTTTTCTAGGAATTATCAGAGCAATTGTAGAGTAAAGAAAACTAAGTTTGTGTTTTGACGATACATGCCAATTTAAGTGGCGGGAATAATTGCAAGTTTTATTACTTAACAAATGTTTGAAACTTAATTTTTCAAATTACAACTACTGAGATTTCTATTTAAACTTTTGTTTAAGTCTTTCTTTGGTTCTTGTTTCTTAAAGACCTGGGTAATCATGGGTCTTCACAACTTCCTATCCTTCGTTGCTCTTAATAAGCCTTTTCTTTAAACACCCCTTCACGCGCTCTGTTTTGCCATCCATTTACACAAACGTATAAAATGGGATTCTCTGTCTCTCATCTCTGTCAATATATACCGTACAAATTTTTGTAATTGGCTCTATCGAAACAGCCCAAGACAGACTTTTTTCCGTAATTCTAATCATGTTACAGAAGCTCATTTTAATAATTCTTTATTCACACTTATCTGCAACAATCATGCCATTTCCCATAAGGTTGTTAAAATTCATTCACAATTTAATTCTTTTTTATTTCATTTCCTTTCTCATAACAGATGGCAAATTAAACACGAGCCTCTCTGCAAACAAATAAAATTAACGTGTTTATTTGCTATTAAGCGCGGAAACTGATCATAGCCTAAAGGGATCGATATTGAACAATTTAAAATAACCTGTTTCATCGGCTTCTCTAGAAAAAATAAGCTTTCATTTGCATGTACATGTAATTAATGTGATTAATTTCTTCGTTGGAAAACCTAAAATAAAAAAAAGTGCGATGTTTTATTTATTTATTTTTTTTTTTTCAAAAATCATTTTTTTCTTTTATCCGAAAAAAGTGAACATTTTATTTAAAATTACAGACGTTACGTAGTTATTTATTTTTAAACTAAATATTTACCCAGTAAAAAGCTCAATGTCTTGTTTTCTTGAGTATGCTTGCTATATGGACCAAAGAGTAAACAGCAAAATCGGATTATTAGGATACGCAGGATAAATAACGGTTGGCTCATAACTTGATGATCAAGTTGATGATGAAAGCATCCTCTCAGTTATCTGTTCCACAAAGTAATAGTTCTGGGAGATGCTGGGTGAGGGCAAAATCTCCTTGTCAATGGAATACACGGGGTATGATGGTGACTCGTCCCCATGTAAGTACTATGGCTAGTTCTACGAGTAGAAACGTTCACTGCTGGGAACAACAGTGAACACCTGAACAGGTAGTACTAAAGAACTGCTTATTTAACTGAAGTTAGGAGCATTATTGTATTTGTTGTCGGTGATTAGATGTTGAACCCGCTGTAATGATAAACGGAAATCAATGGATTAAACTAGATGTCGCCGTATGCAATTGAGGCTCTGTTTTATAGCCGATAACCACTTTGCATAGTTACAGATTTAAAATACGAGCCATAGCCATTGCTTAGCGGGTACGTTTTTGCATAAATGAAGGACTAGGATGAAGTTGAAATAGAACGAACTGATTGCAAATAATACTTTTATTCGCTTGAAATCAAGTCTTGTGAAATTAAGATGAATATACTTTGACAAAAAGCCACAAATCTGGTGCTTTTAATAAGAATCGAAGTCACGAATTGCTTCCGTATTCACTTGAAACGCGGGCAACATTAAAATATAATTTTGTTTACAGCTTCATTTTCTGATTATAACACGAATTTGCAACATGACAACACAGACAATCCGCCCCCACCTTTAACCGGCCGTCCAGGGTAAGACGATAAACTACGCCCAACAGAAAGGCCTCTGATCAGGAGGCTTTGAGAAGCGTGGAACCACCTCTTAATTGCTGGTGTTCCCAGGTCCACCCTGACCGGGGTGGTAGCACCTGTTAGGGTCCCAACTATGGGCAAATAGTTAACACGAAACTGGGGTAAAAGGCATTATGAAAGTGTAAAACTAGGTATTAATACCAGAAATACTTTGTAAAAAAATTATTACCAGAAATAAATGTTTGAAGAAGAAAAAATGTTACCAGAAATACGTTTTTGAAAAAAGACATTACCAGCAATATATTTTTTAAATTATATTACCAGCTCTACATTTTTGAGGGAAAATATTATCAGAAATAGATTTCTGACGAAACAAAAACATTGCCAGGAAAAAAAGTTGTCGGCATTAAATGACCCATTGAGGTCGATGTGCCGTAAAAGAAACCAAACCAAACCACTTGGACCGGGTTCCATGCCATCGAAATGGTTGCTATACGAGCTGCTCGCTAAGTGAGACCTGACTGCTATTTCAGGCCTTATACGGATGCAGAGTGTCACAAAATTGGAGTGAGGAGTGACCCTGACGTGATAGTACAATTTCCTACAGTCATCACAACAAAAAGAAAGATGAAGCAGTAAGGGGTTCTATTTTAAGAACATCTCAACATTGTCAATTTAAAATATGACAAATTACTGCATTAGAAAATGTTCATTAATCACCGAACGTGCTTGCCCCACTATCTCTTTGTTTATCCTTCCTTGTCCCACCCTCTCTGTTATCCTCTCCTTGACCCGCACGCGTCTCTTCTTCCCCCATCTTGCTCTGACCTTTGTTTCGACACGCCATTTTTATCGCCCCCATCTCTTTACGTGTTTCCTCACTTGTTACCTCCTCCTTTTCCCTTCTCATTTTCATCACCCCTATCTGTTCACGTCTTTCCTCTTACTGTTTCCTCCTCGTTTTCATCGCGCCCCCCCGTCTCTATTCCTGGTTCCTCCTCGTTTTCATTGCCCCCCCCCGTCTCTATTCCTGGTTCCTCCTCGTTTTCATTGCCCCCACCCGTCTCTATTCCTGGTTCCTCCTCGTTTTCATTGCCCCCACCCGTCTCTATTCCTGGTTCGTCCTCCTCGTTTTCCTCGCCCCCCCCCGTCTCTATTCCTGGTTCGTCCTCCTCGTTTTCATCGCCCCCCCGTCTCTATTCCTGGTTCGTCCTCCTCGTTTTCATCGCTCCCGTCTCTATTCCTGGTTCCTCCTACTCGTTTTCATCGCCCCCGTCTCTATTACTGGTCCCTCCTCGTTTTCATCGCCCCGTCTCTTTTCCTCGTTCCTCCTCGTTTTCATCGCCCCCGTCTCTATTCCTGGTTCATCCTCCTCGTTTTCATCGCCCCCCGTCTTTATTCCTTGTTCCTTCTCCTCGTTTTAATCGCCGCGGTCTCTATTCCTGGTTCCTCCTCCTCCTCCTCGTTTTCATCGCCCCCGTCTCTATTTCTTGTTTCTTCTCCTCGTTTTCATCGCCGCCGTCTGTATTCCTGGTTCCTTATCATCGCCGTCGTCTGTATTCCTGGTTCCTTCTCGTTTTCATCGCCATCGTCTGTATTCCTGGTTCCTTCTCGTTTTCATCGCCGCCGTCTGTATTCCTGGTTCCTTCTCCTCGTTTTCATCGCCCCCGTCTCTATTCCTGGTTCCTCTTCCTCTTTTTAATCGCCCCCGTCTCTATCCCTGGTTCCTCTTCCTCTTTTTAATCCCCCCCGTCTCTATTCCTGGTTCCTCCTCCTCTTTTTAATCGCCGCCGTCTGTATTCCTGGTTCCTCCTCCTCTTTTTCATCACCGCCGTCTGTATTCCTGGTTCCTTCTCGTTTTCATCGCCCCCGTCTCTATTACTGGATCCTCCTCGTTTTCATCGCCCCCGTCTCTTTTCCTCGTTCCTCCTTGTTTTCATCGCCCCCGTCTGTATTCCTGGTTCCTTCTCCTTGTTTTCATCGCCGCCGTCTGTATTCCTGGTTCCTTCTCCTCGTTTTCATCTCCCCCGTCTCTTTTCCTCGTCCCTCCTCGTTTTCATCTCCCCCGTCTCTTTTCCTCGTCCCTCCTTGTTTTCATCGCCCCCGTCTCTATTCCTGGTTCCCCCTCGTTTTCATCGCCCCCCGTCTCTATTCCTGGTTCCTTCTCCTCGTTTTCATCGACCCCCCCCCCGTCTCTATTCCTGGTTCCTTCTCCTCGTTTTCATCGACCCCCCCCCGTCTCTATTTCTGGTTCCTCCTCCTCGTTTTCATCGCTTCATCCATCGCTTTGTGTTTCCTCTTTCCAAGTTTCCTTTCCTTCATGTTTCTTTCGGCTTTCTTATTTTTTCCTTTCCTGCCAACTTTTTTAAATTAAAAAAATTTAGTTCCTATTTTTAAAAATTCAACGCATCGATTTTTCAATTTCACTGTATTTACTGCGGCATCTTCATTCATTTAATTTTCCAGAGGTAATTTTCTGATCTGGACTTAATAGCACAAATGCAGCGAATGCCTTGAAAACATTCAGCGCTTTACAGCGTAAACGCTCTTCGGTAATCGAGGAAACAAATATTTTATCTGAAGATTTATAAATCCCACATTCGTTCATAACCGATAAATGCGGTTGAAATGAATTTAATTTAGGATTACCCGGCTTAACCACCCCATCAATTTTTATTTCATTTATTTTTATTTTATTTATAATTTTTATTGTCATTCCCTAGATAGATAAAGGCTTATGCAGAGTTCGGTACAAACAATTCATTGAGTTGAATTCTTTTTGTCTGATAGTTTTATTATATGGCTGATTTGAAAATAAAATATTTTATGAATTTTCACAAACCTAATTTCTCTAACATGTAAATTTGGATAAATAGCTTGAGGCTCATCTCCCCACAGGATCTAAGATGAGGAAAGAGTGAAATAAATATAGCATATCTGGCATTTTATTACAAAAAAATTACTCGCAATTGAGCTTATCAAACGTTTTAAAAAAATGAATGTAAACCGAAAAGTTTTTATTAAATGTTATCTGTGGTTCATTTTAATTTTCAATACTAATTTAAGTATGTCAGAATACCATTGAAAAATTTAATTAAATGGTTAACTGGTAACATTGATTTCCAATAGAATATTTCCAAAAACGAGATGGAAGTTACTTGGATCAGTTGTTTGTCATTCTATAATATTCGGTCACAACTGAATTAAATGCATTCACAATAATATTACCAAAATATTATTGAAATTAATGTTTCGATCAACATTAGACAATGAATATATTGATGGTATCAGGCTTATCAGCTTGTATTAGGTTGGTGCAAAAATAATGACGTTTTCTCAAATATGTTACTATGCACCAACCTAATAAAAGCCGAGAAATAAATAGAATACTTATAAAATACTGCGTATCATTTCCAGAAATACTGTGAACAGTCTCGTTTAAAACTAAAAATATTTTGTGCATAAAACCAGACATTGCTTCCAACAAAATATTTTTGGTTGTTTTTTTTCGTGTTCACTTGTTTTCAATTTCTCCATATCGAATCGATAGTGGGTTCTAAAATTGTAGTCTCTCTGCTTTTATTTTCCGGCGAGGCTCCATTGTTTTTTGTTTTTTTATTTCTTTATAAGAATATGTCGCCACCTATTTGTCTCCTTTCGTAATCTTGCTAGAATATTAAGATCTTTATTTCTGGTTCGCCTGTTCTGGATATCAAAAACTTAAAAGGTATCCTATACCGACAATTATGCAATGTTCGTGTTTACTGTTTTATTCCGTAATTCTGGAGAGGTTCGATTTATTCGTGCCTTTTACTTTGTATCTTATTAGACGCAGAGAGTGAAAACTTGTTTTCATCAAATTAAATCTGAATATCGAATTATATTCGCTATCCATACCATGATCATTATAAAAATACTTGTCGCTGAAAAAGCGCAATAACGGCCCCTTGAGTGTGGATAGCAAATAACATTAAAATGGTTATATTTCATTGAGTATTTTAATAGTAATTGCAAAAACCTCTTGAAATTTCCTCGTTAAACTTACTTCTCAAGGATATTGAAGAACAGTTAAGGATAGACAATTTAAAATATTTGAAAACATTTAGTCATTAAAGAAAGGAAAATAAATCTTTAAAATATATCGATCTTTTTTACAACCTTAAAGTATACAGAATATTTTATTAAAGTAATTTCGTCTTCTCGGGATAGCGTTTTTACCTGACATGAAGTGGAACAATTATTTTGTATCAATTGCTAGTTTTCCTACAAGAGAACCTATTCTTTCGTTTGATCTTGCTTTGAATGCTGCTGCTGCATCTGGTCTGCTGCTCTAGCTATTTATTCAGAGATTATCCATAAAATCCAACAAATCTGACTTAGCATCTCAATTTCAATTGTTTTCCAACTGCTATAATATAGCTTCCTTGTGTCTTTCCTATTACTACTTTCATGGTAATTTTTCAGATGAACTTTCCTCTTTGGTACTTAGACTTTATGAATTTAAGCGTAGTACTAGATTGGCGGCAAGGTCTCATCATTTTACAGTTGAAATGGCTAGACGTAACCATAAGTTTTATGCTAACAGTTTCTTTTCTCGCAATTCTGGCTTCTTGCTTCCTAGCCAACTTAAGATTGGTAAGGCCTCAGCAGCGATGTAGCATCTGACAACACAAGGGTCTGGGACAACACCAAGGTGGCAGTATACAGAACTTGTATGTTGGGTACACTGCTCTATGAAATCGAGTTCTTATCAAGAAGGGAGGCTAAATGCTTTCCGCACGAGTTGTCTCCGATATATCATGGGCATTATATGACATGACCACGAGCACAACAAATCCATCTTGGCACAGACGGGCATACCAAGCATGTTTGCCTTGCTCGCTCAGAAGATCACGCAGTTGGGCGAGAGGTGGAGAGATGGTCGATGGAAGGGGAAGAGAACCTGCAGACCCCAACGACATGAATGGAGCCACGGTGTATCTCTCAAAGTCCTTCCGGGCAAAAGGAGGCCAATAATGCAAAGAATCTCTAGATATAAGCGGTAGAGATGAGGTCATCTGTATCGCTTATATCTGGAGATTCTTTGCAAACTTCAAAGAATATGAAACATTATCGTCTGAAAACTAGCATTTTGGTTTCAATCACATTTGATGCTATTTTTTCTGATGAGCATTCGTATTTCGTAACTCGATTTCACGAAGTTAAATTGGGAGCAAGATCTCATAATTCCGCTGTTGAAATTGTTAGATTCGACCACGGGTGTTAAACTAATAGCTTCTGCTGTCGCACTTCTCCATCCCAGGTTCTTTTCACCTACAAACATTTAAAAAAAAAAAGTTATATGCACCCTCAATCATAATCTTCTCCCTCCTTGAATTATGATTTTTATTGTCCTCACAATTTCTATACTTTCATTAATTACCTACATATTAGTGGCTGTATTAAATAGCTTGATGTAAAAGGATGAAAAACAATTCAGTAGTCACTTTTGTGTGTGTGTGTATATATATATATATATATATATATATATATATAATATAATTTTAAAAATATGATAAAATAATTATATTCTAAGCTATACTTCTGTATGTAGCACTGTTTTTAAAAAATAAAAACAAAAATACTAAAGAACCCTCGATTATTTACCTAACGTGTTCTTTCCTATTTTTCTACATACCAACACACACATATGCTACGATGCTAAAAAATGGACACACCCATAAAAAGTCGATTTTTATATTTTTACCATGACAATTGAGTAATAGAATTATTTTATTAATACAGGTGTACATTATACAAGTTAAAAAATGATTTACTATTTTGTTAGGTAAACCTTTGCTTTAATAACGGCCTTAATTCTTTGTAGCATGCTATAGACTAAATTCTTTACTAAGTCAAAGTTCTTCGCTAGATTTTTCCAAAAATTCCTTTAGTTCGCGAAAAAGCTCATCTTCTATGTAAACTTTCCTATTACGGAGACGCTTGTCTGTTATTGAGCAAAGGTTTTCAATTGGGTTAAGGTCAGGACTCTGACTAGGCCACTGGAAAAGTTGCACTTCACCGTCATCGCGCTTCCTAACGAATTCTATTATTCATGTGTTTAGGTAAAATGACAGAAATCGACTTTCTATGGGCGCGTCCATTTTTTCCTGGTACTAATCTCTCTCTCTCTCTCTCTCTATATATATATATATATATATATATATATATCAGATCAGTCCAAAAGTCCGTGCCCAATTTTCATTGCTTTTAATTTTCTAATCGGATACCCAATTTTGCAATGGTGTAATATATTCTGGTCGCCTAATGATCACAATAGCATGAAAACATATATATATATATATATATATATATATAGCGCACATCAGAATCCGCCTAGGTCTGAAACCGTTAATATCAGCTGGATAAATTCCTTGAGATTAAAAATGTTGCTGAAAGTTTTGTTTTTTATGGGGGGGGGGTTACTATTATTATTATAGACGTGTCATCTTGACCGTGGAAAGAGCAGTTTCATTTTTACAAGAGAACAATCTACTAGATACGCTACAGTGTTAGATAGCGTGGTAGACCGAATATTATAGGAGCATCGTAGGATTGTTAGTGTCAGATACCAGTCTGATATTAATATTCACAAAATAAGATTTTTTTTTCTATCGGAGATGTTTCTTTCTCTTTGCTATATTTCCTTCAGTACAACCAAGGTAGTCTATCTACCCATAGCTTTTGCTGCAGGGCAGCGGGATTTTGAAATAAGAGATCTCCAACGATTAGACTGCTCTCTCAGACGAACGAATTTCATCTACTCTAATGATGTTTGCAGAACCTAATTACAAACGGTTTCCCATTTCAGTACTGACCAAGCTCGATGCTTCTTAACTCTAGGGATCGATCCACAAGTGTTGTATTCATCGTTATTGACTGTTAACTTTGTAAAGCACGACTATTCGATTCACGTTTTTAGGGATAATTTTCTGAGTAGGACTTTATAACAGGGTTTCTGTAGTCGTAAATTCTGTATTGCATGTGGCTCGTTTATCCTTATGATTTCTTATTGCTTATCTATCATAGCTCCCTGCCAATGTGACAGTTGTTACCACAGCCGCCAGCGTCCCCCAGTTCTCAAGCCCCAACCCGCTCATTGGTCATAAAATGTAAGGCAGCATGTGTTTTCTGGTCCGAAGAGAGGATGGCGGTCGGGGAAGAATGTTCAAAGGATCGATTAAGTCATTACACATGAGTCGAACGAGTTAGATCGGAATTATCGATCAGCTCGTCAAAAGAACGGATAGTTTGCTGCCTTTAGTTCCAACCTGGCACCTGACAACGCTACTGGAATATGACCGGCTTAGGGCCCAAGGAAGGAAATGGCGTGGATGAAGAGGTTAAATGGAAGTAAATAGGAGCTGGGAAGTAGAATCGAAACAAAAAAATATATATGGTGAAAAAGAGGAAAGGAAAAAAAGGCAAAAAGAAATTGCTACGAGTGAGTGAGGAGAAAGAATAGAATTGGACTGAAGACAATAAAAAGACTAAGGATTTTAAAATAGAATAAAAAGAAAATAACTAAGCTTGTAATAAGTTAAAGATTATAGAATGAAGTCAATAGGCGAAGAAGTTTGAGAAAGACAAAGGAAAAGTCTTGAAAACAACAAAAAACAAGGACGAGAAAGTCTGAGAAGTTATGATAAAAAGCAGCAAAATAGAGAACTGCTTTAATCTGTCATCGGAACAAAATTGTTAGGGATCTTCCAACAATTGCAGAAGTCTCTATGAGAGTTAAGATAAAAATCAAAATTCCGAACCCTGATTTTTTTTGTCATTTATTTATTTGTATTTGTCATTTGATTTATTTGGTTTGTTGCTTGGTTTAGTTTAGTCTGGTTTGGTTTTCTTATTTAGTTTGGTTGTTTTTGTTATTTGGTTTGGTCGGATTGATTTTGCTGTTTGGTTGGCTTGGTTTTGTTATTTCGTTTGGTTGGTTTGGTTTTATTTCGTTTGGTTGGTGTTACATTACAAATAGACATTTGGAATTTCTAGGACACAATGAGGAAAGAGGGCTTGGAGAATGCGATTCAAAGAACATAGAGTAACTGCGATTAACCTACCTAACACATGTGTAAATGGATAGCAGAATAGAATAGGAGGGACGATTAAATGAAAATAACTTACTGAGAGTTACAAAGGATAGGAAGTTTTGGAGAACCCCGATCAGCAAACATGTAGTTTTGACTTAACAAAACATGTAATTCGTGTTTCGCTTTATTGGTTATTTCTTTGTTTTATTTGGTTATTTTATGTAATTCTTTTTAATCAAATAAGGAAAATCATCCCAGCAATTACCATAAAAATATTTATAGAATAGGTTATGTGACGGTGTTAGGAAAATGACAGAAACTATGATTCCAAGACAAGGTTGATAATATTGCAGATTCGAATTTCGTTTAAGAATCTTTAGGTAGAAAACAAAAGAATCTTACTGGATGGTGGTAGCAATATTTAATGATTGTCCGTATAACAGACTCATGAATATGAAAGATTCTGGCAAGAAACTTTCCTTACTAGTCTGTCATTGAAATAGACCTGCACAAACGGAAACGTACATAAACACACGATTGATATTGAGAAGTTTCGTATTGGTCAATTTTCTTTTCTCCCTGACAAACTCCAGGAAACCATTAAAGAATATGATATACAAGTCATTTATTTACTCCTGCATTTAAGTCAGTCATTTAGTTACTCCTTCTGCATTTGAGTCAATCATTTAAATACTCCTTCTGCATTTAAGCGAGTCAATTAAATACTCCTTCTGCATTTAAGTGAGACATTTAAATACTCCTTCTGTATTTATATTGAATATGAATTTTGATAAATGTATTTTTAAAATAACATAGAATTTATATTTGAAACTTGATAATATTTTTGGATGCAAAGTGACCCGTACCGAACAATTAAGCAAATCTGTTCCATATCCCCCCCCCAGCTTTTTTTAAGACAAGACAGGCGGGAAAATCAAAGATGGCGTCAATAATCGGTAAATAATAGCGAAGAAGACGGAAACAGGAAATTGACGGTAAAACTTTGAAGATTAGCAATGAAAGAGAGAAAAGAAACAAACCGACGAAATAAAGGCACTTAAATGTGAAGAAATTTAAGAACAATTTTTAGATAAAAAGAAAATGAATTATTTACAACCATTACGAAGGTTAAACATGTCGCAACACAATCTTCTTGATTTTATTCCCACTTCGTTTGTCTCAGGGCTCTGGTAAACTCAGATTATCCCTCTTCATACCATTATATTTAGAGAAATAATCCAGCCAATTTCCCTATAGAAGAAATGACTTAACGAAGGATGTAAAGTCAGTATAGATGAATGAGGAACATTATTAAAGTTGCAGAAGGAAATTTGATCTGAATTTGATTTGATGTGAAATAAAGATCTTACAGAAAACTGTTTTTTTGACGAAGACAATGAACTGATAAGAAAGAAAAGCTATGTAAGCTAAGCCAAATATTAAAAATTAAGTTTTGTGAAAGAAAAGGCAGAAAAGAAATTAAAATGAGATTGCTAAAAAAAAAAAAGAGTATTAGTAACGAGGGAGAAGAGAAAGAAAATATGTCGTACTTAAACAATGGGACGGATTTTGTAATTTAAAAAAAGGAAAGAATGTGTAAATATCGATGAGAGTTGGTGTGAGGGTAGAAATAAATGTTTAGTCCGAAGAGAAGATTTAGCTGAGGCTTGCAGTAGACATAGTTTGGATCGATATATCGATCAAGAGAGAAAACAGTATTTTCCAAACCAACTGGTAAGATAAATGCATGAAGAAAAACCATCTCTGTAGAAGACAGTGAAGAATTCGAACGTGTGAGAAGATGTTGATGTTCTGGTTAATGAGGTAATAAAAAAATTACTTGTTGAAGTTAAGGACGAAAGCGCCAAAACGAGAAATGAAATGAACTGAAGCGTTTTCACTAAAAAAAAACATGAAAAACAATGGCGATATGGCTGAAAACAGCGTTCAATAGGGATTCGGACTACAGCATTCATGACGTGAAGAGAACGTGTATAAAAAGAAACAAAAAGAAAAGCTATAAAGAGTGGAAGCTAGATGATGGATTGCAAACTAATTGATCTATCATGGATCGGAACGCTTATCTCGAGGTGCAGCCGAGCAAGAAGAAATGCTGCCTGGAAAGAGCCGTAGGATATTTTCCGACGAGAAAGGATATATGGACTTCTGTAAGCCTCTTCTGAACTTTATCGATCTGCATCTATGTATGGCAAATGTGTGCATGTATATCCATTTTTACACAAACGTCTTCCACATAAAATATTAAGCATGTTTATCTATTTTTGAATTCGAGATGAATTCACTGCTTTAATTCGAAGCTGTGATCGTTCGAGAAGAATTTTCAAAATTAACTGTTAAATTATTTTTGATCATATATGATAAGTAATTTATTATATCTAAACAAAAGTACTTGGTGAGATATATATTTCACATTGAGTGCTGGTGTTATAAAATAGTGCTCGATGTAATATAACAGACCTATGAAGTATATATTAATAAATATACATTATCTCTCACTTTAGCCCGACTTGGTGTTCCATGCATAACGCAATATCCAGCTGCTTGTGCAAAGACTGACCCTTACATAATTTAAATTTTAATAAAAATATAATAAACGCAATCCACACTGTTAACGCATTCGAATAACACTTGCACTAATAGTACTTGTTCGATAATACTCGCTCGAATAATAGCCACCGTATAGAGAATAGCATAGAGAAGAGAATCACAATCTGTATAGTAATATAGGATAGTGTAGAAATAGCTAATTCCCATATTTTTTTTTCTTTACCATCACGTGCTCTACTTATTCAAAATGTGATCGCCTGTGTTTTCTCACTGGCGATCTATGTTCAAACTCCAGTGTTGGCAGCGATATTTCATTCCTATATAACAATATAGTATGAAAGAACAATTCCAGGCCAAAATCGGATATTTAAACAAAATGCTTTATTCACCGATCAGAAATAGAACGGGTAGAGAATGTTAATACCATAAAAAGAATAAAATGTTTACCTTATTCACTACTCAAGTTTCAACCGCAAGGTATCACGTAGTGAGGCAAATTACATTATCCAACGCCCTGTAATCATATATTACCATTGGAAATTTCAATGAAGGGAATGGGGTCTGGCAAAATAGTGGAAACACAACACTCTTTCCTTCTCGCGCTTCTCCTTTCTCTTTTTCACTTTATTAACCCTCACCCGCCTTGTAAATGCCTAGAATGTAGTGCCTTCATTTACACATTATCTCCGACCTTCCCTTTAATATTTTTTTAACGATCCGGATAGGTAACAATGCCTAAATTCACTTCTTGGTACAATTTAGAACTAATGCCACTGGTTTTGCTAGACTTCATCTTTCTTAATGTTCCACTTTGTTTGGGTTTCTGTTTTTTTTTCCTTCAACTCCCATACGTGGTTGGCGGGTTTAATGCAATACCTATGACTGTAGTCTAAATGAAGGTCTCTGGTTATATCATCGTTTTTTAAAAGTACCTTCATGTATCCTATAGGAAACTGTTTGTTCTATTCTCACCTTCGAACTTAGCTTTGTAAATCACAACCTTTGTACAACAGGCACCATTCAATAGACAATTAATTTTGTCCCTGCAGCTGCAAGAATTATTGTGATTTTTATATATGTAGATTATTATATCTTGTGATGGAACATTTTTCAAAGACAGTCAGATTGTTATTGCCGTATGCACGATTGGTATTATTGAGTATTGACCTTTTCTTTTGTAACTAATGATTTTATTATTTTTTAGCCGTTTTTTAACATGTGGTTGAAGTGATTATAGCAGTATTTTCTACGAGAGTGCTGCTGACGCAGTTTGGTAGGTTTCCGTGTATATTTAAATTGGTCGTAATTAAGCTCTAGTCTCTGAGATGTAACATGAGTCTTCTTGATAAGCATGTAGTGGTATGACCAATATAATTGTTCATGAATTTCGTTTTGATGACCAAAATATTCATAGAAAATACACTTGATGATTGTTAACAAGGCTTTCCGAAGTTTGATTTGTCTTTCAGCGATCATTTACCCTTTACAACTTTTCCTTCATTGTTTTAATCATTTCCCCGGAAGCAAGACAAAGCCACTAAGGCGCAAGGTATTAGCGTGAGAAAACGAAAAAGGAATTAAAAAGACAGAAGATAACGATTGACATTACATTTACATTTTTGAAGATCAAATTTGTCAGGGAAGCAAGAATTGAAAAAAGGGGTTCCACAAATGAGGCAAAAACGGTTAGCATTGAACTTCCGGTTACATCTAGCATTTTTAACAGTAAGATAATGAGACATCGCCGCTAATCTCGTACCACGCTTATTCATAACTTGTATAAAAGCCGACCTTTTAAGCTAGCTCCCGCGGAGGGCCTGTTCAGGAGTTATAGGGCTCCTAAATCTTTGGATATTCAGCGCTGGAAGCTCTCCTGGCTGCCATTTGATCTGGGTTTTCATTTGCACGAGACTTTCTTTTCGTCGCTGCAACATTGATTTTTTGATTGCAATCTGGTCCTCTGTTTGCGGAGATATCTTTTGGCGCGCCATACTGCTCCCGTATGCGATAGGCAACGATAAGCTCCAGAAGAACTCAAAATTGATCACTGCATTTTAGTATGTCATTTATATTTATGCTTACGTTTTTAAAAGTTCAACGACAATTCTTCTACCGCCAATTAATTTGAAGACAATTCGATGTACGTAGGTCTTTTCTTTCCGTACAAACAATTATTTTTATTTCATGGGTGACTTTCGATGGAAAAATTGCAATTTCAATTATTCGCAAAGGTATTTCCAAATTAGAAAAATTGTTCTCGTACAAATATATTCGTAACAAATCGCAGAAAACAATCGCAATAATGAACCCTTGGAAAATCTAAATTTCTGGATTGCCTTCCCTATTCGGCCCGGAATTTTTTAATTTGATAATGGAGTCAGTCTGATGCCAAAATGGTATATGTTGGGTTACTGCCTCTAGGATTAAAGTTAAAAAACAAAAAAGCAGTGTGACACATTGACATTCGCAATTATTTACACTGCGTGCCAAATTATTATCGAAATAAAAAATATGGCGCCAGTTTGTTTACATTGCGTAGATCAGTACGAAATCTTCAGTGATTGCGCAGGTCAATGTTGTCAACATTGTGTGAAAATTTTCTGTGAATTGATTGGACGGTTTTTGAAATATTAGAAAAAAGTAATCTTGATAAGAATTTGGTACGCAGTGTATATAAATGTCTAGTTATCACAGATGGAAGTTTATCAGAAAAATTAACATAAAATATTTATAGAAAAGCCAGAGGGAACCTACGTTTATGGTGGTAGGAAGGTGACTGAAACAGACGTCAGGATCAATAACATTGTAAATTCTTTGTATTTTATAAAGAATCTCTAAGTATGTAAGAGAAAGGCTAAACCAGATCTGTCAGAAATATTCAATGCGTGAACGAATGGTAGATTTCTAAAGGTGTGAGATAGATTATGGCGAGAATTGTCTCGCATGAGACAGTCAACAAACATGTCTATCAAGAGATGTAGCAATTACTTGAATATAATCTTCATACTTTCTTTCAGCGAAAACGTTAGCTCGAACAGGTGCGATGAATTTCTTGATCTTTAATCCATTAGTGCAATTCGGGGTTTAGGATATGGAGAGTGCATCCTTTGAAAAGAAGACCTTCATTGTTCATGTTGGTGCACCAATCGACAAATTCTGAATCCCGATTTTTCACTTGTTGCTTTTGAGGTCACTGAAGTCAAACTTCATGCCTCCTAGTTTTTTTTTGTTTTTTTTTTTAGTTTTGACGTGTCACAAAGAAAAGAACAGAATTTCGTATCACTGACGGTGAACACATTGTATATTAGGGTCAGCACAGATCAACTTCTCTTGCATCAAGATACATGATGGACATTAAATTCAGTTCAAAACTTTGTTGTATAATCAAGTAACGTCTGTCACTTAAGTATTTCACTGCAAATACCAGCTATAACCCAGCTGGTCGATTAGAAATTAGCGTTCAATTAGAATAGAGCAAAAACAGCATCATGTTTAGATGTAACAGTCTGTCTTCTTCAATTACTTTAAAGTACTTTCATTAAAAACATTTTGAAATAATGTAGTTATTTATATGGCAGTCGTCTGTATTTTTACAATCGAAGTTAGCTCATAACATGAAGGGGTAAAACAGGCAACACGAAGACCCACTTCAGACGACAATTATTTTGGTGTTTTGAAATTCAATTTGTTGGTGAGCTACCATGGATATATAAAACAATTTTTAAGTTTGATGAAAATTGGTTGAAATTTCAACGAAAAGTAAGAAACCCGTAAAAATCGCCATTTTTGCTATTTACGCAGGTTTTCGCTATATAGGTGCATTAATTATCGTTAAATCACTCTTAAACAATCAATATATTGTTGGCAACAATTGAATGAAGTTTGTGTTATAGTTTGCTTGAAAAATGAAGTTTTTTAGTTTAAAATTTGTTGAAATCGATTTTTCGCTTTTCGTGGTGTAGTGGCGTAGAAATAAAAATGAGGTATCGTTGAGCTCATGATGGAAGTAATCTACACACCGAGTTTGGATGAAATCTGAGGAAAAAAGTTGAATTTATCCATTTTTGATCGGTCTTGTCGATTATTGATTTCTTTTTAAATTATCGATTTTTTTTGCGCTAAGAACATATCTCTTAGTTTGTAAAATGTATGTGCCAAGTTTAGCCAAAATCGGTTGGATGGAACTCGGTAAAAAGGTATCACAAAGACATCCTCTGTTTATTTATATATATATATATGAGATGTGCAAATATAATGGTAAATTAGGAAAGAACTGTTAAACTGAAGTTCTTTAGTATTGTTTTTATTTTTAAGAAACAGTGCTCGATACGCAAGTAGAGCCTAGATTATAATTATTTTTTAAGCAAATTATATATATATATATATATGTGTGTGTGTGACACAGAGAGAGAATATTCGCGTTCCTTTCCTTGATTTTAATAATATTGTTATTCCTTAATATTAACTGATCTTGAAGAAAAACTTGACACCCTTTCCAAAGTTGGAATCCCCAAGAACAACCATTCCTCAATGACATTTTTATACGTGTTCTGTCCTAAGACAGAAATTTAATTGTGAGATAAAATGTACTGCAGATACTACAACTATTTTTTATTAGGTTGGTGCAAAAATAATGACGTAATAATGTCGTTTTTGACGTTAAAAAATACGTCAAAAACCGACATTATTACGTCATTATCTTTGCATCAACCTAATACTTGCCGCTCCATGCTGGCAGGGTATGGCAAAAGGTCAGTTTAATAGGGGTGAGTCTGAGCGCGTGCACCCGGCCTCCGTCTCAAAATAGCCCATCACCACCCCTTTAGTGAAATGAGGGTGGTACGGCAGAGGGTAGCATTTTCCCGAGACCGGGCACCTCTCAATATTTTCATTTGTACTGTCCGAAAAAGCATCAGTTGAGAGATAAAATTCAGTTTATCCATTCGAAAGCAGACACTACACTTTGATCCCATATTACCATTAGCCAGTTCCTTTATTATGTAATTGTTTCTGTATTTCTATTATCTCTCGGTTTCGATGTCTATATAGCCGGTCGTCTCTTTCTACACTAGCGACGGAGTTGAAATTCTAAATTCTAATAAATATCACGAGCCATACGTCGTATTTGTGTTCATTTGTAAAATATCATCACAATGATAATGTGAAAAGTACGCACAAATACATCGCATATGTACAGAGGAAATGTAAAATATTCATTCTAACCGGATTGCATGAGAAATGAAGAACAGAAATAAACAATAGAAAATAAATGTCCATGAACTGAACGAACCTGTTTTTGATAGTAACAAAGTTTATCGATTTCTCAATCGAAGTCTGACTGGATATTACCGTTGTATACGTTCTGGGTGGCGTGGGGTTAGTGGACTTCCCGTGATTTACATTAGCGATAATTCGTATGTATGTATGTATGAGCGTTAAGTAAACCTTCCGGCAGCGTGGTGTCGCGAATAGGGCAAATACGTGTTTGAACCTGAATTCGGTAGTAAATTGTTTTGATTAGACAAGTTTCGCATTGGCTAGCTGTGTGAGGATTGTGTGTTGTAAATTGGAGATCAGAGTATGGCCGTAGATCCCACTGTTTGATGAAATATCCCCTCGACTGCTTTTATACAAAGTTAACAAAGACATCGTAAAGAGCGATGTTCATTTCTTGCCGAATCAATGAGGCCATTTGGTAACAAATTACCGACACGCACATGAGAAGTCGACTTGAACTAATGGGGGGAACAATGTACAGGGTCATAAATATGGTACTTGCGCTTGGTTTTAGAAGTTCTACTGCAGTCGCGGCTTTGACATATAGGTTTCGTCGAAAATTACTGCTACAGTAGCATATGTGAAAAATATACATACTCAGCTACTTGTTACTGAAATACAAGGCTCATGAGCCACCCAAAGCAGAGATTAATTGACTGAGGTATATGATTTGAATGTAAGAGTAGGAAGTGAACGTCACTGAAGATAAGTATCGATTGACTTTGATTGAAAAGTTTAAGATTATAGCATCCTGGAATCAAGGCGAGCATCTGGACAAAGAAAGCAACAGCTCTTCTATCCGAGTGTTACTTCTTCTTTTCAGTTTGAATACAGATGAAATAAGGGTGGTTCAGCTCATTAACCTAGCATGATGGGTATTAGCTGTAAATGTCTGAACTTACAATTCAAAGAAAATGGAGGCCGTCCGAATATGTACTCTGGATATAGCAAGAGAGTAGCGACGTTGTGTCTGGGGAAAGATGTTACAAGATGGAAAAATCTATCCTTCCTCATAAGGCCTCGTAACCGGTTTTGAAATCTGTCAATGCAGGAAAGGAGGATCGACAAGCTCTAAATATGATAGCGCTGCTTCATTTCTGGTATTATACATATTAGGTTGGTGCAAAAATAATGTCGTTTTCTCACATATGTTACTATGTGAGAAAACGACATTATTTTTGCACCAACCTAATACATGCACAACATAAAAATTAGTTATCTGTTGATTAATGTCGATTAAATTCTGATAACAATCTTAAGTCGTTGTTTAATAATATCAGATATATTGTATTCACTTATTTAAACTTGCTTATAAAATGGCGTCGAGTATACAATGAAATAGACTCTAAAGACTAATATGACTAGAAGTACTGAGAGCTAAAAATTAGGGAGCGGGGGCAAAAATATAAATTAAAAAGTCATGGCAACTCGCAGAAAAGAAACTGCAGTGAACTATCTTCCATAGTCCATAACATTAAGAAAAACTATCTTTGCTTTTTCGAGTTGAAAGTAATTTTTTTTCTCCCGTGATTGAACTTAATAAAAGCGTTCAGTTTAACTGTACATAAATTGCTTCAAAGAGTTTATCTACATTAGTTCGTGGGCAACGCTGATTTGTCTCGATGCGAAAGTAAAAGCTAATTCGATATATTTTTATGGAAATGTAATGTTTATTATCGATCCAGATTAAAGCTAAAAAAATGTAACCATCAAATATTTTATGTTACTTTATAAAATCCTTAGTAGATATCATCAGTTTCCTTAATTACTCTTGTCCTGGATATGACGATAAACTACATCCGGCAGTAAGGCCTCTGAGGTTATGAGTGGAGCGAAATCGCCTTTTAAATGCTGGTGTTTCCAGGTCCACCTTGACCCGAGGTGGTAGTACTTGTCGGGGGTCCAAGCTCTAGGCAAATAATTAACCCCCAAAACTGGGGTCAAAACACTATGAAAGGGTAAAAATGTTTTAATACCAACAATATATTTTTCGAAAAAAATTATTACAAGCAATAATTTTTTGGAAAAAAATATTACCAGGAATAAATATCTTGTCGACATTAAATAACCCATTGACGTTGATGTGCCATAAAACAAAACAAAAATCAAATCAAAACTTAATTCCTACTCTCATTAATGTTGTTTTCGTCATACTGTTTCACGATCAGCAACCCCCCTTTCGTCGTAGAATCTTTATTGCCTTGCTTGGGTCGAAAAAGTTTAATGGATGTCAGTTATCAGTTATCTCCTGTTAATTCCCCTCTCCAAGTTCTCCACTGCCTTAACCGAGTATTGAACTCACACTCTTTCGGTCCTGTCACTGGATCTAACTAACGCCTTTATCCACTGTAGCACATGTTCATTAAACAGGCACATGGAACTAGAACAGTCTACTCTAGTGAGCGAAATAAAGGGTTCAGTTCCACATTTCAACCACCTGAAGAAGGCGGGAGCGTACAACGGCCGAAACGTTGTAACAAATATGGCGACAAAGATGAGGACAATAGTCCGAATGAGCTTTAAATTATTGTTTTGATTTGCTTTGTTGCAAAGGTGCACACGATGCAGACTGCTTACAATTCGAAGAACCCTGTCCACAATTCGCATCACGAACAACGTCAGTAATGTCCTAGTGAATAACTTCTTGTGCTGCACTGAAGTGGTTTCGTCATTCTAATTGCTTTCTAGATGTTCTGGTTTTACATGCTGTTCTTGGAGCATGGAATTCCATTGACTATATTTAATACCATCTTCTACATATTGGTAATTGAATAATGCATTGATCTTCCGCCGATCATAATTTTGTCAGCCATTCTTTGTTATTTATATTATCTAGTGTTGTTCTTTGGTGTCGTTCCCTTAGTCAATTTGTTTTTTTCATTATTTCAATTTGAGTTCAAAGTTTAAAAATAAATCTTGATGGCGTAACGGATTCTAGTATGTTTCGCCCTAATGCTCGAGGTTAAGAATTTTCTTGTCGGAGCTAATCCGTAAATATTTACGCCCTGTCGACTGGGGTTTCAGAATACGCCGACTGCACCTCTGCAGAGGGGTAAGCCCTCCCCACCAAATGAGGCGTCTTGTTTAAGATGATAAACTACATCCAACAGCAAGGCCCCTGATCCGGAGGTTTTCAGAAGCCTAGAACCACATCTTAATTGCTGGTGTTCCCAGCGCCACTCTGACCTGGAGTGATAGCACTTGTTAGGGTCCCAGCTATGCGCAAACAGTTAACCCCAAACTGGTGTCAAAACGCTAATAAAGTGTAAAAATATGTATTAATATCAGCAATACATTTTTGTAAAAAATATTACCAACAATTTTTGAATGAAAATAAAATAAAATAAAAAAATATTATTTGAATAATGTCAACAGTTTACTATTTAAGTCATGAGACAATGCTCGAAAATTCAGAACAAGTAGGGTTATGCATATATATTTTTAAAGAATAATTGCGATATCCATTACTCTGACGGCTTCCAGTGCCTTAATGTTAGAGCATAGATGACTTGAAAGTACAATTTCCAGATAAGAGAATGCATGTCGAATCGTTTTTTCTTTGATAAGACTTTCGATACTCATGCTGATAGATATTTAATTTCACAGCTTTTAAAAACGTGAACGCACACACTATTGCTGTTGTCCCTAAATGCAGTTTCCTGATTTGAGTAATTATATACCAAGCAGTTTTATAATTCTCTTTCGATTTTAAGTATACCGTGTTTATAATATCATTAAATCTGTCAACTTTATTAATGATATTCCTGCAAAAAAAGGTATGAGATATTGATCTCAATCAAACAGAATTATATCAATTTAGATGTTTCGAGGAGGCAAAATACTCAGCTGTTGAAAAGAAATATTGTTACTTTGACCGTATCCTGTATCGGTATCTTTTGCTTATTTCTACCGTGTCGTTTCAGAATGTTGACGATTGTGATAATTGCTTGTCCTTTGTAGCTCTTAATATATTTTGTCTTTTTCTTCTCTCTACTAAACCTCACATTCATTTACACAAGTACGATAGGGTAATCTTTTCCTCTGTCCTTGCCTTCCATATGTCGTGTGAGTCTCAAGTTTTCCAATCACGCTTTCCTCATTATGTAACCTAGAAATGACAATTATCTCTTTCTGGTATTAAGAAAAATTATTTTTGTTTCTATTTTCTCTACAACTTCGTAGTTGATTCTATGTCCTGTTCATGATATTCTCAGCATCTTTCTATTGAATCACATTCATGTCACCTCAATTTACTTCATATCTGCGGAGATTGTCCAGCATTCACTGACATATAGGAATGAACGATATGACGTAACAGCTCAGTACACTTTTCTTTGCTTCTAACGAACATTTATTCTGTCTTAATACTTTTCTTAGCTCCCGGAAGGCATCTTTTGCGACTGCAGATATTGGTGCCATACTTTCCATCCTGTTAAAACATTTCCCATATATTTAATTTGTTCTGTTGGTTTCATTTTGGTGTGTCTCCAATTTGAAATTTCGATATCTGTATATATTTCTGAGATGAGGTATCATGTACACTATTGTCCTCATCTTAATAATATAATATAAAGTTGAGAAAGGCCGCCCCCTTAAGGTAAGGCTTCAAGAACACCAGAAAGCTGTAACACGAAAGGAAGTGAAAAAATCAGGCGTGACTGACTACATCTGGAGAGAGAAGAGAGATCATCGCCCTCTGTAGATCAGGTTGAGATCATAGACAAAGAACACCATTGGAAAATTCGTAAACTTAAGGAATCAGCACATATGCTAGGCCACAAAAATCTCCTGACCAAGCATAGAAATGAATACAATATGGGAACCAGTAATAAGGAGTGCCTTAATGATAAATGACAACAACAATAATTGGAATATGAGCACTGGAAAAATGTTTGAAGATATTAGGTTTATGATACCCAGGATGTTATACACAGATGTCCTCAAGGCACAGTGGATAAAGGCGTTAGTTAGATGCAGTGACAGGTTCCAAAGAGTGTGAGTTCAATACGCGGTTAAGGCAGTGGAGAACTTGGAGAGGGTAATTAACAGGAGATAACTGACAACTGACATCCATTAAACATGGCAAGCGTGCATTAAACTTGACAAGCGTGCACTCTTTCTTCTTGCAATTGATATTTAATCCTTCTCGCTTTCCATCACTACATTCCCTAGCTGTTTCCTTTTTGTGTCTGTTCTGCATATGACCAATCATAAATCCCGACAGGACTTCTAATTTTCTTAGCATTGCCTCGTTGTATAGGTTTAATAAGTCCAGTGAGAAGGCAAATCCTTAAATTAAATCTTTCTATTTTTTTTGTATAATTTTCAATTAAATCTCCGAGTATATGTTTTGGACTATTCTAATGTCTTTCCAGAATATTTCAACGTTACCTAGCAATACCAACAGATTGACTAGACGCAGTTTTAAAGTGTCTTCTCTGTGTGGTGATGTTTGCATAATTTTGCCAGGGATCGTATCCTCGTTAAACAATGTTTGTGTATATGAGATATTCACCTTTCTTGATATGAAAGCTTATCTAATATCTTTATTTTGGTTTGTTTCTCGGCCTATCAGTTGAAATTTGATATTATTTTATCATCTACTCAATTTCCGATGGATTATTCTATCTGATTCCAACCATATTTCTCTGCATGTCATTTATTTTCTGCCTTTCTTGTCGTAATATCTTTCCAAACATTGCATACATTTACGTTCAAGTTGGTCACTCAAGCTTGAGTAAAGTCTGTAAGCATTTTATATACGCATATTACTGATAGATAAAGCAACTTTCGCACTGATATTAAAATATACTCCGGAGGCAAACATTAAATAAAAGCCATTAACAAAAGGACAACAAGTGGTGGGGGGGATAACAAATAAAATTATTTCTGGACGGACCAAATGAAAACTGATGGGATTTTCGTGACAAATTCTATCCATTTGCAGCTTCTAAGAATTCTATGGAGATGGACCTCGTTTAAAATTGACAGGAACATAGCCGAACAAAGACTATAGTCTGAATCAATACACAACGCAATTAGAGGTTCTTTCACTCGTACCGTTCTTCACTCTTTGATTCATTCAATATATATATACACACACACACATATATATATATATATATATATATATATATATAGTAAGTGTTCATCCAAACAAGTTTGATTAAAAAGAACATAAAATGTCTGTCTGTTTAATATTTTTACATTTCAAGTTTCGGAAGAGTTTTTGAGTATTGTGCTCGATGTTGTGAAGAAATGTCTGAAATTCATTTTTTGTTATTTTTGCTCAAGTATTTTTTAACTTCGCAGTCATTATCAAGAATCGTAAAGACAGTAAGAGCAAAATTATCCGACAAAAGCTATAAATAAAACAAATATATTGCATTCTTATTGTGCTGCCACTTTCTCAGTAGCCGTTACAAATGACGCTATGCTCGATTTTTTTTTAAATGTCCATCTTCTCAAAGAATAACAACATGCGGACAAAATAATTCTGTCTACCACAGATACCATATCAGTTCTTGATAATCACTGCGCAAGTCGAAAATACTTTAACAAAATATAAATTTCGAACTGTTTATCCACATCTTCGCCCACTATACTCGACATCTTATCCGAAAAATATGGTAAAATATGATACACATATTTAGCGGTCCTTTTTAATTAAACTTGTTTGGGTATATACGGAAGTCGATCTTCTGCAACAAAAAAATTCGTATAAACCAACCAATGTTGGTAAAGTTTATGGATTAATTTCACTTGATAATATATTTCCATGTTTCTTATTACTTTATATTTAATTGGAACACAAGTTCTAAAAAGTGTGCTCTCCGAATTAGACACCAGGAAATAAAAGCGAATACAGGAATCGATCAAGTCTGAAATATCTCTATTCATTAGGGGAGTTTCACAATGTTTAAACGGGTTGAAAGTAATTTCACTGATTTTTTTTTTTTTTTAAATATCAAGTAACAGTTCAAACACAATAACAATGAAACAGAACGGTTATAGTAATAATAAATCCATTAAGTACTTACACACACACACACACACACACAGAGTCCTGGGTAATACGATAAGCTACATTCAACTCTGATCAGAAGGTTTTGAGGAGCGTGGAACCACCTCTTAATTGCTGGTGTTCCCAGATCCACCCTGAATCGGGGCGGTAGCACATGATAGGATCCCAGCTATAGGTAAATATTTAACCCTCCAAACTGGAATCAAAGCACTACTAAATTGTAAAAATTTATTTTAATGCCAGAAATAATTTGTAAAACCCACTGAGATTGATATGCCTTAAAACGAAACACACACACACACATATATATATATATATATATATATGTGTGTGTGTGTGTGTGTACAATTAGAGAAAACAATGTGTTCTCCTTTGCAGGTGAAACCATCGATATGTCTATGCTTATATTAGGTTCGTGCAAAAATAATGACTTAATAATGTCGTTTTTTGACGTATTTTCTAACGTCAAAAAACGACATTATTACGTCATTATTTTTGCATAACCTAATAGCATCTTGTAGCAAATAGTGTCGTATTCAAACGAGGTACTATTTTGCTTTTTTCCGCTATTAATATTTCTCGGGTGTCCAGGCCGATAGACAATATAAAATACTGTTTAAAATTTAAACTTTGCGTCTAATCAAATATGGATATACACTAAAAATGACGTTCATAGTAATAAAAATATATATAATCAATGGTGACTGGGAACCAAGAAAGCAGAAGAGTTCCACAAGCGAGAGGTGTGAGAGAAGAAACTGCTGGCATAGAACTTACCGTTACATCTAGTATTTTCAACTGTAAAATGGCGTGGCCTTGATACCAATCTTGCACTGCACTTAAATCCATAACATTAGAAACCATAGAGTAATGTTCATGAAAACAGTTACCGTAAAAATATTGATAGAAAAAGGCAGAGGGAAGCTACGTTACGGTAATCGACAGAACTGAAGCCGCAATGCCAGGTTCGGAATCAATAACATTGCAGATTTTTTTTCCTTCTTTTTTTTTTTTGTAAATATATACAATACAATATTATATGAAAATGTTTTATTCACTGCTTCTCTGGTAGGTAGGTAGGTGATACGATGGACAATTTCTATATAGATAACCACTTCCCCGCTGACAAGTCGTCGCGCATCTGCACATCCTCATGTGTGGCATCAAAATGACGTCCGCCTCTACCCAAGGGCGGACCAAACCCGACTCTCCAAACCCAAGCATGATTGTCAATATAGACCTAAACCCGCAATTCATCAATCTCTGGTTTCGGTATTTGATCTATGGTTTTTAAATATTATTCTCTATGTTTTTTTGTAAAATTTTACCTTAATTTGAATTATTTTTCTGTTATTTTAATTTTTCTTGAATCTTTTAAAAATTATTCCTTTTTTTTTTTTTTTTTTTTTTTTCTTCCTATTTTTGGGTGATTTTTTTTTTTTTTTTTTTACTGCTGTTTATTTTTTTTTTCTTTGTGGGCAGGTTTTTGGGGATTTGTTTTCCTTCTGTTTTTCAGAATCTATTTCCTCCTAGTTAAAATCTCACGTTTGTGCTTTCTCTATTCTGTAAAAAAAGTCATTCGTGTTATGAGCTGCACGTCTCCTTGACCTTTTACCTGAACGGTATGCAGCAATTTTTAGACACTCACTTACAGAAAGTAACTTCTTAAAAAGCTGGAAATCATCCATGGGATGCACCACATTTTATTGACAAATAATACCATCTGAAGTTAATCATATTAAAGTTTACCAAATTACATTCGTCTTCTGAGGGTATCGGGTTGTGGAGTCTACATCAAGTATCAATTACCATGTCTACAGATGGTACTAAAATGAATGCACTCACAAGGTAACTGCTTTCAAAGAAATGCATTCAAAACTTCCCTCCGTTGGACACTGAAGAGGAATCAAAAGACAAAAATTATTGTTGGTAGTTGACATTTTTTTTGTGTGTGTGGGTGGGGAAATAATGCTTTCGTTGTTGTAGAATATTGGACAACACGGGAGAGAATCAAATAAGATTGATAAAAATGAACTATCTTGGCAATGCTGAATTTAAAACATTCATACAGTATTGCATATATGTAATACGTTGTGGATTGTTTTTATCACTTCACCCAAGCAAGGCGATAAAACCACTGAGGCGCAAGAGATTTACTGTGTGTGTTAGAAACTATGAGAAAAAATCATTTCAGTGTTGATAACAGTAAAAGAACAGGAATTAAGACAGAAGATAACGATTGACATTTTATTTAGAATTTTGAATATCTAAATTTACTGAGAAGCAAGAAAACGGAAGACTTCCACAAGTGAGAAGTGCGACAGAAGAAACTATTAGCCTAGAACTTAGTTACATTTAGCTATTGCACTGCAAAATGACTTTGACGCTAAATACTGCGCTTAAATACAATAGAGGAAAGTTAATGAGGACTACAACGAAATTATCGAAAAAAAAGCAGTGACATAGTGACTGAAACTGAGATGCCAGATCAGGATCAATAAAATTACAGGTTCTTTTTTGGACTTCATAAAGAGTTTCTAAATATATATCAAGAGCACCACAGCATATATGACAACAATATTCAAAACAGGGACGTATGATAGACTAATAAATATATGTAAGATTCTGTTGAGAAAGATTTTCTACCACGACCTAGGAAACCAACTTTCGTATCGGCAGTTTGAATCAATTGATTCAATATAATCTAATAATATCAGCGGAGTTACACTCCTGGCGGTTAGCATCAACCACGCAATAGGAGGCGAAGAGGGTTCTCTCAGAAAATTAAAAGAATGCGGTTTCGGTTTGGAGTATCACAGAAATTTAAACATCTGTATTAGATGGCTTATATTCAGTTGCTGCATCATATAAATCGGGACGTAAGAAAAACCCCTTCTTTTTTTTCTGGTTTGTCATTGTCCTGAAAAGCGACTCAAACATTACGATTTTTATGTACAAACATTTTATATACAAACCGCATTCATATTTCTTTATCGAACATTTTTTTTCTCGTTATAATTCTGTTTTATTATACAAAGAATAGTTTGGTTTTATTGACTGTTTTATCTCAGCTCGCATGACTTTTATCATTCACTTCCCTAAACCTCGACCTAATTCGTACAATTTTACTACGGCCATGTCAGCCTCGGCTTTGTCTTCATATAGTTTAGGGAATTTATCTAAATAGATTGAATTGTGTTAAATAACAATTGAAATAAATCCCGCCACAATATATTGCGTAAATGGCTCTTCCTGACGAGCCAATTTCACGCGGTTTTCAGTTTTAATTTCATCTTTATTTTCTTTGACCATTCTTGTTATATGTTCGAATCTGATTTTCTTACCAGTAGTAATTGATTTTGTACTGCATTAATAAATATTTGCTATACATCAAAACACTCCTCGCGTGGATGTTAGCAAAAATGTCGAAAGCAGAGACCGATGAAATCCTACTTCACAATATACGATATTTTCCTCTCATTGGCAATATTTCTCTTTCATATAGAATTACTTTTTTAAGAATCGTGCTATAAACGTGACAAGCGTATGCGTGAGCAAATTTTCTACGGGATATAAGTAGTTTGTGATTTGGTAGATGGTCAGACGCTCAAAATGAAATCAATTCAAATTTCTCTCTCTGCTGTTACTATGGGCGGCGACTACCACTAATCCTTCTCAATGGAATTAAAGAACGAAGTTGTTGACGCTCATTGAAATGCAAGCACGGACATGATAAAATTAAATAAAATTTAAAAAAAATTATATTCACATATTTCTTTTTCAGTTAACTGGCTCAACAAAAACTTGTTCACGTATTTTCGTTTGTTAATGAGTTCCTATTTTTTTTATTTAGGTGATCTTACTTTGTATGTTATCAAAACCTTTCTTGCAAATATAATCCACAAGATTTGAACCTGAACTTGCGAGCTTGTACTGGCACTAATATCTTCCCATCGACAATAGATTTAACGGACCTGTTTTTTTTTTTGTTTTTTGTTTTTTTACTCTCATATAAATTTAGACAGTGTTGTGCTCGCTCATATAATACTTATTTCGCAGAGTGTTCTGGGATATATAATGTGCGTGTGTGTGTGTTTCGTTGAAAACGATTGTCAAGTTGTGGTGGTTGTTTTTTTATATAATTTCGTATAATTGTTTACTCTTCAGGGCATACATTATTATATATAAAAATTGTCCGAATGTTTACCAAGTGCTTTCGGCAATACTTTTACCCATTATCAAGGAAAAATTTTATTTTAATTTTAACTGAATATATGCATTGTTTTATGTATGTATGTATGTATGTATGTATGTAGTTATATGAAATTTTTCCCCAACACGGTCAGCACCTTGTGACCGTGCTCATAGTCGATATTATTGATTGTTGGCTTTTTCTTTTTTTTATTAATAATGCTTCCATAATTTTTAGTCTTTTCGTACACTTGTATTATGAACGAGTATATTACGAATAGATTTTCGTAGTTTCCTCCTGTGTATTTAAATGAGACCCTAAGTAAGCTATGATCAGAGCTGTGTATCATGAATACTCTTGTTAAACGTGTTGTAATATATCCAATATAATTATTTCTAAATTTGGATTGGTCAAGAACACAGCTCCTTGAGGCACACGGAAATTCTCTGAGAGCCAATATTACTTACGAATTTACAATTTATAAACTTACGTTTTAGCCTAATAGTTCTTTCTCACACACTACGTTTTTTTTTACTCTGCTCCAGCTTCCTTTCCAGTCAACTACAATCTTCAAAAATTTAAATGCAATGCCAAATGTTACCTTCTTCATTTATTCTCCTGTCTCTTTTATTCTTGTAACTCCTAATTAATTTTATCGCCTTGTTGGAAATGAATAAAAAATTTCTGTCTCATTAATATTATTGTAATACAGTGAAACATACAAAACAGATATTCTGAACTATATATTTATCTTAAAATTAAAGCAAAATTAAAAAATTTAGCTTGTGAGTTCATGACCGATTCGTAGCCTGACGATTTGAAGAGCAAATTCAGAATTCCAAACACTGTAAATAAAAAAGGAGGCTGGTCTCAATATCGTTTGTGTGGCAAACAGTGGATGATAAAGCAAATAAAAAACAAGCCTTTTGAGGGATAGGTTCCATGAGAATTTCTTGATCTACTTATGCCTCGTGCTAATGGGGTATGGAAGTGGAGAACTTCGTACACATACAAAGGTTTAATTTATTGTATTTCCAACTAATGAATAAATATCTATTTCATATAATTAACTGTACACAGATGCAGAATAATTAATATTCATAAAAAACAGAAAAAAATTGATTTAATAGAAATAAATCCCATTTATCCAAATTAATGGACGAAAAAAGTATTCGTAATAATACATAAAGAATACATAATATCATTTAATACTTTGTAGAATATCCATTATTCACTTTTGCAGTAATCAACTTATAGTTTTCCATTAATGATTTGCAAATTTTAGTTGCTATTTTCTTCAATTCTTCTTTATATATGGTCTTCAGATTCGGGATGTTTATTGCAGCAGTGTGCTTAGGATCATTATCTTGTTGGAAGGTCCAATCAGTGAGTACTTCAAGATTTCAACCGAAATCATTAAATTTGCTTCAAAAACATTTTGATAAGCTGCAGCATTTATTCCGCCATCTATTAATGATATGTTGCCAGCACCTTTTGCAGAAAAAATACATCCGCAAACCATGATGCTTCCACTACAAAATTTCACTGTTCGAACTGTGTTCTTTTGTTTGAAAGAAATTGCCATTTTTTTCCTCCATACATGATTACTCGAATTACGTCCGAACAACTCTATTTTGGTTCCGTCTGTCCATAATAATGTTTCCCTATACAATTTTTCCTTATCGTTATATTCACGAATGAATTTCACCTTGGCATCTGTCTTTTTAATAGCAGTGTAGTTTTCCGATGGAAACGTGACTTAGTTTGTTCATATGAATTCTATTGTTGATTGTCCGTTTAGTGAGAGATTCTTGAGATAATCATCCTGCAAATCTTAAAGAGTAACTATTGGTTTTTGTTTAATTTAACTCATTAATTTCCTCGAAGATCTTGAAGAAATCTTCCGTTGAGCACCTTTTTCTTCCTTGTTTTTCAAAAGTTTTTTTTTTTTTTTTGTTTTTTATACCTTGAAACGAATGAACTAATGGTAGTAAATGGAATATTCGGGCTGTCTGAGATTTTCCTATAAATTCTACCCTCTTTCCAGAGTTTAACAATCAGTTCTTTTTGCGAATTTGTCATTTTTTTACCTCTTCTTATAAAAACATTCTTGCACGAATATCACACACAGAATGTTCTGTTTGTATTGTCGGGGCTAAAAATAACTACTGATAATATTATTGCAACAATTTAGAATTTTCTCTTGAATATCTAGATTAATAAATCAATTTAAAAGTTATGAAATCTGAAATTTGTATTGTACGAATACATTTCATACGTTTAATGAATAAAGGGAATCTGTTTTCTATGCATATTTAGTTATTCTGCATCTATGTAGACGGAGGGGGACAGTTAATTATATGAAAACTGTTTATTCATTAGTTGGAATTTAAAGTTTTATGTGTATGAATAGTTGTTTCCCCTCATTGTATATTGCTTCAAATTTGCTCTATTTATAAGGGAAGAATGATAAGCATCGGAAATATATCCTATATACAAGGTGCGATGGGTAAATTGTCCTTTTATATTTTTAATATCGCAGATTCGCGTTGTTTATGATTCTGTCGTCTGCACAGAGTAGTAGGGTCAGTTGGGCACCGTCTGTTAGAAAAATACCACCATGACGCAATTTCAGTGTGTTTGAGTGTAAATCGGAGAACAGGGCAGAGGATTCGGAAAGGGTTAGATGAATCTAATATTGACTTCGAAGGTTTTTAGCATGAGCACTATTGATAGCGTCGTCTTACCGCTATTTCCAAAGGGCTTCAGACTAAACCCGGTGGCCTATATCAAGTGCCTTGATGAGATAGTGTTGCCCTGAGTCAAGAGTGTGGCTGCTGGAAGACCATATGTCTGGTAATAGAACTCTCCGCCACAAAAGAAAAGCCAGTCATGGCTGACAGACAATTTCTGTGAACACCTCATCACTTATATCTGGCCACCTAACTCCCCAGACTACAACCTTTTTGATTATTATGTGGGGTGGCGCGGTTAAGTGAGAGACCAACAAAACTGCTTGTAACGCCAAATAGGAACTGAAAGCAAGAATTATGGCAACAGTCACTTACTTAAATAAGGCGACCGTCCAGAGGATTTGCAGGAGATTCCGAAATCCTCTGGAGATTGTAGTTGAAGCTAATGGCGATTTTAAATAAACTTACTCTTTCGTATTTAAAGATATTTTTTGTAGAATTTTGTTAAATATATCTGTTAAAATGAGATGACAGTATTATTTTCATTTTTTCGTAATTTAGACGGCAATTTATCTATCGCACCCTGTTGCTGTAGCCTGAATTTTGGAATCAACATTGTCTGGTTATAGTTAGATTCACGCATGTGTGTGTTTAATAGGTTGGTGCAAAAATAATGACGTAATAATGTCGTTATTTGACGTTAAAAAATACGTCAAAAAACGACATTATTACGTCATTATTTTTGCACCAACCTAATATATATATATAGAGAGAGAGAGAGACTTATTACATTTCAGCGTTTCGGTAAGGGCCTAATTATAACGTACGTTTATATACTCCTAGCCTTTCAATTGCATCTTCTTCCATTAATAATATTAGGTTAGACCGATGAATTACATTTAGGGGATTGTATCTTTGGCTTAAGTAACGTGCTCGATAATCACTTTGGGCGAATAAATCTGCTTCGTAGTCCTTTAGGGCAACCAAATGTGTTACATCATACATTATATATACTTAAATAATAGACGCATTTATCTGTAAATCTTTGTTTAATTTTACTTTTTCCTTAGCGTGACATTTTTTGAGACGCTTAAGCCACACTAATGTCAAAATGACGTTGCTTAAAATGTACCCAACTTTGAGTGTCGTTGCTAATAAACAGAATGTTTTTATATCCTAACAATTATTACAATTTTTTTTTTCTTTGCAGGTAAGTCACGAACAGTTTCTTCAACTGTTACAAATGAATTTCGAATCCGGAACGAATGTAAGTATCTAAAGAACCATTCTTTCAGCATAAGCCTACGAAAAGTTTCATCTAAAATGGAGGTCTGTTTTTACACTCTCCTCCTACATACTTTACGTCCAGCGCTGCGCATGGGTTTTCTCGACGAGGATAGGGATAACGCTTTTCAAATATGGGGCAAGAGAGAAAAACAATTAAAAATTTCTAAATTTGAAGTTAAAATACGCGTATCAATCATGGCAAGAAAATTGTAAAAAAAAAAAATTATTTTTTATGCCAAAATTGTAAAAAAAAAGTTTTTTTAATTTTGGTTCTACAATCTGGCTGTGGGTAATACTCTTAACAATTGTCGACACCATTCGTGTAATAAATGTTTTATTCTAGGAGGCTTGTGAAGGTATCAATTTAGCTGTCTATCTAGTCCGTCTATCTACCTATCTAGTCCGTCACACCGTCTAAAATAGCAATACATTGATCGATCGAAACCAAATTTTGGGGGCGAGGTACAAAGAGGTAAATGGGGTTACAAAGTACAGTTGGTTTTTACTTTGAGTGAAATTTTCATTTTTTTTTTTTTTTTTTTTTTTTTTTTTTTTAAAACAATTGTTTTATTTAACATACAAAATACTGCCACTAAAAAAAAACGATTAAAATAACAAATACGATTTCAATATTGTTTTGTATATTTTTCAAGATTTTACATATGCAAGAATCTAGTTCCCAGTTCGCTCTTTTTCCCAAACTGTAAAAAAAAAGCCAAACGCTTCAAAAAGCTCCAAAAAGAAATATTTACTCTTGGCTCAAGAGTACGAAATCCCAAGAATTTATTCTTCGTTGTTAAAAAAATATTCTTAAATATTGTTTATCATAAAATCCTGTTAAATTACAGAAATTTTGTCAATGTATTAATTCCAAATAAATTAGCTTCTTCAAATTTCATCGATTGGTTTGCGAAATTAAACGAACTTAGAGTTTGTAAATCATGACAAAAATGTTAGCCATCACTTTAATATTAAATATTGTGAAGATTTCAACAGTCGTCGGCGTGTTGAAAAAAATCCTAGTAATATGATAATTGCGAAATGCAATAATAATTGGGAAATGTACTGTTTGCTTTCATTTTATCCTAATTCTCCGCAGTTTCAAGTGAAAGTCACAGTAGCAAAAACGAACGAGATTTTTTTTTTTTTTTTTTTTTTTTTTGAATAATAAAATTCAACTAATATAAGGCTGGAGGGTTGCTGTTAAAAGGGAAATCATGGCTGGGGTGAAGGCGTAGAACTTAAAGATTAAAACAGTAAAAATAATGACTGACTCTTGATTTCAAGCGGCAAAGTTTACCTTGTACGAGTAAGCTTCTAAAGTTCTTGGGAGGATGCTTCTGAAATTTGAATGAAAGAGGAAATTAGGCAGATTCAATTCCGAGGAACTAGCATGTTGCGTCACAGCTGTAAAGGACGGGCTGATACATTAACATCTCATTCAGTGAAATGGAAAAGCTTGTCAATTTTTAATCTTTCATTTGTATCCTCTTACTTCAAAAATGACCAGCATTTATCCTTACGAATTCAATATTTTGTTCAAATCGTTAAGCTCAAATAGTTGACGATACAACAGGAGATATTCTAGGGGTATTTTATAGTTGTGAAATTTGCAATGGATTTATTCAGACTTTACATTAATAATGATGATTCATTAGAGAATTCAAATAAGGAAATCGTTATTATTTATTTCGCTATTTGAGGTTTGCGTTCTCAATCATGATTTTTCTGTTGAATGAATTCACAGCTTAATTTCACCAAAACAGATATGAATTCTGGCAGAATTTCAAATACTGAATTTGCTCACAAACACGCAATCAGGATACATTGGCGTCGCATATTTCAAGAAAGAAACCAGGAGTCAATACCTTGGTTAGCAACATATCGAGAGCAAAATTGTTTCTCAGTGCAAGTGAATCGTTGAATTCTTATTGATTTTTTTTTTTTTTTTTAATAAGTTTTGGCATAAAGCCAAGATTTTGAAGGCACCCAGTGAGATCAAATTCATTATTCGGTAATAATGGTCAAACAGATTATCTCGTTAAATATTACACCATGGTGTGATAACCAATTTATTAGGTTGATGCAAAAATAATGACGTAATAATGTCGTTTTTTTGACGTATTTTTAACGTCAAAAAACGACATTATTACGTCATTATTTTTGCACCAACCTAATACTTATTTAGCTTTAGCAAAATATAACATTAGACACCTAGTGAGAATCATACATACCACCAATTAGTAACGGTTAGAAAGACGTGCATTTTAAACCTGACACCAATGCTAAGATATTTATATAATTATTTACTGAGGTGAGTTTCGACATAAGAGCACATGCACAAGCCATCCACAGCTCACTGCTATAGAAGCTTGTTAACCACTGTATAAAATTGTTAAAATATTTATTTTCCCTCAATGTGGATGGAACTCCAAACATTTGCGATTTTTTCCTGGTAAAACATCTTGCACAACATTCACCATATATATGGTGAACGTTCCTATCTTGAACGATAAATATGGGTCAACATTGGATGGTGTCTTTTGTTTAACACTTATGCATGCTAACAAAGGATACTGTGGAGAAAATCAGGTAAGGGAAACATATTTCATTAGTGCTTTAAGTTTGATATTAACCCAGCCTTGCTACGGGCGATAACGCCACACTGACAGATGAAATTTGTTAAAGCAGGATTTTGATGGCGTCTCTGCTTCAGAGCTTGACGAAGCTGATCAAGGTGCTTCAGTCTACTGTCGTCAAATCCCTGTAACGTAATGAAACATGTCTTAGGCCACTCCTTTCGATTTGATGATTGGACTTCCCGGTTTTTCAGATCAAAGTAGAGACGTTTCAAGTTGTCTTTGTAGCGTAAGAATGGACGTCCAACTGAACGCTTGGATTTTGGAAGTTGTCGACACAGTACCTTCTTTGGAAGCCTATGTTAAACCATTCTGACAACATGACCAGCCTACCTAAGCTGTATCTTTGCTACAAATATAATGTCCACACTGTACAATACCCGGAGACCACTCTAGGTAAAAGATTACGTTAAGGGGGGTAGTTTATTTGGCTAGGACAGGAAGATGACGTTAAAATCTATAAGGTTAAGATCGTAATGATCAGGGAAAAATCCGCTTGGGATTCTGTCCCACAATATGAAGCTGTTTGAATGGAACTTCTCACTGATGAAGTATGGCGATAATATGGCTAGTTTGCTAATATTTGTGTGTGTGTGTATATATATATATATATATATATATATATATATGCATTTTCATTAACAAGGCCTCTAACAGAGGAGGACGGACATTGAAAATCAATTTAATAGAATGCTCCGAGACAGACACTTAGGGACTGCTGATAGCCGCGTACAGAGCGGCTTTAAATTGACTCTGTTAAGGTAATTTTAGTTTATTTGCTGTAAAAAAATATTTACGGTCTGTTATAATACATATATCGAGCTCTCTGGATCAGTTTTAATAATTAATATTACTAGGATCCACCCGGATTATAAACCAACGGATCGATTACCTGTACTATATATAGGATTCATTTCTGTAATTCACTGCTAGCAGCAAGCAGAAATATTTCTCCTCCCGGTGATGGCCATTTTGGTCGAAACTAGTCGAGGAATCTAAATGGAATAATAATAAAAAAAAAACGAAAGAATATTAATCTACAACCCAGTGTATGTAAAGATTTTAATTTTTTTATTGTTCAATATATATATATATATATATATATATATATATATAATGAGAGAGATAATGCGTGTTTTTATCACCAGTCTACGACGCAACCAATAAGGTTTCGAACAATACACAGGTAATAGTTTTAAACAGTTTAAAACTAATGCATATTCAATGACGTTATCTTTTTAATTCAATTTTGGATTATTTATTTTCCTGTTATGTAATGATTTGATAGCATGTTAAACTGATACTCTGATCACTTATTTTGCGAGCTCTTAAATATATATTTCCTAATTACTATTTCATTTTTCGTAGATCTTTCACGGAGTTTGGCTTTTCACTGCTAGGCACCATTATGAATTATATTTTCAAAAAATACATTTCTATAAAATTATAAACAAATCTGTTGAAAAATAAAGGATACGGGAGAAATACCTCCGACATGTACTTCCCAGAAATACTTCCTACCATTTAAGTGGGAAGTATATATGTCGCATTCTGTAATTTGCGAAAATAGAGTAGCTATGAATTAAAGTATCTGTCACGTTTAAAAAAAAACAAAAAAAAAACACACCAGCATTAATGTAAGTGTATTTTGGAAAAAAACAATAATTGCCCAATCTTCAGGTTTTTCATCTGTTTGCAAGGGTGGATGTCTCGTATTGAACTGAGGTTAACAAGCGGTATTCAAAGACCATCGAGAATATTGCAACTCCCGCCAAAGAGAATAAAAGTGAAAGCATTTCAACCCGATTAAGCGAAAAGAAATTGATAGCATTATTTCTTGATTTATATTGACTTGTCATCAGGCTAACGTATAATAGATGGTGCCATGGTCAGCCAGAAGGTGAAAACTGATTATATCAAGCACGTAAATCGGTCAGAGCTTTGCACATTGGATCAATTTGACCGGGTTTAGCTGGTAGCCATGCATGGATCAGTCGGTGGTAAAGGGCTAAGAAAGAAGTGTTTGGCGCCGTGACAGCGGCATGCGGGTGATGCGCTGATAGAGATGTAGGAAGCCTAGATAGATTGAGAAAGTGGGAAGTACACGAAGTTTGAGCTAATAACGCTAGTCGGTAAAGCTTTTAGCAGAAGCTTTATCGTGTAGAAATGATTGGATCGAGAAGGTCTTCAAAATAAGACATAATCATCAAAGTTTAACGAATGTTCCTGCGTGTTTGTTCACCGAGATCCGAATACGTTTCTCCCCAACCGGTCACTCTCTGCCTCCCCCGGTCTCTCTCTCTCTCTTCCTTCCTCCGGTCTCTCTCTCCCTTCCTTCCTTCCTCCGGTCTCTCTCTCCCTTCCTTCCTTCCTCCGGTCTCTCTCTCCCTTCCTTCCTTCCTCCGGTCTCTCTCTCCCTTCCTTCCTTCCTCCGGTCTCTCTCTCTCTCCCTTCCTTCCTTCCTCCGGTCTCTCTCTCTCTCCCTTCCTTCCTTCCTCCGGTCTCTCTCTCTCTCCCTTCCTTCCTTCCTCCGGTCTCTCTCTCTCTCCCTTCCTTCCTTCCTCCGGTCTCTCTCTCTCTCCCTTCCTTCCTTCCTCCGGTCTCTCTCTCTCTCTCTCCCTTCCTTCCTCCGGTCTCTCTCTCTCTCTCTCCCTTCCTTCCTCCGGTCTCTCTCTCTCTCTCTCCCTTCCTTCCTCCGGTCTCTCTCTCTCTCTCTCCCTTCCTTCCTCCGGTTTCTCTCTCTCTCTCTCTCCCTTCCTTCCTCCGGTCTCTCTCTCTCTCTCTCTCCCTTCCTTCCTCCGGTCTCTCTCTCTCTCTCTCTCCCTTCCTTCCTCCGGTCTCTCTCTCTCTCTCTCTCCCTTCCTTCCTCCGGTCTCTCTCTCTCTCTCTCTCCCTTCCTCCGGTCTCTCTCTCTCTCTCTCCCTTCCTCCGGTCTCTCTCTCTCTCCCTTCCTTCCTCCGGTCTCTCTCTCTCTCCCTTCCTTCCTCCGGTCTCTCTCTCTCTCCCTTCCTTCCTCCGGTCTCTCTCTCTCTCCCTTCCTTCCTCCGGTCTCTCTCTCTCTCCCTTCCTTCCTCCGGTCTCTCTCTCTCTCTCTCTCCCTCCCTTCCTTCCTCCGGTCTCTCTCTCTCTCTCTCTCTCCCTTCCTTCCTCCGGTCTCTCTCTCTCTCTCTCTCTCCCTTCCTTCCTCCGGTCTCTCTCTCTCTCTCTCTCTCCCTTCCTTCCTCCGGTCTCTCTCTCTCTCTCTCTCTCCCTTCCTCCGGTCTCTCTCTCTCTCTCTCCCTTCCTTCCTCCGGTCTCTCTCTCTCTCTCTCCCTTCCTTCCTCCGGTCTCTCTCTCTCTCTCTCCCTTCCTTCCTCCGGTCTCTCTCTCTCTCTCTCCCTTCCTTCCTCCGGTCTCTCTCTCTCTCTCTCCCTTCCTTCCTCCGGTTTCTCTCTCTCTCTCTCCCTTCCTTCCTCCGGTCTCTCTCTCTCTCTCTCTCCCTTCCTTCCTCCGGTCTCTCTCTCTCTCTCTCTCCCTTCCTCCGGTCTCTCTCTCTCTCCCTTCCTTCCTCCGGTCTCTCTCTCTCTCTCCCTTCCTTCCTCCGGTCTCTCTCTCTCTCCCTTCCTTCCTCCGGTCTCTCTCTCTCTCTCTCTCCCTCCCTTCCTTCCTCCGGTCTCTCTCTCTCTCTCTCTCCCTCCCTTCCTTCCTCCGGTCTCTCTCTCTCTCTCTCTCCCTCCCTTCCTTCCTCCGGTCTCTCTCTCTCTCTCTCTCTCTCCCTTCCTTCCTCCGGTCTCTCTCTCTCTCTCTCTCCCTTCCTTCCTCCGGTCTCTCTCTCTCTCTCTCCCTTCCTTCCTCCGGTCTCTCTCTCTCTCTCTCTCCCTTCCTTCCTCCGGTCTCTCTCTCTCTCTCTCTCCCTTCCTTCCTCCGGTCTCTCTCTCTCTCTCTCTCCCTTCCTTCCTCCGGTCTCTCTCTCTCTCTCTCTCCCTTCCTTCCTCCGGTCTCTCTCTCTCTCTCTCTCCCTTCCTTCCTCCGGTCTCTCTCTCTCTCTCTCTCCCTTCCTTCCTCCGGTCTCTCTCTCTCTCTCTCTCTCTCTCTCTCCCGCTTCCTTCCTCCGGTCTCTCTCTCTCTCTCTCTCCCTCCCTTCCTCAGGTCTCTCTCTCTCTCTCTCTCCCTTCCTTCCTCCGGTCTCTCTCTCTCTCCCTTCCTCACACACCCGTCGCTCTCTCCCTTCCTCACACACCCGTCGCTCTCTCCCTTCCTCACACACCCGTCGCTCTCTCCCTTCCTCACACACCCGTCGCTCTCTCCCTCTCTCTCCCTTCCTCACACACCCGTCGCTCTCTCCCTCTCACCCCCGTCTCTCCTTCTCCATCTCTCTTATATATATATATATATATATATATATATATATATTGCTCTTGGGGTTTGCAACTGCATTTCTTAAAAATTTACTTACTGCAGAAACAGTAGTAAAATCTATCGCGGTGAGGTTGTGCTGTGGTTTTCTACTCCACTGGGTATCAGACATACGTACGTACATGTATTGTGGCTAAACACTCCTTTTTTTAAACAGACCCGTCCGTCAGGCTGGCTAGTATTACAGACGCTCACGTAGTTTATGTTGCAGCTATGCTGAGCGTACGTTAGTTACATTTCCTAGGAGAGAGCGCATAATCTGGCCTGATCAAGTCCAGCATCCTCAAACCGTCGGTCATAATGACTTGTGCCTTCTTGCCAGTACATCCACTGAAGTCTTGCGAACGGTTTCCTTCACCCAATTTCACTTACAATACTTGGGTTTATCCATGGTATGTTTTCAGGTTCTTTTCCAGTTGGTGCTGCGCGATGGGGATCGCTCAAAATGTCACCCTCCCTAACAAACTGATCATGGTGAGAAATCGACGGCTCATATAACGTATATATTAGGTTAGTGCAAAAATAATGTCGTTTTCTCACAAATGTTACTATGTTAGAAAACGACATTAAGTTTGCACCAACCTAATACATATTTATAATATAAGTATATTCTACAAATGGTAAATACTGATTTTTTTTTTTTTTTTTTTTTTTTTTTTTTTTGCATAGAAATATCGAGTTGCATCACAATCATAATGTTGGCTTAGTTGCAAATTGATGTTAAATCTTCCTGACTGTAAAATCTTTGCCTGATTAACAGGGACAAAACCTATTTCCAAAGTAATCAAATGATATTCAAGAAAATAATTTTCAAAATAAAAAATTAAATATCAGAAAAGGGTTCTGTCTGAATTAATGAAAGCTGTCCAATTTTGTAGACTGTCGCTGACAAAAAATTTAAATTCTCACTTGTTTTTGTAAGTACAAATTAAATAAGAAAGCTTTATGAATACCGTAATACGTTGCTGAAAATTGTATCGTGAACGTCGACCGTTGTGTTTGAAGGCTACAAAAGCTCAATGAATTTTGTTTGTACTACTGAATGGGTAAAATGGGAAATATTACCTTTTGATGAGATAAGGGAATTAAAAGGATCAGTAAAAAAAAAAAAAAAAGTTTTTTTTTTTTTTTTTTTTTTCCAATTTTGATTCGATTTTATTAACTCTGATTTAAAACAGATTTTCAAAAACAAGAAACATTTTAACCAGGGAAAGAAGCCACATTTCTTTTTATTAGTATAAAACTTACATTACGGCCAAGTCACATTGAAAAACTTCCTCGTACCATCTTCGAACTTAGATGGGTAACGTCTTGGAAATATCAGTTGTAAGCTTAGGTTTGGGCATGGTATAATGAATGATGGGTCGAAATTGTTAATAGCTGAGCCGGGATCCAACTCCTCTTGGGTTTGTTACATTCACTCATGCGCAAATACCCTTAGAAAAGGCATGAATCCACATCTCCCTGATATAAATTAATATGACGTGTTTCAAGATATTATTATCTAAAAAAATTATTACAATATAAAGACTTATAGGCACATCACGTTTAAACACCCGTTCCCGTAATCACTGAAGTTAAGCAACGTCGAGCTTGGCCAGTACCAAGAAGAGCGACCGCTTGAGAATAACAGGTGAGATTGGATGTATGGGTGGTGACATAATGACGCGGAATTGTAAATAGAACTGAGTTCCAATTCCCGTTGGGTTCGTTTTATTTACGTACTCCCAAATACTTTGTTGAAAGCAAAGAACCCAGCTCTTGACCGTCCACCTATGCGCTAATTAGTAATACTTGTATCACTAAATCATTATTTAAAAAATTCTTAGAATCTAAAAATATTTTCCGGTTTTAAAGAACCTGCAATCTTTTGATAGACCGTTGAAAACGAATCCATCTATCGATTTTCTGGATTTAAATATCCTGATGAACAAAAACGATATAACACAACTCCGACTAGCCTTAAAATTAAGCATACTTTGACAATGAAGATATTTTAACACAACGTTATTTTGGCAATAAATGAAATTTCTCAAGCTAGAATTTATTTGCCACAAGAATATTTACAATTGTTGAAGTTATCGCTAACATATTTGTCGAGATTTACAAAACTCTACATTTCGTTCAATTTCGCAAACCAATCATACTTCGAAAACCTACTTCGAGGTTTAAGAATTTCTTTAATTTAATTTCACAGAAAAAAATTGTTTTCCCTGAACACTCACGTAAAGCAATATTGTTTAAAAAAATTCTTTTAACACAGAAGAATGTATTCTAAGGATTTCTTACACTTGAGCATGCAATATACAACTGGTGATATGTAAATATTTCTTTCTGGAGCGAAATTCCAACTTTTTTAAACATTTGGCCTTGTGATTTTTTTTTTGTTTTTGTTTTATAGTTCTCACAATCGCGGGGAGAACTGGAGACTGGACTCCTGTATATATAAAAATCTATAGAAATCTATGCAAAAAACAATATAACATTTTTTATTAAATAAGTATTTATTTTAATCATTAAATTGTTTTTAAAGTATTGAGTGTATTTTGCATGTTAAATAATAAACCTTTTAATCATTCTACGAAATGATTGAAAATTTAGTGTACTAACCTACGCACCCTACACACAAACTATACTTTATCCTCACCCCTACCTGTTTACACTACATCTCGCTAATATTTTTTTAAGATCAATGTATGACTATTTCAAAGGATGTGATTAACAGACAGGATGACTAACAGAAGTT
>OZ010581.1:119859108-119899108 GCA_963932145.1 Acanthosepion lycidas | reverse complement strand
GAAAATCTTTCACACAAGAAAGGGAAGAAAATAACATTGACATGCATAAAGACAGATCAGAAAAAGAAGAGAAACGTTTATGAGATGTATGTTAAGATACGTAATGTATCGTATGAATGTGTGGACAACGTGGTATGATAAACTGCCTGCGGCAGCAACACCTCTGATCAGGAGATTGGTGGTTTTAAGGAACATCGAACCATCCCTTAATTTCTATTGTTCACAGTTCCAGCCTGAATGGGGTGGTAGCAGTTGTTAAGGTCAAATCTATGGGCAAATATTAGGTTGGTGCAAAAATAATGACGTAATAATGTCGTTTTTTGACGTTAAAGAATACGTCAAAAAACGACATTATTACGTCATTATTTTTGCACCAACCTAATAGTAACAACTGCATTTTTCCAATAAAATACAAACAATAAATGTAGCTGAAGGTATACAATTGCGTACAAAATATTTTGATTACGGTATGAAATAACCCATAAATGTTATGCCGCTAAACAAAATCAACATGAAAGAAACTTTCATGATATTAATCCATAGAATATGTTCGACTTTTTTGGAGAAATCGCACTGTATTGCAAAATATAACTTCAACAAAACTACAACATAAAACACAAATATCACAGCCTTTAGTAATTATGTCCACACAAACATGTATACACACAAAAACCTACCAGGTATTCAATTGTGAAAGCAAAATAATATATATCATATTTTTATTATTTGTAACCTCCCAAGAAAATTTAATTTCAGCATTAAAGGACGCATACGGAGTTGATATACCGTTAAAAATAACAAAACAAGCAAACACATCGTGGTTGGGTTGAAATTAAGTAGTCGGTTATCTCGTAGTTAAAAAATTCTAGGTGTCAGCAATGCTGAAGCAAAGAAAAAGTATTTAATTTCTATTCTTTTTATAATCATGTACAGAACGCCACTTAAAAGAAGTCCATTGTTAGACATGATAGTTACTGCATTTTTGAATGTCGCCTGTCTCGAATGTTAGATGATGCGTAAATGTTGATGAGCAGTTAGTTTATTTCTAGTTAAGAAATCTTCCAAGTCGGCATTAACTGTCCTTTTCATTGGGTCTAGCTTATTTACACTAAGAAAACGATTTTTTTTTTTTTTTTTTGCATTTAAGATTAACAATTTCTTCTACGACTTGAGATAATTTCGTTAGCAAATACTTGCATGTTCTTCGATATTGTTGTTATTTGTACCGTGACACTTACAGAGTGGATCATATCTCTTCACGATTTCCTGACCTTTGTAGCTCTTAATATATTTTCTTTTTCTTCTTTCCTGAACCCTATCCCGCCATTCATTTACTGGATCCCGCTAGGTAGGGTAGGCGTTGATTTCCTCTGTCCTGCTTGCTTTCAATCTACCTTGAGAGTATCAAGTTTTCTAAGCCATCTTTCCCCATTATGTGCCCTAGTAATTTCAACTGTCTCTGATAAGTATAATTTTTGTTGTTCTCATTTTCTCTAAAATTTCGTCATTGCTCAAACGTTCGGTTCATTGTATCTCATTATCCTTCCGTAGAAACACATTTCTGTTGCTTCAAGTGTCTTCTTCATATGTAAAAAGATATTACATAATAGTTCTATTTCCGAGATGAGGTATTAAGTACAGTATTTAAATTATCTCCTGAGCCGACCAAGAATAGAAATGAATACAATATGAGAATCGGTAATAAGGAGTGATAGAGAAAAGCAATAATAATTGCAATATGAGCTCTGGTAAAAACCTGGAATGATGATAACAGCAAAAATTACAATATGAGCACTGGTAAAAAAAGTTGCTGAAGACGTTAGGTTTATAATACCAAGAAATTCATAAACAGATGTCCTCCAAGACACATGGCATAGTGAATAAAGCGTCAGTTAGATCCAATGACAGGACCCAAAGAGTGTGAGTTCAATACCCGTTTAAGGCAGTGGAGAACTTGGAGAGGAGAATTAAAAGGAGATAACTGACATCCATTAGACATGGCTCGTGGAACTAGAACAGTCTACACCAGTGAGTGAAATAAAGGGTTCAGTTCAACATTCCAAACACCTGAAGAAGGCCGGCGCGTACAGCGGCCGAAACGTGGTAATAAATATGTCGACAAAGATTAGGACAATAGTCCGAATAAGTGTACATAACAGTTCATTTCTAACGAAATATTTTGTTTGTTTAAAACTTTGCTTACGCTTTTGGAAGGTTTCGCTATCCTAATCCCCACTTCGGATTTCACTTTTGTGCTAAACACTTCTCAAATATTTAAATTGTTGTACTTTAGAGACATTGATATCCCCAATTTGTAATTTGCATGTTGGATTGTCCATTTTGCTAACAACCATGCACTACTTTAAATGTTCATGATAGTTTGTTTTTTTTTCTTTTCTAATTCATTGTTTTAATCTCGATCATCTGTTTGAGGAACGGTTAATAGAGATTAAACATAGATTAATACAAACTGCGGCAGAAATACCCCCCCCGCATACACCTTTCATATAATGGTAATAAATTAAATAGATGAAGAAACCAAATTATCTACTGCCTTATGCAAGAGACATTTCTGGTGATTATTACTGCCGCACTGTGTGTTATAGCTTCATATGCCCGAGATATTAAATGTTGCGGACATATATGCTTTGGCATATTTGTGATTAATCAACATCTGCAGAGTCCAGCTCCAACCGTTTCTGGGAGATAGCACGTTATCTAGCGTGGCCAACACAAACCCTTGGTCACGATGACTTGTGACTTTGTTCTAGAATAATCATCGACGGCTCCTAAGGTCAACCTGTGGTAGGTTTTCCAAAGATGCCGCACGCTGAGATCACCTCCCGATAACATCAAGAAGTCACCTTCCTGGCAAATCGACCGTGGTGGCATTCGAGTGCTGGTATCATGGTCAGAATACGAACGTTCCAACCACTTGGCTACGTGCCCATGTTCATATTTATTGAAGTAAAAGAACAATGAACAACTGGCAATTAAATCCTCCTACTGCACTGTAATGAAAATTAACAACCTGAAGTTATCACTTTAAATGTAATTACATTCAAATTTTGGAACTACAGCCTTCTTTTACATAACTACTGCTTATAAACGCTTTATTCTCAGAATATTAATCGTATAAAAGTTAATCAGCTATTCTTTTTGTTTGTTTTTTTTTTTGTTTTTTGTTTTTTTAATTATTTCACCCCAAGCAAGGCTGGAAGCCACTAGGACGCAAGAGGTTACAGAAAATATAGAGCGTGATCAGATAGGAGTGATAGAAGAGAGTATGAGGAGAAGGGTAGTGGATAGATCAAGGCAACTGGAGATGTCGATTGACATTACACTTGAATAGCTCTGAGGGAAACTGGAATAAGGAAGGGAGTTCCACAGGCGAGAGGTGCGAGACATGAAGCTATTAGAGTAGAAGAGACGGCTACATTTGGTGAGAGCGTGATGCCAGCCTCGTAGGGCGCTTGAACTCATGAAGACTGGGAACCAGCGAATGTAGCTCCTCGGAGCAATTATCATGAAAATATTTGTAGAACAGAGATGCGACGGCGCGTCAGTGAGAAAGTTACTGTAGACGAGATGCCAGAGCAGATCCAATTATATTGCCTATCCGCCTCTGGAGCCTATCAAGAACCCCGAGGCAAACAGAAGGGGCACCAGACCCTTTCCAAGGCTTCTAGTACAAACGGAAGACTCTGGAGATTTAAAGTCGGCTTGAGAATTGCATTTGATTTGTTGTTAAACGTATCGTTAACTGCAATTCTGTTATTTTTTTTTAAATTAAAAACAATAACTCTCTTCGAGTTACATACTTCTATAGTGGGCAAATTTATCCGCAGGATTTAGCCGTTTGATTGGCCAGAAGACGTATACAATTAGACAATGTTAAGCTTTATTGTACGATTTTGTATCCATTTGCTCATAGAATGAGGGTTGCAGTAAAATTCAAGAAAAAAAAAATGAGGAAAACGAGGTTATTGAGTAATGATAATACTGCCTCTAAGATATTCGGAAGAATTTCTTTAAAAAAAAAAAAAAAAAAAAAAAAAGAAAGAAATAACAGATGCATTATGTGTCTTTCACATAGACTTCTTATAATCACGCACGTTGAACAATCTATTTAAAGTAAAGCATGATTTCGCGAAGTAGGTCTCATTTGAAACAATGACTGGTATGAGCAGATAATGAAATTGATTTACAAAACAAAGGAAATCATGAATATGATAGAGTAACTCTATACAGTTATTGATCGTATCGATCTTGCATGAAACAATGGAGGACAAAACTGCTATTCAAACACAACTCTGGACGAATTTAAGCACTTGCAGGTATGGATGAAGTAACAGAATATATTAAAAAGCAAGTTGTATAAGATGAGTCGCTGCTTGATCAGACTCCTTGTCAAGAATAATTAGTGGAATGTCAGGCTTCCCTTTCGAAATAGCATAAACAAATTGTCAAATCTGTGCTTGACTTCTGATTAAAGCAATCAAAGATGAATGTTCTCGATAGCTAATCTCCTTAGATAGTATTATCACAGTCAATGATGCTGTCAACCCCTTAAAAATGTCGCATATGTTCTTGTTATGGGACCTTATCCATAATAACATAATGGACTAAATACTGCGTCTCAAGAGGAAGCAAGCAGTTCAGTCCGAAGTCGGACGACCGGCTGATCGGTTGAACTCTCTGTCGTCGGGCGGGGAGGAACCCGAAGGAGGCTACGCCGAAACCTGAACCCGTTTATACGGGTTCAAAGGGCATATTTTTGGCCGAGCCCACGGGCCCGAAGATCCCACGGGCTCGAAGATCCCACGTTAAACCGGCCTTGTGCCACATGATGCCCTCGTAGGGGGGGTGACTAAATACCGTTCAGTCCGAAGTCGGGCGACCGGCTGATCAGCTGATCGGTTGAACTCTCTGCCTTCGGGCGGGGAGGAACACGAACGAGTCTACGCCAGAGTCTCTTTCGGGGGGTGGGGGTTGGTAAACCGACCCTGAACCCGTTTATACGGGTTCAAAGGGCATATTTTTTGGGGCAGTCGATTGCTGTGCTTGCACAGTCACAAATCATCGTAGTTGGGAGTTTGGTCAAACTGACCTTGTTCAGACAATTTTCAGGCCAAGTTAGATCCACTTATCATAGTTGTAGTACAAACCGCAGGTGGGTCCAGTTGATGTTATACTAACACAAATGTTCCCGACTAGGCGTCTGCAACAGAGATTGCCTTGTCGCCCTTCTAGAAAGGTAGACTCCGATACGAGCTGCCAGCTATTATTATAGCAATCATTTCTCTCAAATTTTATTCAGTGCCTTTCTAATTTCCTAATAGCATGTATTACTGAATTAATTACTTCGGAATGATTTAAACTTTCATCTCTGTATATAACCAAGAGGACCTTACCTATCACACCGACAATACGTTTTTCATGATAAAAACTTTCGGTAATATGACAACAGATAAATAGCATAAATTGAAAATCGATCATAATAATACTGGCGATTACTTCAGTAGAGTAGGTGTATATGCTGGAGGAGGTGTTGAATGTTCTGAGAGGTCACCAAATGTAAATTTAGACTCAAATCTGTTGGAATATTTTTTCCTCATGTCTAATATATGCATAGCGCCTTCCGGGCCTTAGAACTTTAATGAACGCTCGGTAATCCCCACTCAGTAGGGAGAATAGTTTTAACATGCAGACAAAGAACAGATGCTTTGATGGCACGTGGGAATAGACACTTCTTTCAACATGATGTGGTGGACTTGTAAGAACTGATTTTTGCAACCTCCACTAAATTTCCTTTTCAGAGTCGGAGAGAAGGTATATAATAAAATGTTACATTCTTGCAACTTCTCTCCATCTGTCTTTATATTTTGTGTAATCTTAAATGTCTGGGTAAATATATGTGCCCACGGCAGATGCTCTTAAGTTGGTACATGTATATTTGGTAAATCAAAATATTATTTCTAGCAAAATAGGGCATCATTTTATATTGCGTCGCTAAAAGAAATACACCAGTTCAATTGGAGAAATGGTTATCGCAATTAAAATGGAATCCTTGTGCAAAGGTCCAACTTTGGTTCAGAAAATTTGAATTCACATCTCGCTTTTGCTCTTAAGTATCATCATCATTATTATTCGACCCTAGTCTGGATCATTGAGCCAATGCGGACAAAACTTTCTTTAGCTGTATTGTATGTGCTAGGCCACTACATACGGTTTTGAATTCGGAGTTACTTTCACCTAAGTAAGTTGCCACCCAAGGCTCTTACCCATAAGAGGAGAGAATAATGGTCGAAGAAAACGATTCATACCTTTCTCAAGGTTATTAGCACGAAAGTGAATACATCCGCCAGAATTTGAACTCCGCTCTCCGATTCCTTACTCAACCATGCCTTCGCTTAAGAAAGTGTACAATAGGAGTAATTGTGGCAGGCATCTATGAAAAAAAAACTTGATTACACGGCATTCACATACAATTATTATTAAAGTACTATATTTCAGAAAGAAATGACATTTTTTCTCGAAAAGCCCGAAAATTGTAAAAATAGAATTTAATTTGTTCTTGTTTTGTTGTGATCTGGCCTTTAAAAAAACTTCCAAAATCTTTGTTCGAGAATTACAGCTATGATACAGGATGCATGAAAAAACACATTCCAGTATTTCTTTGTTAAAAAAAAAAAAAGCCGTTTTCTTAAAAGTGCAATGAAAATGTTCACGCACGTTTTGTTGTTTTTAAAGAACTGGAGACTAGAGAAGTTTTCATTCAACTTGAATATCGACGTATGAAAATAATCGAGTTCCCGTTTTGTACGAGTTATCGAAAATGAAAATATTTCCAAGAATACTTCTTTAACATTTGCAGTTTGAGATATTAGGTTGGTGCAAAAATAATGTCGTTTTTTGACGTTCAAATTCAAAAGAAAAACGACATTCTTTTTGCACCAACCTAATAGCGGCATACATCTCGCCACCAAAATAGGTCGTCAATAGAGCAGAAGAAGCCTGGAATTTGGAAGGCCATTTACAAAATAAACAAGCTTTACTTATTTTAGAACACAGAAGTAGTACAATTTGTTAGGAGAATGGACTCTGAAGATGGAGGCGATCAAATTTCATGATAAGACTGTACTTTGTAGCTCTTAATAAATTTTGTCTTTTTGATATTACTTCTTAACCCAATTCCGCAATCCAAGCAGACTAAGTATGCTATGTGCTGTTTTCCTCTCTCCCTCTTGCATTCAATCAGGTCATCCCATAAGTTCTGTCCGAATTTTGAATAAAGAAAACAAGTGACCAAATGTTACATTCAATTACAGATTCAATCAACAATGTATTTTCCCTGATTATCTATGACTTCCTTCCATCTATTAACAAGCTAACTAATTCCATTACTAAAATTGGTTTTACCCTTTTATTTCCATTGTCGAAACTGTTAAATGTAACCGTCTCTTCTACTTCAGTAGCGTCCTGATTCGCACCTATCGCCCGTGGAGCTCCCTCGCCATTTTTGTTTCCCTGATAGCTACAATCTCCATCTATTCAAATGTAATGTCAATCGACATCTCCAGATACCTTTATTTATCCCTTATCCTTCTCTTCATCCTTTCATCTATCACTCCTCTTTGCTCTCGCTCCAACTCTCTGTAACCCCTTGCGTGCTAGTGGCTTTCTGCTTTGCTTGGGGTAAAACGCTTAAAAAAAAATTATGTACCCCCAAATAAAATTATGAAATATATATAATTTTGAACAGAAACCAATGCTTTTATCCATCGAACCATATGTTCTTTGGGGCACATGGCCCAGTGGATAAAAGCTTTGGTCGCATGCAGTGAATTTAGGACCTGTGTGTTCAATAGCTGGCAATAGCAGAAGTGAACAAAAATTTGGAGAGATTAATTAAAATGAGATAACTGAGGTGAACAAAAATTTGAAGAGATTAATTAAAATGAGATAACTGAAATATCCGGAAGAGGCATGGCATGTGGAACTAGAGCAATCTACCCTGGTGGACGAAATAAGATTCAGTTCGAAATTTCTATCACGTTAAGAATTTGGAAACGTACAATGGCTGAAACTTCGTGAATATGGCAACAAAGATGAGGACAACAGTCCGAAAAAAGTAGCTATTTAAATAATTGATTTTCTTACTTAAATTGTTGTTATAATAGAGAAATCTAGAATTTGTCGTCTTTTTTTCACGTTTTATTACTGAGTATTATCTTACTCACCAATATGTTATTGCAATTCTGTCTCATTTTCTGCCGTATATCACTTTGCACGGGACTATGACAAGAGAGTCGAAGAGAAAGTCTCATTGTTGTCAATCCTTTATACTTTATGTTGTTGGTAATTTCAAATATATATATATATCCTGAAATTATCAAACAATTTCTTTCTGAATATTGTTTTGCCGTATAACATTTTTCTTTTCGAAATTATGACCAGTACGTTTACGAGGTCACCATGCTTCTATATTTTATAGAAGATATTTTTGTGGATATTTTCTGATATATTCTGAATGCATGAAGCCATTTGATATTAATGTAAGAAAGCTTAACTCAATGTTAACGCGTCCCCAACCATAGGATCATCTTGGACACTTGAATTACCTTAGCGTCCGTTTTGATTTCTTTAATGACAGATTGTAACGTCTGCTTTCGTAAGTTGTCTTTACCATCATCGCCTTCACTTTAATCTTGTCCACCGCAATTTTGCGTTTAAAAAATAATTTCTGCTATCCAGTTTTTTTTACTAGGAACGTTGGAACAGAGAGAGATGTGTCATCCCTAAAACCATTGCATACTATGGACACAGTATCCAAGATTATATCATGACGTTTTATTTCCGACAAAATCCTTTTCCGAGGCTGTCTATATTTCTGAGATGAGGTATTATGTACAGTATTTACATTATGCGGACCATTGTCCTCACCTTTGTCGCCATATTTGTCACAACGTTTCGGCAGTTGTACGCTCCGGTCTTCTTCAGGTGGTTGGATAACTGACATCCATCAAACATGGCACGTGGAACTGGAACAGTCTACCCCAGGGATCGAAATATAGGTTTCAGTTCGAAATTCCAACCACTTGAAGAAGGCCGGAGCGTACAACGACTGAAACGTTGTGACAAATATGGCGACAAAGATGAGGACAATGGTCAGCATAATGTAAATCCTTTTCCGTTTACCCATGCAAGCTAAGGTCCATTTGATTCGTCGCTCTGTAAGACCACAACCGATTCTCGAGATATGCTGTATACCTGGATATAGTCCAGACTGATATCGTATACAAGATGCCTCTAAAGTATAGGCAAAAATGCATCCAGAATATTAACAAACACATTCAATATGATTTTCATCATTTATGATGCAAATGTTGATGCGCTTTGAAAGATTCATTTTAACTCGATGCAATAACTGAAGATTATCGTCAATTTTACCTCCTTCTCTTTTTATGTACTCAATCAAGTGTGTTGCATCTGTGATTTTCATTGAGTACACCTTCTCCTTTAGTATACCAAAGAAGTAAATATTTTCTTCTTTCGACAAAACCATGTCTAATCTCTTGACTTGAAAAACTATAGTTAATGTGATTTCCTTTCTTTGCAGACTTTAGGGGCACGCTGTATAATAACCATTTACATGCTTGCGGATATAGGAAATAGATTGATCAATAATAATTTCCCCAACTACATTATCGAGAGCCTTGAAGTATATTCCGAGAGAAATTAAACGGCCCTATCATTAAAAACACAACACACCGAATTATAAATATATATTCCTGCAACCAGATGGTAAAGAATGATAATGAAAATGAATTAGTCATTCCATGCATGATAAAACAACATGTATCAATCTTTCTAAAATCATTTCGTCCCAAGCAAGGCAATAAAGCCACTAAGATGCATGGGTGTACTGAGTGTCAGAGAATATGATGAAAATGAGGAGTGAAAACGATAAAAAAAATAGGAATTAAGACAGAAAACGATTGGCATTGAATTTATATTTTTGAAGATCAAAATTATCTCGAAAGCAAGAAGCCGAAAGAAAAGTTCCAGAACAACAAGAAAAGAAACTTAATATAAAACTTATTGTTACATCCCGCCATTTCAACTGTAAAATGAGACTTTGCCGCCAATTTAGTCTTTCCCTTAAACTCATAAAATCTGGGTACCAAAGATGAAACTGCATCAAAACAAGTACCGTGGAAATATTTATAGAAAAGACATACGGAATTTAGGAGACTGCGGAAGGAAGTGACTGAAACTGTGGTACCACGACAGGACCAGTAACATTGCAGTTTTTTTTTTTAAATTTCAATTTACAATCGCCTGAGGAGGCGCAGTGTTATGCGTTGAAACACGACTGCAATTTTATAGCGATTCTTACATGTTTTTTTTTTTTTGTTTTTTTTTGTAATATCCTAAAATAACTTTGCTCGACTATTTGAGCCCTTTTTTAAATTAAATATTACAAAAGTTGGAAGTGTACTCTATTCGTTCTCATTATATATATATATATATATACACTATTTCTCATTAGGAGAGACTGTTTTTAATTAAAGAGAATTTCGCTTATGAAATGCAACCGGAAATTTTAAAACGTTTCTTCCCGTTTTATTCTTTCTTTTTATTTTTATTTTTACTTTCGCATTTGTTTCTTGATTTTTGATTCCGTTCGTCATTTCCAAACGAAAAGACAGTCTTTCGATATCGTGTGTTAATAGCAAAGCAACTGAATTATTACACTTTCTAGGCAATATCCTGTCTGCGACAATTGCCCGAGTTAGACAAGAAACAAACATACGTGACCGATACATCAATAACCGCCACTTTATATGTAAAAGAGAAAAAAAATGTTTGTTTTTTTGTTGGGTTTTTTTTTTTTTTTTTTTTTTTCGCTTTGATGTTATTAATATTGTAACTTATTACACGCGCTGAACGTTCTGATGCGCTAGAATTATAATATGGAATGTAAGTTATGCCAAATGACTTCAGCGTAACGACTATTATTTATTGTAGATGATTATTACGGTCTCTTGTTATTACTGCGTTCCTTCCTCGGTAACATACTAAGATGGCGGACAGCTTGGGAGCATCGAGTACTCTAAATGACCTCCTGCATTCAAAATATGTTTGAAACGCGCGAAATTAATCCTAAGTAACTAAACGATGTTTTCGTTATGTCTTCCGATGTTTAAATTACTAAATAGTGGCCCTCAAATAATCATGAATGATATTAAATGATTTTGGAGGTTTACAGGTCCGAATTCAATCAAATGTCTTTTTACATTTCTTGTAAGTCTATATTTCTCAGGGTTTTTTGGGGGGGGTTTTTTTTTCTTTGTTTGTTTTTTGGGTTTTTTCTAATTGAAATCATAGAAATGAAGAACTTAGGATTAGCATTGAATAGGCAGCACCTCATTAATTAGGCAAGGAATAACATGCAGAAAACATGAAAACAATGGACAAGTTGTAAGGAAAATAGATGGATAAGGACACGTATACTTACAATAAGAAAGAGTTGAAACCCCGGGAGACAATAAGGATGTCATGAAATTTTTTTGAAAATTCTTCATATTCGTCACAGTTCTTACAAAACTACGTCCATTACAAACAGATGCCCTCAACTAACTTTTCTTACGAATTAATGTCAATGGAGGTCACTTCATGGACTGGGTAGTATGATGATTTTGCATAAGTCTACTAAGTACAGGAAATTCGAGCTAAGAATTTATCGCATACGTCCTGAAATTAATATGCACATAAACGAAATTTGCTATAGTAATTTGAAAATTTTGTAATAAAAGAAAAGTTAACCTTCAAGATCATCCATGTGTAGAAAATTTTATTTCTGTCTTTAGCCGTGAATTTGAAATTAATCACTACCTTATACTAGAAGTTTCCATTAAGTGCATCCGTATATACCTATTTACAACAAAAAGTAGCAATTACATTAATAGAAATTGTACATTTTGCACAAACATCAGATATGCCCGAATAACGCTCGTAATGATAAAATTAATGATCATGTCATCTACGTAAATGATCTAACATTTGTTATCGTGAAAGAAGCTATTCTTTTATATACTTATGGGCTAATGGCCATATCACGTTCAAACATCGATTCTCGCACGATAAACGGGCTTAAGCAACGCCAAGCTCGGTCAGTATCTACATGAGTGACCGCTTAGGAATATCAGTTGCTATAAGCTTGGTTATGCGGGTGGTGTAATGTATGATGCCTTGGAATTGTAAATCGGAGGGCAGAGTTCAAATTTCAGTTGGGTTAATAATATTCACTTACACGCAAATACCCTTGTTCAAAATTATGAATCAAATTCTTCTCCCCCAAGCTATGGGTTAATTTTTAGTGCATCACTAAATCATTATCTCCAACAACAAGAAATCTTTATAATCTAAAATATATTTTCTTGTTTTAAAATACTGCAGAGGATTCATAAGCTGTAGAAAAAGGATCAAAATATTCTAATTCATTTTCTCGCATTTCTCACCTGTGGAAATTTCTTCGGATTACTTAATATCCTGCCGATTAGTATCTCCATAAATTTAAATGCAGCACCAATCGTCATTTTCTGTCTTCCTGGGCACTTTTATTTTATTGTCCTTTTTTCTCCCTCAAGTTTTCTTGTTCTTTTTCACTCTCAGTATCCCCTCCTTTGCGTTTTAGTGGCATTATTACCTTGCTTTGGGTGAAATGCCTAAAAACCAAAATGCTACCACATCTTATCCGTGGTAAGAGCGGCTAATCTTTTCAAGGAATTTATTTCCGAATCTCGATGTAGAACGACTGCCCGAGGACACGATAAAATGGAATTATGAAGGAAGTATTTTTTAGAAAAAACAAATTAATCTATCAAACATTATCATTTATTTTCGTTTGAATTTTTTAATCGCCGTCAGACAATTCAAATTGGATCGTCGTGAATGCCGATAAATCTTTGTTTGTTCAATATAACTTCTATTTATTTTTGGTATAATCTAATTTGAATCTTTGCTTTCTCTGCGAGGTTTGTTCTATTCTGAAATTCTATTTTTCACGCTGCCTTTTAGGTGAATCCAACGGAAAAGATCCGAGGTGACCTTTGCTCTTTAATATCAGGTTTTATGGCTACGATCTCTGCTAATTTTCTCAGTAGCCGAAGAAACTTGACAGGCAGATAACGCTATACAGACATCGGCTTGAGGGAAGAATGAAAACCGTTCTTTTGGCTTATATAATTATTAAAGTCGACGTAGCTAGGTGTGACGTTTGTGGTTCTTTTTTTTAATCATATATATATATATATATATATATATATATATATATATGACGATGTGGGCTACGTCACAACACATAATTTGTCTCTACTTACCCTGATGATGACGTAAGAAAATTGAAAGATTGACTCGTATTTCTTCCGAAATAAACTTCGAATAATATATGATCGGTAAAATTAATCGACATGAAATTTGTTTTGTCTGTAATATTTTCCTTGGAGGGCATTTGCTGCCTAATACACACAAAAATAAATAAATATAATCACAATTCCTTGTTTTCAATAGGGTTCTTTCATATTCACGGCAAAGCTTCTTAGTATCCTTATTAAACGAAGAGAAAATTACCGTCTTGATACATATTCCTTTATTCCGAGTACTTTCGACATTAGCACAATGTCATCATCGAGGTGGGGTTTTTTTGAGTGGGGAGGGTTTTCTTCTAAAACACAATTGTTCCCACCCCATTTATTTTAAAAATCTTATATTGCAATTTTTTTTCTTTGTCTTTTGATATAAAAAATTTTCCTTTCTTTTTTCCTCTCCTTTTTTCTTTTGTCTGAACAAATTGATTCCATTTAAAAAACAAAAAGTTCTGAAGAGATGAATATTTGAATATGTCCATGAAATAAATTATAACCGAAATAGATTTTTAAGGAATGTCATAGATTTATATATATATATATATATATATATATATATATATAAAATCTCATTTGAACAAAAAAATTATACCACAGAATTTTTATATATTGTTTTAAAATGATTGAGGGCATTCTTTAAAAAGGAATCTTTTTCATCCGACATTTTTTCAGAAAGATTTATTGGAACAAAAGCCAAACCCGGCCCGGTCGCTAGGATCAAAGTGTAGTATCTGCGCTTTGTGAGCTTCCGGACTGGCCTCTGTCGAACTCTCTAATGCAGAGAGGAACTCGGACGAAGCTTTGCCGAAGGGTAAGGTTGCGTTCCGTGAGGTAGACTGGACCTGAACCCGTCTAGGCGGGTTCAAAGGTCATATTTTTGGCCGAGCCTACGGGCTCGCGGGCTACCCACATTAAACCGGCCTTGTGCCACATTTAATCCTCGTGGGTGGATTAATAAATACCAAGCCAAACCTGCACAAAAACTAATCATAAACGGCAAATCTGGAAAAGTACATTGGTGGCGGATAAATAAGGGACTACGACTAAAATTAATTCAGTAATTAAATAATAAATCTATGTAAATAGCCTCCTAGTATGAATCAACATGAATAATTTGTACCGTATTTATATTTAAACGTAACAGTTTTAGGGAATTATTTTTAAATGTATAGGGAAAGCATTTTGAGACGTAATTTTGTTTGGTTTACTTGTTTTATGTATGATTCAGTAGAGTAAAATTCATCCTATATTATTTCTATTTCAAACATTTTATCTTCAACAATAATTAAAACATGATCACATATATTTCACGATAATTGTATTCTAATTGTACTGATTGGCTGCTATTATTAGGTTGCAAAAATAATGTCGTTTTCTCACATATATTACTATGTGATAAAACGACATTATTTTTGCACCAATCTAATAGTATTTAAACATAAATTATAATAACGGTAATTAATAAGTGGTACATTTGACGACGAACTTGACCATATGGTTTGCGGGTTATTTCTTCCATGGCTATAATGATTTAACTATTTTAACTTTTTGCTGACCTGAATGATCAGTGGCTGCGTCATTCTGTTATGAGGATACCCGGTTGACAGTTTTCTGGTTTCTTCTTCCGACTGGTAATAAGGAACCGGAATTCATTGGTACCGCTTTGAGAGGCTGATCAGTCGTATACTATCAGGTTATTTGTAGTGTCATGTCGCGCATGTCGAGGTGTGTCTGCATGTATTTCCGGTGGGCAATATCGAGGCCACGTTATACTTTAGTCTCTGTCATTTTCTGTACCATTTTTATTGTCGTGAACGATAGTGATATTTATTTTGAGTTTTTTCTAATTAAAACAAACCTTGACAAATAAAATGAAAAGAAATACGTGTAAACTAGTAAAAAAAAAAATCACTTACCCACTCAACCTTGCTTTCTCAAATATTCGCGTTATTCCTTCTACTTTCCTTGGTATTGAACCTTTTCTCTTGAAACGGTTACCAGATGTCTTCGTAATTTGTGAAACTAATTTAAAATTTGCTATTTCTACCAAGACATTCTCTGTTCCAGAATATCTTCCACTTTGCCGAGAAGAATCTAGCTTACATATGCATGGTCTCAGTGTTTATAATAGTGATTTTCAAGCGTAGCTTGGATGTGGCATAAGACCGAATTTAAGGGGCAGCCAGGGAGGATCGAACTCATTACTCAATCGTAATTGTTCTAGCGAGACAGAATTGCTAACCATTACACCACCTCGAGGTGTCCCCTTGGTCTTTATAATATACACATAATATAAATATTAGTTGTATTCTGGAAAATCTCCCAATTGTAAGAGGATTATCTCTTGACTCCCCAGATAAATCTCAGAATTACGGTGAGTTATAGTAAATTACGCATTTTAAACGGATATTTTCTAATACATGTGTATGATGAGAAATCGTATTACAAGCCTGACAAAATAGAAAAAAGAAACCTCTTATCGATGAATTACTCTTAGACATAAAGGAAGAATCATTTTCACTTATTTATTTTTTTTAATAAAAATAATGTATTAAGACGAAATATACAGAAAGTTAAATAATTTCGAGCTCATATGATATCTCCACGATACAAGGTCAGTCAGTTATGTGCCATACGTGATACACGCTTAGGCGATCATGTATCTTTCGATACATGACTGACGAGACAGATTCTCCCCCCACAGTCGGTTGCCATTTCTTTCTGCAGTTGACCAGTTGCTATCCAAGACTATAGAACCCGGTCTGTACTGCTATTTACCCATAGCTGGAGGAAGAAAAGTATTCACATCTTTCTCAAAAGAAAGTTAATAAAATTGGCTGAAACTAAAAATTTAAAGCTGAGTGTTTTTGCATCTTTAACGTTTTAGGAACACCTGATGACTTCCAGCAGGCAGGAAAGTAGGAAGTAGAGAGGCATTTATTATACACTTTATAGAGAACAGGAGCCAGTTCAAAAGCACACTTATTACAAGGATACCATCGAGTCCCCATGCTTTGTGGGGATCAACGTTGGAGATGATAGTAGAAACCATGGATGGCTTTATATGTATGTTACTCATTAGAGATTCAGTTCTAAGTGGAAAGTTAATCAGAGGTACTATATCAGCAGAGGATGATAACCCCTCAAATTAATTGCAAAGCGGGGAAGGGACCTTGCACTTATATAATATCCTATTAGGTTGGTGCAAACATAATGTCGTTTTCTCACATATGTTAACATGTGACAAAACGACATTTTTGCACCTACCTAATATTACAGAACAGCCATTAATTTCGAGAAGCAAAGTTGTTAAAGGCTATGCGGTGCCTCATTCTCTAGACTAACCAGGACTTAATTCGAGGACTCGCTAACATTTATTACGGACATTAACGAATAGGTGCCACTTGTGTTATACTGGTATAGCCGATAGTAGTGATTCCTGTGTACTATGGCGGCTAGCATGCTTGTGTGGACCATGGAGATGATTGACGTTTCACCTGGTATTCCCGGGAAGGTATGAAAGCGTCCATTACTAATAGGAAACTTCAGTGGCGCAATTGTCAATTGGGTGGTTGAAAATGTCAGTCCATGGAGTGTGACGAAGAAAAGTAAGTCCTAATCAGTATGCCTGCTACGGAAAGAGGTTTTATCGATAGGAGAATTTCGGGTTGCTGTTTCCAAATACTCAATGTTTTTCTTTATTGATATATTGTTCCAGTTCGATCTTTTTTTTTTAATATTCGAATTGAAATCGTTATCTTTTATATCTAAAAAAAATTATATATAATAAAAATAATTTTGTAAAACGCCTTAGCAAAAAAGTCGGTATGAATATGAAATTTCACCTAGCAGTGTTTTTTTTTTTTTTTTTTTTTTTTCTGATAGAAGAATCGAATTTAAGTTTTAGATAAAACATTGAGTGTCCATCCTTCTGGAATCAGTTAGTTGATATTTCCATTGAAGTTAAAACCACGAAACCTTAATACGCCTGTGCCCAAAGTAGAAAAACATTTACTGTACATACATACATACATGATACATGCATACATACATAAAGGTTCATTCCAAACATATTTACTCTAAAAGAAAGCTTAGTGTGCAGCTTACAGATGCTTACAATGGACAAACTAGAATATACCTAATATTAAATTCCACCGTCGCATAAGTTCTTTGCCGCACACACACGCACACATATATCATACATTTGTCTGTGCGCGATGAACTGGGCGAAGGCCGCGTTCGGCAATGGATATGCGCATGCTCAGTCAGTCGCTACAAATCAATTTCCTGCTTTCTGTTTCTCTCAACAAAATAACCACTTGCACTTGACTTATTACTGATAATGACAAGGTTGGCTTCTATTCTGATAAGACTGTCGCAAAGTGAAAAGCTATCATTAAGTAACACTTCTTTCGACAACGCCTTGTGTTGTAAAAAAAAAATAATAATAATAATAAAGAAAAATGAAAGGGAAAAGAAACCAAAGGCAATAGCACATTGATGTTACCTGCTAAAGAATTTGGGCCAGTTTGTCACGTAAGAACATATTTTAGTGGTATGCTCATTAGACCGAGGACATCTAGTGCACAGATAGATTACGCGGAGTTGAACAGTCAGTGGTCATGAGATAAAATTGCGCTCTATTAAGTTCTTGCCAGTATTACTTAATCAATGAATGGTATTTCAAGACCGGTTCCGATTAGGAAAGCAACACTGGAGTGAATGCAGGGATCTCGAAAAACTTTATATGTAACTGCTTCCGGCATTAAAACATTGACACAAAATGGTGTCCATTAAGTAAAGTGTACTATTTAAAAAAAGAAAAGGCTATCACTTGATCCTTATATAGAAGCCTGGAGATGAATTGCCTCGACAAATATGTCGAATATATTTTCAATTTATACATAAACAAAGAAAAAGGGGACTTTGGTGCGAAACAGTCAGCGTTGATTGTCAATGCTGTACTAATGTCCATTGGTGAAATTTGATAAGCAAAAACTGTATGTAATTCACACCACGTTCTTAGAAATGGAGTTATTTGACTGCAGCATGGACTGTTTATTTTAATGGATTACGGAAATAAGTACCAAAAACGTTATGTAATATCTGTCAGAGAATGCTAGGCAATGTTCTTGTAGATGAGGAAGAGACTTTAAACAAGAGAATTATAGTTCTACATAAGAACGCTAAAACTTGTATGGGCTGAACATGCGAACGACGACGGATTTCTAAAGAATGGAAAGAAAAACACTTACACTGAACATCAGAAATTTGAGATCTCTAGGGTATATAATGAAGAAAGTGGGTTTGGAAAATGTACCACTCACAAGTCAATAAAGGCCAGAGCGACAGTGTAAAACTGCGCAAAACCTATACAACGAGCTTGTATATATGGATGGCAGAACAGGGTTTAGGAGAGATAACAAAAACAAAATTTAGTAAGAGCCATAAAGGACTGGAAATCTTGGTGAGCCATGAACACACTTTACCTGAAGGGATATGCCACATAGAATAATTACTAAAGGAAGTATTTTAAATTAGAAAAAGAGTTTATAATAAACTGCACTCAAATTTAACAAAATCTTAACCAACTTTACTACTGATAGAGACCGGTCCTTTGTTCATGAAAAATGCTTGAGTAGTTAACACTGATTACTTTCAGAATTAATGTTTTAGTTATTACTAGCTCAAATTTTTAAGCCAGCTTTTGCAGCGGGATAATTGGGCCTCTGGCCGCAAAGTAAAATGACTTGTGATCCAGCTTAAAAATCAGGAACGATAAATTTGAAGAAATAACTTTGAATTCCTTAATTCACACCATGGAGAGTCAAACCCTCATTTAACTTTGATTCGGGCTGTAAGTCAAATTCCGGTGAAGTATCCGATTGCAATTCAGGCCGAAAATTTAGTTCTTCAAATAACAAACTCTTCGGAAGTTCTAAACCTCACTTCACGAAAACTCTGGCTTTAACTCTGATTATTTGAAGAAATAAAATTGATTTCGTTAGTTTACAAAGTTTTAGAAATATTTTAGAACTGAGTTTAAAACAAAATGTTTTGAATTAACTAAGTTTTTCTCTTAGTGTAAACTCAATATAAATTAAAAACTTTGAAAATCACTTTTTTTCCAGTTATTTTAAAACTTGAACTTTTAACTGTTCCCTCCTCATCCAGATAAAATCCCAATAATGACTTTTCAAGCAGCAGCTGAGGGGCAGAGTTGTCAGTCCCGAGATCGCCCTGATTCCAAAAAACGGTATATATCTATGTAGAACAAGTGCCATGGTTTCAAACTCACGGACGGACAGAATTTTCCGTTTACTTACAAAGATTATTTCATTCATATCTGCATTTCAATTATTTCTTTATGTAAATTAGGTTGGTGCAAAAATAATATCGTTTTTTGATGTATTTTTTAACGTTAAAAAACGATAATAGTTTTGCACCAACCTAATATATCTTTTCATTTGGTTGTGTTTTGATATTTGAAATAATATTTATTATATTAAAATGATTCGATTGGACGAATTTAAAAAACCTCGATGTTTTCGATATTTTCTTTTCTTTTACATGCTCGTCAGAATCGGTTTCTTTTCTATGTTTGCTTTCTTTTGCTTATCTTTATCGCAGTCTTGATCTGTTCCCTCACTCTACACATCATCAATTTCTGTTTACCTTCTTTTCTTCATTTCCATCCTTCACGGTAACCCTCTCGGTTCTTCTTATTTAGAAGCTAAAAATAAAAAGGCTAATGAATTGTGATTAGGTCAACCACTCGGGTGACTGACCTATCTAAAAAAAAAAAAAAAAAAAAAAAAACGCGTGAAGCTCTCAATCATTTTGACATTATCAAATTCATCATGATACACACCTATATCAATTTCAATATATTTGCTTGAGTTTTCAATTTTTTTATTATTTATTTTCTTTATTTTATAGTTGCAGTCGCATAAACTACAATTCTTTTCTTCCTTTTTTTCTCCCTTTTAGTTTGTTTTCGTATTTGAATTAAACATTATTAGATTTAGTTTACTGGATTATATTTAGTCTTTTTAATCATGATGTGCTTGCAGATAGCGTAATAGGAATTTGTTTTCGTGTCTGCATTTTTCGTTTTTCTTAGATTTAAGGAAGTAGATAGGTCGTAATTTCTCAGCACGATTCACTTGCAAAAAAAAAATGCGCGGTAATTATCGTTCCAAATGTAATACGTCCTTTTTTATTTTCATAAAGTCACTAAACTAGTGAATGAGTTCATGGATTGTTCGTTGTATGTATGGAACGTGTTTTACAAATGCATTACACAGCATTTAACTGTGTTTACATTCATTGTTCCGTTGGTGTAAACCCTGAGTAAGCTTAGATGAAGGTCAACTGTTATTAAGCTGGCATATTAAATTAAGCCCAAAATACGTCAATAGCAGAATGCTTCAAACACATACATTTTATATATATATATATATATATATATATACACACACAGTGTAACTCGGATATAAGAGAGTTATCGGGACCGGAGAAGAAGTCTCTTATATCCGGGTTAATATAGGCTCATAGGCTTAATACAAAAGTGTAAGTTAAAATTAAACTTTTCATCCTTGGAAGTGAGTTTTGGTGATCCAGGGAAAAAGAAAATCTCTGGTGAAATAAATTATAACAATGGAAAATTAAACTGCTCTCTTTTTCTTTAAATTCATATATATATATATATATATATATATATATATATATATATAATCGAAATCACTCAATGTAAGGTAGTAAACGCATTAAGTGTTTACTGGGTGTGAAAGAAAATAGAAACATTACTCTTATATTGTACTATTGCAAGGCAGTAGTTATTGATTGATATGGCATTTAAATTTTAGATTAAAGTTGACCGGAAATCAAGTAGCCGGAAGTGAGTCCCTCACGCGAAAAGTGCGATAAAATAACCTGTTACCATAGAAGTTACCCGTTATATCTCGCCAATTCGACCATAAATTGTTGACTGTTGCCAATCTAGTACTGCGCTTAAATTTTAAAATGTCTCGGTTCGATAGCGAAAAGCGCACCCAAACAATTACCATCAAATTATTTATAGAAAAGGAACGTAAGTAAATTTACGACGGTGGGAAAGAGACTGAATCCGAAATGCCAGGGCAGGACCAATAATATTAACGATTCTTCCATTGGCATTTAATACACGCAAACATATATATGAAATGGAAAAAGTCTGGTAATTATTTTAAGTCATTTTTATGTTTATACATTATTTTATAGATACAAATATTTAAGTAAATGTTCTGTTTATAATGAACCGTATTAAACAAAATTACCGGCCTGAATGTTCGAGAAATTTTCATAGAAAATATTCGTCCTCCGAACCGGCATTAGACTGACATGCCTTTAACCGATTGGGAAGCATTTGGTAGGGAAGGTCTTTAAACTACAATCCTCAATGATTCTCTCACGTACATTCATATCTGCTCATGGCGTATCCAAATGTAAACAAATCACCTAAGGCATTTCTCGGATATTCAGGCCGGTAAATGTTGTTTAATACTGTTTATTATAAACAGAGCATATACCTTAATATTTGTACCGATAAAAAGAATGTATAAACATAAAAATGTCTTTATATATATATATATATATATATATATATATATATATTTCTGTTGTCTTAAACTGCAGCAACTTTAAGTTTTATGCCCTTTCGTAATTTTCAGGCACTAATGGAAGAAATTATACAAAGCAGAAACATCTTTTTATGAAATGGCTACTGAAAAGAAATGAAACTAACCAATGTCAAATGAGAAATAGGATTTATGGCCTGAATGAACAATACTAAATATGTATATACTTAAAAAAAAAATAATACAGGGCATGAGGAATAAATTTCCTGAGGATTAGCTGGGATGAAAAACTCCTGAAGAAAGCCGGAAGTAAAAACTGTTGAAACGTTGTGATAAGAGATTACGACAATAAGTAACCTATGTAATGATAACTCCGCGACCCAGTAATTCAGATGGAAATTGTCGAAATTCTATCGATACTAATTTATTTTCTGTTCATTTTAGGATGCAAGTGAAACCATTTTTAATCTGATTAACGTCACTGAAACATTTTTAATGTAATTTTAAACTTGGTTCAGTTCGCGCTGAATTGTGCCACTCTAAATAAACTTCGATTTTAGTATCCATGGGGAATTTCATGATATCAGTTATCCGCAGCTGCAAAAAAAAATCCGATTTAATATCAACAAAATAGAAACTGCTTATTTAATGATTGCTGCAATTATGATTTTCCTAATGTTTGTTTTACAAAAAATAACATTTCGCACTTCTTAATATAATGATAAGTGATGAAAGAGCAAAGAATATATTTTAATTGATGAATATTGTCAGTATTTGTAATGGAGTAACTGATATCGATCCTTAATTAGTACAGAGCAGTTTTAATACAACCCTATAGCCATTCTCACTAAAATGGATTGTCGAAGAATGTGGTTTATTTTATGTAGGATTCGACTTATCGGAGCTTGGGTTGTGAAAAGAAAGAAACAAGTTGAGTTTCGTCGGTTTTAAACCGGGAGAGAAGAGCACGCGGCTCTCCTCATTTTAAATTAGTGCAACCGGGAGGTCATGCCTAAAACAACGGATCCTCTGAAACTAGACCAGGCAGCTGCATATGCTTGGTCACAAATAGCCAAACATCAGGAACTGAGTTGGGAGATTTTGCACAATTGATACCCCTGTAAGATTATTTAATTACAAAAACAGTCTTTGTTTTATTAGATTTGATTCTCTAAGCATTAATTTGGATTCAGGGATCGGTTGTATATATTTGAGTTTCTTAGCTAGTATTTCTTTGTAGGATGGTTAAATATATGTCCTTTACATGTGTATCGGAAAGATTTTTACTTGGTTCTTGATAAGGTAAAATTTGATTTATTTATATTAGTACAAAAGATGAAGATTTCAATATTACCCTTACCTTCATGCGCAGTACTAGTCAGTATCACTGCCCTTATTCATATGCGGTAGTAGTCGGGGCTAACCTCTGCTTCGTCACTAGAAAAAAAATTCCATTTTGTCGTTGATTTTCCTAACATTGTTTTCATAAACATATATAACAATTTCTCACATTTGTATCTATAAGAAATTACTTTTTTAATTGGGGAGAAATAGATATTAGTTGCTTATATTTGAGTGTAGATGTATATACTTAAAAAAGACTATCATCAAGCAATAATTACTTATGACTGTTTTATTTATTTTGATCGATGTAAGGTAGATATTGTCTTTGATAACGGAGTGTATAAAAAATTTGCTGGACAGGCGGCCCCTACTTTCGGCGTATTCCAAGCATAGCCTGCAGAAGAATACTTGCCATTGTCGCTAAGTTTTTAAAAATCGCAGTGAAATAACATTTTCAAGTGGAACTACATTGAATCAATTGCTGTATCTACCGCAAGGAAAGTTGGATCTTTGTGTTGCACCAGAATGTTTTTCCTGTCTGAGTCCATCCTTCAAATCTACACACCTATCATTCGTTTTGACATTGAATACTGTTGCCATATATGGTCTGGTGCCCCCAATGTTCATCTCTAGGTTACCGACAAAATCCAAAGAGTCATATCCAATGTGACCGGTCCTGACCTGACATCTCGACTCAAGTAACTTTCTCACAGACATGACGTGTCTTCCCTGTGTCTTTTTCTATAAATATTTTCATGGCAACTGTGCTGATGAACTATTTTCCCTGATGCGCCAACTGCATGAATTTAAGCGTGCTACTAGGTTGGGATCTAGGCTTCACCGTTTTACTGTCGAAACAGTTAAATTTAACCGCCTCTTCTACTCCAACAGCTTCTTCTCTCGTGTGCTTTGCTTATCTATCTTACACATTTGTCAGTCTACCATTCGCCCATACCTTGGATATTGCTGCCACATCTGATTTGGTACGTCGACTATATATTTAGAAATTCTCGGTGAAATGCAAAGAGAATATGCAATGTCGGCTTTAATGACTTCCCACCGCCTTAACATAATATCTGTGTTTTTTCTGTAAATATTTTCATGCTCTATAATAACTTGTCTTTGACTTTAAGCGCAGTACCATATTGGTGGCACGTATTCGTCATTTTACACTTGAAATGGCTAACCGTAACTTATATGCTAATACTTCTTTCTCTCACACTTCTCACTTTTAGAACTATATTCCGTTTTCTTGCTTTGGAATCAACAATAATCTTCAGAAATTTAAATACAATGTCTATCGTTATCTTCTGTCTTAATTCCTGCCCTTTTGCATTTTCTACTTAACAGTGTTTTTTATCCTATTTTCTACAACTTCTTGCGTCTTTGTCGGTTTATTGCCTTTCTTCGGGGAATACATAAAACATACATACATATATATATATATATATATATATATATATATATATATATATATAACATGAAATTTTATCTCTTATGAAAATAAAGGAAAAAACATACAAAACGTTATGTTCCTAAACAAACTATTACACTGTTTACATTTTCGGACTCTCGTCCTCATCATTTTTGTCGTATTTACGCTACAGTCTCCAGGTGACTGGAATTTTGAAACGAAACCTTCATTTCACCCACCGGGTTATATTGCTCTAGTTCCATGTGTCATGCCTCTTCCGGATATAACAGTTTCAGTTTTTTAGTTATTTTCTTTTAGAAACCCAACTCTACAGTTTTTTCACCTTTGCTGTGACCAGGTATTGAACTGAGAGTTCTTTGGGCCACTCACTGGATTACTTCAACCAACGCTTTTATCCATTGGCCCTTGTGTCCGGAAGGACGACATTACAATCAGCTGAAGAAGGCTGGATGGTACAACAGCCGAAACGTCGTGAATATGACAACAAAGATGAGGACAATAATGTAAATATTAGGTTGGTGCAAAAATAATGACGTAATGATGTCGTTTTTGACGTTAAAAATACGTCAAAAAACGACATTATTGCGTCATTATTTTTGCACCAACCTAATAGCTACTATACGTCATATCAGAAATATAAGCAGGTATTGTATGATAGTCCTTGAAGAAGATTCTTTTAATCATTTAACCAACAAGAAAGGCGATATAGCCACTAAGACGCAAGTAGTTACTGAAAAAAACTTTACAAAAAAACAGGATTGAAGGTGATTACGATTAATGTTGTATTACATGCAAAAAGGTAACGTGCCTATATTTTACACAAAGTTGTCGCTATTTCTTTTCTACATGAAAATATAGCACACTCTTTTGTAAATTCAGATTTATTTGCTGGTAAGTACTTTCAAAAAGAATAAATCTTGGTAAATAGTAACTACAACACGCAACATCGTGAATGAATGATGCCTTTATCCTTGGAAAAAAAATTGGATCATTAATGATCTCCAAGGAAACATCAATTGAGGAGGCCCGCTATTCAAAGCTTGGAGAGGAAATACACTTTTCTGAAAAAAAGAAACATGGTGGGGAGAAGGAAAACTTTCCGACCAACCGACTTTCCAAAATCCAATAAAAAGTAATATTTTATTTCATTTCGAATCCATCTTTGATCACACAGAAAATTTTTCAGCGCTCTCACGTCATATTCCCATCGAATACCACCAAAATGTTTCACCCCCACACATTTCAGTTAAATAAAACTTGGAATTGCTTCTTGAATCAATTACTAAAAATATTGACTTTTTCTTTTACAAACTCTTTTTGCTTTCTCTCTCTCTCTCGTGCAGACATGAAATCAATCAGTGCCAACTTATGAAAATTTTGTGTTCGCAGGACTAAATGACATTAAGTGGTAACGTCTATTTTCTAATGAAACACTATAGTTTCCGGTTATGGCTTACACAATGCAAAAGCCAGCCACATGAGAATTGTTAGTTCATTCAATACTAGCATAGTATCCGTAAAAAATGACTAGATTATTTAAATTCAGAGCAGTAATGTTGTTTGGGATTGGACTATGTCTGCCTTCTACCGTTGATCAGGCTCTGTTTCCACCCACTCTATCTGTCTAACTTGATATTTCCAAATTAATTTTATCGTGCTGTTAAGAAGCTGCTCGAGTGGAACATACTTTTCACCGATAGAATAAGGATGGAATATGGGTGGCTTTCTACTATGTAAGTGTTTCTTCAATGTATGTTTGCCGTGGTGCGAGAAGGTTTGAACGGTGGAGAATAATTCGTCACCCACAACGGATCGGAAACGATTTTTGAACCCTATCAATGATAAACAGTGTGATCTGGGAAGATCTCACCGAAAATCTTATAACAATACATCATTTTGGGGTGCGAGAATATCAGGAAATATCAAGAACTAACTGAACATTGGACTAATGTATATATCACTTCCTTTCTTACCTCGAAGTCGAATCATATAATTATATGAACTCGTTAGTTCGAGACATTCATATGGAGTCACCTGGCGCTAAATCCATCCAGAATATGTTAACTGTCAACTGTATAAAACCACGTTCTAAGGTCAATGGTTAAAAATGGGCTTGAGTGAGTGAAGACGGTGAGTATTGTTGGAGGCTATACTTCGTTGAACATTGTAGACTGACGCTACATAATCACAAAGAACGGTATTAGATAATAGAAACTACATCATTTGAGAACTTTTGAACACATTAAATCGATATCACATAACTTGAACAGAAAATGATTGCATAATGTGGATGTTCAACAAAACTTGAAACAAAAAGTTAGAAAGGAAATTCTCATTAATACTGAAAAGAACAATAACAACTACTGCACAGGAGAATTGTATTTTCCTGAAAAATATGTTTTAATAGAACGATTTTATAAATTTCAACAGACAGTACCACTGGCTGTTCTGTCAATGAATTCAAAATTTCCTTATAAGGGAACAGCTACTATTAACAAATATCGTTACATCGTATAATTAATACTATAAGCCACATTAGTCATCAGATCGTGGCACGATATTCTTCAGATTCAGATCATTGATGCTTTGATTTGATCTATATATAAGACATTTGTCGGTTATTTAAATATAATAAGCATTATTAAATATGGATTTAATCGTAAGAATAGATATTTTTTTCCGGGGTGGGGGAGATATTGTATTAACAATTTTCCTTCTTTTCCAAATTAAATTCCAAATATTTAACCCATAGTTGGAGATACGTGGTAGATGCATACTCACAACTTACGACTCGGAAAGTAAGTGAACGTAAACAATTGACTGTAAAACGAAACCGACACTGCGCCTTTTCTTTCCGAGTCGCTTTTTACTACAGTGCACACAAATTTACAAAATCCGATCAAACGACCAATGACCAGAATCGCATCTTGCTTGAGTACTAACATTTCCAGTATCACTTTCTGGGAGTGTACATAATGTACGTTTGCAATTCTTTTGTATATATATATATATATATATATATATATATATATATATATATCAGTTATCCAAGTTTTAAATTAGATCCTTTCATATACACAGATAAGCGTTTTGGAGTAATTAGAGGAACGAGGAAAACACCTTATAATATATATAATACATATATATATATTCCGTGCTAAGGGAATAAACACATAACACCAGGTGGATACTAGAAGAAAGGTTTATTGTACACAACAAGTACAATATGAAATACGGTTCAGTTATACACAGAGGTCAATCTAGTAGTGAGTGTCATAACTGGAAGGTCGGACATGCTTGAGTCGTTTCGCTCTCACCTCTTTCTCTCGTAGACGGTTGACATCATAGGTACTTACTACCTATCGTGTAATCATTCATGGGGCTGACTGGTTATTCCATTACCTCATATATATATATATATAGTCATATATATATATATATATATATATATGACTATGGATGAGGATAGGCTTCCACAAAAGTTGCTGTATGGACATCTATCAAACTCCAAGCGTTCTGTGGGGCGTCCACTTTTATGCTACAAGGACAAATTGAAAGACAACTTGAGACGCCTCAACTTTGATCTGGAAACCTAAATAACAAACGGAAACGAATGGCGTAAGTCATGTTTCATGAAGTTAAATGGTTTTGAAGGCAGTATACTGAAGCACAGTAATCAAAATTCAGCTTTAACAAATTTGTCAGTGCGGATTTGTCCCCCGCAGCAAGTCTGAGCTAATATCACACGTAAGAAATCACAAATGCAATATGTGTTTACTTTACCTGATTTTTTCCGCAATAGCCCTTGCTAGCATTCATAAGGGCAAAACGAAATACACCATCCAATGCTGACCCTCATTTATGGTTCACAATAAGACAGCCCACCATTTTATATATTTCTCTCTCACTCTCTCTCTCTCTCATATATATATAATATATATATATAGAGAGAGTCAATAAGGAAATTATTCGTGCACCAATTTTTTTTCATTTCACAATGAATCTAATGCCCGTATGATGTGTCAGGTATTTATGTTAATAAGCACAATAAAGGAATATAAAAGTCAATTTTTAGAACAGGTTAAATACGACAAATTTGACAGGTGAATTATGCAAAATAGAAAAACAATATAATTTGTAAATATGAAAAGTAGGAAAAAAATGAAACATTTTCACAATATTAATTGTCAATATCATGACCTCTCATCTTTATAACTTGCTGCAATCGTTTTCTGAAGTTTTAGTCATATATATATATATATATATATATATATATATATAACAAGCGAATTGTGGAGTAACTTTTAAAATTGAAGATGAAATGGAATTAATGTCTTTAATTTAATTACAAAATAAAATTCGGGGCTTTTAGCTTCCATTTTTGGAAAAATAGTTAGAACTGTGTAGCGAAAAAAACATATTTTAAATCAATTAATTTATAATATTAATGCTCTGTAAATTTACATTGTGCACTATTTTGTAAAAATAAAAATATCTATCAGAACACCGGATTAGATATATTAATATTCTTGCTTTATATATATATATATATATATATATATATATATATATATATATATATAAGGTCATCCCATAAGTTCTGTCCGAATTTTGAATAAAGAAAACAAGTGACCAAATGTTACATTTAATTACAGATTCAATCAACAATGTATTTTCCCTGATTATCTATGACTTCCTTCCATCTATTAACAAGCTAACTTATTCCATCACTGTAAAATTCTTTTGACTTTGATTCGAAGAACTCACAAAGGTCAGTTTTAACCTCTTCCTGTGTTACAAAAGCTGTTTCTTCCAAATGATTCTGTAAGCTACGAGACAAATGGTACTCTGAAGGAGCAAGATCGGGAGAATAAGGTGGATGAGGAATTTTTGTCACAGCCAAGTTCTTCGATCTTTTGTGACGTGATTCTTGCTGTGTGGGGTCGGGAATTGTTCTGATGAAACATCACCTCTTTTCGATTCAATAGAGCAGGTCTTTTTTTTCCTCAAAGCTTAGTTCAAATTCTCTAATTGCTGACAGTATATTTGAGCATTAATTGTTGGATTAGGTGGTAAGAATTCAAAGTGGATTATTCCTTGGCGATCCCACTAGATTGAAAGAACTTTTGCCCATGAAGTTCCCTTCTCAGCTGTGGCTGGGGTTCTTCCCTTTCACCAAGCCACTGTCTGCGACGCTTAACATTTCGATAAAACATCCATTTTTCGTCGCCAGTTACAAGTCTATCCAAAAAAGGTGAAACAAGTTGGCGAGAATGGAGAGAAGAGCAGATGTCAACTCGGGATTTGAGGTTGTTTTCAGACAATTCATGAGGCACCCATTTTCCAAGTTTAGGAACTTTATCAAGTTGTTGAAGATGACGATGAACATTTGTATGGTTTTAACTGAGAACCACTGCCAATTCCTCAACTGATAAAGCAGGATTTTCTTCAAGGGCTGCTTCAAGAAGCTTTTCATCAAACTCAACTGGACGTGCGGTTCTACATCTTCAAAAGTGAAATTTCCACCTCTGAATTTTGCCAACCATCTTCTGAAAGTTCTTTCATTCACACATTCCTCTCCATAAACTGAGTGAATGTTTCTAGCCGCTTCGGCTTCTGAGTTTCCTTTCTTGAACTCATAAAGCATTATGTGACTCAAATGATTCTTGGGTACTTCCATGTTATCAGGGTTTTAATCAAACAAAATTTAATTTTGTTCTCTGAAATGAAATTTGATCAGTTTAAATGCATCTAAGCATAAAATTAATGTTCAGATTAATTAGACATTATAAAATACTCTTTAAATTTCGTTCATTTTAACAAAAAGTTAAAATTTGGACAGAACTTATGGGATGGCCTGATATATATAAGGTTGATGCAAAAATAATATCGTTTTTTGACGTAAAAAAATACGTCAAAAAACGATATTATTTTTGCACCAACCTTATATATATATATATGTGTGGGCCGAAACAAATATTCGGATGCATAATTTTTTTTAATTTATTTCCAACTACTGAATAAACATAATTTTTATATAATTAACTGTCCCCACCTGCTACACATATGCATGATTACTAAATATGCATAGAAAACAAAAAAAATAATTGATCCCATTTATCCATTTAAATGGGGGGGGAAATTATTCGTAATAATGCAAAGTTCAATTTGAATAAGTTGGAAAATGATCCTGAAATAATGTGTGTGTGTCTGTCTGTCTGTCTCTCTCTCTCCCTCTCTCTCTCTCCCTCTCTCTCTCTCCCTCTCTCTCTCTCTCTCTCTCTCTCTCTCTCTTATATATCGATCCTTACCTATGATTAATTAATGATGAACGTGTCATTTTCCTTTATGATCGATTTCATCACGAGACTTCGGTAAGGTTGGAGAGTAATAATGCATTCTCATTGCTTAGAGTCCAGTAGTGTTATAAAAACCCCGGAGGATTCCAAGAAGTTATCTTAGATCATTTCTAAGATACAACGGCTCAAATGTTAAACAAATGGACAATTTTGATTTTACACGATTTGGACAATTTTACAGTTACACCCAGTGTATACATACATACATACATATATATATATATATATATATATATATATATATATATGATGAACCATATAACCAAACTTATTTGAATTATGATAAAAAGAGCACATAGCAGAATTAGACTGGAAATAGGATGCGAACCCAGCAGTTTAGCCAAATTCAAAGCAAAACCGAATGCGATATTTTTTGCTCAGGATGATATCATAAAGAGAAATGCAAAAGGTGTTATAGATTAAGCAAAAGCTTTTCGTAAATTACGTCACAAAGAACTGCGAGATTATTATTAAATATTTCGAAAGGATATTAGAATATCTAGCAGGTAAACTGGGATCAAACCTCCTGTATCCGTATAGAAAATGAATTTAGTCATATATTATTGTGCCGCTTCCCTTCATCAAAATGGGCCCGCCATATCTTCCTGTCACTTATAGCTCGTAACAAATTTTATCTTTTAACGATTCCTCCCAAACTCCGTTCTATCATCCATTTGATTGTTTCGCGATTTTCCTCTGTTCTTTTTCCCCCTCAATCTGTCCTGCCTCTCTTCCCTCATTAAGTGCGACAGAAATTTCATCTGACTCTTTTTGATGGTAAGCATGTTTTCATATTTTTTTACCATTTTCTCTAAAACCTCGTAGTTGCTCACATGTTCTATCCATTTTATCCTCAGCATCTTTTTATAGAACATCTTTCTTTTGCTTCAAGTCTCTTCTTCATCTTTGAGGAGATTGTTCAGTATTTACTACGATACAGGAGTATGTGTAACAGTTCAGTACTCTTTTATTTCTTTCTAACTATGTTTTTTTTTCTGTTTCTTAATACCCTCTTTAGATTTTAGAATGCATTTTTGACCATACCAATGCGTGTCTCATTTTCCGTTTGGACTCATCCTTTTGCTGACAACCATGCATTCTCTTGTAGTTTATATATAAGCCTTTTCTTCTCACTTTCATTCACTCCCTTCTGTGGGAGCTTTTGTAGATTTCTTTCTGTGTTTGCTTTCAAAACTGTTGTATACTAAAGATAGAAAGGGACGTAAGACAACGATGTGTCTTCTTACCGGATATATTCAACTTGAAGCGATTCTGACAGAATTAGAAGACATACCCGGATTCATTACTGGCAGCAACAATCTTAACATAATATATTCAGATATCTGTCTTGATGGAAGGCACATAAATAAAATTCATATGAAGTCCTACAAAAGTCAGTGAAGGAAAGCAAAAAGAAAAAAACTAACACCAATTGTAGAAAGATATACACACACGCTCGCATATTATATTCCAACTAGTATGTGTGTGAAAAATAATACATTATCACAATATACACAAATAAATTTAAACATACATAACACAACATATATTTATGCATATACTACGCTACATTTAATTTTTTTATGTATGTAAACAAATCTCTCTGATGTTTGACATGTTCTTGATATGTGAAGATATTATTTGGATGTATCATTGTAAAACGTAATCTGTATGTATCTGTCTATATTTCTGAGATGAGGTATTATGTACACTATTTATATTATTCGGACTATTGTCCTCATCTTTGTCGCCATATTTATGACAACGTTTTGGTCGTTGTACGCTCCGGCCTCCTTCAGGTGGTTGGAATGTCGAACTGAACCCACAAGGACACATGGCCCCGTTGATAAATGCGTTGGTTAGATCCAGTGAAAAGACCCAAATACCCGGTTAAGGCAGTGGAGAACTTGGAGAGGGAAATTAACAGGAGATAACTGATAGCTAACACCGATTAAACATGGCACGTGGAACAGTCTGCCCCAGTGAGCGAAATAAAGGGTTCAGTTCGACATTCCAACCACCTTAAACGGCCGAAACGTAATAAATATGGCGACAAAGATGAACACAATAGTCCGAATAATGTAAATAGTGTAATCTGTATGGTTGAAAATTGTCACGTGCCTTGATGGTAATTAATCAATAGATGCACGGTGATTTGCCGCTGTTGGGTATTTTAAAATAAATATGAGGGAGAAACAAGTACCTATAATAAAAATATTATTATTTAAAAAAAAAACTACAAAAAGTGGGACTAAATGCAAGAAATGGAGATATCCATACCTTGTTTTAATAAATAGAAATTTCACTAAGCAGACGACTGCTATTTGTTTTTTTGTTTGTGTTTTTGTTTTTGTTTTTTATTTAAATGGCATTCACATTTAAAAATTATAAGATGGTAAATACTAAAATTGGTATAAATTCTGCAAACCTTTCCATTTATTAATTATTGCACTCATACTAAGTAATATTGTAAAATATGAGTAGTAATAATTATTACAATAAATTGTATTTCAAATACAAATTATGTGTCATTAATAATACAATTGATAATATTCTTACTTTATTTTATATCATGAACTGCTTTTAAAAGATAATCAACGGGTTTATTGGTGGACTGATACTTACTAGGTATCACCTATACAAGAAGTAGTAAGCTTTTAAAAGCGAAAGAAATTCATAAATCATTACTTTTTAATGAAACATGAATAAGAATAAATTTATTTTTCATGAAAAGTATTTTCTTCATTTTCTGTTCTTACCTTAAGTGCTTAAATGTGAAAATATTTTGATTATTTCTTCCTAAGTATCTACTTTTTCTCTTTCTTTTCAGGTGAGTAATAATCTGACATTTTGATCGGAAAATGTAGGAACAAGGTATAGTGTCTGATTGATATTCACTTCTTGTATTGAGTGTAGTACGTTGCTCCATTTACGGTTTGAATGTCTAAGCGTCGATATTGACTAATCGCATAATCTGCCTTCATGTCGAAGTCGCTGTGTTCTTAATATTTATTCGCCTTAGTCAGCTACATGGCCAGATGAGGGGGAAATGATTCGCCACTGTTTCGAGGTAGGTACCGTCTACCTTGTAAATCTGAAATAGTTTTTACTTTTGTCAGTGCACAAAATCAGATATTTGGTTCCAGTTCTATACAGTCAACTGCGCCTTTTTATATTTATTTATTTAATGCTGTAAAACAAACACTAAAAATACAGGGCGTTGGACAAAAATAGCATAAAAGACAATACAAAGAAAAATATATAAAAGCTGACCGGTTTTCGTTCCTTCCTCATCAAAGATCGTTTGAGAAATTAAAATACTATGCACAGCGAAGAAAAAAATGGTGTCGCCGATGAGAAGGAATCGGGGTACGAAATACGCGTATCAACATGATGATACGCGAATACATATCTCATAAATATTTTCCATGAATGCCAACAGCTATTCCATTTATTCACACAATTAAGGTTATCTCCATTTTTCCCCAAGAACATTCATATAAGTTAGATTGTCATCTACTCAAAGAAAATATATCCTCAGCGAAGATCAATGCGCATTGCCAACTTTTTACGCGATGTTCGGTGATTTCACATTAATTTTAATTTTTAATTAATTTTTATTTAATTTTTAATGAAGCTTAATTTTGGTTATATGTATTTTAATCATTTCACACTAAACGAGGCATTAACGCTACTAAGACATAAGGGTTACATAGTGTGAAAAAAAAAATAAAAACAATGAAAGCATTATAAAGGAACTAGAAAAATAGGAGAGGAATCAAAAGAGTAGATAGCGATTTAATATGAAATTATAAAACGGGCTTTTTCTATTTTTAATCATAAAAAAGCAAGCAAGTCAAAGGGTTACTGAGTGAAAGAATAAGGAAGAGAAAAACATTAAGAAGCGAGAAAAATAAAAGAGGAATGAAGAAGACAGTAGATAACAATCGATATTGTATTTAAATGTTTAAAATGGCTATAAAGAAAGAGGCCGGAAGAGAGTTCCACGAGCAAGAAGTGCAAGAAAAGATATAAATTTACATTCAGCCAATTGTAAAAGGATGAGATCTTGCTACCAATCAAGTATTGAGCTTAAATTCATAGTCTAGGTACTATAGAGGAAAGTTTATCAAAGTAATTATCATGAAAGTATTTATAGAAAAGGCACGCATAAGTTACGTTAGAGCGGTGTAAATGTGACTGAAACCGGGAAGCCAAATTTGAACCCTAAAGTGATTGAGTTACTTGTATATTAAATTCTAGAGATGTTTTATTTATTTAGTCGTTTTTTTTTTTAAACGAACTATGTTCAATTCATTGGACTTACTTTTTTTAACTAATTTCCTAATGAGATGTTTTTATCTCTTCTCTCCATACATGATCTGCCATGTTTGATTTCCTCGTTTCACTTCTAATGGTATTATTTGGAAACTAATCTGTAAAGGGCAGATTCTTATTCTAAAATCCTGACATGACAAACAGGTTTTTATATGTATCATGTGAAAGTTTCTTTTAAAAGTCTATCTTTACAATCGAAAACTGCGCTGATTTTTTTTCTTTTTTTAGATCAACAATTTGCAGCTCTCATCTAGACCTTTCTGTTTTGTTGATAATAACACTTATAATTGATATGAGATCTTGCCAGCGATTTATTACTGCCCTTACATTCATAGTTTAGGTACCTTAGAGACGGGTTCATCAGAGCAATTACCATGTAATTATTTATAAAAAGACACAAAAGCTATATTACAGCAGTGTAAATTTGAGAAGGCACGGTGGAGGATCGGATTTGAGGAATCGGAGAGCCGAGTTCTGATCCATTAGATTCTCTTACTTACTAATATTCTTGGGAAGGGTATTCATGATCTTCTTTCCCCGATCCTCGCCGCCATCTATGGGTAAATACCAGGACAGACGAGGTTCTAGAGTCTAAGAGAAAGTAACTCTGAATTCATAATTGTATGTATTACATACTACATAACTAAAAAGAAAAAATAAGAACGTCCGCTTTGGTTCGATGAATCCGACTACGGTCGAGCTGGATGGATGGAAATCTGACTGAAACTAGGGTACCAGATCAGGACCAATAACAGACAAAATAAAAAAGTAGCAAGATTTTACAATTTTCTTTGCTTGTATTTTCTTTTTGCTTAAATGTTGAATCTATTCGATTACATTTATCATTGAGAATATGATGAGGTTGTGCAATAATATTTCGGTTGAAACGTGATAACAACAAAAATAAGGGCAATAATCTGAATATAAATAATTGATGTTTGTTCCTTTCTCAGCTCGTACGTCTTCGAAAAATCTTTCGCTGATAATTATTAATTTTTTTCTTATAATTGATCTTTAATTTTTGTATGATTCCCTGAAATGGGGAGTTATCCTCATTTACCGAATTTATATTCGGACTTCACAACATTTTCTGACATTGTGTCAACCGGACATACTCAGGTGTATATCGATATGTTTTACCTACACGGAATTCTGAACTGAAACCTTTATTTAATCTTCGGTGGGTGGGGTCAATAACTGAAATATACGAAATTTAAGAATTAGACAAGATATACTTAGATATATGCTGGGGTACGTAAAAAAGCTACCCCGGAGATTAAATACATAGTCTAGTTCAATATTCTCTGTAGGTTACCCATATCGATATACACCTGATGAAGGCCGAAGGACACAACGGTTGAAACGTTGTGATAACAACAAAAACGTGAACAATAGTCTGAATATAGTGTAAATAATTGATATTTAGGCCTTTCTTCACGCACTCTTTTACTGTATTGTTTAAGAGTTCCTACAGTATTCTTTCCGTATCATATGTTTGTAAAGCTGTACCCACCAATGATAAACCGTCGTAAGATTTTTTAAAATTTTCTTTATAGGATAACTTAGAATAATGGATGGTTACTCGGATTGAGGAATCGGGAAAACCGAGTTCGAAATCCAATCGAATCCATTATTTTCACTTACATGCTAATAGCTTTGGGAAAGGTACGCTCTTCTTCTCTCCCTAGCTATGGGTAAGTACAGACCGGGTTCTATCGACTTGCATGGCAACTAGTCTACGGCAGAAAGAAATGGCAACCTTCTGCGGGAAAAAATCTGCCTCGTCAGTCATGTATTTCTTTTTGTTTTGGGGTACTTAATTCATTTTACGAAAAACGCATGCTAACATTTTGTGATCTGTCTATATTTCTGAGATAAGGTATTATGTATAGTGTTTACATTATTCAGACTATTGTCCTCATCTTTGTCGACGTATTTATTACAACGTTTCGTTCGTTATACGCTCCGGCCTTCTTCGGGTGGGTGGAATGTCGAACTGAACCCTTTATTTCGCTCACTGGGGTAGACTGTTCTAGTTCCACACGCCATGTCTAATGGATATCGGTTGTCAGTTATCTCCTGTTAATTCCCCTCTCCAAGTTCTCCACCGCCTTAACCGGGTATTGAACTCATACTCTTTGGGTCCTGTCTCTGGATTTAACCAAAGCCTTTAACCACTGTGCCATTGTCTTTGAGGAAGAAATTTGGAGCGTACAACGGCCGAAACGTTGTAATAAATATGGCGACAAAGATGAGTTCAGTAGTCCGAATAATGTAAATAATGTACATAATACCTCATCTCAGAAATATAAACAGATACTGAAAGGCCGAAACGTTGTGATAAATATGGTGACAAAGATGAGGACAATAGGCCGAATAATGTAAATAGTGTACATAATACCTCATCTCGGAAATATAGACAGATACTGAAGGGCCCAACCGTTGTAATAAATATGGCGACAAAGATTAGGACAATAGACTGAATAATGTAAACGGTGTAACGTTTTGTTCTTAGTGTATATTCTAAAATAGTCTAAAGTCTTTTCGAAATGAATCCAGTTTATCTACCTCTGGCTCATCTAAAAGTCACTGTTGCTTTTTAGTTAGTATTCTTTATTTCCAGATCAAGAAAATATTTTGATTGATAGATATATATTTTTTTTAGAGTGTTTCATTGAGAGTTCTGTATATGACGTAAGATGAGATGACCGTTACTTTATTTATCGTATATATTTCCCCCGTTTTATATTCACAAAAGCAAAAAAAAAAAAATCTATTGATATCTTTGTTCCCCCCCCCCCGGCGAACCCTTTACCATGGCCGCTAAGGAAAATCTAAAGTTACCCAAATATGATATCTTTAAATGTGATCTTTGATATATTGGTAAAGTTTGAGAGATATTTAATGGTTTTTGAAATAGATCTTGTTTTACAATATTTCGATTTTTTTTTTTTTTTTTATTAAAACGATCATTTTAGAATTGTTTCCAAAATGGCTGATCCATAATAATAATGGAATAAGAAGAAACAATACGACAAAAAAAAAAGACTTGACAGATGTGTTATCTATAGAATTACAATAGCATGCAAGGGAATATAGGCACTCGCTAAAGTTATATACAAAAATGTATTTTGTTACTCAGGTTTAGCAAAACAGTTTCATGCCCGATGCAATCGTCAGGTGCAGATTGAAAACTGGCCTTTGTAAAATTTAAATATTCATATTTACAACCTATTCTTATAAATATCAATAAACTCTCTTCAAACTATATATCTCTCTAGAATATATCTTGCACATTAATAAGTCTACCGTGGGTCTATCTATTGAATATTGTTATCAAGTCTGGTCGAGTGCTTCTGATATGTACTTACATTCGGCGCGGTAAATTTTATTAATAATGTTTGTTTAAAAAAATAGAAATTTACTTAAATTGTATCTGTGAAAATGATGTATAAAATAGAAAATATATTAATTTTCGAACTTAATCCATTACATATATATTATGCGTGTGTGTATGAGAGAGGAACAGGATAAATATATTAAAAGGTACCTGAAAAACTCTCAAAAGAAAATTGAGTCAGACTTCTTACGCATCAAGAAAGAGCAGGTTTTCATTTCACACGGATTTTCAACATTGTACTGGTATTTTCAAATCTCAATGATAGCGTATCATTGAGAAAATATCTCAGCAGCTTCTTAAAATACCGAATTTAAATATAGCTTGAAAAATCGACGCTATATTGACATTAATTGTCACGGCACATGCGGTGCAATTCCTTTCAAGCGGATAGTTTTTCGATCAACTCTCATTAGGATCGTTTAATTGATTTTATATCTTTAACCGGAAAGAAGCAATAAAAACGATGTAAATTTGTTTAAAAAATACATTGTATCTGTCGTCTTACAGAACAGAAAAGAGTGACTGACTTATGTATCTGTCTATATATCTGAGATGAGGTATTATGTACACTATTTACATTATTCGGACGCTTGTCCTCATTTTTGTCACTATATTTATTACAACGTTTTGCCCTTTCAGTATCTGTCTATATTTCTGAGATAAGCTATTATGTACACTATTTACATTATTCAAACTATTGTCCTCATCTTTGTCGCAATATGTATTACAACGTTTCGGCCTTTCAGTATCTGTCTATATTTCTGCGATGAGCTATTATGTACACTATTTATATTATGCGGACTATTGACCTCATCTTTGTCGCCATGTTTATCACAACGTTTCGGCCGTTGTACGCTCCGGGCTTCTTCATGCGTTTGGAATGTCGAACTGAACCCTTTATTTCGCTCACTGGGGTAGAATGTTCTAGTTCCATGTGCCATGTCTAAAACAGCAAAAATTACAATATGAGCACTAAAAAAATTGAACTGAAGACATTAGGTTTATAATACCCAGAATTTCATACACAGATGTCTTCAAGAACACAGTGAATAAAGTCGTTAGTTAGACTATTT